>NC_061161.1:18233533-18341033 GCF_022113875.1 Hydra vulgaris
AAATCTGAATTTTGCAATAAATAAATGCTAAAAAAACGTTTCTTAAAAGTATGTCATGGTGGGTTTCAAAAGAAGGGAATTTATATAAAAATTTAAAAAGTTATTGGATTTAAAAATTTTTTTTTACAAATAACAAACATGATTATTATTATAAAACATGATTATTATTATAAAATGAATTTTTTTTTAATAAAATTTTTACATAATTTCACTTTTTTTGAGACACTATTTCCAATTCAAAAGAAAAATGGTTGATTTACAATTAATAAGTATTTAATAACTGAAAAGATATTCGTCAAAAATACATACTACAGAGTTACTAGAAGAAACATAGAGCGACAAATCTAAATTGTCAAATTCTCATTTGCCCATTTTAGTCTTAAATTTGTTACCTTCTTTTCTTTCCCTTAAATTACATTTTCCACATATTTATATTTTTATCTCAGATAAAAGATACAAAACACAATATTGAAAGTCTAAAATATTATAAATTTTTTTTTTTTTTCATTAAAGTATTTAAAACCACATAAACTTATATAACCATATCATATGCGGTAGTGGTGTAGTGGTAGAGCGCTCTCTTTATAAGCGAGCGCTCTACCACTACATATCGATAGGTTCTGAGGTCAATCCTCAGCACGTTCCTGGTAGTACTGCATTCAACTTGTTTACCCGTGCAGCAGCCTTTTTCGTCAAGGTTCGTGTCTCGGAGTTATAGAGTTGAGAGAGGGTTATAACCACAGTAAAGGTCTTCTCGGCCTTGGGGAGGTTATTTAACAAAAAAAAAATGTGTGTCTATTAATTTTTCTATGATTATAGACAAACAAGTTTCATAGTTTTATAAACTAATAATCAAGTAATCAGTATTGGACTTTATGAAGGTTAAAAGTTGATATAAAAAGAACTAAGCATGAAAACTAAGATGATTTCATTTTACCTGTTTAAATTTTAAACTTCTGTTTAAAATTTAAACGTTTTGAGAAGACAAAATAATATAAGCTAACTAATATGTAAAAAAAATATCTAAGCTAATTGCGGTCGAAAAGGTTTTAACAGCTGTTTTATCATAACTTTAATAGAATTTAATATGTTATGGATTTCCCACAAATTAACCAATTAAAATAAAATAAAAAATCATGTTTTGCAGCCGTGGCGCAGTGGTTACAGTGCTTGCTTTATAAGCAGGAGATCCAGGTTTGAAATAAGCTCTGGACATATTTTCGCATCACGGTAAGGAAGGAGGCATGAACTTCCTGGTTAAATGCACTTCCACTGTGCTTGTGACAAGACCGTTAGGTCTTCTTGGGGCACCTAAATAACAAAATAAAAAATAATAAAAAAATATTTCATCTTTTGAGGAAATCTCCTGTTATTTTAAAGCTGAAATTAAAAAAAAAAAATTGAATTAATAACAAGAGTGGATGAACCAATGAAACAAGTAAACCCTCAAGTTGTTGTGATAAAAAAAAAAAAAAATGAAAAATTAAGATTTTTTATTGTTCCAAAAGGCTTATATGTAAAAAAATAATAAAATATACTTAAAAAAAAAGAAAAAAGAAAGACTATAAAAAAAAATAACATTATAAGTTTACTTTAACCCTTTACTTATTTATTATTATTGAAAATTATTGAAAAAATCACAAAAAATATATTTTTGCTATTTATGAGCTGATTTGAATGTAAAAATAAATTTATTTATAAAAAAAAAAATTAGGAAAATTTAGACCCAAATTTAAATTGACTCCATATGTTTTATCGTCGCGTCCATTTAATTTAATAACGTTTATAATCTATAGCTTTATATATTCTTTCTAACCTCCTATACAAAAATCTTTTCTCTATATATATTAAATTAAAAAGTCCCATGAGAATATACGGTTAATTACAGTTGAAATAACTTACGTAGATGCGTGACTTTCAACACGCATCTACGTGATTTCTAACACGTACAATTCACCAACATACCATATGGAATCACTGCCAAGTAACGGTAAAACCAGTCATAAGGAAATCAAACACTTTCAAAAATTTAATCTCTTATTTTTTTAAATGAAAGTCTCAAAAACAATTTCGATCTACTAAGATCTACTTTCGAGCTACTAAGCATAAATAAACTTTACATTTTTCACACTGAATCCTAACATAAGCTTTGCAGACACGACAGCATTGTTTTGTTTCTGAAGGCAATGGCCAATGGCCTATTTGATTATATCTTGATTCATCATAAGGTGTTGTAATAGCAGGCTTTCTTCCACTTACTGTTGGCTTCATACTTTTTAGTTTTGCTGGACGACCTGGAACCATGTACAAATTTACTTGATTATGTTTGATAAGAGCGTCTGCTAGCTCAGGTGAAAATAATTGCAGAGGTTGTTGCGTTTGTTTCAGTACACAATGTTGATCTTGATGACGACGGTACAAAATCCAATCATTAACTTTGGCAACATCCACTAAATGCCAGAAAATTCTTATGTACCACCTACGTGTTTTTACTTTTATTCTGTAGAGTGATATTAACATGTCTACCAAGTCAACACAACCCATACTCTGATTGTAAGACTTCACAATATGATGACAAGGGATATCTGTTCAATCCATTTTTACTTTGTTCCATCTTTTAATTGTACTCATTGGCTAAATACCAATATAATTTGATGCTAGTTGCATCGTGCTATTGTCTACCCATTTCACTATAATAATGCCAGAGTTATTATCAAAACGGTAATCTAATGCAACACGACCTTCTTTTTTGATAACTTTATTTGACATAACTGGACATTCAGCTATACGATTTCCCCTAATAGTTCCTGCAGCAAGAACTCCATTTTGTTTTAAATATATCATCAGATCTTTGTGGTAAACCAGTTATCAAAAAATAACTTATGATTCTTATGTTTATTTACCAAAACATAGTTTAGCACTACTTGTGCACTCTTCTGTAGGTGACTATTTTTTTCATCTATGGCTTCATTCTTTCCTGAATATATATAAAAATCATACATAAATCCAGAGGCCCCAGCACGAACTAAATTTATAAATTCCCATTTTTGGTTTTTTTTTTTTCGATTATACTGCCTAATTTTTCTATATCAAGTTTTTGTTGGAATAATCTGTCTGTCTATTGAATATGATTCTTCAGGTTCAACTTTCAAACATTGCATTCGTACAGCATTTATTATTGGCTCAATCTTGAACAACTTGTTGTTTGTGTTAGCAAAGATATTATTATCCACAAAATGCAAGTAACGATTAGTTGAAATCTTTTTAGTGTCATAATATCAGCAATAGGGGCAACTCGCAGCTTTTTTGACTAATAGAGGGTATATGCTGGAAGTACAATACCCATTATTATATGCATCCCAATAAATTTCCTAATTTCATCAGATGCTGTGTTTATACTTTTGCCAGTACGTTGGACGCTGTATAAATTAGTATTTTCAACAATCAAATTAGTTAATGAGTTTTGAAAAAATAACTAAAATAATATAATGGTGTTGTATCAATTTTAGGTGGATCAGAAAACGTTGAATATATATATATATATATATATATATATATATATATATATATATATATATATATATATATATATATATTATATATATATATATATATATATATATATATATATATATATATATATATATATATATATATATAGGTAAGTACCTTGTGGAGTGTCTTTTCTTCTCCACTGGTATATTGTTTTTCTTGACGGTTCTTGCACCTGATTCTTGGGTAATTCTTGGTTATCCAAAACCATAGAAAAATCTTCATTTGGTTCTTCATAATCAGTACTACATTCATTGACTGGACTTATAAAGGGAGCATCTATTATTTCATCATCATCATCATCATCGTCATCACTTAATTCAGACAGATCAGAAATATTCCCTCTGTTGATAAATTCTATAGCGTTTTGAAGATGAAATTTGCTCTTTTTATTCATGTCTTAAAATAAATGTTTACATAAATTTACAAATCACTGCAAAATGACTTCTTTATTTGGCAGACTGACTCCATACGGAGTCATAGATGTTTTACATGTTATAGAGAAAATACAATCAATGTTAAACAATAAGTTTTTTGGTTATAAGAACTAACATTATAATATCTAAATTTACACAATGTAATATACTTCAAAACAGTGTATAATATTACAAATTCAATAGCTATATCTCGTGGGTAAAATCAAAATTCATACAGATAAAGTTAGTCACTTACCTAATTGTTTAAAAACATCAAAAACGCGCGAAAATACTTTAACATCTTTATTTTCTTATTTGTATCAGAGTAGTAGATGCAAAAAAAATAACTTATTCGTGTTGCCGTTATATGGAACATAAAAAATTTCTTATTGAAAGTAAATGATACCCACTGATCTCAAAATATAACTGGATAGCGGATTCTATTGTTTTTTCCGAAAAAAGTTGAAGCCAAAATTGGCCTCCCAAGATGGCGGCGATTTTAGTTCCTAGCGGTAAAACCGATATATATTATATTTTACTTTATCAAAATACAAAAAAAAAAAAAAAAAAAAAAAAATTAAGCTTTTGTAAACTTGTAAGAAACAGAAGAAAATAATGAATTTTATAATTAATAAAAAAAAAAAAAAGGAATTATCTTTTTTTATAATTGAATTTATTATTAAATGGCATTAGTAAAATTTACAATTTTAGTTTTATGTATAATATATGTACCTTTTAGTTCTTAGCTACCCAATGCTGTATGCTAGAAAGTTAATAACATAACAGCATGTTAAGCAGCAATCATTTCTACCTATAATTTTATATTCTCTATTTTTTGTAACAAGATACCAATTTGTAAAAATGCTGCATGAACTATTAATTGAGAATTGTGAGTACACAGAAACTCAAGGGTTTCTTCTAGAATTATATTATACTTGAATGCTATTATTGCATAAATTGTCACTTGTACTGTTAAAAAAACAGGTCTGAATTATGTTATTTATAACAAATTTTAAAACAAATAAAAAGTTAATGATCATTTCTTACTTAATTACTCAATACAAATAAGGATGCAAATGTATGTAAAAATACATTTGTTTGAAAAAAATGTATTAATTAAATCTTTAATATAAAAATAATCAAAACATCTCTTTGAAATATCTTCATAACTAAAGTTATATATACTGTTTACCTGCTGTTAAGTATTATGGTTATATGCTATAGTTTGGTGACTTTTATGTTAATTAAATGCATGTTGCAGTTAAACAATTTTATAAATTGTCTGGTCTAAAAACTGGTTTTATTGGATAGTTGGTAGCTATTAAATCTGTTTAAGATATATTTGACTGAGTGGGAAAAGTAGGTTAAAATTATAAATAAAATTATTATAAACCATAAAATTATTAAATATATAAGCTTTTTATTAGAGCTGTGCGGGAATGTTTAACAACAATATCAATTGCCAATAATTTACAGCCACGTATATATCTTCATCTCACATATTTATGATCTTGAGCGTTCAATATTAAAATGGAATAATCACAAATATCTACATAATCTTGGTAATATTGACCACGATTATGCAGATATTCCAAATTGCAGCATTCTATTTGAATTCAAAAAATTTCATAGATTGCTGGATAAACAGCTAAAATGATATAAAATAAATAATTTGCATTAAATGTATATATTTATATTTATACAATATGTATATAATATGTATATATGTATATATGTATATATATATATATATATATATATATATATATATATATATATATATATATATATATATATATATATATATATATACAAACATATGTGTGTGTAGTGATTTTAGAAGAATACAACCAAATAAAAAATAATGTACAAATAATTACATATAAAAAAATTCTAGAAGGAACCCCTGAGTTGTGTATACTCACAGAGCTCAGCTAATAGTTCATGCAGCATTTGTAAATTTATAATATCTATTTAAAAAACTAATTAAAAGTTTATTTTAAAAAGATATTCAGCTGCCTACCATGCAGTTATGTTATTAACCTTCTAGCACACAGCATTGGGTAGTTAAGAACTAAAAGGTACATAAATTGTATAAAAAGCAATATTAAACAATTAATTTATGGTAAAACTAAATAAATGTTATAATATACCATTTATTTACTTTTCATTTTAGTTTTACCATAAATAAACTTTTTATCTGTATATCATATAAAAATAAAAAATGATTAAAATGATTTCAGTCTTTTACATTTCAAACATTTATTTTAGTTGTCTAGAAATTGTTAATAACTACTAGAGTCTTATTTTAATTCCACTAATAGGTTATAACTAGTTATAACTAATAACTAATAGGTTATAACTAGTAATAAGCTATTAATAATAGGTTATCACTAGTTATATAGAGTAACCTAGTAGTTTATCTACTAGGTTTTAGGTACTATTTTTTTGTGTGCTCTTTACTAATATTAAAATAAACTAGTTTCTAATTAATTTAACTAAAAAATTTTATCCTATTTAATCAAATTTTTTACAAAAAAAAAAGATTTAATGACAAACAAACTTACTGTTTAGAAATTACTTACTGTTTAGAAATTAAATAAAATAAACTTACTGACAAACTTACTGTTTAGAGTATATTTTGTTAACCAAAATATTATAAATATTTTAGAAATTTACGTAAATATGTAATATTGTTGCTATGTAAAACCAAAAATTATATTTGTATTTGAGACTTGTACATTTATTTTTATATAAAAAAAGATATAAAAATTCGTTACGAAAATTTCTAAATTCGTAATAAACAAATACGCCGCCATCTTGGGAGGCCAAAACTGGCTTCAAAAAATTTGCCGTATACGCTATCCAGTTATATTTTGAGATCAGTGATGATACCATTTGGTGTCAAGGCCAAGTAAAGGGTTAAAGAATAAAATCATAAAGCCTGCTTAGATTGAGTTGCAAAAATGGAAATGACCCTAAATATTGTTGATTTTGAGGTATTTATATATTTAGGATATATAATATCAAAAAATTGAATATAATATGATGGAAAAAAATTATCTTCTTGTATAATGTTGGAATATCCTTTCTGTGAATATCCTTTCTGTGTTAAAAAAAATTATGAAAACGCTAGCAAACTCACCATTTTTAAAGAATGTTACTAAAGACTTATTATTGATTTAATTTAGTAAGTAAAGAAATGATTCTGGAAGGTATTTTGAGTGCATACTAATGATGCAATAAAGAAGATTAGATAATCAATCAGTTACTCCAGATTCAAATTTCAGAAGATTTAATGAATACTCAATTACTCAAGGTTTATGCAAATTGTTTAGCCTCAGAAGAAAATTTCAAAAATAAATATATACAAATACTAAAAAATATTATATTGAATATAGTAGCAAATTACATAACAAATGGATTGTATCAGCAATGGCTAGTGATCGACCGAAATTCTGTTTTGGTATCGGTTTCGGCCGAAATTTCAATTTTAACCGATACCGAAATTTTGGTTTCGGTACTTTTTATAAATTCGATAAAAAGCAAAATTTCGGTTTAAAAACATACCGATAACTAAAAAATTTGTATCTAATTTAGAAAAGCAGTTATTTTTGAATAAAAAATAACTGCTTTTCTAAATTAGATACAAAATTTTTGTAAAAATTCTTAAAAAATATTTTAAGAATTTTTACAAAAATTTTGAGAGTTTCGCAAAATACCTAAAAAAAATCTTGTTTTGTAGTTTTGGATCTGCCAACTTTCGCTATAACTTATTTTGCCAACTTATGTATTAAATCTCAATTTTTGATACGCGTGTAATCAACTCTAACATAGCAATTTTTGATACGCGTGTAATCAACTCTAACATAGCAATTTTTGATACGCGTGTAATCAACTCTAACATAGCAAGTGTTTAAAAAAACAACAAAAGTAAAAATTGCATTTTTAAATAAATTTTTCTAATGAAGTTAATTTTGACCAGCCGAAATGTCGGTATTGGTTTCGGTAAAATATTTGCCGAAAGGGCGGTTTCGGTTTCGGCACCGAACTAGAGTACCCGAAATTTCGGTTTATTTCGGTTTCAGCTTTTTTTCTGTTTTGCTCGCCAGCAGTGACGGATCCAGGATTTTTTGATGTTTAAGATACCTAATTTCCTGACATGGAGCAAACTCCAAACATTTGCATGTTTATAATTATGTTAAATAATGAGGCTTTGCAAAAATTGCAATGATTGGAGGCTTGGATCAGAAAATTACATTTGACTTCATACCCCCACCCACCCCAAACGTTAGGGGCAACAAGTTTATAAAAAAAAATAGTATTTTTCTCAACTAGATTTATATTCATCGATAAATTTTAGGGTAAAGTGAATTTTAAGTAATAAATTTCAAGTCGAAGGGCTTTTTCGCTAGCCTTTAATCATCGCAATTGTTTGCAAAGCCTCAATATTTGACATAAGTATAAACATACAAATGTTTTGAGTTTGCTCCATGTCAGAAAGTTAGTTATCTCTAACACTAAAAAATCCTGGATACTGGGTCTCAAGATAAAAGAAAGTGAAAAAGTTATAATTCAAAAAACTATATCAAGCACACTTAGGTTTTATTATTGATTAGTCGATATGAGCAAGACCTGTTTTATTATTGCTTAGTCGATATGAGCAAGATCTGTTTTATTATTGCTTAGTCGATATGAACAAGACCTGTTCAGAAAGGTCCAGAGAAAAAAAACAATAAAATTAAGAGAAATGTTAAATTATCCATTTTCAAATTTAAAGTTTGTTTTACTATGTCAATTTACTTTATGTCAATTTTGTTATTATTACTTATATATATATATATATATATATATATATATATATATATATATATATATATATATATATATATATATATATATATATATATATATATATGTATATATATATATATATATATATATATATATATATATATATATATATATATATATATATATATATATATATATATATATATATATATATATATATATATATATATATATATATATATATGTATATATATATATATATATATATATATATATATATATATATTTGTGTATATATATATATATATATATATATATATATATATATATATTTATTATATGTGTTATTTAGTATTTATTATTTATGCATTTCTTTCTCTTAGGTGTTATCGGAAATTTTCGAAGCATTGTAATTATCGAATGGTTGTCAGATTCTCTGACGCTGATGATTTATTTGTATTAAATTTTGTTTTCGTTTTTTAAATGTTAATCATTCTAAACTCATAGCGTGGTAAAATAACGATGTACAGTGGGGTATTAGATCAATTAAGGGAGACAAAATTATTTTTGTCTGCCTAAATCGTCGAAGTAAAAACTGTTTATTGTGGCTAAACGTAGCTTACTTAAGCACCTACACCCAACTACAGTTTGTTTTACCTTACAAATACCTTATAGCACAAGGTTTTTCCAATTTAAATATTTTATTATTACTTAATAGAGAGAGAGAGAGAAAAAAAAAAAAAGGGGGGGGGGGTAAAGTAGTTAAAATATATATTATACTAAAGATATCTAAAGGTACATTTTGTATATAAAACCAACCCGAAAAACTTTGTTTTTACATATTACATAGAGATTTAAAAAGTTTTTAAATTTTGATATTCCATCTAAAGCGCCCTTCAACATTGACATTCTGTTAAATATTGGAATTTAAATTTTGATATTCCAACTAAAGCGTCCTTCAACATTGACATTTTGTTAAATATTGACATTCTGTTAAATATTCCATCTAAAGCGTCCTTCAAAATTGACATTCTGTTAAATATTGGAATCGTACGAGTCCAAATGACGATTGAAACTCAATTCCAGTGAGCAAATCCAGGTTTCGCGTTTTTTATAAAATCCTGACCCGAATATAAAAAGTGCTTGAATATCGAATTTGCTTTTAATAGTGATAAGTTATAAAACATTTTGCTATAATATTTTAAAAATAATTATTTAATATAATAAACATACTAAATTATTATAAGAAAATGAGTTTAAACGATTTAAACAAATTTAAATAATTCGGGTTAGGATTTTATAAAAAACGCGAAACCTGGATTTGCTCACTGGAATTGAGTTTCCACCCCAAATGACAGATATAATGGTTCAAACGTTAGAGTTTAAGTCAAATTTTAAAACAAACTCACCTCTTGCCTCTTTTCTTGTAGCATATTCTATAAAAGAAAAAAATTATTATTTACATAATGATAATTTTGTTATATCTTTTTTTTTTTTGTCTGTAAAATGTTTGTAAAAAGAAAAATTAAAGAAAAAAATGTTTGTTTTGTTTATTAGAATAAATGATAAAACTATAGAATAAAGTTTTTTCAAATTTTTCTTGTAAATAATGTTATCATTCATTTTCAAAATAAATAAAAAGAATTTTTTTATATACTTTAATCAAAAGCTAGTGCTTAATATTAAATAGGATTACAAAAACATTTTCATTAAATACGTCGTTATGATCATTATGATAATATCGCGATATATATAATAAACCTATTTATGTGCTTATTTAAATATAAAGTTACTCTCGAGTTATCGTGAAAAACTATATATTAAATATATCGCAATATCATAATGATCATAGCGATGAAGTTAATGAAAATGTTTTTGTAGATAGTACCTTACAGATAATAAAATGATAATAAGCAAGAAACTACAAGGTACAAAAATATAACAAAAACATTTGCTTTTTAGCAAATATAATCTTTTTTATACTAAAATGCGGAAAATAAACTTTTAAAATAAAGTTTAATAGTTCAGTAAATTAAAGATTTACAGGTATGCACTAGATTTAATTAAAAAGATAAAGATTTACAGGTATGCACAAGTCGAGCTTTTTAGCCATATTAAAGAAACGCACATATTAAATCGAGCTTTTTAGCCGTATTAAAGAAACGCAGTATTTCGTGTTTAAGGTGGTTCATACCCTCAAAAAAATTTTAGGAACTGAAGATAATACAAAACAAGCAATCTTATCCTATTTTAAAAATATTTTTTTTTTTTAATGAAAATAATTTCTTTTAAAAACAACCCTCTGAGTCTAAAAGGTAATAAAAAGTCTTTATCAATAATAATAAAATAATATAATAATAATTATAAGGTAATAAAAAGTCTTTATCAAACTTAATCAAAAAAGGTTTGAATTAAGACTTGATACATAATTGACTTAAGTCAATTATGTGTATATTAACATACTGCACCTTCTAACATTGTGTGCAATCCTGTCCGCTTTCTCTATTCTATCTTTCTATCTCGACTACTTCTATCTTTCACTCTAACATATCTTCGTTCTTTCCAAAATCACTTTACTCTTGGTCCGTAGAGCGAGTTCTGATGCTCCTTGGGAAGCTGAACTTGTCTTTGCGGGCCTTGGTAATGTACCCTCTATATAGCAACTAGCCGGAGGAAGATAAACCACAATACCAAAGGTAATAAAAAGTTCATGTCAATGCAAATAATACAACAGTAAATAATTTATAATATTCAGTAACAACAGTAATATTACGACGAATTGGTTAATATAATAATATAATAGTGCTGTACACTTAAAGAGTGATGAGTCCAAACTACGTTTAATTACTTTAACAGCTGTAACACACTAACATACAAATATAATAAAAGTTAGTATTTAAAATGTTTATCCAATTTTTTTTGAACTGGTTGATACTGACTGCGTCTATTGTTTCTTGTTCAAGATTGTTCCATTCGTTTACTACTCTATTTGTGAAAAAACTATGTCGTTTTATATTTCCTGTATATTGCCTTCTCAGTTTACTATTGTGACCTCTAGTTTTATATCCGTTATCTAGCATTTCGGGTTTTGTGTAAAAATTTATAATATCGTACCCTTTCAAATATTTGAATATTTGTATCAAATTACCCCTTCTTCTTCTGTTCTCCAACAATAGTAAATCCAACTTCTTTAACTTCTTTAGAGTTAGGGTAACATAACTTCTTTAGAGTTAGGGTAGCATAACGAGTATGCGCTCCTATGCGCTCTTATCGTCACTACTTGGTCTCTAAAAAGATTATGTGCCTTTATTTTTAAAATGGTTTCAATTATCAAAACTGTCAGTTACCATGCAAACATCAGAGTTTTTTTTCAGACATGATTTCAGAACTTTCTAACAATTAATTTTTTAATCTGCATGTTTTTTAGTGACCAAATGGCAACAGCTGATTGCATGAATGATTATTTTATTCTAGTGATTTATCATAGTTTATGAAGAGTCATGGAAAAGCCATGGAAAAATAATAAAAAAGTCATAAAATTTTATTTTCAAATTTGAGCGGCCGTTATGAACAACTTATCAAAACTTTCGTTGTCTTTCTATAAATGTGAAATGTTTACACTATTACATATAACATTTTTTAAATTAGGTTTCTATCTGGTAGTGATCGCTTTTTATTACATAAGGACATACTAGTCTCATAATGGTCTCATAAATTATGAACATTTGGGTTATAACTTTTTAAATCTTTGAGGTAATCCCAGCCCTTTAAAAAACAGATGAATTTTGGTTTAAAATTAACTAAAAAGTCATTGATTTTATTTACTTTTTTAAAAAGCTTTTCAAAAAGTATATAAAACCAATGACTTTGTAGTTAGTTTCAAACTAAAATTCATCTTTTTTTTATTTTTATAGTGCCAACTTGGATATAAAAAGTTATAAGATATGCAAAGATATAAAAAGTTATACCCCAAATTAAGGATGATGCACCATATTCATACACAATCTTAGTTTAAAGCATTAAATTGCACATCTTGTTATTTATTAGTATATGTCAATTATTTTATTTTAGTAAAGAATTTGCATTAACAAACAAACTGAATTTATTGTATTAACAGACAAACTAATATAATTTGATTCAACTTCATCTACAAGCAACCGTGGCGCAGTTGTTAGAGCGCTTGCTTTATAAGCAAGAGATCCAGGGTTCGAAGTGAGCTCTGGGCTTTTGCGCTATCGGTAAAGAAGGAGACGTGAACTTCCTATAAGCAGTTCTCTGCGATAAGACCGTTAGGTCTTCTTAGGCACCTAAAACAAACAAAAAATTATTTATCTTATATGTTGTATTTAGATTGCTCACTGCGTATCTGTGCAAATGGCATAGATACGCAGTGAATCTTCGGAACCAAAGGTCTATGGTTTGATGACCGTTTTTGCGATAAAAGATACATTGGTGGAAAAGGCAAATTCTTTGCTACTTCATTTTGCTTTGTGATAAGTTGATTATACCAAGTGAAATTAGGTAAAAAAACACAAACACTTAAAGATTACTCAACTTTATGTTATAGATTTACATAAATGAATTTTATAAGGCCTCGAATCTATCAACTTAAAAAAGTTTATGGCAAACAAAAACATGCATGCAGCATCAGGGCCGACATTACCGAGGGAGGAGGGGCAGGAGGTACGTGCCCCCTTCCCAATTTTTTTCTACAGGACTTTTTTCTACATGAAAGAATGCGAAGAGGACAAAATTCTTACAATTCTTACTACTTTTTGAAGTACTGGGTTGCAAGAGTGCTTCAAAAGTATACGGGCGTAATGAGATGACTCTGCAAGACATTAAATGTCTTGCAAGACATTAAATGTCTGCAAGACATTAAATGCAAGACGTTAAATCTGCAAGACATTAAATGTCTCCTACGACAAATTTTATCGTAGGAAGATAAACCACAAAACCCATATAAATTTTACATATTCTTAGAAATTATGTTTCTGACTTTAAATAAGATTTTCGCCTTTAGACTTAATCAGGTATAAATTAAATGTTTTGAGATCACGGTGCACTATTTTATGGAAAGGAGTAATAAAACAACTTTCTTTAAATTAGTTAGGAATTTAGTGGAAAAAATAATAAATACAGAAATGGTCAATTTTTCTTTAATTTTCAACTATTATTACTTTTTGGTCATGTAGGTGGCTGGAATGAAGAAGGAAAGAAAGCTATTTATTACCAGAGTTTGTTGATACACATTAATCAACTCAAAGCATCCTTATAAACAAAACACTACTACCTAATAATCTCTTAACCAAAAAAGATATTATAATTGTTGAAAAATAATATAAATAAAAAATAAAATACAAAATAAATACTGGAGACTGAAGGCCTACACAATTTATGTTAGTTTATGTTAATTTATGTTAATTTAGTTTAACATGACGCAATTTATAATGCTGTGTAAACTTCTTTGTGTTGCTATTATCAGTTGCTATTGTAGGTTCTGATAAGCAGTCGGCAGAAATCTAAAACTATGTTAAACAATGGCTTGACATGAACAGCTTGTAAACAACTATGGTATATTAAGAATACAATGTTATTATTTACATTTTGTAAATCACAAAAAAAAATTCACGTTATGAAAAGAAATAGGATAACTTTAGTTTGGTCATTTGTTTTTAATAATTTTTTAAAAAGTATACCTGCATTTAGAAGTTAATTCAAATTTTTTGTTTAGTAAACTTTTTCGATCCGTGTGGGTAATAATTTAAAATTAAACTCCAAATTTATATTTAAATTACACAACCAAGTTTATGCATACTCCAAGTTTATACTCTAAGTTTATACTTGTTATGCGCTCCTAATTGTAATTTACATAGCGTATAGCACAATTATAACCAAGTGCAGAATACTTATAATTATAATCATGAGTATTCAAATACATTTATTCTAATGTACAATCTTAAAATGTATCTAAATATTTACATGAATATTTACATGAATATTCAGGTGCATTTTATGATTGTACATTAAATTTTTTTTCACAGAAAATTCTGAAAAGAATATAAAACCCTGTGGTAAATTGTTTGAAAAACTAATTATGCATAAATGAATTTTAAACGTTATTACAGTGCAAAGTCGATCAAAATCATTATTATCTGGACAAAAGTAATAACTTTTAAAATAATTATCAGATTTTTCCCATAATTACCAGGTTTAGTATATTTCATATTACGAATCTAATGATAGCATTAGATTGTTAATTAGATTGGTACGAATACCTGTATTCCATAGCAACAGTTTATTGTGCATAGTTACCTAAATTAAGAGACTTTCTTAAAACATCAAATTTATAAACTAAAGTAATAGTAATGATACAATCACATTTTTTGTGTTTGACTGATAACACAAACAAAATATTACTCTTTTTTGGTGTTCCTATGGAGTTTTAGAGTTTTTAAAACTATTTATTGAATTTTTTTTTTGAAACTTTAGCTTAATTCAAAATTTCTTTAAAATATGAAATAAAAACTTTGAAAACAATTTTAACTCTAACAGTTTATAGGAACAGTTAATTAAATTTTAATTAATTATATTTATGTAATTCAATTATTCTAAATAAAAATCAACAAGCTTTCATACAATTAGAGCTAAAGAATATTTTATATAAAGTATATGTAGGAATACTGTATAAATAATTTAAATTAAAGGTATATGTAGGAACTTGAGAGATCGAGAACACTCTTTGGAAAAGGGTTTTTCTTAGGGTATGATGGTGTTTTCTTAAATTACTTATCAAAGGGTTGGAAGAACATATTATTCTTCCTAATATATCTTCATTTGTTTTGGAACGCTTTCTGAAAAATGATTCACGATTCACTTTCTGAAAAACAATTCAAAGTTTTTATTTTGAGCTTCTTGTGCCTTTTTACTGAGCATGCCAAAAGGCAAAGTCATTCTCTCTACAACTTGTAACTATGAATAAGAATGTGATGCAGATTCTGTGAGATACTTCTTAGCTGTTATGTAGCTGTATTCTCTAAACAATGAAGAATCAATTAAAAAGTTTGATAACAATGTACACAAAATAACATTCAACATCTTTATCATACTGAAATTAAGTACAATAGTTTGAGCAGATTTCTTGGCATATAATTTACCAGGCCAACCTCATTACAAAACCTTATTTGAATTTTCGGTTTTTGTTTTTAACTAATTTTCTTTTCCGATGGTGTCCTTGTAGCCTACCTTTACAAACGGAATGCAAAAAAAATTTGGGTAGGTTGGAAAAGCTAGTACTTCAAAGAAAAATAAGTTATGGTCACGTACTATTGATGATTACTAAGTAGTAGAAAAAATCAAGTTTATAACCAGGGGTGTGGAGTCGTAAAAAAAAAGCACCGACTCCGACTCCACTCGTTGAAATTTTCAGAGAACGAGTCCGAGTGCGACTCCAAAGCAAAATTTTTGAAAAATTCTTTGAATTCTTCAAATAATATTACACAATAAGTTAAAAAATTTTCTTTTGCCAAGTTTATGAAAAGGTTTAATTTAATATAACAAGATTAATTTAATGTTTTGTACATGCACGTGCAATACCGAGATGTTTTACTATTGGAGTCAGAGTTGCGATTTTTTTTAGCGACTCCGACTCTGCTAAAAATGTCGCAACTCCACGACTCCGACTCCACAGCCCTGTTTGTAACAAAGAAAAAAGTTGGAAATAATAAAATTCTGCATACTATTATTAAATATCTAGTGTATGTGAAAGATTATATTTGCACTGTTAGAGGATTAGATGTGGACAAAATTATTTTTTATGTGGGGATTGATGGCGGTCAAGGATTCTTGAAAGTTATAATGAATGTTTTCAATATGGAAGCAGATATTGACTGTCAAACATGCAAGAATACTGGTTTTAATGCTGCTATTGCAAAATATGTTAAGAAGTTGAAGGTAAGTTTGAATTTAAAAATTTTCAGGAATGGAATTATTACATATTAAATTGAATTAAATATGAAACTAATTCTTATTTATAAATATTTTATATAACAGCCCAACTCTTGATTTAATTTTTAACATGATTTAGAAAACTGAAATTTATGCAAAAACTAACTTCAATCAAAACCTTTCAATGGGGTGGAAAGGTCATATTATTGAACACCACCTTGTTGTTTTCATAAACAAAATTAAAATGCTATTAGGAGTTTTGCTGAACAGTGTTCTGAATCTGTGCATCACAACATGTTAAAACTCAGAGTAGAGGTTCAACTTCTGAATCTAAATCGAATCATGCAGAAATTCAGAGAAGAGCAATATCAGACAGGGCCGACGACATATCAGGGCCGACGACACGGGTTTTGAAGTGGGGATGGGACACAATCGTCAATTTGTGAAAAAAAGTCCTCTATATCTTAAAAAAAAATTCTTTAAAGAATCTGTTCTTAAAAAAAAAAAAGATCCTCTCAAAAGAATGTGGGGGGAAGGGGGGGGAGGGAGAGGAGAAGTACCCCTGGCCTCCCGGTATCGTCGACCGTGTCAGAATACTCAAGCATTAGAGCTTAGATGGCATTAATAAGAAAATCTCAATATTTGTGAGGGATGCTTATATGAATTTTTATATTTCAATTCATATTACATTATGTTTTGTACATTATATTTTGTGTATTATATAATACATATTTTTTATTTACTCTATAAACCATTAAAGTTTGTATACAAAGCACTTTGTGGATATCACTTTATATATTGATATGTAAACACCAAAATATTATTTAAAGAAGTATAATATTACAACATTCTCATAAAACATTCAAGAAAAAAATTTAGGGGAGGGAACACATTTGCCCTTTTCCATAAAAAGTTGATTTTCTCGTCAGCATGTACACCAAACAGCTTGTTCTCTTCGTAGATAAGTCTGTTTATTACTCGTTAATATCATGGAATTAAAATATTTTAAGTAATCAAATTTGTAACCTAAATGTACATTTGACTAGAGATATATATATACCGTTATATATATAACGGTAAACTACACTTTTCATTGACTATAAGATATAAGGTTTAACAAAAAAAACGTTTTGAGACGAGAAAAACAAGTATTAAAAAGGAAGGGATTAGTTATTTTCATCTTTAAAAATTACAGAATATTTTACAGTAATACAGACTACAGAATACTTATCAAGTTATCCACATATGCAAAGATAAGTTACTTTTGCGTTTGATGCGTATGATTATTAACATAATAAAGACTGGCTCTATACAGTCTATCTAATCAACGCAACCAAAAAATGACATAGGGGCATGCATTCCTCAAATCTTACACTTAGCTCTAGTAGTTATATCAACCGTTTGTGCCGAAACTGATAGTGATTAGATAAACCTTTTAGATTTTTAGACGAGGATGGTTTATTTTTTACAAAGGTAATGTTGGAATTTTTCAACCGTTTTAGTCTCAATGACTGAGAACCACAATAACATTACCAAAATAGACTAAAAGATTAAAAATTAAAATTCTGCGGCTTCTTGTACCACCATGGCTCATGTATCTAGTATACAACCAGGCCCGCCGTGAGCCTTTGCGGCGCCCAGGGTCAAAATTTCCCAAGCGCCCTGCTGAAAGTGAAAGCTGATCTAATGATCCATAATTCAATACATATAATAAGCCATTTGATAACAAATCAAAGAGGATAAAAGAATATAGAATTTTTTAATTTTAATTAATGAACATTTAAACAGTTTATTTCTAGATAATTGCAATGGTCTTTTGACTTGGATATATATGTTAAGAGCAAAAATTTGTCTAGAATACAACAGCTATTGTTGTTTCAACTTCAGAGGAAATTGATCTTTCGAGCTTTACTCATGGCGAATTTGGAAATCACTTCACCGTAGTACATTTTTTTGGCAAGAACATGCTCAATGGAAATAACCAGAAGATTCGTGAGTCGTTCTTGGCTCATTGTAGACCTTAAGGCTGTCTTAACTAGAGCAAGCTTACTAAAAAATCTCTCGCCTTCCGCAACAGAAACAGGGATGGTGTTGAAGATGCGCAGCAAAATGCAGACTGATTCGAAAAGCGGCTGAAGACCTTTCTGGTATATTCCATTCAATAACGTCATGGAAGTGAGAGATTCTTTTGGACCAAAAAGGTTGGATCGCTTCAGAGCATCGAGGTGGCGGACCTCTTCAATAAGAATAATTTATGATGTCAAAGTTATTCTAAATTCTCAAATTGTTTATACTTACATTAAGAAGTGATGATATGCACGATAAATATGCAGTATCTGACTTTTTAAATGAGTTATTTATTGTAGAACACAGCACAAACGTGTATATTTTCACGTGTTTCAAAATTGTTTTAAATTTGAGAGATTTAAAAAATTAGAGAAATAAATTTAATAAAATTGTTTTAATATTTTATATCAATATCAAACTACTTGGATTTAATCTAATTTTTATTTTTTTAATCGAATGAAAATCTCCGTGCACTAAAGTTATTTTAAACATTTACTTCAATGGGTTGTTAAATTAATCATTAGTATTCACTTTATTTGCGAGTTTCCGCTATATAAAAAGAATCGCTTTATTTAAAACTAATGTTTTGAAAGTAATGCTAATTTCTTTGTTTTAAAGCATTAATTTCTTTTTTTATTTAAAAAGTCCAATTATGAAGCACTTCATTACAAAGTTGAAAATTTAAACTAAAAAAAATTGACCGGCCAAAAAAAGCAATTGACCGTCTATTATATGTTTTAGCTGGTCAAATTGACCGGCTGCTTTTGATTTCTTATTTTCCACGCTGCTTCCCAGTACTTCATCTTTTTTTTACATAAACATGAAAAAAAAAATTATTTATATTCGGCTTCGTGCGCCCCTGTCGACCTGGCGCCCGGGACAAAACAACCCAGTAGACCCCCCCTCACGGCGGCCATGTATACAACTCTAAAAACGTCCAGTCACGGCTACAATTACTGTTTATGGTAGAGATAACGACAGTAAAATTTTCATTCTCATTTCAAGCGGTCATAAAGTTTGTTGCATGAGAGATGGTACCGTACATCTGCAAAAAAAAAAAGTAGTTAAATTAAAAACTACACACTTTTTATTTGGTATGGAGTAATTATCAAAAGAACATTCACGAATAGTTGCGTTAAATAATAGTACCCATAAAATACCGGGAAATACAAGGACCGGAAAATAAAAACTTTTTTGTTACAAAATTAATAAAAATTTCAAATAAAACTATTATAAATAAATTTCAAATGTGTTGTAAACAGATAATTTAGAAATTTGTAAAGAGTATACGAAAAAGTTGTTTAGAACTTTATGAACTATATTAGTTGTAAACAAAATATTGATAGATTTTGATGCGATGGAATAACATTTTTATTTATTTTTATTTTAAAAATTTATTTAACGTTGATAAGCTACAATAGTTTAGTACCTTAACAATACCTTATTATCATTGGGTGACTTAACTCCTGATGAGGAAACCCTAAATAACTTTTTTCGTTCTAGCCAAAATAAATTCATTTAAAGAAATCGCTATGCAATTCACTGTCCATCATCATACTTAAGCTAATAAGCTCTTCTTGCATTGTTTTGATCCTATCTTGCAATTTCAGACGATGCTGTTGAATTATTAATTCAAGTCTTGATGGTGAGATCAAAGAGATAGGTGATGGTGAAGTCAAAGAATTAAATTCAACTGAAGATGACTAGTGATAGTCGAAAAATGTATTGATTAAAATTAATAAAATGGTTTTATTAATTAAAAAATTTGTCTTGTTTCTTAATATATATATATATATATATATATATATATATATATATATATATATATATATATATATATATATATATATATATATATATATATATATATATATATATATATATACATATATATATATATATATATATATATATATATATATATATATATATATATATATATATATATATATATATATATATATATATATATATATAATTTTTAAAAATAAAACACGTATTTTAAAATCATCTTCTTTAATGTGCTTTTCACAAGCAAAGACTTTCCCAGAGTTGATTTTCTTTTAAATTGTTGGTCAATCACACGTCCTTTTGTAATTGAATTTAACCATTCAGATCGCCATTTTTGATGAGCAGGATCTGCAGAATTCGAATAAGGAAGTTTAAATATTCCAATACCTTTTGTTCGTCTTGAAGTACCACAATTTGTTATACTGCAATTATCTCCAGGCATATTTTACTTTAAATTAACACTAAATAAATATCTAATAACCAAAAAATCAATTACAAACAACCACTACAGATAATATATAGAATGTGATAACTATTAAAACATATCATAATGACTTCCTTGCGTTATATCACAAACTCTTATGTTGCATTACCGGATCAAGGAAGGGGGGGGGCTGTAGCCCGGGCCCCACAAATTTAGGGGCCCCAAAAATTTTAGAGAATCTTTTTTCTTTTTAGTCATTTTTAGGCTCTGGCCCAAAAAAAGACCTCTAAAAACAAAAATAGCCTTGGGCCCCAAGAAGTCCTTATTCGCCACTGTTGCTATATAGCATTATAGTACAATGTACCAAACTTATTAACTTTGTAACAAACTTATTAAAGTTGTAACAAACTTAGTAACGTTGTAACAAACTTATTAACGTTGTAACAAACTTATTAACGTTTTATAATTTATACAACATTAATAAGTTTGTGTGCACGCTCACGCTTGATTTACGCTCTATTTTTGTGTCAATAAGTTAAATAATGAGTTTTACGGAGTTTACAAACCAGGTTAAGTCTATTAACTATGATTTTAAGGAGTTTTCTATAACTATAAGTGCAACAAAGTAATATGAAAAGTTCTACTTTAATAGTAAAATTTATCAAAATAAACAATTAAAGCAAAAAATACAATTATATTTCATTTTATTATTTTCTTTATCATCGAACATAAAAAACTAACAAACAGTAAACCAAAGTTTGCAAAATTTGAAAGTTTATTAAGTTCATCACTGATAAGATAAAATCATTGATAAGATAAAACCCCCTAAGCGTATCCGTTTAATCAAGCCAATTTTCTAAGAATTTTGTTCAGAGATATTTTTCTTGGTACCGTGCCAAACTTGCCGCGCTTAATTTATCATGTCCATAGTCATAATAAATAATAATTTAGGTTTATGTAAAATAACTACTAAAACTTATAACCTTTATATTAAGATTGACTAAAAAAAATGAATAAATTGATTTAATCTATACAATTTTTGTTCATAAATTTGTATTTTTATAGAATAAAACAACCCCCGTAAATAGTTTAAATTTTTAAAACCTGTGATTATTTTACAAATCTTAAAATTGAAGCTTTTTAATATTTTTAAATCCACCAACCTAAAGCTACAAAGTTGGTAAATATTGAGTACATGTCTAAAGTAAGTAATTTAAACTTTTACAATTTTATAAAGATAAAACTAATAAATTAGAGCTAAAAAAAGTAATAAAATATAAATTAATACTATAAATACAATACTAAATTGAACCAAATATAAATAAATATACATTAAATAAAAATTAATTAAAACACAAAGGTATTTAGAATAGTAAGTAGCGCAATAATTCTTAAAACCTAATCCTCCATTATTTGAAAAAAAAATTCGTTATAATTTATGAAAAAAGTTTTTATTAGTTAAGAAAAAGTTCTTTATTAGTTAATGGATTAGTTGAAAAAAAAATGCAACAAATCAAGTCAAAATCAATACAACAAAAATTACAAAGTAAATTTAAAAAAATGTCTTTTTATGAAGTTTAGTATATATAAGTCAGCAGCGGCTGTCCAAGTTAAGTTTCAAGCAAAAATAAAAAACAAAAACTCATATAAAGCTTGTTATCAGTGTCGGTCTAAGCACTCTTTTCTCTAGCGACATTTTTTTGCTGTCCCTGACAATTTTATGAAAAATAATCACAGATTAAATTCAAAAGCAATACATTGCAATGTGATGTTTAATTTACATATATCATAAAAAAATTTTATTTAAATAGATTTTTTTTCCCATTTACAATTACAAAATTACAACATGTAAAATAACAAAACTTCGCCGCAAATTACTTGCCGCCCTCGTGCGGTGTACGAACTCGCTAATCCGAAAATCCAGTGCTATTTGTTATAAAAAGTTGCAATATTTTATTTAGATTTCCTTATGTGTTAAATTTGTTGTTGCACCTTGCTACTATCAAATTACTTAAGAATTCATCTGCAAGGCCTAAGTTTTTAAAACTTTCTAGACATCTAATTATTTATCTGTATCAAAATTGCTTATGATCAAAACAACAAGACTGACTATCACTTTTAATAAACTAGTTAATAAAAACATCAAATTTTTTTCTAGCTTTATATATATATATATATATAAATATATATATATATATATAAATATATATATATATATATATATATATATATATATATATATATATATATATACAATTATATATATATATATATATATATATATATATATATATATATATATATATATATATATATATATATATATATATATATATATATATATATATATATATATATATATATATATATATATATATATATCTACTACATCGACTAAGGGTTTGGTTAGGGCAGGCAGTCTATCAAATAATTAAAAAATATATATATTTTTTCATATTGTATTCGTCTAGTTTCACTTAATTTCCTTTTATTATTATTTTTTTTAAATAATTTTTTCGCTTAATAGTCCTTAAAATATACCGCTAAATTAACTACGATGGTTCGCAAAAGAGTTCACATTTTACCAGTTCGCAGTTCGTCAGGGTTAGGGTTTCACATTCACAACCTTCGAGAAATAGTGCATTGATGAAAAATGAAGTATTTTATAAAAATATTTAAAATAAATAAATAAACATAACTACATATTAATAATTTTTAAGTAAAAAATTTTTTTTTTTTTTTTTTTTTTTGGGGGGGGAGGGGGATATTTTTCAGGGGGATTTTTTCTCGGGGGATTATTTCGAGTTTTTTAACAAAAAAATAATCATAAATACTAACAGGTAACAATTTTAAAACATTCAAAATAGACAAACAGGTAACAATTTTAAAACATTCAAAACTCATCTTAGCTCATTCTTAAACAAAATTAATAACGCATAAAAGCATGTTTACATAGTTACAAACGTTAATTTGTTGAAGCATAATTCTAATAATAATGTTAAACATTTTGTTGATACTTTACTTGAGCACAGTTTCAATCAATCAATCATTTATTTCACTTTATAAATACAAAGTTAGGATCAGTCACAAACAGTTATTCAACTGACAAAAACGTGACGACCTACAGATATTCATTAAAAATTTAACAAAATGTACAACATAGTACTAGTACATGAATAATATCAGGTAATATTATAATAATATTAATAATAATATTATAATAATTAAAAAGCAAAAACAAAAAGCAAAAAAGAAGGCACTTTAAAAAAAAGAAGCTGAAAATAACAGGCTTTTAAATAGAACTTTTAAATACAGTAACAAGAACATCACCAATGGCATGTTATTTAAGAAAAGAGACAAAAACAACTTGAATTTGACTTTTGTTCAAAGGGTATGGTCAAAACGGCATGAAAAACAATTATTGAGATAAATAACACAGCAGAAGCTTTACTTATTATTTTTATCTTGGATAAATTTCTTGACTTTTTAATGAAGAAGGCTCTACTTCCTTTTTTTCGATAGATTGTCTTGATTTCAGAGGGAAGATAATTCCATGATTTAATGGATTTATATTTAATGGAATTAATGCAATACATAAGACATTACAAGATTGTTACATGACGCCGATCTAAGATTATGGCAATGACTTTTATTAACAACTTTATAATAACTATTGAAGCTTATTGGTAAGTTATTATACAAACTGTTCCATACAAGTGAGCAATTCAGAAGCAAAATTAGATCTTTTAGATTCATTATTTTGAGAGATTGTAGAGGATTTTTTTGAGTCAAATCTATTAGATTGGAAATGAACTATTTAAAGTAATTTGTTTTGAAGGCGTTCTAGGATCTTTGTATACTTTTACTGATTTTGCCCCCATATCTGACAACCATAAAGCATATGTGAATTAAATATAGCATACCATATATTTATGAGAATCTCGTAGCTTACAAAGTAAGATCTTTGCCAACATTCCATTTGCACAGATGAATTTAAGGGCAGTCTGCTTCAGCTGGTGTGTGAAGGAAAGATTTTCATCTAACATTATTCCTAAATATTTTATTTGGCTAACAAGATTTAACTTTTGGCCACTGATTCTCAAATTTAATTTTTTATGAATTTGTACAGAGTGTGGTTTAAATAGAATTATTTCAGGTTTTTTTTTGCATTTAGGGATATTTTATTTGATCTTAATCATTGAACCAAGAAGGCCAAATCGTAATTAAGGTGTTGATTTATTTTTTTAAGTGATTTTTCAGTTATTAGGACATAAGTGTCATCAGCAAAATGATATGTTTTTAAGAACTTGGTGTATGTGTTAAACTCATTGATGTAGATAAGAAAAAGGATAGGGCCAAGAATTGAACCTTGTGGAACACCTACAGATATTGATTTGGTATTAGAAGAGATATCAGAAATTGTAGCAAATTGAGAACGATTCAACTTAAACCATGAGTGAGCAACTCCTCGGATACTATAATGATATAATTTTGATAACAGAGTTCTATGATCCACAGTGTCAAATGCCTTCTTTAAGCCAATAAAAACCCCACGAGTAAATATGTTATTGTCTAAAGCTTCCCGTATAGTTTCAGTTATGTCTATAAGTGCTTGGTTAGTACAATTTTTTTTTGCGAAATCCAAACTGAAGCTTCTATTGACAGTTGTGCTGGCTTAAAAAACTTTCTAATTTCGTATGTATAAATTTTTTCTGCAGTTTACTGATATTAGATAGTAGTGATATTGGTCGATAGTTAAGATGATTTGTGTTTAAGCCTTTTTTCAAGATTGGAATAAACCTAGCAATTTTAAATAGGTCAGGATATGTTCCGGATTTAAATGATTCATTAAATATAGCTGTTAATTGATAACTTAGTTCTTTTGATGCTTAGGTAAGTATATTTGTGGGAATGCTTTGGGACCTGTGTTTCTTTTTGGATTCATTGTGGAAAAATAATTGTTTACTTCTTGTGGTTAATTGGGATACAATAAATGAATTTGTATTACGGTTTTTTAAAGTTAAAGTTATGCCGAGAAGGTATAATTTTTGATGATGGATTGTCTGCAATTAAGGAGAAATAATCATTAAATAAGTTAGCGATTTGCTTTTTGTCAGTAATAATCTGATTATTTAAAAGTAAACTTTTTATAGTATTATTATTATTTGCTTTTATATTTATAATGTTTTTTATTCCAATCCAGGTTTTTTTGAGGTCATTAACGTTTTCATTAAAGTATTTAGAGTAATATGTTTTTTTTTGAGATACGAGTTAGGTTGCTTATTTTGTTTCTGTAATTTTTGAATTGGTTGACGAGTTCCAGTTTTAAGAGCTCCTGTTTTGATCTGTTCATTTGATGCAATTTTTATAAAGTTTATTCTTTATATTTATGGAATTAATAATGCCAGCAGTTTTGGTTTGGATGAGGTTTATTTTTCTTTAATGGTACTCAGTACAAAAGGTGCATGATGGTCAAGTACCTTGTTAATGAGTTCTAAAAACTTTGAGAGAGAACTATTGATGCTTTTTTTTTGCTTTTTTGGTTACAGGATCCCAATCTATTGTTGTAAGATTATCATGAAATGCACTTTGATTAAAGTTTTTATAGGAGCAACATTATGTTTTGTTGTGAATAGGTTTAATAGGTTTATTAGTTTTACATGGCAAAGCAATAAATTGGATAAGATGATCAGCAAGAGATACTGTTAGATTGCCTGATTTAATATTTGCAGGCTAAAAGTTTGCAAAAATATTATCAATGAGTGTTTTAGATTGTATAGTTATTCTTGTTGGTATAGTGATAAGTGGATAGAGAGAGTTAGAACACATAGAGTTAAGAAAAGCTGATACCTCATTAGATAGATGACAATTTAAGAGGTTGATATTAAAGTCGCCTAAAATAATATTTTTATTTTCTATTGATAATTTGTTCAATAGAGTTAGTAAGTAAATGTCATTAAATTCAGTGATGCACACACAAGGGTGACGATAGATGCATTTAACAATTATATTTTTTTCAGATGATTATTTCAATAAAGGTTGACTCTAATTCTTTTGGTTTGTTGATTTGGAGATTAGTTATTAACTTGTAGTTTAGACCTAACTTTATATATAAAAGAGTTCCTCCTCTATTAGAGTATGAATCAGTTTGCTTTAGATCAGTTATCGGTATCTTGTTTTTTTTTGAAGACGTGTTTCAGTTATGGCAATAATAATTAGTTTGGTTTTCATGAGAGAAATAAGACATTTAAGGTCATCAATGTAGTACGTTAATGATAATATATTAATATGTAAGTATATTTCAGAATCTTTGATAGTATTGTTAAATGCTATTGTATCAAAAAGTAGTAATATGAGTATTTACAACTCATATTACTACTTTTGAGATCATTAAGGTTTTTGAAGAGGTTTTCATTCAATTATTAAGCAGAGTTACTAAAAATTCTTCTACCTTTGATGATTGATTGTAAGTTAGTCAGTAACAGGGGCGGATCTAGCATTTTAAAAGGTTGATGCAAATTTTTTTTAATGAAGCACCCTCCCCCAACCTTCCTAGGGTTTAAGTATAGTCAAAAAATGGAGGGACAGAAAACGGTGTAACAAGGGTGGGGCGGACATGCCCCGGACCGCTTTTTATTAGGAGTGACGCCGCTCTTTATTCATTAAATAATAACTAAATTTGTTTAACATTGCTTTTGTAGTATGTATTTTTTATAGAAGTTTTCACAAATGTTGCTTTGGCTATTTTGTTCATAAATTAGACATGTAATTTTAAGTCTAATTTACTTAACAAAGTGTACCAATAAGAAGGTAAGCCATAGGACTTTTCACTTCATCTTTGTACATTTTTTATAAGGTTAGCCCTCCATTTCTGGATTCTTTCCTTTTTCTTGAGAGGCAGATAATGTGAAATAATGTTGCCTAAGGTTAGCCCAGTTATATATATAACTGTATTCAGTGATATATATAACTGAAATACTTCTTTCACATTCACAAGTTGTTATTGGAATTGTTCCTTATATATAAATAAATATTTTTCTTATATTTGAAAAACTTTTTAAAAATACTAGCAAAAGTTAAAGGAATATTTGACTAGTTTTTCAAAAATAATTCCCATAAATCTAGCTCAGCATGTATTGAAATAAAATGAGACATATTCAGATAAATAGAAATTTAAAAATTCATAAAAATCAGATTTCCATGGTTTCTTAACTTGTATTTTGGACAGTACAGTTGAAGAAACTGCTGCTAGACCTTTATAATCAAACATACCATTTTCTAGAAACCTATTACCTAGCTCATTAATAAGATGTTCAATTAATGGAGAAGTAATGCTATGTTTAAAATAGTCACAAACTGTATTTGTTGGATAATTATACTGGTAAACCTGCAAAGTGCACAATCTAGGTCTCACTTATTGGATATCAAGACTAAAACCAAAGGCCAAACTAAAAGCAATAGCTACAACAACTAAACTAAGTCTATGGTTCTTGTACAATGAACAAAAAAAGCATTATGGTTAAGAGCTTTTATTCAAGAAGCAACTCCTTTATACTCACCTCCTTTAAATCCTGTACCATCATACCCTTGGCCTCAACAATTTTGAATATCAAGTCCAAAAAGTCTCTTAAAGTGTATTAAGTAATTTTAGTAAGTAATTTTAGTAAACTTAGAGATAGAAAGTAAATTTATAGATAGACTAAGACCAGATGTACCAGTATTGCAATCAATTATTGTTAGGAAATCCTCACAAATCACATTATTTGAATTTACACACCTTAAAAAAAGTGACACGTGTTCAGTATTTGAACAGTCAACTGCTTTATCACAGAGAACTAAAAAAAAATTTGAATGCTTAACATTTTTTATTAAAGCTACATCAATTGTTTTCCCACAAGAATCAATAAATTAGTTTTGGGTAGTTTTTGATATAAAGGTTTCCTATTTTTGGAATTTAAAAAATATGACTAGCTAATATTTGATCACCAGCATTAACGCGAATTTTTAAAAGCTGTATGAAGTTATCTCTTCCAACCAAGAAATAATATTGTTTTAATTATTGTAACAAATTTTTTGAGTTATCAGAAAAAAGTTTTAAACAAGAATTATCAACCTCAATAACATTACTTTTGGGGTTGCAACGTGAACGTAATGCATTGTAAAACACAACTTTTTTCATGTTTTTTAAAATCATTAACAACATTACTCCATTCTTGATGAGGCTTGAAAACTAAATTTAGTATTCTAGACTTATTTGGAATACTGACACATAGCATAGTAAAAGGAAAACAGTAAGCTCAATCTTCTTTGCTAGAATAAGCCAACCAAAAATAGTGACTGAGTCATTCAATTTTAAATGATTTTTTTGTATTAATAGTCTATTAAATATCTATTAAATAGATATTGGAAAAACAAATATAGAATTTGCACAAAATACTTAGTTTACCATATCTAACAAAACTACATCGTCTTTGCCAGCGGTTAAAAAATTACCATGGGTTAGAAATGTTGAAATGTCATATAAAGTATTTGATTCTTTATATAAAGGAATATTAACAGAGTTGAAATCTAATCACTCAAATAATTTAGAATCTACAGAAAGTTCAAAAGGCAACTCTATAAAAGCATTATCTTTTTTAAAGTTAATTTTAGATTGGATTTTGACATATTTTGCAGAATTAACTTTTTCTGTAAAAGAAACATCAGAAAATTGTTTTTTATTTGTTTCATTTTTAGGACTAATAAAGTGTAAAGGATAAGTAAAAATAAACAAAAAAAAGTATATAAAACAAGATCAGTTTATTTTATTATCTAGCTGGAAATATATAATACCAATAACTTTGGTAATAGAGTTTTACCTTAAAGCACCATAATCTTTACTATCGTCTGGTTTCAGGATAAAACAATCCATTTCAAAATTTTTAAGACTGACTATATGGCTGCATTGGACACTTGTTATTTAAAATTTTTAACTCTTCAGTTAACTGATTTTTACATTTGCGAATATTTTGCAAATACCTAGCCTTAATTGCATTTGAGACTAAAAAATTCAACTTTGTTTCAAAACTTTATTTACTAATAAAGTCCTACGACAAAAATTACGAGAGAAGTACATATATCAGGTGGCAAATAGAATTTTGTAAATTTTGAAAGATTTGGAGCAACTGATGTAACTGTTCCAAATTTTCTACAAAATTGGTTGATTAATAAAAACATTCTCCTTGAAAACATTTTGAAACATTTTTGTATTTTTTTGCGAAAGGTTTGTTGCAACTATTACAGTTGTTATTTTAAAAAATAGTGATTGGTTTAAACTGTTTTTTAACCAATCATTTATGATTTAGAAAACAATTGCATCACTTGCTTCATGGTGATAGCAAAAACTTGTAAAAATGTACAAATATGATTGGTTAAAGGCTGAAATTTTTCTTCTTTAACTAATCACATTTGTATTTGGTGAAGAACAATTACATCAGTTGCTCCAAGGAAGGAAATTTTGTTTAAGTAACGAATAAGTAATTAAAGAGATCAAATAAAATCGAGTTTAGATTTAATAATTCTTGTCGAGTTTAAAACAAATTCTACATTTTTTGAGAATATCAGATTCTAATTTCTACTTTAACTTTTTATTATTAAAAAAAGTGAAAAGAGATACACTCAAATTTAGCGGTGCTAAGGACTGATGCACGTGCATCAGTGGCGACACCCTAGATCCGCCCCTGAGTGATAAGATAATAATAGCTGAATATTTAAATAGTTTTTTTCTTAATTTGGTTCACAAATTAGCAGCAAAAATTTCGTCGATTTCTTCAACATTTCATTCTTACTTGGTTAATAACCTTACCTCAGAAAAGATTATGAAAGAAACACATCTAGATTCTAATGAATTGCGATCCGCTTTAAACACTCTAAAAACAACAAAAGTGCAGGTTTTGATAATATTAGTAGCTTTGTCGTAAAATCAGTATTTGATATCAATGAACCATCATTGCATCACATCTTTGATATTTCACTGAAATCAGGCATTGTCCCAGATAAACTAAAATTTTCCCAAGTCACCCCTATTTTCAAATCTAGAGATGTTTTTGATACTAATAATTATAGACCTATATTAGTTTTACCATGTTTTTATACGGTAAACAGTTTGTATTTAAAAAAAAACACTCAACCGAGCTAGTTACTCATATATCTAAAGCTTTTAGCAATGATTGCTTTACGTTAGGAGTTTTTATTGATCTTTCTAAAGCTTTTGACACCATAAATCACAACATTCTTCTAAAAAACTTGAAGTGTATATAATAAAAAATAACAATTTACTTTGGTTTAAAGATTATTTATCAAACAGAAAGTAATATATTCAGTATGAATCAACAAAAACAACAAATAGCGCCATAACTTGCGGGGTTCCCCAAGTTATGGCGCTATTTGTTGTTATTGTTTGGACCATTATTTTTTTTATTCTATATAAATGATTTATTTTCAACATCAAACTTATTAAATTTTATCTTGTTTGCGGATGAATCTAATTTGTTTTATTCACATAGAGACATTAAGACACTTTTTAACATAGTTAAGAAAGAATTACATAAAATAAACGAGTGGCTCAGGCGTAACTCTCTTTAAATGTCAAAAAGACCAAATTCATCCTATTTCATAGACCAAATAAAAATGAAAATGTTACTCTTAAACTACCTGATCTAAAAATAAATAATACTAATATAAAAAGAGAAACTTTCATAAACTTTCTAGGTGTGGTCTTGAATGAAAATTTGTTCTAGAAGCTCCATATAAATACTTTAGAGAGAAAGCTCTCAAGAAATATTTCATTAATGTATAAAGCAAAACCTTTCCTTAATATCATTTTCTTAAAAAGTTTATACTTTTTATTAATACATAGCCACCTAAGTTATGGTAACATGGCCTGGGCAAGCACAAATTATACTATGCTTAAAAACTCTACAATAAAGAAAAACATGCCTGTATCTACAATAAAGAAAAACATGCCTGGGCTCGGTGATAAGACAAACTGATGTCTTCTTCTTGCTCCAGCCATTTGTTTTATTATTTATGTTATTTTATAAATTGTAACTTTCTATGGCAACATTAAAATATAAATAAATATAAATAGATAAATAAATATAAAATTTTCGATTTTTTCTTTATTTCCAGATTCAATTATTTTTTAGCTTTAATATGACAGTACTTTTAAATGCTCTAATTTTTTTTTTGCGCAAAGATACTTTGCGCAAAAAATTGTGCCATATAATTGTGCCATTCTACCTTTTCCATAAAAGGAAATACCTATTAAAATCTACTCTTTTGAAATTTTAACACCTCTTGCTTTAGAAAACCCCAAATTTTTTTTAATTTTGCGCACGTTAAACACCCGAGTTTTTGATCTGAACCTGTAATCTAAGGAAATATAAGTTTTCTCATACCACATATTTATATCCCATATAGAAGACCATTTTTTCGGTTTTTGCTTCCACGGACATAAATGTTGAACTCGAAGCCAAACATAAAATTGGTTGATGTTTTGATTCAGGTATGACAAAGTTATTAAGTTAAACAATATCCAAAATGAAAAATTCGATCATGAAAACACTCTTCTACTGAATAGTACTAACAACCCGGACAAAAAACTGAAAACATAAAATATAACTCTAATTATTATAGTATTGAGAAAGCATCTTGTTTTATTGCGTCACAATCTGCTTTCTCAGCGCTGACCTTAAACATACGCAGCATGAGTAAAAAATTTGAAAATTTTAAAGCAATGCTACATGACATAAATAACAAATTTAAGGTAATATATCTTATAGAAACGTGGTGCAGAGACGATGATATCATAAACTCAAATTTTAAAATACGAGGATATAAAGCTCTCCATGAAACTCGGAGTAGAGGAATAGGTGAAGGTTTATGTTTTTTTATACATAACACTCTTCAATTCAAAAAGCTAGAACACTTGAGTGTACAAACTGCAAACTTTTTACGGTTGAACCAAGATGAAACAAACGCGTTTATTACTGCAATACATACATCACCTGATGGCAATATAAATCTTTTGAAAAGCACTTAACTCATTATATAAAACTAACTAAACACAAGCAAATAATCATAATAGGAGATTTTAATCTGGATCTTTTAAAAATAAAACTTAATATTACTACCGAACGATTTCTAAATAACCTCCTTCTGTACTACGTAGTATCTTTAATAAATAAGCCGACACGTGTAACTCGACAAACCGCAACCCTTATCGATAACATCTTTAGATGTTATCGATAAGGGTTGCGGTTTGTCGAGTTCTATAAAGTACAATATTCAAAGCGGAATAATAAAATCTGACATAAGTGACCACTTTTCAATTTTTTTTTTCGCTTAACCATTTTAACAATAAAAAAGAAAAAGAAACAATAACTCTAATTAAAAAGACAAATAAATGTAAAAAATGTTAAAAAGTTTCAAAGCGATTTATTAAAAGAAAACTGGGGTCAGATTACGAACTGCAAAAACAAAAATACGGCTTACGATATCTTTAAACACACATTCTTAAGACTGTACGAAATAGCGTTTCCAAAGATTGAACGGAAAACTAAACTCAAAAGCTTAAGTCTTTGGATGACAAATGGGCTTATCAAATCATCTAAAAAAAAACAAAAACTTGCTGACAAAGTAACTCCTGAAAAAACAAGTTTTAAATCATACTTAGAAAAAAAAATCTCGTAATGGAAGAGCATAAAATAACTCCCAATAAGCTTCAAAGCGCCTTTAATCCCCTTATCAGATAAAAGCCCAGTGCTTGACGACATCAGCGCGAATGTCGTAAAATGTGTCTACACTTAATTTGAACATCCCCTTCTGCATATTTACAAAATGTCTTTAAATCACGGGATAATTCCTGATTAGCTTAAATGGCTAAAGTTGTTCCTGTATTTAAAAGCGGGGACGATTCTATGGCTTCTAACTATAAACCCATTTCTATTCTACTCTGTTTTTCAAAAATATTAGAGCGTATAATGCACAATAGACTCTAGTTAATCATCACCTCTTAAATAATATTCAATATGGATTTAAAAAACAACACTTAACAGAACACGCTCTAATCAAATTTGTAAGGAGAATTTTTAATGAATTCGATAAAAATAAATACACTCTAGGAGTATTCCTTGATCTTTCAAAAGCATTTGACACTGTTGACCATAAGATTCTTCTGCATAAACCAGATAACTATGGAATAAAAAACAACAATTTAAAATGACTTTGCTTCTACATTCATAATCGAAAACAAGCATTATCATATGACAATATTACACAACCTAAAAGTATTACCTGTGGGGTCCCGCAAGAATCAATTCTAAGGCCATTGCTATTTCTTGTTTATATTAATGATATCTTCTCATCTTCCAATAAACTAAACTTTGTTCTCTTTGCTGACGATACGCAAGTACCTATTAGCCACAAAAACATTAACTTTATGTTTAATGCGGTAAATCAAAAGCTAGAAAATCTAAACGAATGGTTTAATGCCAACAAACTCTCTCTAAACGTAGAAAATAGCAAACATTTTTTTTTTATAAAATCTTCTGGTTTAGACACCTTGCCCTTAAAACTTCCTGAACTGCTTATCGACAAAACTAAACATAAAAGAGAATACTCAATCAACTTTTTTGGCGTAATTCATAATAAAAGAGTTAGCTTGAGTAATCATATCAAAAAAGTGGAAAAGAAAATATCTAAAATTATCGTAATTATGTATAAATCAAAGCATGTTCTTAATATAACTTGTTTAAAAAATATTTATTTCTCTTTTATTCATAGCTGCATCAATTACTGTAACATAATCTGGGCGAGTAACTATCCAACAAAGTCAAATGCAATTTACAAAAAACAAAAACATGCATGTCACTTAATATTAATCGAAAACGGGTACACTAGTGCCAAATCTCTATAAAGAAAACTTGGAGTGCTTAATGTCTTCGAAGTAAATATTCTCAACATACTTTTTATGTTTACTTCGAAGTAAATATTCTTAACATTTTATTTTTATTAACTTTTTATGAATAAGTTAAAGAATCTACTACTACCAAACACTTCCTAATATTCATTTATTTCTATAAACCACAAACCAAACTAAGTACTCAATTAACAACTTTGTTATACCAAAAACTTTATTAAAACAAGCTGACTTCTCAATATTTTGCCGAGGACCACAATTTTGGAACTCGATTCTATCAAGTAATATAAAGACTATAACTTTCACTCTTCATTTTAAACGTGCAACGAAACAAGACATTACTAACTTACATTTAAAACTTTATTTAACCTTCTAGTCCGGTTAAAATAGACATTTTAGTTTATAATAATTTGCATAGAGCTGAAATTTGGTACACACCTTGAAGACATTATTACAAATAAAATATTAAAAGTCCCCACCGATCCTGCATCTGCAAAAAAAGTTATTCAAGGTCAAAGGTTGAAAAAAATGGTTTTTCAAATTTTTCAAGTTTCATCATTTAAAAAAATAGATCAAGCAGTAATGTTAGATCATGAAATTATCTGCAAAAAATCTGAGTGTATTAACTCTGCTTTATATAAATATGCTATGAAATAGTTTGTAAATACAAAATTAAATTTTTTGAATTGATCAAAAGACTAAAAAGTAATAATGGCCTACGACGCGGATTTCGAAGTGGAGGTGCACATTCGTCAATTTTTTGAAAAAGTCCTTTACAACTAAAATTAAAAAAAAAAACAAAACAAAGTTGGCCTTCCCCCTGTGTCGTCGGCCCTATAATAGTAAGTAACTTAAGTTAGTTGACAAGGGTCGTGAAAGCAAAAAGTTTAAAAGCAAAAATATGTTTTAGCGAATTTTTTCTTTATACCTTTTTTTTCTTCAGAAAACTGTGTCGTTTTTATATTTGTTTTTAAACATTACATTAAATTAACTTTTAAAGAATAATTTAAATTAATATTTTACAAGCAAATTTAATATTATTAATTTAACTACTTTAAGTATATTTAAATATATATTAAATTAGTTTTTATTAAAACTTTTTCTAATAGTTATTACATACTAATAGAAACCAGTTACTTTTTCGCTTTAACAACCCTGAACCCATATATCGTAATTAGTGCTTGAAATCTAAAATTATAAAAAAATAAATAAAATTAAATTGTAAAAATTAAATTGATGGCTCTTGAATTGATAAGTTAATTTCCAAGTTTATCAGCCTAACTTTTTTTAAATGTAAAGCCAGAAAGAATGAGAATATAAATAGAGTAAAATAAAGGATTAAAACCAATAGGCTTTAACCCTTTATTTTTAATCATTCATTTTTACAATAAATAAGTTCATTTTAAAAATAAATGAGGCAAACTTACAATGAAAATAAACAAGACAAATTATGTAAATGAATTAAATTATGTAAAGTGATTGAACGAGTAAAGCATTCTAAAATACCAGGTTAAGGTAATTCTTGCTAAACCTTTTAACTGTGTTTCACAAAGGTATAAATATTCTTACTTCTTCATTTTATCTTCTTACTTTCTTTTATTCTTCTTCTTACTTCTTCATTTTATCAATGATCTGAATGTTTCACTGAGCTTTGTACTGCTTAACTCTTTGTTGTAAATTTTATGATACTAACTTGCTTCTGACTAACTAATCAATTAAAAATCAAAAATATGTATTGTGATCTAACTAACATTATTCAAATTCTCCATTAAATTAAAATAAAAAACTAAACTCTACATATTTAAATTTATTCTAACAAAGATAATTAATGCAGATAATTAATTGCAGATTAAATAGCTGAAGAATAAATCTTTTTTATTCTATTAATTATCTTGAAATTAAAACAGATTTTAATTTATCATTTAAATCTCATTTTCAAGATTTGGTATTAGAATTAAGCAGAATTTGCGCCTTTTTAAATTATCTCCAAAATAAAATTTTAAAAATTATTTATTTCTGCCTAGTAATTCAATCTTTAACATCAACTACCTTCATGTCGAAAGCTTTTTCACTATGTGACCATATTTTACTTTAAAATTGTCAATTTTTTTGAAACCATTACCATAATAATCTACTTCTTACATTCACAATCTTTTTGTTATTTGTAGTGAAAATTGTAAACATGTTCTACAAGCTGATGCCAACTTTAATTTAACTATACCAAAATATTGTACTGTTTATTACGCTATAAATTTATCAATATCAAAACATAAAAACATGGAACATCCTTTTTAAACTACAATTTTTTAAACCACTCTGAAAATATTTTCAGACAATTCAACAACAATTAATTGTTGTTGTTTTTGTTGTTTTTGTTGTTGTTATTGTTGTTGTTGTTGTTGTTGTTGTTTTTGTTGTTGTTGTTGTTGTTGTTGCTGGTATATACTTTTTATAATTACTACTATTATTCCTATTAAATTTTATTTTTATGGTTACTCCAATTTAACAACTTTTATTGTTATTAAACGTCTGTTAAATAGTTATAAAAGAAGAAGAACAACAACTAATTGTTCTATTTATTATTATAATTATTTTTATCATTATTTTATAATTATTAAATAAAACGATTTTTTCATATTAGCAAATATTTGTAAACATTTTTGATATAAGAAATTTCCAGAAAGCAGGGGTGTAGAGTCGTAAAAAAAAAGTACCAACTCCGACTCCGATCGTTGAAACTTTCAGAGTACGACTCCGACTCCTACTCCAACTTCGACTCCAAAACTAAACGAATATCGACATATAAACATGGTTACAATTAATAATTATTAGGAATGAATCAATATAATGTAATATTTTATTTATTTTTATTAACTCTTTTAACAATAAACAAAACTTTATAAAATAACAGAATTGAAAAAAAAAATCGGATCTGATGATTCTGAGTGCAGAAAATAACCGTTCTACGGAGACTGTCGGCGGCAGTGCCGTCGCGATCAGAGCTGCCTCTTGAATAATCTCAGGATAACTATGAGTTGCATCGTTTTCTGCTAAATTTGAAGAACGGTCAAATTTCTCTACACCAGCAATAAAATTTGATGTTTGCAGTTTTTTTGTGGTGATATAAAGTTCACGAAGAAGACATTCAATTTTTTTACTTATTCCCATTGCGTATCAGTCAATGTTACGGCTGGGTTAGCCATGTCAGTAAAAAAAGGTTTTAATTCAATGATACGCTTAATCGTCAAATAAATACTGCCCCAGCGTGTAGCTTGATCTAAATTAGCTTCTTTTCCAGTACGCCGCTTTAATATGACACAAAACTTTGATGCAATGCAAGAAACCACAACACTCCGTTCTTTTGCAATAAATCGATAAGCATGATATTCACTTAAGTCAATACGAATTGCGAGTTGCAATGTACGAATTGCGAGTTGCAGTGTATGCACAGCGCATTTGGTAAATATCTAAAGAATCTACCACAAATACATCTAAATTAAAATTATCAGTAATTCCTTCTTCTGAAGCTTCATTTTCATTCAAATTAAATGCTGCTACATTTTCATTAAGCATCTTTACAGTGAATATTGGCGGTATTATCACACAATGCATTTTCACAATGCATAATATTTGTTCCTTGTTAATACAAAATTCTGTAAGAACATTCATAACTTGTTCTTGCAAATTGTTCAGCAAAAGTTCGTGTAACAACTTTTTTATTATTATCAAGGAACTATACGTTAATTAAAAAATAATTAACTCTGTAACGGGTACATCCGTCCATCTTCAAAAAAAGAAAGCGGTTACCTAAAAAATCCAAGAGCATGTCCTTCTGCTGTTTTGCTTTTTGTAGTACCAAATTTTTAATATTACTTCTTTCTAAAGAAATGCTAAATTTGCGAGCCTTTTTGCCATTTAAAGAGACAAAAGCAGGAGAAGAGAAAATTGCTAACTGAAATGCTAAAAGAATTTGAAAACACCATTTCGATGAAGCAGTTTTTAAATTTTTTTGTAGCAGTTCTTAAATTTTTTTGTAATTTTTTTGCCACAGTAATATATTCAGACTTAAAAAGTTTACAGGTGCTTGATATGAAGAACTCGGTGTACGTTCAACTAACGTTCACACGTCTGCTTATCCTTTTTATTAATAGTTTTGAAAACATTTGGAAGAAACGTTGTAGATGTAACTTTGAATTCGATACTTGAGTCCGGGTGCACTTGTACCTTCTTCAGAATATGTACTGATATTGATACCACATATTTTGTTGGTGATTTTACATGGCATATGTAAAACCATCAACAATGATCGTTTTACATATGCCATGTGACCTAAAAAAAAAAGAGGAATATTCAAAAACTGTATCAATGACCACTATTGATGCGCCATCAATAGTGACTGAGATATATTTAAAAAGGTGTATCAATAACCACAATTGATGCACTAAATAATTTAAATTATGGCATACTTATTATTTAATTTATTTACACTTGTCTTGTACGAACAACTTAAGCTATGGACCGGCGAAGTCGACTTTTTAAGACTCGAATTTAACTGAAAGACGAATTTAGACTTCTAAACCGTATTTAACTGAAAGCCGAATTTGTTTTTAAGGACTTTTACAAGTTATATAAAAAAAATTTTTTATAAAACTTATAAAAAAGTTTTTTGCTTTAAATGTTTCAAGAAGACCTAACAGTTTTGCCGCCGAGTATATCAGAAAAGTATTAAACTAGTAAGTTCAAATCTTCTTCCTTACTGATGGTGCGAAATATGCCCAGAGCTTGCTTTGAATCCTAGGTCTCTTGCTTCTAAAGCAAGCACTCTAACTACTGCGCCGCGGTTACTGTATAATCATTTTTTATAAACTGAAGTTAATACTTTTTAGCTTGTAATCAACCATAATTTTAAAACATGACATAGAACAAATGAAGTCATTTAAATTTTAATTTATTTTAAAAATATACGTATACAAAAAGCAATTTGCGTCAAAATAAAAAGTCTAAAAATTCAGTAATAATGAAAATTTAATGGTATCTTCACGACTCTTAATGTTTTTGCACGGGCATGAACAAAAAAACATTTACAATGTTTATATAAAAATTTTGATTGTCAAATTTATAAAGAAAAACGATCGTTACGAAAATTAGGTTAAATATTCACTTGTTTTTTAAAAACTTTGTGCCTAAAAAAGATCTATCGAATATTGACTCTGTAAGACAAATTTATTTTCAAAATGTTTTTATTTTTTACCGAATTCATGTTCCTTAGGCCGAGTGTAATATTGATTACACCTTTTCTCAACTCCGAAACATTTTCCGGAGTTAAAGAGTTGAAACAGGGTTGTAACCGATAGAAACAGGTTGATATACATAAAACACATAATATATTTTTTAATTCTTCTTATTTATAAATTGAAAAAATTTTTATAGCTTTCGAATCTAACTGAAAGTTAAATGAAACTTTGAAATTGTTACCGAATTTAGCCGAATTTTTATTTCAACTTCGATGTCAACTTCGCCTTTCAGTAAACTTCGTTATCCAAACTTTAACGAATATTTGCCGGTTCTTTCTTAAGCTTGTCAAATGAATTGAAATCAACTTATTGATCTAGTAATTTGTAAAACTTTGCATAGCCTATTTTGAAGAATTTTTTTTTTACAAACTTTTGAAAATATCTTTGAATTTTTTAAAAAATATTACGCGATAATTAAATTTTTTTTTTTTGCCAAATATATGAAAAATTCTTTGAATGTTAAATATTTTGTACATGCATGTGCAATACAGAGAAGTTTTACTATTGGAGTCGGAGTAGCGATTTTGTTTAGCGACTCCGACTCGGCTACAAATGTCACAACTCCGACTCCGACTTCACAGCCCTACCGGAAAGTATTTATTTTAATTTGAAACAAAAAAGAGGGAAGCTTTAAAAGTGCTTTTATAAAAATAAAATGCGATGGATAAGAATTACAATGGGTGTAATATTAAAAAGTATTTTTCTATTTCTTACATTAAAAAAAGTGTTGATTGTTGAATAGCTAATTAGAATGATGAATGTTGATATTATGCTCCAAGTAAAAAAAAAAGCAAAGCAAGAATGATATTATTTTCTATTTACTCCTTAAGTACTTTTTCTACTTTTAACAGCAAAAAGCGCTTGGGGGATTTAAAATGTTATTTAGGCTGTTAAAATTTTGTAAACAAAAAAATAAAAATAAATATTTTGAAAATGTTAAAAATAAACTTTTTTTCAGGATACTTAAACAATGGATGAGGAGCTTGTTAAACAACTTGAAGGTATACTTTCGTTATTTTTCACGTTTTCTTTCAAGCCGCTTTTAATTAAGGTTCAAGGGTTCAATTAATTTTTTTAATTAATGTTAAACAATTCAATTAAAAGTAAAATCTCGGGGAGCTATTTGCATAAAAATTAAAAAACATGAAAAACCCAGGATTTATAAGAATTTGTTAAACTTTCTTAATAAAGTATAATAAAACCTCTGCTCTATTATTTTGAATGTCTTTTTAATGCTGCTATGACATTATGAACATCTTTTGGATTGGAATCTACAAAAATTAACCAAGTTTTTTTGAATTTCTGAATTTTTAAACCGAATTTTTGAAAAATTTTAAAATTTTGTCATCATGTAGCGTGTAGTCAAATCCTGCTGTAATATTCCTTTTCCATTTGTTAAAAATTGGGCAAAGCGTCTCTGCTTTAATCACAGAGAAAAAAGTAGAGCAACCAGTAGAGCAACAAACAAATTGTAAACGCTAACCTTGCAATTCAAAATGCGACTCATTCTAATAAATAAAACCTGAAGCCAGTCAAAAAAAAAGCAAGTTAACAACTACAAAATTTCCATCAATTCATCAGCTTCGATTTTCAAACATAGTATGATTATATAAATATAATCAACTATATATTTAACTACTGTATATTTTAGTTTATCTTTCTCCAATGTTCTTTAGTCTGATTTTTCTGTTTCGTTGCCCACAAGAAATGTCACGTAGAAGAGTTTCTTTATGGCATCTCTAAGCATCTTCTTTTTCAACCAATTTTCTAGCAGCTATCCATCTCCGTCATTCAGTACTCAAGGAGACATGGTTGTTGTGTGTAGTCAAATCATTCTTCAGATGGTCACTTGACTTCTTGGGATTTTTGATGCTCTCATACATTATATGTCAATTATCTCTCTGTGAGATTTTTTGTAGCCAAACTATGGTTATATTGAAATTTATCAGAAAACCAAAGCAAAATTAAAGTTTTAGATCTTTTTTTTGGTATAGTGTCCATCATTGTTTGTTTAATTTCTTATTTATCTCTCTAACAAAATTTGGAATAAGCAAGTGAATAAACGTTTTAAATTTTCACATTGCTAAAGTGTTACTATAATGTTATTATAAGGTTACTTATGCAGGGTTGGCCACATATGCAGCGTTGCCATTGTCCCAGTTTTTTTTTTTATAGGGGAACACAATTAAATTTTTGATTTCAATTAGTTTAGCGCTCCACTATCCTACGTAAAAACCAGGACAATGGTCAACAATAGTTAAACTGGGACATTAAACTCCCTACACCTATCAAAAAATATAAATTTAAAAAATTGATTTTATTAGGTTTAAAGTTGTCAGAAATACCAAGATTAAATTGTCAAAACTCTGATTGCTTTGTTTGTAATGAAAGTCAGCACAGTTTTTCAAAAGTAGAAACCGAATATAGTTATTATCGACAACCCGGAATCTTTTTTAAAGAATATTTTCAGCTAGAAGTATGTATATGGGGATTAAACATTAAAGATTTACCAAAACCAATTCCTAGCTTTGAGTCTATAAAGCAGCTACCGCCTTCAATATTTGATGCCACGTTCTACAAAGAACCAACACCTGTTTAAAAAAGTATCATACCACTTATGATGAAAGGATTAGATCTAGTTGTCTGTGCCCAAACAGGTTCAGGAAAAACGGTAGTTTTTTTGTGTTGTTACACTTTTTATTAATTTAAGTTTAAGTTTCTTTTAAACTAAGTTTAACCTCTATTAATTTTTTTAAAACTGATTGATGTGAAGTTAAAAATTTATCAAATAAAGTCAAACACGTGATACTTTGCATGTCACATTTACATATTTACATGTGACATTTATGTGTCACATCCTCATATCATATATTTTTAAACATTCACTTGTTACTTTCACACATTCACTTGTTATTTTCACACATTCACTTGTTACTTTCACACATTTATTAGTTACTTTCACACATTTATTAGTTACTTTCACACATTCACTTGTTACTTTCATATATTCACTTGTTACTTTCACACACTCACTTACTACTTTCACACATTCACATGTTTAAATGTTTAATATATTTTACAAAACTTTAATATATTTTAAAAAATCTTATCTTTAATAAGTTTTGTGAAATTTGTAACTTTAATTAACTTAAATAAATGATTATATAAATTTATAATATTTAATATTGCATTTATATAGCGGAGAGTGGGTAGAAATGGGACGCGGAAGAAGTGGGACAACCTAAAATTTCCAATTAGGAGTGGTGTCTAAATATTGTTATTTAATGTAAACAACTAAATTTCTTCCCCTCTATTTAGCAGAAATTGCTTTTTTTTGCTGCGTGCGTTAGAAGCCCTAATTTTGAAATGTACCTTAAAAAAGTGTTTACAATGGGGTGAAGTGGGACAGAAAAAAGAAATATTTATGGCCCGTTTCTTCCCTTCGCCATTTGATTAATTTGATTGGTGAAAGCTCTTGAATAATATTATGTCGATTAGGTGATTTTATTAGTCTCTATTTAATAATTTGAGTTAAAATGTTGTTTTAAATATTTGTCCAACTTCTACTTACAGAAGGCACAGTTTCTCTAAAAACAAAAGATTAAATGCTTAGTTATAATTGGCTGGAAACCTAAGGGGATTGAATCGGTTTCTAAAAGAAATTTTCTTCGTTTGGTAAACTTGTTTGGTAAAAGATATTGAAATTACCCTTTAAAAAAATTTATGTGTCCCACTTCTCCCCTACTACTTTTTTTCTAAAAAAAGTTTATAAATTTTTAAAAATCTATAAATGGTAACTTTATAATTTAGTTTTTCTTTTCTTTGGATATTTATATAACATACATAAAGATATAAATAAAATGCTATGACTCTGTAAAAGTCAGAAAGATAGCTTTAAGCTAAGTTTCCACATTTTTCTATGGGAACGGGAAAGGAGAAAATAATGACGTGAGCATATAGATTAGGTTAAAACTTATAAAAAAGATCTTTAAACTTACAAAAGTTGCACTTTATTACTTTAAAAAAAAAAAAAAGACGTAACTTTGCAAACTGAAACTTCATTTTTTTTTGTGACAAATTAGTAACACAAAAAAAAAATAACTAAGACGAATCTTTTTTACAATAAAAATAAACGAGTTTTTTTTTTTTTTAAAGAAAATTCTAGATATAGAGGATTTTTTTAAAAGTTGACAATTGTGCCCCTCCACTTTGAAATCCGTTTCGGCGGCCCTCATCCAAAGTTTTATTCTTGGTCTATTCTATTATTACATTTTTCGATAACTTTGCAGAGTGTCTTTGAGAGTGCAGCGTATTCAAATAAGCTGACGATACCGTTAACTATTCCAATAAAACTTTAGCATAATTCAGAAGTATCTTTTAAAAGAACTTAGAAATTTTTCATTCTATTTTGAATACAAAGAACTTATAATAAACCAAAATAAAGGAAAAAATGGTATGTATGCTCCTTAGCACATTATAACGGTTTTCTGAGCTGTCGAGAAAGTAAAATCAAAACAACAAAAAACCTGCAATCTTGGTTGCAGACTTTTCTAACATGATTTTTTGCTGATTCTTTTCTAACATTAAGATATTTTTTTTTATTTCCGTTACAAGAAAGCAAGTAATAGATTAAGACTACTTTCAAAAATGAGACCTTATCTTACAAAGCGCAAGTGTCTATAAATAGATGATCTTGCCATTTTTAACATTTGGCCTTATCAGCTTTATTTTTACGGATACACGGTGTGCTATTTTCAAATCAATTGAAAGACGAGCAATCGTTGTCATCTACTCTCAAGCATATGTACATAAACTTAATTTACCATCAATTGATATGAGTATAAGAAGGAATGCTTGCTTAACAGTATGAAAATGTTTAGATAAAAAGTTGTGCTCAAATTTTGTTTTGATATCGTTTTATGTTTATGGTCGTTCCGAACGAGGGGTGTAGGGGCTGGCCCACCCCTTTTTTCCCCAAAGCTGTCATATATGCATTTGAGTTAGCTCATTTATACATTTAGCATTTGAGTTGACAAGTGTTGAATTATATTTGGTAAATTGCAAATATCAAGGAATTTTTTTTAATTTTTTTTGGTGAATTTAGTTTGCAAAAAACTACCAACCCAAATGACAGATCTCTTTAATCACAAACAGGTCCGTTTTGCCCTGTTTGTGATTAAAACTCATAAAGTTAGAACTTGAAATCAAAATTGTTTGCTCAAATTAACTTGTGTGAGATAAGAATTTGCAAAAGGAAGGACTTTGTCATGTGGTTGCAAAACACTATGATCTACCATATAAATTTAAAACTGTTGAAAATTTTACTAACTTTAAAATCCTCATTTAGAAATCTTTTAAATATTGTTTTTACTATCTCATATTTAGTTTTATTCATATAAGTTTTGCTATTTTTTTTTTGTTTTTAGTTTTTATTAAAATTAATTTTTATATTAACTTGTAACACTCAGGGTGCATGTTTCTTTCGATAAACTTTAGTTTTTTACATAAATGTTTTTTAAGGTGCAGTTTCACATGAAGTTTACAGTTCTAACTGGACTTTTTATAGTTATAAATCACTTCTACATAGTTTGGTTTCTGTAATTAATATGTTTGTCATATTGTCAATTTACCGGTCAGTTAGTTACAGGAAAATCCACTAGGTAGAGTAAGCGTTTCAAAAGGTTTCTTTGTTTTGGAAAGTGTTGTTGTTAGGTTAACATAAAACGTAGAGTGTTGTAGATTGTTGTTGTATTTTTGTTGTTAAACCTAGATATAATGAGTTCAAATAGTAAAAGTTTTGAGAATCAACATGATGTTTTTTGCAACATATATTACATATTTGGTACATATATTTCTTTTAACATATATTGCGGAGATTATATGTGGAAAGTAGGGCCCTGCGAATCGATTTGATTCACAAATCAAGTGTTTCGATTCAAAATTCGATTTGAAAAAAATGATTTGAGTTTTTTGAATCACTATTTATTTTGTGAGTGTTGTTGTTTTTTCAGGTATCCAACACTATGATGCTATCAAAATGTTTTCATTTATCTCAGCCAGAGTAAAGTAGTTGTAATCGAAAGTAATTGTAATACTGCTTCCAAACAACCGCTTAAAAAATAATCCGGGCAAAAAAAAAATTTAGACTAAAGTTTTTTTTTTTTGGGAAAAAGGATGCTTAAACTTGGATTTCCTCATATTACTGATTCGATTCGATTCGCGAATCAAGACCCGCTTCGATTCGAGATTCGATTCGAAACAAAAAATGCCGATTCGCTGGGCCTTAGTTAAAAGAAAACCAAAAACATTCAGTAACTTTGTAAAAAGGGCTTTTCATTAATACTTCGGTGTTAGGCTTGGTGATCAAGATAAAACCTGGGCACCACATTAGGTTTGTAAAACTTGTACAGAACATTTACGACAATGAACTTAGTATGAAATTATGAATTAGTATAAAAGAATTCGGCGTGCCAATAGTTAGGAGTTAATATCAAAACCATTTCAACGACTGTTATTTTTTGCCTAATAAATATTACTGGAATCAGTCGAAACAACCATACCAAGTGGACTCAACTTGATTTAGCCTCTGCTAGATAACCGGTTCTCTACTCAGAGGAAGTGCCGATCCCAACGTTTTTACAGCTACTAAATCTTTGTGAGGATGAATATTGTCCTTCTAATCACCCTTCTGATACTAATGAAGATGAACGTGATTATGAGAGGATGTCATCAAATCTATGACGTTTCAACCAAGATGAACTGAATTATCTCACCAGGAATTTTTACCTGTCAAAAGAAGCTTTTGAGGTATTTGCTTCCAGGTTGAAGAATAAATATTTACTGGAACAAGGAACCAAAATTACTTTCTAATGTAAACGAGAAGAAACGTAAAGTAGAAAGAGTCTGTTACTGTTCTTCTCTCAAAAAGAAGATCTTGTATTTTTTCACGAAATTAGAGAAGTCCTGGAAATAATCTTCCTGAATATATCCAAGATGATTGACGTCTATTTATTGAGAGCTCAAAGCAAAGTTTAAAATGTGTTCTTCTGCACGATGGGAGCAAATTTGAAGAAAAATGAAAGGAGAATTTAACACCGTTGTTTTGGTCTTTGAAAAGCTAAAGTATCAGGAAATAGTTATATTAAAAAATATATATATATTGTTTTAAAATAATTTTAGTTGGTTTGTTTCTAATTTTTTTGCATTATCGATAAAACTATACTGTTTGAAAATATTTTCAATATTTTTGCATCCTTTAAAAAAAAAATTTTAATAATCTTTTTGCGTCTTAATATAAGTAAATTTAATAAGTCTCACTTTACTTTTGGGTCGATTGCATGCATCCCGAAATTCTTTTGTGAACTTCACAGGCACTCGTTTATTGTTGATCGAATTTCTTACTTAGCTTTTCAATGTGACTCTAATACTATCAACTACTCCGTTTTCATGTCATTTTGCTAAGAAGTTCCATTCAATGCATGTTTTTAAAAAATTGACATTCATTTGTGTGATAAAATGCATAATAAACTTGCTTTTAAAATGACTGCGAGCATTGTCGAAGTAGAAACCTATATCGGTAACTATTACAAGAAAAGTTTTAATGATTTTTTCCAAAATTAGAGCAACAAGAAATTTTTTAAGTTTGCTAACATCTGTTAGAAAATCCATAGTTTTAAAATATTCATTCTGCTAAGTTGCTAATGTAGTTGCTACTCATGGTGTCAAGTTGCTACTGTAAAAGAATTAGTCGCTGGCACTGCACAGAGTAGATTTTTGTCTAATGCATTAATATGTTAGTATTGCGAAAAAAAGCTTGGAATGGTCTCATAGAGAGCTTCAAACTAAAATTTCATGTTTTTATGGTTTTTGCAGAAACACATTTCTTGAAGCGTCGTGAATAAAAATTTTATGAAAAGTAAACCAACCTATAAAACTTCATATAGTCTATTTTTTTTTTTTTCCATTTTTTATATTTTTTGTTGTTATATAATTATTTAAATGTTTAAAAGTAAACAATAGCTATTTTTTTATAAAGTTAAAAATTTTGGACTTGAATAACAAACTTTTGTCACTAAAAATTTGTGAACTTTGTTATGGTTGTTAAATTTTAATGCATATTAGAGAAAGCTGATTGAGCCCTTTTTGTCATGTGCTACAAAGCTCATATTTTTATTAGCTTAAGTTTAGAAAATTAATACTCCCTTGAACAATTAGTAATAATCATAAATAAAAAAATTGAAAAGGAATTTTAACCTTTGAAAAAAAACAGATTTCAAATTATTTTTGGTATAGTTCTTGAAGTGTCTCGATGTTTTCATCAACTGTCAAGTAATGCTTTGGATGGTCACATTCATTTAAAAGATTATTAAAATTAAGATCATAGCAAGATTTTAGCAAGATTTAGGCACTTCTTCATTAAAACTCATAATTTTTTGTTTGCTAAGTAAGAAAAATAGATTTCCAATAAATATAAATGTATTGTGTGGCTCTGTAAGTTTTGTTAATTCAGATAATAGTCCACACAGAGAAGATTATATGAGTAAAAATGAGGGTGGTCGACCCTCAAAAAGTACCGACTAGCTTCTATATAAAAAAAAGGTCCTCAAAACAAAAATTTAATCTACTATTTCTGTCAAATAGCTGACTAGCCGACTAAATTCGTAAAAAAATCCAACTATAACTTAAAAATCACCTTCTTTGGGGTTGAGAGTGTCACCCCCAACCCACTTAATCAATAGTATTAGCATATTAACATCATTTGACTGCAATCTTTCATTGTTTTCTTCACGCTATCAAGAATATCGTTCCAATAGATGCCAAAGAAAGTATTTTTAGATTCTCCATTTTCTTGCTTAGTTATTGAGCTTCCACCCTTATGTTCACATTCTGTTCACATCTCAGTATAGATTTTTAGGGATTGATTTACTGTACTTTTTTATTTAAACTAGTGAAATGTTGTAAAAGATGAAATAATATCAAAAGTCTCTATTAGATTATATCACGCATAATTTATGGTAAAGAAAGCTATGTTAATTTACAGAGGACATTTTATTATTGTTAATACGCTGTTAAGATTTTGTTCTTAACAAGTATTTTGATTATTTTGCAGGCAACAAAGTTTAGTGAAAAAGGTCAATAGGTTTCAGCAAGTAACTTATCTTCCGTTTTTTATAGACAGAATATAGATGGAAATTATTCAGAGGGATGTTAATGTTATTTCATTTCTAGTTGCTCTTTTCACAATTTCAGTTTTTACAGAACAATTACGAAGATAGCAGTTTATTTTAAGTTTATTATTCTTCCATTTAGTTGAGCAGTTGATATAACAAGCGGATTTTTTTGTTCGGATTAGGTTTTTAATATGAGAAGTAACCCAATGATCATACTTTTTCTTTTTTTTATAAAAATATGTGCAAACAGTACAATTGTTAGAAATTAATAAATTAAACATTTGATCCGCAGTTTTATGCAGAAATAAAGTATTCCAGTTAATTGATGCAATAAAGTTTGATATTGAATCGTAATCGCTTTTGCTGAAACTAAAAAACTGAGATTCACTTTCGGGAAACAGTTTTGAAATTCCTCAATTCATACTAAAACAGACCTTAGTAGTATTGTCTAATATAGCATTAGGAAAATATTTAAAATAGAATTACTGCTGTAGGTAAATAACAAGTCCAACATATGCTTTGAGCAACCATAAGGTGTCTGGACGTAGGAAATGTGATATGTTAAAATTACTGACAATGAAACAGAGTTAATTTGAAGGATTCAGCAATATATTATGTTAAATTAGCATCATTTGGTCTATGTTTAACCTAGATAAGTATGTGTTTATTGTTAAATTTTAAAGATAACTCCGCTGCCACCTCGATGTCCATCTTAGCAATACTTTTTTAAAAGTAAGTAAACAATTAAAATCGTAGGACATCATTAACCACTTAACTAAATTGTATATTTATGAGTTAATACAGTTTGTTTTAATTTTTTAGATATAAATAAATAAAAAGCTCTATTATCACTATTTGAAGTGATAGAAAAAAAGTTTGTAGTCTGAAAAAGAGTTTGTAGTTCTTAGTAATAATAAGAGTTTGTAGTTCTTTGTAATAATACCTTAGCTATATATAATATCTTAGCTATATAATAATAGCAAAAATTGCTAATGCTGCTATGTTTATATACATGCATATTATTCTTATGAATGACAACTTTAAACAAAAAAAAATTGAAAAACTTGGCTTGGGCCCCTAATAGCTCCAGGGCCTCCCGAATTTAACCAAGTATTATGAATTCTATTTTTATAAAATTATAAATTATAATTATTATAAAATTATAAATTATAATTATTATAAATTATAATTATTATAAAATAAATACTATAAAAGCATTATTTTAATTTGATTTAAATTTTTAAATAGGGAAGTAACAAAGTAGGAGAGGGGAGAGAGTTGGTTGTGAATGTTGCCGATATTGTTTTTTTTTTTTAATATATTTTCGTCGTCGTTTAATTATATCAAAATCATTTTATCTAAACTATATTTATCGTAATTTAACAACCTTTACCGTGCTTGTTTCTCATTTTGACTTTCCGTATCAATAAGTTTTTAAAACAATTTAAAATATTTTTGATTTTTGCAGACAAATTTTATACCATAAAAAACTTTTTACCATGCTTAATACTATGAAGAAAAGATTTTTTAATAATAAATTACTAAAGCAAGCCCTTCAAAAAAATTAAAAAGAAATAAGTGTTCCCAATCACCTGAATAACTTAGATATATCCTAAATATCAGTTGAATAATAAAATCGTATCTTAAATACTTGTGATCTTTTATACATTTTATTTACGCACATTGTTTATTAATGTTTTTATTTATCTCTTCCAAAATTTTAAAGACTGTCTGTACTTATGCATAACGATAATTACTAATATAATAAATAGGTAGATCGTCATTTAACATTGTCTCGTTTTACAGGTCGCGTATTTAGAAACCCTTATACATAGGGTTGTCCATGGACGTATAAGAGATGGACGTGCAACTTATTGTTGTTTTTGAAAACTATGCTCAATAATTAGACGTCTGTATTGTTACAGTGTAATGAAAATTTACATTGTAAAGAAAATAGTTATGATTCTATACGTCGATTTTTTAACGCTTTATTGAACTTGTTTAGTCAGCCTAAATTACGGTTTTTTATAATATTGTTGTTACAAAATCATGAACAGTCAGGGCAGTACTTTAGTTGTTATAACATTAACATTGTTCGTAAATGTTCACAATTTTATGTAAAAGTTGTGTATTAAAAATATGTAAAATGTAGTTCTTTGTGATTTTATAATAGAAAACTAATTTTTAAAGCAAACAGCAAGTATGCTATTGCAATGTTATCATCGAAGTTATTTTAGAAGTTAAGAAGTAATACAATAAAAAAAACTACATCTTTTAATAATGATCTTGTTAAAACAATCTTTTTATAGTTAATTTTATCTAAATACACTAACATAATTTGGTTAATTGTTGCCTAGTTTTGAAAACAAACTGTTTGTTAAACAAAAAAAAGAGGCATGTCGGAGAAAACAAAAAAATACATTAAAGTTGAAACAAAAAGAGCAAAGAATTTAGACCCTGAATGGTAAGAATACTAACTGAAATATAAAACATAAAACTTGACTAAAATATCCAATCCAAAAGTCTTTTTTAAAAAGCTCTCTCTATGTGTTAATTTTATTGTTGACATTTACTTAAAAAAAGGAAGTAATTGTCTAAGTATTATAAAAAATCTGTTATTATATCTTTGTATTTTTAATAAACATCATTTATTGATGTTTGATTTGAACAATAATTTGTAAGCACATGATTCAATTTTTACAAAAATCACTTTACAGAATCGTCTATTAAATCCTTACTAAAAATCTTTGATTGGCAGCCATTTTTAATACTTTTTTGCTAATGACGGAATATTTTGATAAGATCGTGAAAACGCATGGCTCGCTGATTTTGGCGGTTTCTTTGATGTAAAACCAAAGGTTGCTCGTCTATCTCATATACGTCCATCGGTTGTCAGATGTCCGGCTTTTACGCCAAACTTGAAAAAAATATTTTTTCTAGTTTGACGCTTTATTCTCCACCGTAAAAGTCTGGCATCCATATACCATATACCTATACCATCTCTGAGATATAATACACAATGATTCGCTGATTTTTAAAAGCGCGCGTCTGTTAAAAATAGAAAAAAAAAACTTAAAAATCAAAACAAATGTTAAAAAACTTATTATAGAATAGTTATATAAAAAATCAAAAAAAAAAAAAAAAAATTTTAGTTTTATAACTTTTATAAAAGTTTTTTCGTAACGGTTTTTATAACTTTGAAAATAAATAAGAAAGCATTTACTTAAAAAATATCAAACCATGGTAACCGATGGTAAAACGCGACTACGCTGTATTTCTCCTACAATAGGTTTCCCAATAAAGTTTTAAATTTTACTTGATAATATCAATAAAACAAATTAGTGAGATTTTTTCATATTTCACAAGTTTCTATCAAAAACTATTGCTAACATTTGCGTAGACGAAAGAAAAATTATTTAAAAAAGTTACCCTGTATGTATAAATTATTAAAATCACTAAAATTTTGATAATTTTGAAGTTTGATAATTCTGCTCAATGGTTGTTAAAACTAGCGCAGAGAATCCTCAAATTTCTACTTTCTAGCATAATAAGCTAATTTTAAAAGTTAAAACATAAAACACGTGTTTGTTATATTATAACTGTTAAGTTGAACGAAAAAGTGGTCACAACGACACGGCTCAGTGTTTCTATGAAGCTAATTTAATTTTAACAAAACTCTGATTATTAAAAATTATATATTATTTTATTATTTTAATCATTATTATTAGGAATTATATATTTTATTTTTAATCTTAATATGTTATTGTCGCTTTCATTTTAAGAGTATTCTTTTAAATATATTTATTTCTTTTTCACTGGTGGGGCATTCATATAAATGGATTTCTTTTTTGATCGAGATCAAAAATAAAAAATCGAGAAACAACTAAATCATTAACGCATTTCTCAAACGCAAACGAAATCTTTTATGAATGAACCTTTCACCGTCACGTAATAAATTGTATAAAAAATACAACGCAAGCGATTGCACGCACAACTAAGTACACCAATAATTTTTTTTTTATTCATAATCATAAAATTTTATTATGACTATGGTTCATTCAAACATTTAAATTTGCTTTTACTTTTTAAATTCAAGCAAGTGGTGAAATTAGATGTTTTAAATATAATTACTAAAATCTATGTAATCAAAATTTCACAAACCTTATTTAAAAACAAATTTGTTTATAATTGTCTTTTAATATTGTACTCAAATTATAAAATAGTTTTAATTTAATAAATCTAAAAAAAGGAAAGAGCATGACGTAGTAAGACATCCTCTCTAGCCACCCTATTGTCAAGCGAGATCCTAAACTTTTTTTTTTTGTATGTATTTAGGTACTCCCAGAAGTCCTTGCGGTCTTATCATAAGGCACCGCGGGAGAGCATTTAACAGGAAGTTAACGCCTCCTTCCGTACCAATGTCGCTTGTTGGGCTAGAGGTGGCTTCGAACCTCGGACCTGGGTTCTGAGCCAGAACTCTAACCACAGCGCCACGGCTGCTCCTCAGACAGACAATTGAATAAACAATCACATTATAATGCTAGTTTGTTGGGGGAGGGGGAAGTAGGAGTCTAAAGCCTCTAAACCCATTCTTCCCTTGGTGCCCCACATGCTAGTTTCCTCAGACAGACAATTGAATAAACAATTAGATTAACAAGCTAGTTTGCTCGTCATTGCTCATCATAAACAGTTTCTTAATAATAATTAAAAAATATCTAACAAGTTATGAAAAGTTATATCTTCTTTCATACTTCGGAACCAGTTCAATTCAACGTAATTCTTTACATTTTCACTAACTCAAAAAATAAATGCCGAAGTCAACCGAGAGGCGAAGTATAGCCAAGTCATTTTGAGTTGGTTTTTTTTTTTTTTTTTTTTTTTTTTAATGTTGATTTAGGTGCCCCAAGAAGTCCTTACGGTCTTATCACAGAGCACCGCGGAAGAGCATTTAATAGGAAGTTCACGCCTCCTTCCTAACCGACGTTATTAAACCTAACCGGTTTAATAACGTCAATTGAGTACAACATTGAGTTTAGCCGGAGAGTTGATCGAAAGTAATTATTTTTACAAAATGTACAACACAAAAAACGATAGCTTATTCTGTTCACTAGAAAAAGCTTGTCAGGTAGCTCATCAAAAATTTGATTCGTGGTTTCATAAGGTTGTAAGTCAGATAAATACTTAATGAAAAACTCAAATTAAGATCCAAAACAATCTATTAAAGAGCTATTCATACAAATAGTTGGTAAAATTATACAGATTTTGACTACCCAGTTTTGGTTTTCATTCCATTCATCTTTATCTATTAGCTGAATTACATCATGTAAAGATTTTTTTAAACGACTACTTTGCAAAAGGTTTATGTCCAAAGAGAAAGAAAATAATCAATTGTACAAGTATTATTAATAGAGTTGTTGAATTAGACTTCATTGTACGTGTATATCCCCATTTAGGCACTTTCGAGAAGAGCTATTCTAGGCTTTTGTTTTTATTAGGTAATTGAAGAATTTTGAAGAAGCGGCAATTTATTAACCAATCTGGTAACCATTTAGCGTATGAACAATGCTTATGTTGCAAACCTTATCCAAGGCTCGAAACAATTGCTTAAGAAAGCTATTGATAACTTCAATAACCCATTGAATCTTTGTAACGAAGCGTGATTGATTTGCTTTAGAAGATTGATTCTGTTAGAAGAACATATCACGAATGGCTTTAACAAGTGTTTTTACACACTGTATGTTTTACTCTGAAAACCGTTATTGCTACTCTTTTGACAACAGCAATCAGTTCCATCTGCTTTTAATATCAATCGATAACCACTTGTTTGAAAAATCTTTTTGCAATAAGGCTATTGTTTTTTAATAATTCATTTCTTTGGATGTGGTTCACGCTTAGATTATTTGGAACAAAATTAATGGTAAGTGACTCTCTCACTTACTGAAGTAACTTATATCAAATTCAGGATCCAAGTTTAAAAACATTGATATTATTAAATGATCCAACCCAGTTTTGAGCTAGAATAGATGTATTGCCAAAGCCTGGGTTTTAGAGAACTGGATTGAATTTCTCATTGAATCAAGTGATTCGCTTATTTCAATAAATTATTCTCTATGTAAATCCAGTTGTTCTGAGACATTTATACTCAATCAAAGTTGTTTTATACATGAAATGGTAATAATTAAGCGAATTTCGAAATACAGAATTACGAGTTGTTTCGAAACGATTTTTAGCCTCCATTTTTTAAGTTTTATACTAGCTTTACCGATTGATAACATCTCCATACTTTGTTTGATTAATAGATTTGACGATTGACATAGATGAATGCTGCAACACCTCGAACCAGTTGAAGTTAATATTTTTTTTTCTATATAGATGTCAACATTCGCTTCATTAGAAATGTTTCTTAACTTTTTGTATAAGTTTTTCTTTCCACAAACAAGACAGCTTTTGTGAGACGAAAGGGCGCGAAAAAAATCTACTAATAAATGAGAAGAACCAGAAAAACTACGTCAAACGCGTTATCAAAAGACAGTTACTGGTAGTTTAATAAAAGAAATTTTTTTCTGGACCTTACTATATCATTTTTCTAATGATATTTTAACTTAGACTGGGTTTAACTAGCTAATTACTACTAAAAGAATACCAGAAGATACCCATACTGTTTGCTATCTTTCTACTTTCAACTCATTGCCTACAAACATGAGCACAGTGTTTCAAGTTTTGCTCCAGTCCAAAGCTAAAGCGCTAGTTTACATCCTGTAAACACTTTTTTACAAATAAGCATGAGTCTCTTTTGATGGTTTTCTCAATTTCCATAAGATTGTGACTGCCAATTATATATTTTGCTCTTCTGTCAAATGACCTTAGTATGGCTTTGTGTGTTGCTGTAAAATTAAGATTGATGTTGGAATTCTATGTTAATATTGGAACTATCTAGGTACGTAGAAATCCGCGTTTTACAGAACCAAGTTTAGTGCTAAAAAACTGTGCTACGTATTACAGATTTTTTTTTTAGTTAGCATAGTGAAGTAGTGTTTAGTTGGAAAACATTTTTAGAATTTGATATCAACATAGAGTATTTTTAGAAACTAAAATAGTTAAACTTTATTACTGTTGGGTTTATTATTTTACTAGATGGCTTTATTATTGAGTTTTTTGATGTCTAAAACTTTGTTGTACTTTGGACATAAAATTAATGTTAAAGATATGCTTTTTTTTCTACACTATACTTTTTTTTAAGTTTTTCAATTATCTATGCACCTGCCAAATTTCATTGAAAAATATTTTTTAGCGGGGTGTCTATTTTTTGTTGCACTTTTTGTACCTAATCTTCATTCGCCTGATATGGTCGTGGGAGACAGAGGGGTTAATTTAATATTTTCAATATTTGGTTTAGATAAAATAAAATTTTTATTAAAAAATGGAAAATAATAATAGAGATAAAGGTTTTCAATACTGTTTTCTATTTATTAAAATTTTAAATTTAAAATATTAGATAGTAAGATATGTTTTTTACTTCTTTGTTGTTGAACTTCAAATAACCAATTAGTTATTTCATAACTGAATTTTTTTTTTTATATTTTGGTATCATCAAAACATTTACCATGAGTTTTACATTTACCTTCCATATTAAGTGGTTGTCTGGTGTTAATTTATAGAACCTTTTTTTATACAGGAAAAAGCTTTGTGTTGGGACTTTAGGGGCAGTCCATTAATTACGTCAACAAATTTTTTGAAATTTTCACCTCCCCCACCCCCACCCCCTTGTCAACAGTTTGTCAAGTTTCCAGAGACTATAAAATTACGTCAATTTGATTACCCCCCCCCCCCCCCTCCTATACAAAGAAGCTACGCTACAAATTTTCGGTTATTCAAGGGTGAAATGCAAGAAGCAAACTTGAATCAAGCTCGACATTGCAACCATTAGCGACAGAGTATGGGTTTTCCCCTCAAAAAATACTCTGCCGCTATTGGTTATAAAGTAAAGTTCAAGTCGAACTTGACTCAAGTTTGCTTCTTGCATTCCACCCTAAGCAATAAAATTCAAAAAAAAATAATTGTTGACATCAACTTTGATTGACCTCCCCCCTCCCCCGTGTCAACAACTGTCAAAAAGTTCAGACTCCTCTTCCCCCTATTTTGTTGACGTAATTAATGGAGAACTCCTTAGGAAACCTTACATAAGTCAATGTAAACACTACTTAAATACTTAAATTTTTGTATTACATAACTTTATATTGTATACTAGTTGAATTCATTTTATTAAAGATGAAAGTATTTACGAAAACAATTCATTTTTGATACTAGGATGTATCAAACCAATAACAACCGCACCCAACTCGGTACTTAAACCATCATTACCTTTGAAGGAATAGTTCGATAATTTTTTCATCTTTAAATTACTGTGTTGATCCTCTTTCCAATGATATATAACAGTATAATATTTAAGCAATTTAAAATTTTTACTCACATACCAAAACAATCATTTATTGCCAATCTGTAGAGCTTCCTTTGCGGGAAGGAAGATCTTTAATTAACTCAACAATTTTAAACAATCACACGCTACAATTCTATAACTATCTTTAAAATAATATTTTAAAGAAAGCGTTGGATCCAATTTACATTCTAAATATTTATACGATTTTACAAAGTTAATTATTTCTTGTTCGTAACTTAAACAAACTACATTATTGTTACATTTTTTTTTGCGGATCCAAATAGCATTGCTTCCGTTTTTCCCATATTAAAATTAGTAATTAGTTCATTATTATAAAAGTACTTTGCTACACTGTTTAATTCTGATTTTAGACACTCTTGAATTGAGATGTTTATGAGTATAGTCGGGGACCACGTTTGTCGAACTCGGTTCTTGACGAAAATATGAAAAAAATAAAATATATTGATATATTTAAAAGAGCTATAAAAAAACAATTACTAAATTTAAACAATACGTACATTCTTTCATTTTTTTAATTAAAAAATATATATATATATATATGTATTTTGCGTGTGTATGTATATTATATATATATATATATATATATATATATATATATATATATATATATATATATATATATATATATATATATATATATATATATATATATATATATATATATATGTGTGTGTGTGAGTGTATGTGTATGTGTGTATGTGTATATGTATATATATATATATATATATATATATATATATATATATATATATATATATATATATATATATATATATATATATATATATATATTTATATGTGTGTGAGTGTATGTGTGTATGTATATATATATATATATATATGTATATATGCATGTGTGTATATGTGTATGTGTGTATGTGTATATATGTATATGTGTATAATATACACATATACATATACACTGTATATATACACATATACACATATACATATACACTGTATATGTGTATATATGTATATGTATATGTATGTGTGTATGTATATATGTATGTGTGGGTATGTGTGTATGTATATGTGTATATGTATATATGTATATGTGTGTATGTATATGTATATATGTGTATATGTATATGTATATATATATATATATATATACATGTATGTATGTGTGTGTGTGTATGTATGTATGTATATGTGTGTATGTGTATGTATGTATACGTATATGTGTGTATGTGTATGTATATGTGTGTATGTGTGTATGTGTATATGTGTATGTGTATATGTATGTGTGTATGTGTATATATATACATATATCCTTCTTATATATATATTCTTCTTGTTTCTTTTTGTTTGTCTGTTTTAATTTTGTTTAAAAAAAATATGAGTAGATGAACTTAAATCTATAAAATGTTCAGAATCTTTTTTTAATTCAAAATATCTTTTGTATATTTAAATATATGTTATGAAGTTTATTGGATATGTATACGCAAATGTACGGATTTGTTAGTTATTTTTTCAAAATTTTTTCTTTTTCATTATTTTCAAACTTTTTAGTTTTGTCAAACTTAAAAATTATTTTTTCAACTTTTTGATTTTTTCAAACTTTTAATTTGTTTTTTTTTTAAACTTTTTTTAATTTCACTCTTTTATATATTATTGGAAATTGTAAAGTTTTTTTTATTTTTTATTTTTTTTTATTTTCACGAAGGGGCTTGATGATAAGACATTTTGTCTTCTACTTGCCCCAGTCAGCTTGCATATGTATAAATTTATTTGAATGTAAGGTTAACATTGTAAAATGTGTCAAATGACGAAAAATAAAAATTAAAAAAAAAAAAAAAAAAAAAAGTATACAACTACATGATGTAGTTGTATACTATAGTCATAAACATCTCATGTTTTAAACATCTCAGTTGTATACTATAGTCATAAACATAGCAAAAATGATATTATATGCAACGATGTAGTACATCGTTGCATATAATATCATTTTTGCTAATCTAAAACAAATCATTTATAAATAAGACAAGCAAATCATTTATAAATAAAACAAACAATAGTGGTCCCAGGATAGATCCCTGAAGTACTCCACTTATTAAAAAAAACTCTTTAAAATATTTATTATCAATAAAAACCTTTTGATTTTCTTTCAAAAGGATAGCTAGCAAACTATTCATACTCTTTATCTGATATTCCATATGATTTCATTTCATTAAGAAGAAGATCATGGCTTATTGTGTTCACGGCTGTTTCAGAGTCTACATACGGCTTCTTGTTATTTTTTGAAAATAATTATTTAGGGGGTGTTACTAAAACTTTCATAACTTTTGAAATATTAAAGATAAATACGTTCTGTAAAAAGAATATGAACACCGACTAAATGTTTTATATTTTATTATTCAATATAATAATGCAAAGCTGATCTGATTTTTAAATAAACACGCAAAATGACGAACTTGGCAGAATTTCGAAATTTAAATGGAACTTTTTAGCAAAAATAATCAGAAAAATTATGTTTCTGTTGACTAATATGTAAAATAAACATAGTTAGACCAATTATAAAACATATTAACATTATTTACACCGAATACGAACTGATACAGGATACAACTTGTCTGATGTTTGTAGATTAGCCACGAGAGAAAAAACCCGCCAAAGTTTGTTTTATTTATACACTAAAACTTGACTCGCTAAAGAAGCTGTAATAAATTACATAGTTATAATATATAAATTACATAAATCTCTTGATAATCCCGATAACTATCACGGAATTAGTATCGTGCCAATTCTGACAAAGCTCTTTGAATATATTATTATGGAAAAATGTCCGGAAATATCAGACAGCCACTCTCACCAATTTGGCTTCAAACATAATAGCTCTACTCTTCATGCAGAGTTTCTTTTAAGTGAAACAATAAAACATTACAATAACAATAATTCATCAATATATATTTGTAGTTTAGATGCAAATAAGGCTTTCGATAGCTGTAACTGGGAATTGTTGTTTGAAAAACTTTATTACAACAAAAAATTACCACTATCAGTAGTTCGCGCACTACAATCACTATACCTCTCGGGTACTGCTAGTATATCATACCTTGGGCATAAATCAAATCATTTCCGTTTGTCTCAAGGCGTGCGACAAGGATCCATTTTATCACCACATTTATATAATTTATACACTCAAAGTATATTAAATTAAATTGTTTCAGATTGCAAAGTTGGAACAACGATAAGTTGGGTGTACACCGGTATTAAAGCTTATGCAGACGATATAATCCTACTAAGTCCTACTCTTTCTGGTTTACAAGAGTTGGTTAATAAAGTTCAGTCACAGTGCCAAAACCTATATATTAAACTAAACACTGAAAAAACCGAATTTATTATATCCGGTAAAAGCTCAATTACAAAAAATTCAATTCAAATAAACGGCTTTTCCATACACCTCAAGAATAAACTGAAACACCTCGGATTCCTATGGGATAATCAAAATAATACAAAAAATATAGCAACACTTCAAACATTAAATGTAAACGAACTTATTATTCAGTTTCAATCAATATCCAGAGCTCTTATAAAATCGGGTATTCGTTTTTGTCAACCATTAACCATAGTACACTTGTTTAAATCACTGTACCGAATTACACTTGTTCAAATCGCTGTACCGAATTTATCATAAGGGTTAGAAATTTGTTGTTATAATAATTCACTTCTTAATAAACTAGACGCTGTTGGAAGGTTTTAGTTAGAAGTACTTTTTTTGATTTTCATGTGCATAGAAGGTTGAAATTTCAATAATTTGGTGGGCATAACGAATCTTGAACGTTTTTCATATAAAATAAGTAAAAACAAAAATAATAATGTTAAAAAAACTAACATAAACTATTTTTTTATCTATGCCCACCAAAAATCTGATAAAATAGACATTCGTTGATAAGTATCTAAAATTTCAACCATCAAGCATGTAGCTTAAAATATCTAATCTTGATTGGCCCAAGACAGGTTTTTCGTAAAATACGCAAAAAACAGAAAAGTGACCCAAATCATTAGCAATATTTTTACAATTTTTATTTTTATTCCGTTTAATGAAAATATTTGTTTAACAAGGAAAGATAGATGTGTCATCTTTTTTTCTTAGAATAAAAAAGTATTTATAGAAAAAAAAACTATTACTTTAAAGTTATTGAATTTTTATAATTTAAATGCCGAAATTTTTAAAAAACTTTTTTTGCTTAACTCGTGACGTAATGCCCAATTTTACATTACGTGAACAGCCGTGAGAATGCAATAATCAGTTTTTTGTTTATATATATATATATATATATATATATATATATATATATATATATATATATATATATATATATATATATATATATATATATATATATATATATATATATATATATATATATATATATATATATATATATATATATATATATATATATATATATATATATATATATATATATATATATATATATATATATATATATATATATATATATATATATATATATATATATATATATATATATATATATATATATTTATATATATATATATATATATATATATATATATATATATATATATATATATATATATATATATATATATATATATATATATATATATATATATATATATATATATATATATATATATATATATATATATATATATATATATATATATATATATATATATATATATATATATACGGATTGAGGTTTAGTGTTGCAAGGGGGCCAAGTCAATGAATAGGGGCGACCGGGGTTGTCTTCAGTAATTTAATCTTATAATTTTTAATTTTTTGTGTGATTATTTTAGGGGGCGTCGTTAGACCGTTCTAAGGGGGCGTGGGGAAGGCAGCTTGCCCCCCTACGCCTTATACCAAATCTGCCACTGTATATATATATATAATATATATATATATATATATATATATATATATATATATATATATATATATATATATTATATATATATATATATATATATATATATATATATATATATATATATATATATATATATACATATATGTATATATATATATATATATTCACAGGCCTCGGCAGGAAACGAGAGCTTTAGCACTTTGGGGAGACACTCGCACACATGCACATGCACATCTCTTCCTTAAAATGCCTCTCTCTATATATGTATATCAAATATTTATTTTAATATTGTTAATTTACATGCAAACATGTAGGTATGTTTAGCCAAGAGGTCAATGCAAGTGAAATCTGCGTCAGAGACCAGAGATCACAGTTTACTCATAATTTAATTTTTATTTTTAAAAATAAATTGTTTTAATGACGAATTAAACAAAAATAAACTTTACTTAAAGCGGATGTTTTTTTCAGGCACCTCTCTTTAAAAATTCGTGAAAGACAAGTCTTGCTCGAGATCAGTCATATTGAAAACAAGCTTAAAATCCAGAGCCAGGGCAAGGCTACCCCACAACCCCACAATTAGGGGGGGGGATCCAGCCAATTTAAGGGTTCTTTTGGATATTTAGGAGCTTTTTTTTTTAGCAATACCTAGCAGTAAATTTTTTAAGATTTAGGGATCCTAATGACATGTTTTTAGTGGAACATCCGACTTCAACAACCACATCACTGTTAAAACCTTTTTTTTATGGACTCAAAAAAGAGGGTTGTCTTGTGTATGCATAGAGGGGCACTATACCCTTGACTTCCCTCTACTATACATTCTATTATGTTGATAAACTAGGATCTTTAGTCGGAATATTTTTATTTATTAGCTGGTGAATTATGGAAAACAATGAAACAGCATGGTTTTTTTTTTATTTTTTTTTTAAAGTTGTTATTTATTCAAAAATATTTAGTTATTAACAAGTTCTTGTTAATTGTGATAATTTAGAAAATTGAATTAAGATTTAAGAAGTAAGATTTTCATCTTTAAAAAAAGTTAACAAAATATTTAACTGAGTTTATACTTTTAAATTTTTGTTTTACTAAAAATCAATAAATACTTTTTTTTAATAGTTAAGAATATTATTATTAAATACATTCAATTTTGTAAATATTTTTAAAACAAAGTAAATTTTTTTTTAATTTATTAACAATGCTTAAATTATTTTTGGTTTTTAAAATTATTTTAATGATTATTGACTTTTTTAGTTTACTTTCTATAAATTTATTTTAATTTACTTTATTACAGGCAGCTTTTTTAATTCCAATTATTGCAAAAGTTCTATCAAAACCTAAAGATGCACAGGTTTTATCAAAACCTACAACTGAAAAACCTTATGCTCTAATACTTACACCAACACGAGAACTTGCAATTCAAATACATCGAGATGCTGTGCTGTTGACAAAAAAAACTCACATAAAATGCTGTTGTGCTTATGGTGGGAAATATTTTAGTGAAAATATCATTGAAATAAGTGCTGGGTGTGATCTGTTAATTGCAACTCCTGGTAGAATACTACATCTTTGTAGATCTATAAAAGTATGATCTTGTTTATTTTCCTTCAATAAATTCAGATTATTTTTGATCAAAAAAAAAATCACTATAAAAATTATTATGACAATTGAGTTATTCAAAGTTGGTAAGACAATATAAATGTTGCAAACTAGTTTTTTATACTAACATGCTCAACATATCATTTCAAAAACTAAGTTTACAACATGTAATCAACAAGTTTGCAACATGATGTTGCAACCTTGTAAACTATTGTCAATCAGGATGACTGTAAACACTTTTTAAACATCTTTGCATCATAGAAGAAAACTGTTACATTTTACATCACTACATTTTTTTTAACAGAACATTATACTGTCCAGCTTCCTGGAAAAGTTATCAGCCTGATCAACATTATGCAGTAGCTATCTTTATTTTCTTACTTTATATGATCATATTAGTATTTTTTAAATTAGTAAGATTACCTTCCATCTGTAAGCCAAGTTTTTGGGCTTCCATCATCAATCAACAATCTTCATAAGAATAATCAGAAACAGGGAGTTTAGAACTAACATGGATATTTAGAACTTAAATAATGTAACCAATATTTAAAATATTTCTTTATACAAAATTACATAAAATAATTTTGCAATTATTTAATTATTTAATTATTTAAGATTAGAGAGTAACGATCTGACTTCATAATGTTTTATTTTTTAAATTATGGAGAGATTTGTTTTGCAAATGGGTATGTGCCTAAGCTTTGATTGTTCTTGAAATATCTAAAATGAATTTGTTAATAACCATTACAGTGTCTTCACCACCAGATTCTTTTTTTTTACTTAAAGATGTTTTACCAGCTCAGTTTTGCAACTCAATCAAAGTAACACAATATATAGCTCTATTGCGTGTGTTTCTTCACCTTTTAGCAAACTTGGTACTGATGTTCATTTTCAACCCGCTGTTCATAATGACCCCTGTTGACGGTACATGTTGTAAACTTGTAGCTGATGCAAAATATTCAAAACCTGTAAAATAGACAGATGAGCATGAGTATCATTTTTACCAACAAATCTTGTCCTTGTAAACAGTATACAAGTTTTCAACATGTTCTTTCATTGAATGAAACTTCTTTGCACATAACATAATTTTTTTTATGTTATAAAATTGTATGCACTTAATAAGGACAAATCTAGTAAACTGTAGCATTTTTTTTTTTTTTGCCTGACAATTTTCCATTTCTAGACTGTGAATAAAGTTTAACAATATTTATATATAGTATTTTGCTTGTGGATTTGTACTGAAATTCACATTTTACAACATAAGCTTTAAAAGATAAAAGATCAAATACCAATACAAAATGACATCTATAAAACGCTTGTTTGGAAATATAAACATTCGAGAGGAGAATAAAGATACTAAATAACTAGTAATGTCTTGTACTTTGAAATTTAGTTAATAGAATAATTTTTATTTCCTTTATAAGTATTTAACTAGTTTAATGTTTTAATACATATTTCAATAATATTTATAATAACTTGCTATATGTTTTAAAAACAATAATAGCTAACCAACTTGCTACAAAAACAGATTGATTGGTTTTAGATATATTCTAAATACCAATTTGTGCAAGTGTTACAATACAGTGTTTACAAAAGTAATTACAGCATAAAAGTTGCTGATAATTAAGCATTTATAAGTGTTAAAATCAGAGTTATTAGTTGTAGAGTAGGACATTTGAAAAAAAACCAAATATATTTTGGGTTTTTTTGGGTTTTATTGGGTTTTTTAGAGGTGGGTTTTTTTATGTTTTTTTGGATTGGGTTTTTTTGCGAACCCTGCCCTCCAATAGTTTGGTTAAAGTTTCGTCCTTATCTTTTGTAATTTTCTTGCATAAACGCAGCACTAAAAATAAGAAGTTTTTCTTTTCTCAACTCAGTGAGAACCTGTCTCTTACTAATTCTACTAACAGTTTACATCAACTCATAAATTTTAAAAATAACTAATAAAACCCGCCTAAACATACTATAATTACACCTAAACATTTCAAAAATATTTTTAATAATTATAAATTAAATACTTAATTTAGTTACACTTAATTTACTTACACTTAATTACAATCTGTTTGAATATTTTTTGATGAGATCAAAGAATATTCTAGCATTTTATGTAATTCAATCAAATTCCTTTATGGCTCTTAAAGGTCATACAAATAGTAATCAATATATTTATTACACATAAATTGCTCTGGATCACTTCATTTCAATGGCACGCCTATTTTATTCATAATGTAGTATATTTAAGTATATAACCAATTAATTATAAAGTAAATATACTATTGATTTCAAAGAATTTAAGCTAAAGTGTTGACTTTCTATTTTATTCATTTTTGTTTCTACTTATAGGCGTTTCTATTTTAATTTGTTTTTTTTTTAATTTTATCTTTTTGTTTCTTCTATAGACATTTCTATTTTGTTCATTTTTGACAAATAAAATTATTTAAAACTAGTTATTTGCCATTATTCACGTAAATTTATATAAATAACAAGTAAATTGTAAATGATATTTTCAATATTTTGAAATTTTTTACTAAAAAAGTATTTAAAAATCCATTTTTTCATAATGTTTGTTGACATCTTTTCAGCTTTTTATTTTTACTTATTTCATGTTTTTTACTTCTGTTAAAAATATGTTAAAAAACCTTTTCTAAATTAAAACTCAATATATTAGTCAAATGCATCATTTTCACTTTGTCGTCAGTTGTTATAAATGCTCAATTAAATTAACAAATACAAGAACTATAATCAGTTGTAACAACTATAAAATATATGTCCATCAAAATAACAACAAGTACACGTTTCTTCGATCGTCACTCTCGGACTGTATCGAAATAAACGTTGACATGTTGCACATATTTTGCCTGAAACCGGATTACAACAATACTCTGCTCATAAATCATTCATACTTTTCTAAATATGCTGGTTTATGACAGGTTCGATCTGACTTTTGGCTCTTTGTAGAAATGGGCTCAGAAAACAACTCACGTTATTCACAAGATCTCTCGGGACCAACGTTTTTACTTTCAAACTATTCACATATTCTGTTGGGACCAATATCATTGTTAATCGGTTCGCATTCAACATACATGTTATCACTTGGAACTGATGTTTCAGTTGTTTCAGGTATTTGATTGCTTAACAAAGGACTATTCATGCCATCTGCAGTTTTAACTAAAGGTTTAATGCCACCTTTCACATGACGTTTTACAATCTGATCTATATGTCTAATCTGGATATGACCATTTAATGTCAACACTTTATAGTTAGCATTTCCAACTGTTGATACAATAATAGTTGAGACCCACTTCTCACCCCTGATATAAATCCTTACATAAACAAGGTCTCCAGGTTTTGACTTTTATTACTAAAATTACCTGGAAGCTGTTTTTCGATGATTTTGTTGATGGCCTCAGAAAGTAGCATCGACAATATATTTCTTAATCTTCTACCTAATAAAAGTTCAGCTGGAGAAACTGCAGTTGTAGAATGTGGTGTTTAGCGATATTTAAAAAAGAAGCGACACAATTGCACCTCAACATCACTCCTTTAAAAAGTTTTTAAAGAGTTCTTAAACGTTTTAATCATTTGACCAGCATGCAGTTATGCCTCTTCACCCTTTCATAAACTTTTTTTAAGCTTCAGATGAAAATTTTACAGTTCTTTCCACCGATTGGCTTCAGATGTCAATTTTACAGTTCTTTCCACTGATTGGCAGATCAGTGAGAGAAATTTTTCTAGCAGTTTGAATAATTTGTTGTAACTTACATGAGGTAATAAAAATGAAGTAAGATATTTAAGTTGTAATAAAGCAACATGTTCATACATAAAAAATTTCAAATATTTGTTTACCAGTTGAGCTTTTATAGTTTTTAGGATCCTTTATTTTTCTATTTCTGATATAACATGACAAAGTGGTAACTCACCATGGTGAAGTAAACAATCCACTATATAAATGCTATGTTTCAAAATCTTTTCTAATCAGGCAACTAAACCATTGTTAACAGCAGTGTTGGAACTTCTATTATCAAGAGCAATTGCCTCTAAGCATTCAATAGTGTCATATTCAGTAAGAAACTTTAGTGTTGCTGAAGCCATACTGTTTACTGTACTATTTTCTGTTTCAACATGTGCCAGATATTTTCCAGAAAGAAGTCTGCCTTAATAAGTAAAATTGATGGGATGTTCATCTTGAGTTGTTCTATACAATACTTATTGTATTTTATCACATAGACTTACAAATTTTTGTCATTCTTGACATTCACACCAATTAATTTTAGCTATGAAACCTATGGACAATGTTTTGCTATAATTGAACTAGCCACTTGCTTTTTAACAAAACAGCTTATATTCTGTTATTATCTGAGATTTGTTATTCTTAGTTACTACTCTATTATCAATTAAAGAAGCTGTTGCTATTGCAGCTGTAGTAGCATCATTAATCTAAAATCTTATTGCAGCCTTAGCTGAATTAGTAATCATTCTCATTATCATCATCATCATCATCATCATCATCATCATCATCATCATCATCATCATCATCATCGTCATTATCATCGTCATTATCATCCCTTGCCCTTGCCAACACTACCAAGTAACAGCCAGCCTGGAACCTATGTAATAAAATGCAACTGCTCCAAAGTTTACATAAGTGAAACAAAAATGCAGGTAAATACGTGGATGCATCAACATCAGAAGAGCATTAATGAAAACAGCCCTTGTTATATATATATATATATATATATATATATATATATATATATATATATATATATATATATATATATATATATATATATATATATATATATATATATATATATATATATATATATATATATATATATATATATATCTGTGTGTGTGTGTGTGTGTGTGTAAGTTAGCCCTTGTTTCACTGCTATACCTCATAACATTCTGGACATATGTGCTGAAGAACTTTCCTTTCATCATTAAAGAAGCAACTCTTGCTGTTAAAAGTTAAGATAATTCTCCAAACTTGGCCCAAGCAGACCTTAAAATTAGGGTCAGCTTGGGTAAAGTGGGTAGCTGGGGTAAAATGGGTAGAGCAGTTTATTAATTTTGTTACAAATACACTATTAATGTATTGAAATAAGTTTTATTTTTTTATGATGTTGAAATAATTTTTATTAAAAAAATTGTTGGGAATATTTGTTACTGCGCTGCTTCTCTACAGGGTGTACCGTCATTTTGGTTTTGGTTTCTATGTGCTTTCACCAACAGGTAAAACTTTGTTGTAAAAAATGATGTATTTAACATACACAGTCACAAGTTACAGATTTATAAGCAAGAGAAATCCTCTTTTTAGTTAATAGTAACAGGAATGTGAAAAACCAAACAATTTTAAATATTAGTTGAAAAACCCGAATGGGGAAAAATGGGTATAACAAGATAAGCTAATGCCACAGTCACAGTGATATTTAGCAGGATTTATTATGTAATATGAATTATATGCAGAAATGAATATACATTAATTCATTTGTTCTGTTTTATTGCAGGTCTTCAACAGTTGCTGATTTGATTTAAAATGCCAAAGAATTATATCCAAAAAATACAATCCAATTATACAAAGGAGGACTTCAAAAATGCAAGACTTATCATTGAACAAGGAAGTTCAGTTTACAAAATTTCAAGGGAAAATAAATTTCTATATGAAACTTTAAGGAGATGGGTAGTTCAAACTCCAAAGTAAGTTGGTTCTGGAAAATTCATACCGCTGATGAGGAATGCTTAATTGTTTGCACACTGTGCTATTTAGCTGATAGTGTATTGCCATAGGATTGTTCTGACTTTCAAAGACAACTGCCCTAGTGAAGACTGGATTACTGGGTTTGGAAAGAGATGGAAAATGAAAATTTCAAAACGAAAGCCTGAGCTTTTAACCAAAGCAAGGGGAAAAGGGCTGACAGAAAGTGTTGTCAATGCCTTTTTTCAAATGTATGAAAATGTATTAGTTAAAAATAATCTTCTTTGCAAACCACACAGGATTTTTAATCTTGATGAAGCTGGTTTAGGGACAAGCCCTATTGCTTCTAAAGTGTTTGTGCCAGTTTCATCACATACTGCTTATCTGAAATCAGCATGTAAAGGAAAAGCAAGTTACAGTGTTCTTTTCTGTGTATCTGCCTCCATTTATTTTGTACAAAGGGCTAAATCTGTATAAGTCATTGACGCAAGGTGGACCTCCAGGTACTTGTTATGCAAGAACAAAGTCAGGATGGATGGAAGACACAGTTTTTGAGTCATGGTTTAAACATTTCATTAAAAGCGTTGAACATATTGAGAAACCTGTACTGCTCATTTATGATGACCATGGCAGTCATCTAACTTATGAAACAGTGAAGTCTGCAATGGTAAACAATATCATAATACTATGCTTGCCACCTAACACAAGTCATGCTCTTCAGCCTCTGGACGTTGGGGTCTTTAGACCATTAAAGCTTGCGTGGAAGGACATTCTGAAGAGATGGTTTAGAGAGAGTTGTCTCTAGAAAGTAAGTAAGGATGTTTTTCCTTGCCTAGTAAAGCAACTCTATTACCAATTAACAGAGAAAAATGTAGTAAATGCATTCAGAGGTAGAGGGCTCTATCGATTGAACAAAGAAGCAGTTTGACATAGGATTGATTCAGCTGTCAAGCCAGTGGAAAGCAATCAACAGCCAATGGTTTCAGCTTCAAACTTTATGGAGTCAGAAGCACACAGACCTATACTTCAAGTTCAACCAAGTGTTTCACTTTTAGAGACTCTGGACACTAATAGCAACACATCTACTGAATCTCCCTTTAAAGTGCTGCAGTGGGCAATTTTGAAAACACTTTCACAGGTTTTTAAAATGCAAAGCCAATCTAGGAAGCCTAACCGAAAAACAAAAGAAATAATGACTGAAGAGATTGAGAAAGTCCCTGAAGAAAAGGACAATTTTAATTTAATTGTTGGGGATTGGGTGCTGGTAAAGTATGCTGGTAAAAAAATTACCATGAGTTCTACAGACATATGATTAAAACCCCCAGATGAAGGCCTGTACTCTGTGAAGTTTCTGACAAAGTCACCATTAGGGCCAATCTATGTTTTTCCTGAGAAGGATGACATTGTGGATAACAACATCTTAAAGAAATTGCTACAGCCTTCCTGCAATAGTTGTGAACAATACAAATTACAAATATACATATGTGCAGTATAAATGTACACTTTCCACACACATTTTGATCACAAAAAGTGTGACATTGTTTAAGTTTGAATAAAATTTTAAAAAAGTACAGTTATTTCTTATTATTTTTATTTAAAACGTTTAAGTTTTACCATAAGAACTCCTTATCCATTTTACCCCATAGTATACCCACTTTACCCCGCACCCTAGGGTAAAATGGGTATACCATGGGGGAAAATGGGTATAAGTCCTATCTCAAAAATTGAAAAATAAGAATATTCTCTCTAAATTGATTTCAATTCTAAATAGCTTAAATGTAAAATATTTGAAATAAAAATTCAGTAAAATTAATTACAGTTCAACCAGTACAACTGCAAAAAAAAAAAACTCAATTTTATACCCATTTTACCCCTGTTAACCCTAAGTCTGACAAAGTTGTTTCATTCTGAAGTGTTAAAAAGTAAGAGTTACGACCGTCATTCTACATATAGTTAATTTTTAAATACTAAATTATATAATAGTATTTCACATTTCTGTAAAGTTTCAAGTCATTTCCATTTTTGGTTCATTTTTAATGGCTTAAAGAGTTTCAAATGTTACGACCGCTGTATTTATATATATATATATATATATATATATATATATATATATATATATATATATATATATATATATATATATATATTTATATATATATTTATATATATATATATGTATATATATATATATGTATATATATATATATATACATATATATATATATATATATATATATATATATATATATATATATATATATATATATATATATATATATATATATATATATATATATATATATATATATATATATATATATATATATATATATATATATATATATATATATATATATATATATATAAGAAAAGTATAAGAAAATGTGTTTGTTATACAATTTTTGATTTTTTACTTACACAAGTATTAATTTGCGTGCATAAAAATTAATTGCTCAAAACTTTTTTTTTATTTGTTATAAATGTTTATGATTTTTTTAACTTACAAAATATCAGTTTAATTATAGAACTTATATTTCTAGAATATTATTTTCAGTAATTAATAACATTTTTGATAAAAAAAAGTCATTAAAAACTTTGTTCATCGAACATTATGGCACCCAAAGGTAAATATTTAAATACTACTAAACGAAAACTTGTTATAGATTTTATTCAAAGATGTTAATTTTATTGAAAAATTACTTTGTACAATTTAATTCTGTTCTCACTTTATATATTAAAATTCTTTAGACGAGCATTGTCTTTGTGTTTTCACACTAGCTATCCATTTATTTATTAACAACATTACTTATTGGATAAAAAAATTTGACAAAGAGCTATAAAATCGTTTTATATTTTCTTATTGTCATAAAATGCAGGCATTTGAAGAAGTGTTACAACTATTAAAAAATTCCACAATAAAATATATTAAGTAATTATTATATAAAGTATATAATTTATACATAAAATAAAGTTTTTATGCAACAATTTAGAGTGTAATAATTTTATTTTTTATCAGTTAACTAATCTTATATTTTATCAATATAATTTAGAGTGAAATCATTTTATATTTATGAAAATCTAATTTGCATTTAAATCTACGCTCTTTTTTAATTTTTTTATTTTTTCATAAAAATGACTTTTTGTTTTTTATTTTAGTTACAATGATAGTTATACTTTTGAGAGAAAAAAATTTAACTTTTGTGAGAGCTTTAAATTGCTCCCATAAACTGTTTTAGGGGAGTGTGGGCAAGAGCAAGAGTAGCGTTCTCGTTTCCCGCTGAGGCCTGTCGCTGAGGCCTGTATATATACAAACACAATGAAATTGAACACCTTTTAATTATTAATTAAATAAAAACTGTTTAACAGATTTTTTTAATTTTATGACACCATAAAGTTAGTTGAATTATTTATATCAATAATTTTTAAAGTTTTTATTAAATAGATGTAGTATATGATGAGGGTGCTGAGAATGAAGAGCGTTAATGAGGGTGAAGGTATTGAAAGTGAAGATGCTGAATTTATGATGAGGGTGCTAAGAGTGAAGACTGCTTATGATGGTGAAGATGCTGAGGGTGAAGGTGCTGAATTTCATTGTGTTCATCTGATAAATACCAACATTGATGAAATATATTTGTCAGATTAAAGATTCTTTATTTAACCTTATGATTGTGATCAAATCAATGATTATAATCAATTAACAATTTAGGGTTTGTTGTCAACAGTTAAAATTTTTGTTTTGGATGAAGCAGATTATATCCTTGGAAATAAGTTTGTTGAAGATATTGAAGAAATTAATCATATTTTGCCACCAATCAATAAAAGACAAACAGTTTTGTTTTGTGCCTCAATCCCCGGCAAATTCGAGAAAGCTGTTTATGGATCAAAATCAATTATACACAAATTTATTAAATCAGATTTTAAAGAAGTTTTTAAAGAGTTTCTCAAAAAAGAATATATTTTTGTTTGTGTAGGCAGAATTGGTGGAACACTTAATTTTATTGCTCAGTCTTTTTTTAAAGTCGAGCCTGATACAACAAAATTAAAAATACTTACAGATATTTTAAAAGATGAATCAAAGGATAATAAAAAGACAATTGTGTTTTTGGAAACCAAAGAAGATGCAGCTGCAATGGCTATGTTTTTATGTAGTTGTGGTTTTCAAGTGACAGTCTTTCACAAGTAATTTAAATAAAAAAATTTAAAAAATAAAATTAAAAAAATTTTAGTTTTTGTTTTACTAGTAGTAAGTTTTTTATTTCTGATTTTACTTTTGGTTTTTTAAATTTTTTTTGTTTGTTTTTATGTTAAATTTCATTAGCTGTTTAAATTTATCTATTCAGAGATCGATGTCAAAAAGATAGAGAATATGCATTACATCAATTTAACACTGGTGTCAAAACAATAATGATATGCACAAGTGTGTCTGCAAGAGGTCTTGATATTGTTGAAGTCAAAACTGTTATCAATTATGACTTGTCTTCTGATATATCAACTTATCTATACAGAATTGGACGAACAGGAAGAGCTGGTCATGCTGGAAAAGCCATTTCTTTTTTCGTTAAAGGGCGTGATGAAGGTATTGCAAGAGGATTAGTAAAAAATCTATCAATGGTACAATTATTTTAATATTTTGTTCTTTTATTAATTTTTTTTTCTTTTTAAAAAAAGCAACATAAATGATGTAGGTTAATCATTTAAATTGCTTTTAATACTGTTTCATTTTTCTAATGTTAAAACTAATGTTGATAATATTATTTGACCGATTAAATTTTTTTTTTAAGTACCAGTTACATATTTTTAGAAAGACAGTTAAAATAGTAAGACTTATTATTAATAATAAAAACAATTTCAACTTTTAATTATTAATAAAAATACCTTTTAATTAAAAATAAAAATAGGCCGTGATGATGGCATTGCAAGAGGATTAGTATAAAAACTATCAATGGTATAATAGCTTTATTATTTTATTCTCTGGATATATATTTTTTTCTTTTTTAAGAAAAGTAACACTAATGACGTAAGTTAATCATTTAAATTGCTTTTAATACTGTGTTCTACTTCTAATGTTAAATGTAATTAATTGTAGCAGTTATCAATTGAGCAACTAAATATTTTTAGAAAGACAGTTAAAATTGTAACACTGTTATTAAAAATATAATTAATTTCAATTTTTAATTAAAAACTTTTAAATAAAAATATCAAAAAGTTGATAAAATATAATAATAGTGTAAAACCGAACACTTACAATAGTTTGTAATAGAAAAGTAGAATTAATCTGTTTTCTATAGAAAATACTTTTGGAAAAACTTATTGTAAAATTACATGCTATAAATATAATCTATTCTAGCAATATCTTAACATGTACGCATACTATAGGTTATAGATGGATTCAGTGTTTATTAAATATGTACATGATATTAGAAAATGGTGTTATATGGTATTATGAAGTGCCATTATTATGCTATAAAAAGGTTTTTAGCTCATATGTGTAGTTTTATAACACAAAATTATATGACCGCTGTTCAGTGAAAAAGCTGCTGGTATTTGCAGAAAAAACCAGCATAAAATTTGTGAAAGATTATCTTAATTGGACGGTTAATGACTAGTCAAACGTTATTTTCTCTGATGAATCACAATTCATGCTTTTGACTAGTGTTGGTATTAGGAATGTCAGACCTTCAATAGAAGACAGACTAAATCCAAAATATTAGTTACCTATTGTTAAACATGGAGAAAGAAATGGTTTGTGTAGTGGTAGAGTGCTCGCTTCATAAGAGAGTGGTTCTAATTTTGATCCCCATCACGTCCCTGGTTGAATGCGCTCAACTTGTTTCTCTGTGCAGCGGTCTTGTTTATCAAGGTTTGTGTTTTGTAGTTATAGAATTGAGAAAGGGTTATAACCACAAATAGGTAGCCTCCTCGTCTGTAGTAATTTTTGATAATGTAGGACCCAATCATTGCATAAAAAATTTATTTAGAGTTTATTTAGACATCATGAAGACATCATGAAGAAGACATCATTATTAACACATCATGAAGAATGTTATGCTGCTACATTCAAAGCATAAAATAACTTGCATATAGATCTTACAACAATATAATGATCCAAAGCATTGTGCTAGATCTGTAAAGAAATATTTAAATCACAAAAATCAGAGTTCTTGAATGGCTTTTAAAGAACCCAGATCTCTATCTTATTGAGCATTTTCGGGATTACATCAATCAACAATTGGTATGAAACCAACTAACAAAAGGCATTTATTTACTTTGATTAAAAAATGTTGGTACAACATTCCTCAGTATGTTCTCATTAGTTTTGTTGATTTGATACCTCACTGTTGTGATGCTGTTTTGCAAATGAATATGCCACCTACAAAGTAGCTGGGCCATTCCCCATCTAACAACTAACGTTCAAGAAACATTGTTACAACGTTCATTTTGGCTTGCGTAATGTTTGTTGTAAATGTTAGACAAACCAACTTTTAATGGTTCATGTAAACCAACTCCATTTTACAGTTTTTGAATGTTCAACACAAATGTTCAAATAACAAACAGCAAGCGTTTACTTATTGTTCTTTGCAAACGTTATTTTGATAGCTCTTAAACGTTCACCTCAAACACGCAATAACAAACTCGGAAATTTACTCAATGTGTTTCTTTTTTTTTTAATTAAACGTATACATCTATAGATTTAGATATACTTTCTATTACAGTAATCTTGAATATTATAAAATATCTCGAAATTTTATTCTGACTTTCTGTTTAAACTTACATTTGCTAGTTTTTGTGTAAAATGAAATTTTTTTTTGAACTTATATTTACTTATGTAACAATTGTTGAATAATTACATAAGTAAAAATTTATATGTATATAAATTATATGTATATACAAATTCACAATGTTTTACAATTGAATTACACTGTATCAAGCTGATTTAATTATTACATTTTAACCATAAGGCAGTTATAAGACATTTGGCTCGGCTGATTACAATTAACAAAAATTCATAAAAATAATACTTCTTGCAATGAAAAAGTCCATTTATTATCACAATTTAGTGCTTTAAAGATCACCAACAACAATTTACATCAATTTAAGTTAAATCTGCTTACTAAAAAATATCAATAAAATAAAAAATAATGTGTTTTCAGTAAAAATAATGTAATGTCAGTAAAATGTAAAGCGTTTACCACTAAAAAGATAAAAAATATACATGTTTTATTTATGTCTTTTTTAAAATAACACAATTTACAATACTTCATCAAAAATAAAAATTTTTATCACAAATTTAAATTTTTTTATTAAAAAAATAAAAGCTCTTTTATGAATGACTTAAATGTATCATTTATAAAAGATGCAAACTGTTGTAAACTGTCAGTTCTATATTAAATGGTTTTATACATGAACTACTAAAATAGGCACATCAAAAGATTATACTAAGTACAATAAATGAACATATTAAAAATTAATACTCTAGTATGATTCGTAAAATGCAGGAAACTGTTTCCTCTTTATTTTCCTATTTATTTAAAGGAATTATTTATTTAATTTCTTTGAATAAATAGCCCATCTATATTCAGAGCAATTTAGTCAAATGAATTGTCTAATTGTTTTATATACGTCTTCAAGTCGACCTAGTAGTTGTAACAAATTATTATTTTATCTAGATAAACATATTGTATGCCAGATTTGTAATCAATCACTGAATGATATTAAATTCTTAAATAGATTAAAAAAGAAACTCTTTTTCTGAGTTGCACTAACTTGAAAACAGAAGTTGCTTGACATCTACCTGACCATTGGTACAACATAAATTGTTTTTTAAAACAAATTTAGTGTCATTGTGGCTTTGATTGTTGCTTTGTTGCAGTTGTTGCTGAAGATGTCACTTAGCAGCCATCTACTCTGGTCTGTATATCTGACAATGCATATTGTTCTGCTTCATTTTAACTAATTTCAAGTATGGTAATACAACATATTTCATCTAAAACAGCACTAAAGTTTTTAACATAACAATGTATTAAATACAACAAGTGTAACCTCTACATGTAAATATAAACATAATATATAAACAATAAATAAACTATATATAAACAAAAAAAAAATTAATAATTTGTTCATATTTGTCAGTAGAATCTGACTTAATAATTTGTATTTGTCAGAGTCAACTAGTCATCAAGTACAAATAATAGTCATGTTTAAATTATGTATAATATCTATATAAATTCTATACATATTTAACATGTATACAATTTAAATACTTTAGTAGTATTTAGTAGTATAATATATACTACTAAATACTACTAAATATTGGAAAATAAATATATATATTGAGTTTGTACAAATAAACTGTTACTTAAGTACTTATTCTCTGCGCAGCAGCCTTGTTTGTCAAGGTTCGTGTTTTGGAGTTAAAGAGTTGAGAAAGGGTTGTACCACGATTTACAACAACAACAACAACAACAACAACAACAAATGAGTAGCCTCCTCAACTGTAGTGGCCCCCTCGGGCCTTGGGGAGATGAATAGTTAAAAATAAAAAAAAAAATTATTAAATAATACATTATCATAAATAAACATAAATATTTATTATGAATTATCATAAAATTCTTTTGCTTTTTACAAAAAATGTAGGCTCTATTGGTATTGTCTTAAGACATTCATTTTGTTTTTTTTTTCTTTTCTAGAAATAAAACATATTTTAAAGAAAGCAGGGTGTGTTCTGAATTTAGTTCATAGATATGTAAAATTCAGTGGACACTCAAGCAAGATATAGACTTTGTAAAGTTGATATAGCATTAAGCAACATGGGCTAAAGATTCATGTAAAGAATAGTACTCATGAAAAGATGGGTTAAGAACTAAAAAAATTTTTTGTTACAAAAACTAAAGATTCAGTGAATTATCCATTGAAATATGCATCTATTGAAATATTCAAAGACACTCAATTAAGTAATTCAGCAGGTGCAATAGAAATTTCCTTGTACACAATCTTAAACAACAATTTTATTTATCAGAGATTTGATGGATACACAAGCATGTTGTTTGTGGATACAGTGATAGCTCTGTTACCAATAGTGTTATTACATTTCAGCCTTTGTTTCCAGACAGCAAGATTGCATTTACGATGGAACTTGGCAAGGACATTATAAAATATATTGTTAACTATGGAATTGCACCTTACTTCAGAGAGCTTTTAAAAGTACATCAGTATAGATGTACTTTTAAAAGTAATTTGTGCATCAGTATGTTGTTATGAAAAAAATTTGAAAAAAATCATTCAATAATCTGAAATAGATTTAGTAGCAAAGAGGACAATTTTAGTAGCAAAGTTGAAATAGGATATTGGGATTCTATGTTTCTTGGACATGCCACTGCAACAGACTTACTTAAAAGAATAAATGATGGTTTTTCTGGTTTGGATTTATCTAAACAAGTAAAATTATCAATAGATGGTCTTAATGTGAACTGGAAGGTTTTCAGGGAAATACAATTGGAATGAGAAGAAGCTGGTCTAAGTAAACTTTTAAATATTGGCAATTGTAACATCCACATCATTCATGGGGCCTTCTTAACATCTACAGAAAACCAAAAGTGGGGCTAAAAGCTATCATGAATAGATTTTTCAATTTTTTAACAATTCTCCTGCTAGATGTGAAGATTTTATTTTTATTACAGATTTTACAATCTTACCCCTGCAGTTTTGTCCAAAAAGGTTTGTGAATGTCTTTAAACTATCTGACTTTTTTATTATGTCTCTAAGTCTTTAAAATCCATAATAATAAGAGAACACCGTTTCAATTAATTTTTCAAAAACACTTTTATTTATATTTTAGTCTTATAAATGTCATTCATAGTATTTTTATTATTATAAATGGTCAAGGATCATCAGTTAGCATCACAACTCAAAGAGATATAACCAAATATAATAAAGATAATTGATTTTTGGCAGAACCCACCAGCTTTTAAAAAGCCATCTTCAAAGAGTTATTTAACTGTAAAAGAAGCAGTTATAGATAAACTACTTGTAGTAAAGCTTTTATTTTTCTGCTATATTGCAATAGTTTTGCAGCCATATCTTTAAAACCATCAAACAGATAATCCAATGTTGCCTTTTCTGGACAAAGATCTGGAGATATTGCATAGATCTCTAATGCAGTTGGTTGTTAAAACTGATGTTCTCCATAAATTTGACTCTATTGTTGACTTGTTAGAGCTTGATCTTTCTGATAATGGTATTTATCTTTGGATAAAAGATATACTTTTTGCATTTGCAACTGATGAAGAACTTGGGATTTATTACGTAAAGATAAAGTCAAATCTGCAGATGTAACAAAAGTTTAAAAAGGAAGCTGCAAATATAGTAATTGTTATATTGAAGAAAATTACTCAAAAAAGTTCATTACATCATTACATGATAAGAAATGCAAACGTATTTGGTCCAAGTTCAATATCCTCTATACAACTGGTCAAATTACGAAGCAAGATGAAACGACTCTTGGTTATTAATGTGTCTTTAACAGATAAAGTTTTGCCACAATATTCAGATCTGTTGGCAGTGCTATCTCAAGATTCTGAAAAGGGAAAGGTGTTTCCTTTTTCAGAATCTTGAGATAGCACTGAAGAGATGAGCTCTTTTTTCATAAATCTTCTATCAAAATACCAAAGGAATTAAAATATATTCTAAGAATGATTCTAGTTACTAGTCATGGTCAAGCAAGTGTAGAGAGAGTATTTTATATTATAAGGTTGTATCCAAATTTGATTTAAAAAAAATATCATTGATATCAAAAAATATGATAGTTGATCATATGCAAAAGAACAACCTTTAACAATAGAGCTAACAAACAAATTCATAAAGTCTGTTAAAGGTATACTCTATTCATAAATGTTAAAGGTATATTCTATCGCATATTCTATATGCGAGTGTCAATGCAACTCAATTTTTTTCTGTAAACTATTTATAATTATTAAAAAACTATTTATATAGACTCAGAGAAAAAGGTTAGTTTTTTTAATTGAGTCAGAGGAAACAAGTGCTCGATGTAGTTAAGGCACTTTTAAAAATATTATAGCGTCTGTATGATATTTTGTCGACTACGACATATTTCCGTTAAATAATCTGGTCTGTTAATTATGAAAAGGTAAAATAATAAATTTTGTGGTGTCATAAAATATGAATATTTTTAGCGAAAAAACCCAGACCGTGGAATCTTTTTTTTTAAAAAAAATCATCTTAAAATTACAATCGCTTGTCCAAATTTAAATAATATTTTATATTAATACGTTTTTTTAGGTAAAATGAGCATTATAATTTAACAATATGATCTGTTCTGATCGTTTATTGGAAATTTTCCATATTTATAAGCTCTTTCTTGGTCGGAATTCCAATATTTTTTGTGAAAATTGATAAAAAATATTGTGTTTTGACAACTATATATAGTTAATAAACGTCAGAACCAATTAGAACTAGGATCCATAGTAAATTAAAGAACTTTTTTAAAAGATTTTAACTAAATTCATGTTAATGCCGATAAGCAGAATTGATCTAAAGACTCCAAAGTAGTGTTCTTTAGATACATTATTACGGGTAGTAAAAAGATTTTGAAAATTATATTAGAAAAAGAAAAGTTTCTTTAAATATTATAAAAACCTTAAGCAAAAAAAATTATAGCATTTGTAGATCTTGTTTGGGTATAATATGCTGACAAAACCATGCTAATTCCAAATAAAAGTATTCAAATATTTTGTAAATCGCCCTAACTACACCGCGTGGGTTTTAAGGAAAAAAGTCAGGGAAATTACCTATATTTTTCAGTTAGGCCAGGAAAATCTTTGATTAAGAACTGGTATAAACCCTGTATTAGCAATTAAGCCCTCAGTTCATTAGGCTTTTAAGCATTTAATGAACAAGCCCAGAAACGTAGTTAGCTGAGTTGCGAAGTAGGTTTGGAAGTAAGGAAACTTAACTGAGCTGATTTAGTTTTGTGAGGGGGCGTTGTTCTTTTGGTGTTTGTGGTCCTGATATTTAATTAGTTATTGGTAGCAGCACTGGTTGTTCTTGTTGAGGCAATGAACTGTTGTTTTGCAGCTTCGATTGTTTCTCGAACAATTTCATTAAAAACAGGAAATTTTCCTTTAATTAAAGATTGTGGTACAATAGACAGAAGGTTAGATGACAAAGTTAAGAATCTAAAAAAGAAACATTTGAGAGTGTTACATCCAGATGGTAAGAAGGAAATAGTTTGTTTTATCAGAAACAAAAACAGAGCTCACCAGGGACTCTCTAAGAAAGATGTGAAGTTATTTTGGATGTGCTGAAAATTAGAGATCATTTGAATAAATATGTAAAAGGTGGAAATAAGTTTATTACCAAGTGCAAAAACAGCCCTACAAAGTAAAAGGTAATTTTTTTGTTTCAACTAATTTATCAACCTCCTAACAGGTACAAGGGTACAGTAGATATTAAATAGATTTAAAATACTGAACCTTATTATCCAAATTATTTAGACTAAGGAAATCATTTTTGAGAAGAATGGCACGCTGAACATGATGATATTGTCATTAAGAGGCAAGACTGAGTTAAAATGAAGCCCTAAATTTTACGTAGTACAATTCAGGGTTCTGATCTTTTTAACTCACTTGAAAACAAATGAGAAAACACTTGAAATTGAAATTGAAAATAGTTCTTTTTATATTCAGGCTAAACTAAAAAAACAGTATGTGATAAAAATTGTGTACCTAGATGATCTGTAGCCATCTCCCTAGTTACTAGGGAGATGGCAATTTCATTCTCAAGTGTTCTACAACTCGGTTTTTATTCTTGAATAAGTTTATATGTTTTGAATGTTGATAATTTATGTAACTTGATTTTATTATTAATTTTACAACTTTTTCCCTTAGTTTTTTGATGTCTTAGCTGACGAACTGATTGCTTGTAATATAATGAAGAACTAAAAAAAACAAAAAATGGTGTATGGGTTGATGATGTTTTAACAGAAAGAGTTTTCAATCATGATGAAACATCACAGTTTGTCAACTACGGTGTACATGGTACTGCCACTGGGTGAGTTTATGCTGGCAAATGAAAGACATGTAAAAAAATAACTCACGAAAACAAAGAGAGCTATAAACCCATTTGTTTCATTATCAGTTGAGCCAACTAAATAACTTTTCAAAACTAAAGTTGTGGCTTTTATAGTTTTATATTTTTAAAAAGTGAAATATAATATTGATACTTTTAGGAGAGGTTTCATTGTGTCAGGTAATATTTGAAAAGACATAACGAACCAGTTGGCACCACAAAAAGGCGTCAGTACGATCAAAAATTTGATGGTACTGACAGCTTTTATGTCTTGCAAAATCTTAAAAGGAGTGATCGCAAATGTCATTCCATTCTTAAATCAGTATGTACTGAAATGGCTTTTCGGACTGATAACAAGAAGCCGACAATGATTCTTCTTGCATCTGCAGCATCATCCTCTGATTCTTTAAAAAAATATATATATATTGGTTCTGATTCAAATATTTCAAACCTTAATGACTCAGAGATGATTTTTTAGATGAAAAGTTTGTTTATCGCATGTCTCTTTTTCAGAACTTATATTTTATGGTATTAAAAATATACTATTGGTATTCAAAATATAATTATTATGTTAAAAAATATATATAAATATATATATATATATATATATATATATATATATATATATATATATATATATATATATATATATATATATATATATATATATATATATTAATTCAATCATTGTTTAATAAGTTCATTGATATTAGTGGAACCCAGAGCTGAAAGTTTACACCTGTAGTGTTTAAGGGGGTATGTGGTTTTAAGGGGAATCTACCTTTATCTTATATATATATTCATTTTTTATTTAGCTGTATATTTTTAGTCTGATCAGGATGTTCCTGAGTGGCTTGATGATATTGCAAAAACTGCGCATGGAACAAATCGTGGACCTCGAGGAGGAAAGTATGCCGCAAAAGACACAAGATATAATGTACAGCTATATATATATATATATATATATATATATATATATATATATATATATATATATATATATATATATATATATATATATATATATATATATATATATATATATATATATATATATATATATATATATATGTTTATTTCTAGTTATATATCTGATATAAATGTGTTTATTATTTATGCTTTTTTTTTTTCTTAGGTGTCTTCCAAAGTTTTTTACGCTGTATAAATACCGAATGGTTGTCAAATTCTCTGATTATTTAAATTTTGTTTTTCTTTTTTAAATGTTAACTATTCTTAACTCATAGCGTGGTAAAACATCGATACACAGTGAGCTATTTGATCGATTTAGATAGTCCATCGCCTACTATAATTACACGGCCTGATTTGTTGCATTTTCCGTAAAAAATTAAGAGGCCAGTTTTTTTACGGCTAACGTTTGAAAGCTTAAATTCTTCTGTTAGTATTGTGAAAGTTTTATACATATTTTATTAAAATTGGAAAAAATGACTCGGATTTTCTTGGTGTAGTTACATTATGTTATACTGGATTTTTCGCTAACTGATTGCCTGCTTCAGTTTATTCCAGTAAAACAGAATACTGAAATAGGCTTTCAGATAGCTATATATAAACATGGTACTTAAAATAACATTACATGTTGCAAAGACCATCTACAAATCTTTAGTGGAAATAAAATCAAAGGTTTGTTATATTGTTTTTATTATAATTGAATCAAACAGTATAAAAGAAATAGCTTTTTATTAGGAATTATTATTGGTTCTCTGTCTTTTTTTAAATTGTTTCACCTGATCTTTTCTTACTGAATCAGTTGTTTCTTTTTGCAAATTGTTATAAAAGATATTTATAACAATACGAGATCCATATTTTATACCCAACTCTTGGTGATTGTCACAAGTAAAATCAACACTGCTGTAATAATTTTTAAAAATTTGTTCTGCAAAACTTTTAATTGAAAAAGAATAACTGCAATTTTATTCTTTTTCAATTAAAATTTTTCAATGGAGATATGACATCTAAAATACTAAAAAGATGAAAAATATAATCAGACAGAGGTTGACTTGGACATATAAGTCCACCTCTGGATAATATTTTCAAGTATTCGTTATTAAGAATATCTTGGTCTGTAGATACCATTTTTTGATTACAAGTATGACATCCAAATTTTTTTTTCAACTTTTTTGCAACATACCCTGCTATTGTAACAGCAACTTCCATGCTATCTTCTGAAAGCTGACACTCTAAAATCTCTGTAGACAACAAATCAATTTCTTGCATAATATTTTCTAAACTAGAATTATCAAATGTCTGATAAATATTTTCTTCCCAGAAATTAATATCTTCCTTTAGAAGACTTCTTACTGCCAAAATTTTTTCACTATTGCATACTTCTAAAAGACTCACTAGAAATCTGCCACCACTCATTTGTCTATACTTACTAAAACGTAGCTCCAAAGGATCACTTTGTAACCTGGAAGTAAGAACATATGTATAGTCTTCTTCAAGCAAATCATCGATAAGAGATGCAGTTGCCCGTAATGTTGTAATAGGAGCAAGAGAAGTTTGTTTGGAAAATGTAAAATAATCACATTTTGACCAAATATCAATCCAACTTGCAATTTCTCTATAAAATGTGGGCTTGTTATCACCCTTCACGGCAGCATTGCCAAGTTGATTGGATGTATTAAATTTCTGCTTTGAATTAAGTGTGATGAACAACTTATGAAACAATGATAAAAATTGTGCTGCATCATTTCTTTCAGGAAAATAACTTAGTATTGCAGCTGTAGTTGTTTCATCAAATATTGCCAATGCAAGGTTGACATCTTGTTTGTTATTTCCAGGATGAGTGATCTGATAATTGACTTTTTTCGCTTTTTTTAAGTTGCCGTTTAATAACTGATCTTTTTCATAGATATTATGAAATAAACTCCATGCTATGTAACCAGCAGGTTTCAACTTTGTCTTTAAACAAATCAAATGAAAAAGAAGGAAAAACATATTTTTTTGCATTAAACAAGTTATTTCTAACATTTTTTATTAAATGGATTATATCGAACAACAAGTATGTTTTTAATACTCCATTGTAAACTGGATGACATATAAATAACTTTCCATCTCTATTATATGCTTTATGAAACTCTGAAAATGCATTAACATTGGTAGAATGATTATCTGCAACAACAGGTCTTACTTTAAATCCAGATTGGTGCAATGAGATTTCATTCATCAATTTATTTTTTTAACCGTGAACCTGTTATATACACTTCAGGTGATGATCTCACAACATAAGGAATAGATTTTTGAAGCCCAACAATCATAAAAACAACAATACCTTTATAAAGATTACTTTCTGAATCTTCACCAACATATTTCCCACTTTGATATTGGGCTGCTTTTTGCAAATACATTTCATACACAAGAAGCACACAGTCACTTGATACACAATTTTTTTGTAATAAAACTTTTATAGCCTTAAATGCATTTATATCACCACTTTGAATTTTTCTTAATAAACTAAAAGATGGTAAGGGTAATTGTTCTAACAACTTATATGACTGTGCTGAAGTGTGACGTAAAATTAATGCATAACGTATAACGGAAGCAGAATATGGAGGTCTGCCTTGTGGAGAATAGTATCTTATTTCATTTAGCTCTGTCAAAATTGAATTAAAAGCATTAGCTTTATTTCGAATATGGGCAGGAAAATTTTCAATCATACTACAGTTTGTTAATTTGCAATTATGACCACTGCGAAACCATTCAGGTAAAGAAATATGATATCCTTTATACGACAATGAAACATTAAGATCTTTATTAACTGTTATTGACTCAAACACAGTTGGTATACCTGATATTTCATCAAAACAACACTATCGTGAAGTTTCTTAAATGTAAATCCTGGTGGGCAATGCTGTTCTTTTAACGAATTAAGACTAATTATTTTATCAATATTTTGAAAATCACTGAACTCATCTTTTCCCAAGTATCTTAAAGTTGGTTCTTTTCTAGGCAACTTTGGCACACTTAAAGTTGATGAACTACTTTTTTTATCTGTGTGAATAGTTGGAACAGGTTGGAGATCCCATTTCATGGTGCATCTTTTCCTATATTTAATAAATTTATCCTCGAAATGATCAATAGAAATAGCAGAGTATTTAGATGGAAGCCAATCTTTTCTATTGACAAAATATATCCATCGTTCTCGCAAACTGCTTTCTTCAGGAAAATGAAATGTAGACTTTTTTGGATCAGTAGAGTAACCAGTTTTACAGTTTGTGACAACACATTTGTTAACCATTTTTATAGCTAAAAAAAATTTTAAAAACTACAATAATATTGAGATTTCTTACATTTATAATTGAAGTTATCTCCACTTGAATAACATTGCATAAAAAAAAGCAGTTCGACTGTATAAAATATACCAAGTAGACTGTCTGTAAGTCTATTTTATTATTCCACTCTCTAATGGATTATAATGAAACAGACAATCAGTCAGAATATAATCAGAAATATATACTACATGAATATGAAAATATAAACCAAACTTTGATATAATAATTGTAATAATCACATTATTTTAATTAGTAAATATTGTTAGTTGTCTTATAATAGAAAATAAGCCGTAAAAAACTGGCCTCTTAATTTTTTACGGAAAATGCAACAAATCAGGCCGTGTAATTATAGTAGGCCATGGATAGTCAAAACTATATTTTGTACTTTCATTTAATAAATGTAAGTTTCTAAGGAGAGGCATGCAGGGAAAAAAAATTAAAATAAAAAGGACTTAATAAGATATATGGGTGATACCCATCCCACCTTCGTGCTCTTTGTCCCTTTCATATAGCGCTAATGTATATATATATATATATATATATATATATATGATAAGAATAAACCTATACGTAGTGAAAAACTGCGCTATTCTTTCAAAAATTAGCTCATTACTACCTTACAAATTTTAACTTACAAATTCAGCCTAGGTTATTTCAATTTAACTGCAAGTTTTTCATTATTAATTAAATAATAGAGAGAACAATAATAGGGGTAAACAAGTTAAAATAAATAATATATTTAAAAGTATTTAAAAGATATTTAAAAGTATATTTTGTATATAAAGCTAATCCGAAAGAATTATGTTTTTAATTTTGCATAAAGATTTAAAAGTTTTTGAAATTCCAACTAAGCGTACTTCAACATAGATATTCTGATAAAGCTCGTTGAATACTTGAATCACACAAACCTAAAGGGGTTGTCCATTAATTACGTCAACAAAATAAGGGGGAGGGGGTCTGAACTTTTTTGATAATTAATAACAAGGGGGAGGGGGAGGTCAATTAAAGTTGATGTCAACAATTTTTTTTTTGAATTTCATTGCTTAAATAATGGAAAATTTTGAGCGTAGCTTCTTTGTATTGGGGGGGGGGGGGGTTAATCAAAAATTGACGTAATTTTATAGGAGGGGTCTCCTATAAAATTACGTCTCCCCTCTTGCCAAATTTGACAAGTTGTTGACAAGGGGGAGGTAAAAATTTCAAAAAATTTGTTAACTTATTAATGGACAGCTCCAAATAAGAGAAATAAAGGTTTTTTTCAAACTTTGGAGTTTAAATCAAAGTTAAATAAAAAACCAACTCTCTTCCACTCGATGTACCTCCAATCGATGAACTGAATATAACTGACAAAAAAAAAGTACTACGAGTATACTCGTACTTTGTTAATGGAGAAGAAATTTTTTTCTCCAGTGCCGAAGTAGAGTTTACTCGTAACACCGTAATGAGTATAACTCATTGCGGTGACTAGTAAGTATCTCTTAAAAATATAAATATACAAGTTAAACAAAATGCTATAATATAAATTTATAAGAACTCAGATTCTTGCTTCTAGAGCATCCATCTTAAAATCAACTCTGATTTCAAAATCATTTTTGTTAAAAACCATTTGCTTTAATATTTAAACGCGCTTGGTTTTTTTTTATTTGCTGTATGGAAATAAAAATTCTTATTATCAAGGCGTATGAGGTGTGGTTCGGATTGAACATTTATGAACAATCTTTTAATCGATGTGGTGAACAAATTTCTTATGTTATCATGACAACTTGAAATGAAGCCACCTTTTTTTACACGACAATGCATGAGTTACAATGAAAGTTTATCCACATTCACTAATACGAGGGATATTTTTAAAGTCAAAATTATAACGTAACCAAAATGCATCTCGAAATTCTTCTTTGTTTAAAAAAAACCTTCGTTTTCTAGCCGAAAGACGTTTACCCAGGTGCTTGCACATTCGCCTCTTGTTTGCGGTATGTTTCTTAACATATAATCTGGTTGTATTGAATCAACTGCAATTATTTGCTCTTTGCGATGCTTAAGTCTGTCAGTAGATAATATTTTTTCTATCTTCTAGAACATTCCTGATAAAGTTTTTTGTTTTTAAAATTGCATCTTGATCTATAATTTGCTGTACAAGTTTTTTAGTTCATTTCACAGATGATAAACGCTGGTGAGACGTTTCTTCAACTAGTATAGGTATACCCAATCCTCCATCTCGAAGAGTTAATGTAAAAAGTTTTCTAATGTGATCCTCAAAGGGCGTATCTTTTCCAAAAGAGTTAGCAACAACAAATGACTAAGTATTTCGTCTACGGGCGCTAGAAATTGTTTAAATTTTGGAATAGTTCTTAAAAAATATGTAAATTTTGAACGATATTGTAAACGCAAAGTTGTTTTAACTCGGTTAATTATTGTGCTACTTTCTTAGTGCAATACTTGTCCTTAAAATTTTGCGAACCAATTACTGAACCCAAATGTCGTTAACCCTCTGTAGTTATGTTAACCGATTTACCAAATACTATGCCTGCATTCTCTGCTAATGAGGAGGATTTTACAACTAACCAGCATTTAGATTGGTTTACATAGTAGCTATGTTTAAATCCTTCATCAATAAGGTGTTGAAAGAAATGGTACAAGAATCAAACATAGTTTGATTCTTGTACCAAGATGCAAGTAGACAGACAACATTCTTGGCAGTATCCTAATCAATTAAGTTAGAAAACAGTTTCCATTAATTAAGGCTGTCAAAAGCTTTGATGAAATCTATAAAACATGTGAATACATGGCTTCCTCTAAAAATATAGTATTTAAGTGTCTTTTTTAAATAATATGTACAAGACATTCTCATGAGATTCAACTCTTTATATGTTTAAGAATTTTAAAGCAAGCAGGAGATATTGTGATTACTCTGTAATTATTTACATCTGTTAAGTCTCCAATTTTAGATTTTCCTAGAAGTATTATCGTGGCTTCACAAAATTTATATGGCAAATCTAAATACAGCAAGCGTAAACTAACAAAATACTTAGAGAGAAAATTTATGTCCTCCATACATAAACGATTCCATAAACAAGTCATATACGGTCAATGTTGGTTAGATTTTAAATTGTTATAAAATCATAGCCGTCCAAAAAAGTATGAATAATAAAATAGACACATCCGAGATAAAAAATAAACTTCGAGTGAAAATGTTTTACTTTGCATACTGAACTCAAACATTTTAATGAAAAGTCCCTAACTAAGAATACGTTTCGCTAGCTTGGTTTATAATGAAACGTGTTGGTTTTTTCATTAAATTGTAGAATTAGAATTATATTATCGAAATTGCAATGAGTGTAATCTAATAATGTTCAAATAAACTATTTAAAGTTGATTTATAACCGAATTATTCATATATAACAGCAGAAAACAATCAAAGCATCTTTAGTTAAAATTAGGTGTCCTTACTCAAAAAGAAATGCAAAACTTAAATGTTAAAACTTAACATTAACTACAAGGGAATTTTATAAACATATTAGTTCATTAACTACAAGGGAATTTTTGCATAGTTGTTGTTAATAACAACTATGCAAAAATTGTTTCTCTTTCTCAAATTAACCAAAGTTTTGCATTTCTTTTTGAATTTTATATACCTTAAATTTTGTTACCTTAAACAATTGTATAAGGTAACAAAATTTAAGATATATAAAATTTGGCCATGTAATAAGATATTTTGAAACTAATTTTTTTTCACGAAAAACAAAATAAAACCATGTTAAAAACATATATCGTTAATCGACTGATATGATTTTTTACCAAGAATCGTTTAAACTAGTTAGAATATGAGTCACATTTTTCAATATTTTTGGTGTATAGTTAATTCCCGGTAAGTCATACACCGTTATATATAGTTAATTTCCGGTAAGCCATACACCGTTAACTCGAGCTTTTGTTATCTCAAGCTGTTTTTTATGGGTTCTTAAAATCATCGCATTGATTACTATTTAATTTCTCCGGTTAAATCGAACTACCAATAACTCGAACTTGCGGACAAAAAAAGTTAAACCATTTTTTTGTCCGCTTTTAGCAAATTTCTTCGGTTAACTTAAACCTTTTGCATGGTAAACTAAGAACTCAAAATAATAATTTTCCAGGGGTCATTCTATGTAAAACATAAAGAAAATTAGCCTAATATTTTCTACATTTTTTTCGTTCTATTTATTCCTTATTATCAATTAGATTATATCGTCTGATAGCGATAATATCAGTTAGATATTATAGTTATCAGACGTAAAATAATGCTATAATCAAACTGTAACAAAATAAATCATACCAAAATAGCTATAAAAAAAGCAATTATGTTATAGTAAATTTTTTAATAAAAATAGCTAGCTTTTAGACGCAACCAATTAATTACCAATAAATAATAAGTCAATGTTATAATGTTGGAAAATGTTATGAAAAAAACAATTATCTTTTAAATTTACATCGTGAATGCAATACGTAACTTTATTCACTGAAACATTTTTCACTATTTTGTTAATTTAATGGTGTATATTTTATGTTTATACTTTATCATTAAATAAAGCAACTTTGCGTTAATCCGAACCAAAGTCTCGTATCAGCGAAAGTTTGACTCAACGTGCTGTCGCTTTAGACGGTTATTTGTTTTGTTTTTTTTTGGATTTTTCTTGGCATTTTGGAGGTTCGAGTTATCAGAAATTAACTATACGTTACAAATAAAAGATTCTTTTGGTGTTTCTTCAATTGGCGTTTGTTAAGTTTTTATCTTCTTCACGCAAGCTTCTGAAGTTTTCATAACATACTTCTAAATTTCTTTCTACAATTGTTTATTTAGAAAACTACAGCTAATAATTAGTTTTTCGTTGAATCCACTATTGTATTTTATCAATAGATTTTTTTAAGGTTTTTTATTTTATTTTTTTTTAATTTATTGAATAAAGAATCTTTTTCTTTTTTTTTTTTTGTGGCAATGTGGTACAAAATGCAAATATACTTTGACTACCTGGATCCGTCACTGGTTGTAAACTTTTGATATTATAATATCAAAGACTAAAAGAGATGCTGCAGCATCTCTTTTAGTCTATACTTAGATATTTCGTTGCACCAAGCTTCGTAAACATTGGACCTTTTTTTCTTGTTTGGGGAAAGAAAATAGAACAGTGTTTATTAGAGAAATGTCTATTTAAAGAGTTGGGGTCTATTAATTCCATTAATTCTCTAACTGTTAAATCTTCCTATTTTTCCATACCCCAATTATTTGTTTTTCAGTATAAACTTTAAAATTTATTGGGAAAACTATAAATAAACTTCAAATCGTTCGTAGAGCGACAACGTTGCAGCGCAGACAAGCTTTGTGTCGACGAAAAAATTTGACACCTTTTACTTCCGCCAAGGATTTATTTTCATACATTTATTAGTTGTAAGAGCTACAAAACGACTATAAATGATAATATTTATAGCTGAGATATTGTGTAACTAAATCATTTTTACAAATTTGTACGTATCTTGCTATTATTTTGCAGAATATTTTTTAAAAAAGCCCTCGAGTTAATTAATCTCTCTAGTAATCTAGCAATACGAATTTAATAAAATATTTTAATAAAAATCATTCATAATAAAAAAATTTGTACTTAAATACTTTTTAGCATTAAAAGTTACCAATGCGTTAAAGTCTCATCAACTGCCGAATATTATTTGCTTTACACCCAAAAAACCGACGCTAATAATTTAAATATATAATTTTTGAGTTTTAAAAACATAATTTTTGAAAACATTATTATTTAGTTAGAGCTGTTAAAATAACTGAATAACCGAAATTAAATAAATGTAGTTATAGTTTTAGTAATGTTTTACGCCTATTCGATTATTAAATTCAGATTTTTTATACATTTTTTCCAACAAGACAGCATGCCACATACAAAAATATCAAATTAAACGACTAAGGCAAACAACTTTAAGGCCCATTTTTTTATATAAAATTTTTAAAGCATTAAAGCATTAGAGGACTTTTTTAAGGAATTGACAATTGTGCCCCCTACTTCGAAAACATTTTAAACAAATTTTTAATTGAATAACACGAATATTGTTATGCTATCTTATTGCTATCAATTCTTTCAAAAAAGTTTATCTTAGAACAAAACAAATATTTTTATAAAAAAGAAAGATGTACACAAGAAATATAGTACTTAACGTGCAATCGTATAAATTTTGCCAAAAATGTTGGTTCTCAAACGATGAATTTAAAATGATATATCAATAAATCTTTAAAAAGAATCAAGTAATAATTATAAAGTAACACAAGTATTCGAAGTACGATCGTACCAGTTTTACCAAAAAGATTGATTCTTTGTTGTACCAACGACTTCAAAAGAAATGTCAATAAACCTTTTAAAAAAGTCAGAATTTTTGGAATCCAATCTTTAAAAAACATATGTAGAAGTATCTTCAGTCATTCATTATTAGCAGGTGAAAAATCGCATTCAAGAATTATTGTTGATATCTAAGAAAAAATAGTATAACCCTTGAAAAAACAAATTAAAAATTGCGGCTGTAAATAAAACAAAAAAAAAAACAATTAAATTTATAACTAAGAATAATGTTGAAATAATAATGTAACTCAAGTTTTGTAATATTTTAGGGTTGTTATGTAAACTTATTAGGCATTTATGTAATGATAATGTAACTTAAGTTAACTTTTAGTTTACTTGGAGCGATTGTTAGTCTGCTAAAATTTTCAATTACACCGTTAGCGTGGCTTTGATTAAATCAAACTTAAAAATCAAGCTTGGCCTCAGTCTTATTTTTATCACTCTATATTTTTTTCCATTAACAACGCATTGAGATATTAAAGGTCTTTGCTAGATACTTTTTTCTTTTTGATTTAAATTTAATCTTATCTTTACTTGAAGTTTTGTTTTTTTATGGAGTTATTTTATAAACTCTTTTATAAGCCACTTAAGAAAAATATTTTACTTTAAGCTAAAAAATGTTGTTTACGTAATACGTTTTACGTAAAGTTCAAAAATCAGATTTATTAGAATATAGAAAAGGCAGAATGGATGGAGGTGGACTACCATTGACAGTTTACCCAGCAAATAAATACATACTTTATAAACAAAAAAAACGTTTAGTTTGAAATTTAGAAGTTATAATCTGCTAAAAAAAAAGTTGGATGATCTTGATGAATATTAACTGGTACCTTATACAGCCCTCGGAATTAGGAAATTAAAGATCGAAAATTGACACAAATTTGTAACAAAAAGGTTACCACAAAAAATACATACGAGGTCGGCAATTTTTTGTGAACCTTAAACACTTTTAGGTCGACAGTTAGTTCGGCATTGTCAAATGCCGACCCATAATTTCAAGGGATGCGTTTGTCAGCATTATATATCATTTCTTCTTAAGACTTTTATCCACGCATTATATAAACCGTCATAGATTTGATTTAAAATTAAGTCTTATATAAACAAATAAAACAAATTACAAATTTACTAATACATGAGCTATTACAACATCTGTTGCAGAAAAAAATAAATATTAATGAGACATTAATATTTATTTGTTTTTTAGTTTCACAATATAACTGTAAATATAACGAAAAATATTAAAATGTTACAAAAAAATTTAAATATTTTTATAGTAGAATTTTACAATAATTTTTTTTTTCACAAATAAATTCCATTGTACACCCATGTACACTATTACATTTATTGTAAACCCATGTACATGTAATAGTGTTGATATTCCTTTTAATAAATGTAAAAAAAAAAAAATATTGTAAATGAGCTAATTTATTTATTGTATTGAGAAATGAATGCAGCTAAATCAAAACAAAAAATAGAAAAAGGAACTCAAATACAGTATAAGCTCTTCAAACCGTTAATGACAAAACAATGTCATATGAAGAAGCTTCTAAATGTTCCAATGTGTCGAAATCAACTTTTCAGCATAAGCATAAGGCAAATACAAATCTGTTGGAGCTGGTGAGCACAAGAAGTAAGTCAAACTATCGAGGTAATTATTGTTGATCTTTAAAGTTTATGAGCGATATCGTGGTTTTGGTTTAAAGAGAAGTGATGTTATGATTGTTGTTGAAAACTATCAAAATGAATCAGAAGAAACTCATTTAAAGATGAGAAACCAACTAAAAAAAGGTACAGCGAATTCATGAAAAAATATAAAAAAAAAATTAGAGCAAGAAAAGCTAGTGGCATGCAAGCTATAATACCAGTAACTACTCAGCCGAAAATAATTGACGGCTGGTTTGACCAAATAAGCGCCATTTATCTTGAGCACAATCTCAATAATAAGGCTTTTCATATTTTTAATTAATGAGATGGATTATAATTCGACCAAGCAAAGTTAAAATTGTATGCAGAAAAAGAAATCTAAAAAAATTACCAGAAATCCAAAAAAATTAGCTCTAAACAACTACAAAAAAATGACTACTATTTTGACATGCTGTGATATTATATTATGTTGTGATATATTGTTTATTATTTGCCACATCAAGTAGTTTACAATGGAAAACATATTATGAAAAGCTAGTGCATAGGGGTAGCGCTGAAAATGTTTATTATAATAGCAGCAAACCAGGTTGGAGTCAAAACATTTTCTTGAGTGGTTCAATTCAGTTTTTTTGTCTCATGCAAATGAACTTGAAGGGTTTAAACTGCTCTTTCTTGATGGTCATGCCTAGCATATTATTATCAAAAAAAATATTATACTTAGGTACTTGTCTGCTCATACAAGCCATTTTTTAAAGCCTTCAGACGCAAGTATCTTTAAAACAATAAAAGGCAAATAAAAACAAAAAGTTGATAACTTTTTAACTAGAAATAAATTTCAATACTTAAAAAATAAACAATTTCCTGCCATTTTTAAGGAACTTATCAAAAAAAAATTTTTTAAACCTGAAAACGCTTGTAGTGGCTTCAGCAGTAAAAGGTTTACTTTTACTTGATCGATCAAATATTTCTTCTGAAAAAACTGCAATTGGTACAGGTTTTGAAGCTGTTGAAGCAGAGAACATTAACAATTTGTTTCCTATAACCAATACAGCTAAAACTCCTAAAACACCAATAAGTGGAATGTCAAAAAGTGTTTCTTAGAAGTTTAAAAACGATAAATGAAACAGCTAAAAAGGCAGGAAAAGATATCAACCAATCAGTTTTAATTTTGCTTAAAGATCAACTTACACCTTTAGATAATAGAAAAAGAAAGGGCAAAAAAAATTACACAGCCAGCCAATCATAACATGACCTTTTTCAATGATATAGTTTTTGGCGAGGCAAACAAGAATAATAAAAAAAACAAACTAGACAAACAAGCTACCAAAAAAATTGCTAGAGAGCAAAAAAAAATTGCTGCTGATCTCAAAAAGAGAAAAATGCAAAAAAAAGAAAAAAAAAGAAACAAAAGAAAACTTTTGACTAAGACTATTATAAATATTATTCCGATTGAATAATAATAAGCCTCATGTTATTCTTGTGGTGTTGATTGGGTTAGTAGCATAGATGCTCAATGGCATACATGCAAACAGTGTGCAGTGTGCTAGTTTGTCTTACATTACTTGTGTGATTGAATATTATCCTACTATGAAATTTATATGCTTGGAATGCTAATAGAATATTCTTTGTCATAATATTACTTAAAACAATTCATCTATGCTACCATCTGACAGAGAAATCATTCATCTATACTACCATCTGAAAGACATCATTCATCTAAACTATTATCTGACACAGTCATCATTCATCTATGCTACCATCTGACAGAGAAATCATTCATCTATGCTACCATCTGACAGAGACATCATTCATCTATACTATCATCTGACAGAGACATCATTCATCTTATAGAGATATCATTAATCTATACTATCATCTGACAGAGACATCAATTATCTATACTATCATCTGACACAGTCATCATTAAAAAAAAAGTGCTAGAGTTTTCTTAATTTTTTTTTTTAAAGTTTTAAAAATACTTTTTTATGGCCTATTTGACATCAATATTACAAAGATTGATATCTTTAACTAAACTTTTAACTTTATAATTCATTTTGAGCAAAAAAACTTTTAAACTCATTAAGCTGCTGCCACACTAAACTTTTATCTAAACATTTTATCTACTGGGTAATTTGGAAATCTTGACAATGTCAAGATTTCCAAATTACCCAGTTAAATGTGGAAAGTTTTCAAGTTAAATGTGTAAAAACTTCTTTAAATACTTTTCTGATTGAACATTTAATTTTGAGAAACTTTTAAGTTGACCCATCAACAGTTAACTGTTCCATCCTGCTCTGTATTCAAGGATAAATAAAACCTCTTTTCAGTGATAAATTTTCAATGTTAATCAATTTCAGAATAACCAAATGAACAGAATCTGCTAAATATATAGTGTTTGGTATAAGTTATTGTGCTATGGTACATGGATGTGAAATAGGTATTATTAAAAAATTTTTGTTTAAAAGGGTCTTTTGGTCTGCTCTCCTTGTTTTAAGTATAACTCTTGAAAATATTTCACAGATAACAAACAACTTACCTAGAACCCTATTTTTTCTATTTACAAATTTCAATCATGTGGCTTTTAAAATCTTTATTGACAAGAAATAAAATATAAACTATCTTGTCTAATTTACTAAACAGCAAGCAGTGCAAGATTTGTTAATTTGTTCTCAATTATACATTTTTTAGTTTATAGTATTGTTACTATTATTCAAAACATTTTAATTCAAAATCATATGTACTTTGGTACAAAAGATCAATTGTGTAACTTTAACACAAAAGTATGTAAATTAAATAGAAAAGGCCAATTGTATACTTTTAAAATGAAAGACTGTGTAACATAAACCATTGTTATTTAATAAATTTTTTTTTTTTGATCACAAAAATTATTATAAAAATGTAAGTTATGCTTAAATTTATATCAAATTTTTACCAATTAGCAAAAACAATTTAAAAAATACCATCCGAGCTTTAACATCCAATAATAAACAAATTAAAGTTTAACCTAACCAAATAGTTAACATTATGAATGATCACTTTAAATCAGTATTAACCAGGGAGAATACCAATAATTTACCAATTGTCATACCCTTGTGAGGCAATAATAGATAATAGATAATATAATAACTGTGAAATTAATTTAAAAAAAAAATTCTTCAGTTAAATGAATATAAATCACAGACCAGACACGGTTAAATCAATAGAACTAAAACAATGTGCCTTTTTTTTACTTTTTTTTTATAATATGATTTTATAACGCTTGCTTTAATTTTTAAAAAATCACTCAAAACTGGAAGAGTACCAAATAAATGGAAATTGGCAGACATAACTCCAATATTCAAAAAAGGGAACAGGTTAATTTCTACCAACTTCAGTTTTATTAACCTCAATAGTCTCTAAAGTACTTGAAAGTATTATATCCAACAAAATATATGAACATATGTCAAATAATGGTTTATTAAATAAACATCAACATGGATTTGTAGAGAGAAAATCTTGTTTAACAAATCTAATTGAAAGAATAGATCTTTTGAATAAATCACTAGCAGAAAACATTCCATTAGATGTTTGTTATCTTGACTTTACTAAAAAATTCGACACGGTTCCTCATAAACGATTATTAATCAAAATTAAGTCATTTGGAATATCAAATGTCATTTGTAACTGGAATAGCAACTTTTTATTTAATCATCACCAAAGAGTGATACAATGATGCATCAAACTGGGAACTGATAACAAGCGGTGTTTCCCAAGGATCGGTAATTTATCCAATCTTGTTCATTTTATATATAAACGATTTACCAGAGATTCTAGAACACGCTAAGCTCTTTGCAGATGACACCAAGTTAATCAGGAAAGTAGCTAGCTCTGAGAATTGTCAATTGCTTCAGAATGAAATAATTCAAGCCTGTGAATGGTCAGAGATCTGGCAAATTACAATTTAATAGTGAAAAATGTTGTGTTATGCATTTTGGAAAAAATAACCTTCGCTATATTTATAAACTAGGCGATAAAATATTAGCAGTCTCTGATACCGAAAAAGATTTTGGAATTACAATGTCATCACATCTCAAATGGAAAAGTCACATAACTAATTGTACATCAAAAGCTTATTCAACGCTTGGAATGTTAAAAAAGATTTTTCATTACATCAAATAAAAAAGATACTATACGTAACATTTATAAGACCCCATCTTGAATTTGCAATACAGCATGGTACCCATACATTAAAAGGGATATTATTGCACTTGAAAAAGTTCAATGTTACGCCAATAAATGGATACCCCATATTCGGAAACAAAGTTACAAAACAAGAATTAAAATACTTGGCTTAATCACACTGGAAAAAAGACGTAAGAGGCGACTGAATTCAAATGTACAAATTATTTAAAAAAACAAATGTTGTAGAACTAGATTGTAATATTTTTGCCTCCTATCAGCCCAACACAAGGGGCCATAACTTCAAAATCAGAAGAGAAATAGTTAAAAACTGCAATATTCATCATCAATTTTTAACTAATAGAGTCTCATCAATGTGGAGCAAACAACCAGATTTTATCATCAAGTGAAAGCTTAAACATTGATAAATTTGCATTGATAAATATCTAGAGCTACATGATTTGTAATTTTTAATTTAATTAATTACCTAGAATAATTACACAATGTATATGCTGTCAAAGTTAAATTAATTACCATTAATTTCACTCGTAATTTTTGAATTACTACAGCTTTCTATTATATTATTATATTAGTTTATTAATCAAAGTATTATATTATTATATTAATCATACTTATATTATTATTATATTAATCAAACAATTATTAGATTTTGCAACTATTGGCCTAATTTTGAAATGCATAAATTAACGAAACAAACCTCTTTCCTGGAATCTTTTGAAGCAAATTTTCCAACCCTTGATCCATAAGCTGTTCCAGTTGCATTTTCTGCAATGCATTCAAGCCACTCAGGAACTTCTTGTTCCGACTAAATAGAAATAACTGTCAAAATAATCTTATTTATTTGATTTTTTAAATTGCATAGATTTCAAAGTTTGTATATAAAAAAAAAAAAAATATATATATATATATATATATATATATATATATATATATATATATATATATATATATATATATATATATATATATATATATATATATATATATATATATATATATATATAAAGAAAACATTTTTTGCCAATAACTTTTACTTATTTTCAAATTTCGTGGCTCATTTAAAGGCTCTCATTATTATCATTTGCGCAGAATTCCTACATTAGTATTTAATTATTAGTGATAACAGAAGCCTAAATTTTTAAAAATATATATATAGGAAATTGAATTTGGAAAAATAAAACAGGAAAAAGCTGTAATTAAGGTTAAAAATATTTTATAAAAAAACCTAATTTTCAATCCAACATGCACAACTACAGCGTAAAGAAAAATTAAAAATTGTTAAAAAGTTTGAAAAAGATGTAACTAATGAAAAAAGAGAATGGTTCTACTAAGAACCAGAGATTTCTATTTTCATCAAATGTCAATAAATGGTAGAGCCCCGCAATTAAAAATATAATATGATCATTCACAATCACTAAAGTCATTTTTTTTGTGTTAAGAAAAAAAAAACGAAAAAATGTTTTTTCACTTACATCACAATGAAACAAAAAAAAAGCTATTTTCTAATTTATAAAGATATAGATAATTTTTTATATAACAGTATAAAATATAACTGTATATAAAATATATAAAATATATTTCATATAACTGTCTAAACAATACATTTTAAACATTAACTTAAAACCCCCTAAAAATGACTTTTTGCAATTGTGAAATGATTTTTTTATTCTAAATCCAAGTCAAAATGGTAGCTGCAGAGAATAAGGAGAATAAAAAATTATCAAGATAATTTTTCAAAAAGTTAATTGAATGTAAGCAAATCCTAAATCATGGAAAAAAGTTTTGGTGTTGAGACTCTTCGAAATGCCAACATCAATAAAACCTATCGAAATATGAGGTGGTCTATATCAGGTTTTGAAACATAGAGGTTTGCTTTAAATTAATGAGAAAACCCAGAAAATTTGAATCTAAAAATCTTTTGTGGTTTATCAGATATGATCATTGAAAGTTTTTGATTTTTCCATTAAAATATTTCAGTTTTATTCATACTATAATAGCTCTATATTTTTAAAACTAAGTTTCAGAAAATCTTGCTTTTTTTTTTTTGTTATATACAACTATAGACTTACTTTTGTGAAACATTGACTTTTTTAATTTCAAATTTAATCCATAATTACTATAAAAATGTAAAAATCGTTCAAAAGTCTAATAAATTAATTTTTGATGGGTCAATTATACAAATTATACAAAAGCAATCTAAGACGGATGTTTATTTTTTTATTGTCTAAATATGTTAGGCTTTCTAATTTTTTGAAATTTGCTGATGAGATAGAATTCAGTAAGAAATTATAGAATCCTAAAAAGGCTCCAACTAAAACTGGAACTAAAACTTTTTTACCTTCACTTGAAACCAACAAAGAATAGAATCGACATTAAACAGTTTTTAACAATAATCTTGTTTTCAAATGATTTAAAGTTGATTACAGTGATTTCAGAAGAAAAAATTGTGGGTACTCATGGTGAAGTTGCTATCAGCACATTTAAATTAGTAAGAAATGCATTTAAAATGATAAATTTAGAGTTATTGATTTACTTTATTTTGTATTATATATATTATTACAAAATGTATTTATTAAAAAAGTGTTTCATAATCAGTACTATCAGATTTAAATTAAAATTAAATTAAATTTATCTCTTAAATTTTGTAAATCTTTTTTATAATTTCATTGATTATTTCATTGGTTATTAATCGTTTCATTTTATTGTGTGTGTTTGATTTTATGTCTTGTACATGAAGTGTTGAAAAAAACAAAGTGTTGAAATACTCATATAAAAACATTGAATTTATAAAACTTACCAAAATCAAAAAAATTTGTTTTTAGGAACTTTCAAATTTATTTATGTTTTAATTAGTTAATAAGTATTAATTAATTTAGCAGCGCTCCTTCTAATGCATAAGTGTTATAATAAAATTTAATTTTAGTTTTGGGAGTTTTAAAGTTGACTTTTTTGAAAGAACTTTTATACAAAGTGAGAATTTTAAAGTTTGCTAAGGCAAAAATAAATTTTTACATCTTTAGATTAGGTGCGAAGTTTTCAAAAAAAATCAAGAACTTGTGCACTTATAATGTAAAGTAAATTGCTTATGATGTTAAGTAAATCATATTCAAACGATGTAAAGTAAATTGTTTATGATGTTAAGCAAATCATATAAAATATCGAAAAACTTAACAAATAAATTTATTTTAAAAATGTCAACTAAAAATCATTGTTTTTTTGTTGTTTTTTTTTTAAATGTGACTCTTACTAAAAAATTTAGTTTGCTCAACTGATACCAAGAACATTACTTTTTAACATTATGAATGTTATACAACTTTAAATGTAAATTAATTAACTCATACCACTACTGTGTCTTTTCATAAAAAAGATCTAAAGAATAAATATTAAAATAATTATACCATTGATAAATTTTTTACTAATCCTCTTGCAATAGGATCATCACGATTTTCAACAAAAAATGATATTGATTTTCCAGCATGACCAGCTCTTCCTGTTCTCCCAATTCTATATAGATAAGTTGATATATCTTGAGGCAAGTCATAATTGATGACAGTTTTGACTTCAATAATATCAAGACCTCTTGCAGACACACTTGTGCATATCATTATTGGTTTGACACCAGTGTTAAATTGATGTAACGCCTCTTCTCTGTCTCTTTGACATCGGTCTCTAAACAAAATAACAATCATACCAGTAACAATTTTGCATAACAATTATCTTTAGAGCCTGTTGATCTATTAATTGAAATTTATTTATGAAATAAATTTATCTAAATATAAAAAAAATAAAACTACAAATATTGTAAAAATAATTTTATTTTATAACAATTAAAAAATGATTAACAAAATAAAACAGCAATTCAGATATTTAAGCATTAAGTTTATATGTTAAAGCGTGTTAATAAAAACGTTATTTACTTCTTACTAAATCACAAGATAGTAGACGTGTGTTCTGGCCTGACTTATCATCAAGTCATAGCAAACTGGCTATGAGATCGTATAAAAAATGACCTGAAAGTTGTCTAAAATAGCAAATCCTCTAAACTGCCCAGCATTAACAATTATGTGTAATGTACGAGTATTAAAGACTATTAATTTTTGATTCAGATTCTATAAGTGATGAAAAAATTTTTTATCTTAACTTTTTAATGAGAAAATTAATTTTTATAAATTATTTTGATCAAGACTGTCCAGAATGATAATGACTAATGGGGTTTTCGAAATATTTCAACAACCACCTAACTGGTTATTATAACTTTTTCCACCTTATTTAAAGCATTTATCTTGCTTTTAAATAATATAATAGTATTTTTGAAAAAAATGATTGTAAGCCAAAAAATGTATTTTTTTTTTTTATTTATTTACACTTTTGCCGATAAAAAAAATTTACAGTCGTAACTTATAAAAAAAAATAATTACATGACCGGGGCTAGAAGAAGACAAATTTAGTTTTATCATTAAACCCCAAGTAGAAATTAAGTATTCTTAAGTAGAAATAAGAAAATTCATTTTAAAAAAGTGCATTGTTCCTATTAATTTGCAAGTGGAAAAGTATAAAGTTCAAAAAAAAATAAATTAATAATATCATTAAATTAGGAAGCGAAGGTTGCTGATTTAAAAGAGGGTTGAGAAACAAAGAATGAGGTCTGTCAAATTTAAAACTTGAGCAAAAAAAAAAAAAAAAAATACAAAAAACATATTGGAAATATTTTTAAGTTGTTGGTATACAAATGCTACTTTTAAATTTAGAGTACAAATGACAATAAATTAGGGATTACATAACACTGGTTTACAGGTAAATAAATCAAAATAAATAAATTTATTATTTTATTATTAATTTGTCATTACTAAAATCAATAAAAAGTATTATAAAAACTTAAGAAACTGCAATCATCTTTTCAACAAGAAACTACACTTAAAACATAAAAATAAAGTAGAAACAAGTAGAAAATAGAAGTGCTGGTCAACAAATGGTCAAAAACAGCTAGAACTTCTGGCAGTACCTCAAATGGTCTATTCAAACAGTACAAAATTAATCTTTTAAAAAGAAGTAAATAAATTTAATTAAAATTTGTTTAAATTTCTTGTTGCTTTCTTTGTTTCTACAAAAACAACTTTTTCTATTTTTATTTGATTTTTTTTTTAACTAAAATATCGATAAGCATTTTTATCTTCTGTGTATCATTTTGAACTTTATTATCTTCTGTGTATCATTTTGAATCTTTGGTGTAACATTTTGAACTTTAACAAAAGACTGATCAATAAAACTGAATTCAAATAAATTTCATTATTACTTGTCTTTACTCTAGCAATATTTGCTTTCTTTTGTGTGAAGAAATAACTGGTTTTTTTGTGTGTACTTTTTAAGTAAAAACAAAAATAATAATACATAACTATTTTTTAAAATGTTATAAATAGCAGTCTCATATTTTTGTTCATTTTTTACGTATTTAACTTGGGAGACAAATACCACTTATTTTCACTTTTAGTTCTATTGTAATAAAATGTTCACTTTGGAAAAGAATTAATGTAAACATCATTTTTGTATATAATCTTTTGTCATCACATTGGGACAGTTTTTGTGTTTTCTATCTCAAGAATATTTTGTTGCAACTGTTTAAAAATACGTTCAACCCTTTTTCCATTCAAACTATATAACGCACAAAAAGCTATTTTACATATCTTCATTACTTCTTTCCCACATCCCCAGAGTTAGGCCAATGTCTTTTAACTGTTTTTATTTGAACTTTTTCTTCAACAAAAATCTTTTTTCTCTTATCACTATTATTATGTGCTGCAACGTCATATTATGTGATATTTTATCAAAACATAAAACATGATAAAATATCACTTCATCACATATTACATACTCTACAGTTGCAGAGATCTCTGGGTTTTTTCTTCTGCTTAACAATTTTTTTACTATTCTCAAACCTTAGAATAAAATCTTGGCACAGAAGACAGAAAATATTACTTACTTTAGACACAATGTTTTGTGGAAAAAATTTGGGTCATTAACCTAATTGTCAAATATACTCATGTCAATTGCAACAGATAATATATTACAAACCATTTTTCTGGTATAAATACTGTGTTTTGCAGTTGAAAAATATGATACTATACTATATTACCATACATGGCTGGAATAAATACTAAAAATATTTCAATTAAACTAGCATGTCCTTTAAACTCACGAAAAAACTTGAAAAACAAACAAGAACTCAAAATACTTCTGGTGCAAAAAGAGGTAACTTCGAAGTTATATAATTTTTGCACCAAATGATTTTAGGAAATAAGTATCATTCAGTCAAATCCTTAGTTGAATAAAATAAGAAGTGTTCTAATTTAAATTGTTTTTAAATCAATTTTTAAAGCATCTTGTAATTTGTGATACTCAGTTTAAATCTGAAAATCAAACAAAAGTGGTTTTACATTGTTTTTGCACCGAAGTCTTCAATTAAAAAAAGTTACAATCTATTAGTAAAAAAAAAGTGTTTCGGCCTATTTATATGTACTGTATGTGTTTATATGTACTTATATTGTATATATAACTATACCTTTTAAACTAATCAATTTAAAATCTCTATGTAATTGACCTAATATTATAAAAATCAGACAAAAGAATAGTTGATTTGAATTATTTTGATGAATGGGGAGCACTTAGTTGCTGGCATCAAATTCTGAAGTTTTTTTATTCTTTAAAAAAAAAAAAATTAACAAAATAATTTCTAAAAGAATAAAAATTTATTTAAAAAATGTCAACTAAAAACCATTGTTTTTTTGTTTTTTTTTTAATGTGACTCTTACTAAAAAATTTAGTTTGCTCAACTGATACCAAGAACATTACTTTTTAACATTAATTACTAATTTGTACAATAAAAGCAATTATAGAAGTCTAAATTTAGGTGTTATTTATTTGCTGTTATTTGTTTGGTGTTATTTATTTGATGTTATTTGTTTGGTGTTATTTATTTGCTATTATTTGTTTGGTGTTATTTATTTGATGTTATTTGTTTGGCGTTATTTATTTGATGTTATTTGTTTGTTAGCAACCAAAATATTTTTTTATAATTTATGCCATAGTTTTACTAATTAATGCTACATAACATAAAAGCAATTACAAAAGTAATAGAATAATTAAAATCAAGTTTAACTATTAACAAGCGAAGAGGTGATTAAAACATTTACAGCTAAATCACAAGTCAACAAGTTACCATTAATTATCTGGTTTAAAAAATCTTTAAATGACTTAATGACCAAAATATCTAACGACAATCAATCATTGACTTGATGAAAATATTAAAAGATATTTTAACAACCAGTGAGTTTGTAACTGATAATAAACAAGTTGATGACTGATAAATTTTAATTAGTTAATGATCTTCTCATTAAATTTAATGATAAAAAAAGAAAAAAGAAATAAAAATCAAGAAGCATTTTTTCTATAAGTTCCCAAACAGAAAAGTAATTTCCAGAAACAAAAAAGAACACAATTTTTTTATCAAATTATTTGAAATAAATTAATGTCAGTAATGTCCTTAATGTCAGTAATCACTAAATAATCTAAAAAAAAAACAAAAAAAAAATAAAATACTTATGAAATACAGTGACTTTAAAACCACAACAACATAAAAATTTTGCTAGTTTTCTTGTTTCTTTCTTTGTTTCCACAAAAACCACTGTTTTTCTATTTTCAAATGATTCTTTAATTAAAATATCGATAAGCATTTTTATCTTTGGTGTGTCATTTTGAACTTTAACAAAAGACTGATCAATAAAATTAACAGTTCCATCAATACTTCCTACAGAAATAAAAATATAGTCATCTTTGAGAAGTTTTTTAAGAGTTTCATTGATATTTGTTTGATTATTTTTTATCTTTGCATTTTTGTGACTGGCT
>NC_061161.1:18343533-18363533 GCF_022113875.1 Hydra vulgaris
ATCAAAAGAAGAACGTCTACTGATAGTTGTTTTATATGGAAATAAAGAACAATTGATTGCTGTGCCAAGATTAGAAAACTCATCAGGAAGAGAACATGCAGAGGCGGTTTGGAAAGCACTTGTAGACTGGAATCTTGAGGATAAAGTTCAAACTCTTTGCTGTCATCACATATATGAGTTAATATTAAAAGCCGTATTTGAAGCAAAGTAACAACAAGTTAGCCAAGTAACAACAAGTCCTGATATTTTGCTGTTTAAAAAGTTCCGTGATAACTGGAAAAGTGTTGACTCAAATAAAATACAGAGCTTCAAACAAAAAATTGATTCGTATTTGACTATTTTAGAAATAGAAAACTTGATAAAATTTTACGAATCTGAGTTAACGAAATCTATAGTTCGAGATGACTACCGCGAAATAATTCAGCTCTTGTTCATATTTTTAGGCAGAGATAAAATAAAAACATTTAAAATTAGACCTCCAGGTGCCATGCACCAAAAGCCAGGTGGATGGTGAAAGCAATTTATGCCCTGAAGATGACACTTTTTAATGATCAATTAAAAATCTTGAATAAGGATAAGGAGGCACTATTAGATGTTTGCTTATTCATTGCAACATCTTACGTAAAGCCGTGGCTAAAATGCATTTTGACTATAAAAGCACCATATCAGGATTTATGCTTTATAAAATCAATGAAAGCCTACAAAACAAACAACAAAAACATCTCGAAAGCAACTGTGCAGAAATTAAGCCAGCATCTATGGTATTTAAGTGATGAAGTAGCTGCTTTATAATTATTTGACGACAATGTCGACCAAGGAGATAAAACAAAAATGGTTGAAAACTTTAACAGTGACATTATATCAAGCTATGGTAAACGTTATATACCATCTAAAGAAGAACTCTGTTGTTCCTTGTATGGTAAGTTTTATTAATAAATATTACAAAATTTTTATTTACTTATTTTTTTTTAAAGTATATTGTATTTCTTTTTTTATTTCAGATAAAAACATCTAGGACTTCGTTTCAGTGAAAAGTAAGACTTTGTTCACCTGACTGCAAATTGATTACAGTTTTTTGGACAAAGAACCTTCTTTATGGTCAAATAACGCTTCGTTTCAGGATGCCAAAAGAAGGTTTCAAAGCTGAGGGCCACCAACGATTTTGCTGAAAAAGCAGTCAAAATGATGCAAGAGTTCGATGGCCTAATAACAGTCGAGGAGGAACAAAAATAATTTTTATTATGCTGCGTGAAAGAACATCTAAAGATTTATCTTGATTGCAAAAAACAAACTTTAAAAAGAAAATTTGCAGAATAATGTTTTTTATCTATAAAATAATAATATTATTATATATTAATAATATAAGTTTCGAGTATATTGGTGTTTTATTCAATCAACTTCTCGTCAGGTTACGATTGTCCAATTGCTTTTATATTTTATATTCGAATATTTAGGGTCGAATAGAAAAATATTAGGGGGTACGCATATTAAATTTTGCAAATTTTTTTTTTTCGCTTATGCCTTGGGACACCCTAATATATATATATATATATATATATATATATATATATATATATATATATATATATATATATATATATATATATATATATATATATATATATATATATATATATATATATATATTTATATATATATATATATATTTATATATATATATATACAAATAATATTGCGTACTTTGGTAAGCAATCTGACGTCATACTGAAATAGCCGGCTGCTGGGGGCTTCAGTACATACAACGACTGACAAATAGCCTGACTCGCAGTGGAGTGCTGCTACATCGACTGAGGGTTTGGAATGGGGAAGCAATCGTTTTATTTATCATTCTTCGTTTTTTTCTTCTTCTTTTTCGAAAAAAACGGTTTACCTTAAAGTAAGCACAAAAAGTGAGCAAATGCTTATCAAAACACGCTTTAGTAAGTGTATATATATATATATATATATTTATATATATAAATATATATATATATATATATATATATATATATATATATATATATATATATATATATATATATATATATATATATATATATATATATATATATCAGGCCTTGTTTTAAAGCGTTACGCCTAGAGCGATTTACGTACGCCTTAAGCGATTTTTATGTACGCGTAGAGCTGTTTTGGTTAAGCTACTTTTTATCATTTTTTAACTTTTAAATTAGCGGTAACATTAAATAAGTAATTAATTTTAAAAAAAACCACATTAACTTTTAAATAACAATATGTAAAGATATTTATTAAAAAAAAGAATTTACTTTAAAAATAATTGTTGTAACTTTTCATCGCGATATATCTTTCCTTTTTATAGCAATTAATTTGACGCTAAACTTTTTATCCAAATATTTAGCAACATGAAAAATTGTTTGTCAATCCTTAACTACAAATTTTTTGCAATTTTTTTAATAAAAAGTAGTAATTTTTTAAAGTTTTCAGTAAAAAACTTTAAAAAAATCTATATTCCATATTTATTAATACAGAATATAAATGTTTTTTGTAATATAGATTTTTTAAGAATTTTTTACTGAATTTATAATAAAAAACATTTGCAAAAAAATTTGTAATTAAGGATTGACATTTTTTAATATCTCAAAAAATGTCTTAATATTTTTGTTATCATGATAACAAAAATATCAAGACATTTTTTCGAGATATTAAAAAAAATGTCTTTGCTTTTCTTATTAGTTAAAGGTATATAGATACCTTTACCTTTAAGTTATGCGGGGGAAGGGGGTCGGCACAGAAAAAAAAAATTACCTGTTACTCACAATATTTGAATGAAGACAATTTGTTAAATTTCTTCTGCGTGCGATTCAATAAATTTTTTTCATAAATCAAGTTATATTATAAGGTAAAGAAATCACGAGTAGACTATAACATCCGTTGATGACACTAATATTACGTTGAATATATTTATATAACGGAGGTTTTATTATGGGGCCATCCATAAAGGACGTCACCACTTTTTAGCCAAATTTTGACCCCCTCCCCCCCTTTGTCACCGGTTGTCCTTTTTCCTTATACCCCCCTTGAAAAGGACGTCATAAAATCCTGAACCCCCCCCCCCCCCCCCCTATTTTTAACTCCAAAAAAATTTATTTTTCTCGCAATGATGTTTGAATCTGCTGCTACACCTTTGAAAAATAAAATTAAAAATATTCTCATACATTATCTTCTTAAAAACACATGTTTACGTAGTTTTCCATGTTAATTAAACTAAAATAAAAAATCTATGAAGTGACGTCCTTTTCTGACAACCTCCCCCCCTCCCCTTGGTTTTTTTTGTCCTTTTTAACTTGACCCCCTCCTCCCTCTATTTGGATGATTCAAAACTTATATATATATATATATATATATATATATATATAAGTTTTGAAGTAAAAACTATGAAATAATAAATAACAAATTAATTAAATTAAATTTACTTTAAATTTTTTCAAGATAATCGCTACTCTACCCAATGTACCAATTAATATATCACATCCAGCATTTATATTGAAAATGTTTTTACTAATATCTTTCCCACCATATACACAACAGCATTTTATGTGAGTTTCTTTTGTCAATCGCACAGCATCTCGATGTATTTGAATTGCAAGTTCCCGTGTTGGTGTAAGTATAAGAGCATAAGGTTTTGATAAAACCTGTGCATCTTTAGGTTTTGATAGAACTTTTGCAATAATTGGAATTAAAAAAGCTGCCTGTAATAAAGTAAATTAAAATAAATTTATAGAAAGTAAACTAAAATAGTCAATAATTAATAAAATAATTTTAAAAACTGAAAATAATTTAAGCAGTGTTAATAAATAAGAAAAATATTTTTGTTTTAAAATTATTTACAAAATTAAATGTATTTAATAATAATATTCTTAACTATTAAAAAAAAGTATTTATTGATTTTTAGTAAAACTTAAAAATATAAACACAGTTAAATATTTTGTTAACTTTTTTTAAAGATCTTTTTTTAAATCTTATTTCACTAATGAAATTTGTAATTATATTTAACTTCAACAATTACAAAATAAAAAAATTTGAACATGTAACATGTTGTAAATGTGAGTATGCAAGTGGAAATATGTAAATGTGATATGTAAATATGTGAATATGACACATAAAAGGTCACATATAAATGTGACACAAGATCACATATAAGATCACATATAAGTGCGTGAATGTGACAAAAAAAAAAAAAAAAATCAAAATTTATTTTTATTTGAATTTTTTCTAATTACTATGTTTAAGTTTACATTTAAGTTTGTTTTTAAGTTTGTGTTAGGTTTAAGTTAAGTGTTCAAGTTTTTCTAACTTTACATCAATCAATTAATAGAGGTTAAAATTTTAACTTTGATTTAAAATTTTTTTTAACAAAGCCAAAAAACTACCGTTTTTCCTGAGCCTGTTTGTGCACAAACAACAAGATCTAATCCTTCAATCATAAGTGGGATTGCACTTTTTTGAACAGGTGTTGGCTTTTTGTAGAATAATTTGTCATTAAATATTGAACAAGGTAGTTCTTTTAAAGATTCAAAGTCTGTAATTGGACTAGGTAAATTTGCAATGTTTTGTCCAGATATTTTTACTTGCAATGTATCGTAATTGTTGAAAAAGATTCCTGGTTGACGAACATAGCTGTCATCTGGTAAAGAATTTTCAGACATACACTGACAATCTTCTTTACATATAGCACACCATTCTTGACAAACAAAGCAGTTGCAATCTTTACACTTTAATTGGGGTGTTTCAGATAAGTTTAAACCTAGATAATAATTAAAACAAAATTTAAAATATTTTGCCTGTTCTGAGAATGAAAGGATAAACTCTCAAGCCATTTACTGGCATCACTTCTGAAAAGTAAAAATAAAAGCATAGAAATATAAGTTGATTAGATATCTAGAAAATATCGTAATTATTAACTTTATTAGTTATCTGCAAATTTTACATTATATATAAATTCGAGACCAGACAGAAGATCTGGCTGGTCTCAAACTTGAAATAGGCATTTCAAAATAATTGTCTGTTTCTTTTAGCACGAAACTCGTAGAATCTAAAGAATGCATAAAATATATTGTATATCAAACTAAGGTTATTTTAAATAATAAATTTTAAAATTATCATCTAAAAACAGTTGTTTTAATAACCTATAAAAACGTAAAATCCTAAAATAAAAAAACTTTTTCTCTAAAATGTTTTAGACAAATACAAAAACTTAGGGCACATTCTTTACATTAACTTCCTAGAAAATTTTCCAAAAATCATTACTTCCAACAAGGCTGCAAGTATTAATAGAGTTGGAAGTTACTGGAAGAGAAAAAATGAAGTTTGTAAATCAAGTAAAGATTTACAAACTTCATTTTTGATGACAGACAACTTAAAAGATTGTAAATTATATGAATCAGGAAAACAACATGAAGGGAGTGAAAAGACCTGATGTTCCAGGAAAAAACTAGATGAATAAGAATTTTTAGAGCACTTAGGAACAGTGATAGTAAAAGGATGAAACTTAATTAAATGACGAGTAACACAAAAATGAATTTTAGTAGATGGCACTAGCTCTTTAGAGCAGCGCCCATTATAATATTTATAGAAAAGAGAAAGAGAAGCAACATTACTATGATGTGATAATGGTTAGAGGTTGGTTGCAAGAGCAGGTCCAACTATGTTTACAATGTGTTTTAACACCTTGTCTAAAAAAGAAAGGGTATCATTGAGAGATCTGCTCCAGATATGGCATCAGTATTCCATACAAGGATGGATTTAAGATTTACAGAGATAAAGAATAGAATCCGGAGTAAGAAAGTAGTGAGCACGATAAAAAAGATACAACCTTAGCAGATGCTAAGAGTTAATCCTAGAAGATGAAGATTAGATGACTCATCGAATACATTACCATTCATAAATATAGAAAGATCTAGATTATTGCTATAACAATTAATTTAAAAAATTTGACTTTTATCTGAGTTAAATATATTAAAATATATTAACAAGACGTATTAACTTGTTTATATGTATATGTTAATATACATTATGTGTATTGCAATATACATATTATCCTGTTTATGCCACCCAAAGGACTACACAGATATGAATGTTTTTGATAAATATAAACAGCTTTGCACCAACATAAATATAAAGTTATAACAAACATGAATTTATAACTTATTAAATGTACCTTCAAGTAGTTGTGCAAGTTTTTCAACATCCATTATTCAATTTTCTAAAAAAAAATGCCTGCAATAAAGATACTAAGAACAATACTAATTATTTATAATATAATATTTCAACATTTCAATTATCTTAAATGATTAAATTAAATTTAAAACTGTTAAATAAGATAAAAATGATGGTGAGATGGTTGGTTCTAAAACACAACAATTTTTTGCATCAGAAACGTTTATATCTCTAACATATTAAACAATTCTTTTATTTTATTATACTCAATTAAAATTTCTTAATCATATATTTCTTAATCACTTAATTGTATACTTCTTAATCACTTAATCATATATTTCTTAATCACTTAATCACTTAAAATACTTTAAGTACCTATGAGTATATGATTAATAATCCTATAGGTTTATTAATCATATACTCATAGGTACTTAAAGGGTACGCATATTTATTATTTATTAAACAAGTGTGTAATAGGCTTATAAACTTTTTATAAAGAATTATTTGTTTGTTTTTAGGTGGTTTAAAGTTATTTTTTTAAGAATTATATTAATAGAAAAAATTAATAGAAAATAATTATATCCAATTATAATGACTAATACCATACTAAGATACTAAGTAGAAAATTAAAAAGTAGAAAATTAAAAACAATCAAATTGATTCAAAATTTATAGTGTTATTTATTAAATATTAACTTTTCAATGAATTGCTAAAGTGAAATTATCAATGTCATTAAAATTACTCCAAGTTTAAACTTTGAACATGTGAAAATCTTGTTCAATATTTCAATAAGAAACAATGATAAATGCATCTAGGACAAATCAAAGACAAAACAAAGTGACAACAACATTTTAGGATAATCTAAAATAATAATTTAGTTTTCTTTTAGATTTAGCTTTACTATCTAAGGTTTAAAAAAATAAAATAGTTTAACCATAAATAACATATAAAATAAGATTAAATTTTAAATTTAATCTTATTTTTTTATGTTGAAACAAAAATTTTTAAACAAAAACTAATATCAATTAAATTACTAAATTAAGTAGAAAATATCTTTTTTTTAATTTTAGTAAAATGTAACAATTAATTAATCCCAAAAAATTTATCATTTATAATAGATTATTTAACTAACATCTGTCTTGTATATAAAAAAAAAATCTCGTATAAAAAAAAAATTAATAGATTGTTTCACTTTAATTCAAAATTCGCTCTTTACTCCTTTACTCTATTTCAAAATTGGCTTCTTTACTCTATTTTTCTAAAACATCTAGCTCCGTCACAAGCTTGCCTTCTTTTCACCAATGTTTTAATTTTACACTGGGCTTTCAGAAGTTCATTTCTTAAACTTCTAAAGCGAAAACCACTTCAAATTGATATATCGTTTAACAACAAAATTGTAAGCGACTGATAAACTATTTTTTGTTTAAACTAATTTTTAATTCCAACATATGATTTTTAAAAAATTGTTTTTAATTTAGATTCAAATCTCATCAATGGTAGCACATTTTATCAAATGGTGTAATTCAACTCGTTCAACGTATGCAAAAATTATTTTTGTGTACATGTTTTTTTCTTCCTTATTCAACTTGCATTTTTTTTTCAAATCCCATTTGTAACCTTTTTTTTAATGATTAATGTGCATGGTTCCACACCCGAGTGGTTTGAACAAGTTTCCAAAGTGCTATTCTCTTAGTTAAGAGTAAAATTAAGGATAAATTAAAACAAATTTATACAACCAGATGCCCTTCCTAGCATTAAAAAGTTTTGCAGATCAGAACTGAGCATTTAGTATACTGATTGCTAAGTATGGATCCAGGAGCAAATATGGATCCAGGATCAAGTAAAGTATTATGTAAATAAATAATAAATTTGCTAAAAATATATATAATTTAGGCAGCTATCTACATAGCAGAGTATAGAATACTTGTTAGATATTTTTCAATTAATATTAGTTAGTTTAGCATTAATTTGGTTTTTGTCCTAGCCCTATAAATCATTGGCAGTAGCAAAATATAGTTTACATCATGGCTTCAATAACAAGGTCAAGGGTGACTTGAAGCTGTTTGTAGGGTACAGCCTACTGTACCACATGTTACCAAAAAGTAGGCAGTGTTGTGGCCAAATACAATTGTTTTAGTTTTCGATTCTCAAATACAAATTTAAAAATATTTGTAACCTGTGTTTTCTAAATACATATACAAATATTTGTATTTTAATTTAAGAAAAAATACAAATAATTTTTTTTTAAAACAAATAATCAACATTGTTTATTACTGTTATACATGTTATACATTAAGTATAACAGCTAGTTATACTTAATGTATAACGAGCTGTTTTTTGTTCAAAAATATATTTGTTCTTAATTTTAATGAAAAATTTGATATCCCAAAAATATTTATACTTTAAAAAAAATAACTAAATTTTCTGTTACTTATATTTTTACAGTATTGTTACTTAGATTACTTAAAAACAATTTTAAAAATTATTTTTATTTAAAATAAAAAATAATGTTACAACAAAAAACATAAAATAATAATAAAAAAACAACAAAGCTTTTTTTAATAATAATAAAAAAACAAAGTTTTTTTTTTCAAATAAATGCCGGTCATTTTATTGTTTATAAAACTAGAAATACATTTCAATCAAATAAAAATATTTAAAGTGTTTAATTAAATGCAAATAAAAAAAACAACGACAAAATAGCATATTATTACTAAATAAAAATATGACCCTAATTTGACGCCAACCCTGTAAGCAGTGTGGCATTAGTGATTTAAAACATCACAAATTTTTCTACTAAAAATATGTAACAAGTAATTTACCTATTGCACTTATTATAAGAAATAATAATAGTAACATTTTTACACAAAAAAATTTATAAAACATCAACACTTTTGAACAAATTTTTTAGATTTTGACATGCATATCAAATTTTAAAAAATTTGTCTAAGCGTGTCTCTCATGTTTAACGTGTTATCATTTAACATTTGACATATATCACGACTTTTAACATCAGTTACTTTAAAGCCTTTGTTGAATGAGAACAGATTATATTAATTCAAAACCGATGTTTTTTTGTTTTAATTTTCTCAGAGTTTAACAACATTTCAACTTCTTCAAACGTGATGCTTTTATTTGGAGAATTTGAAAAAAACACGCCAATTTTTTGATGTTTATGTCTTTCTCCGACAAAAAGTTATCCTTTTTGAAAAACAAGTCAATTTTAGTTCAGTCCGACAATAGCTCTTTTTTTTCTTTTTTAATATTAAAATTATTGTAACCATACACTTACTTTAGTTTGAACTTGCTCTTCTAATACACTATTTCAGGCACTCTACACAACCAAATTAATTTTACAACCGAAATAATAAGTTTACAAAAATTTTTAACCAATCAAATATTTCTACGAAACAAAACTCGAGACAAAATTCTTAGAATTGCGATTATGAGCACGAACTATTTTATTATTTGCTAATAATGTTGATCGACGTTTTTTGAATTAGCTGCGTAAATAATAACAACTCCTCATTTTTTTAAATGTTATGACTTTCTATTATTCAGTTTATAACATTATAATATGATTTTTTTATTCTTATGTTTTTTTTTCATTCAGCTTATGTTTTTTTTCATTCAGCTTTTTCAGTACTTTTCTTTAACTACATCCGTACTTTACTTTACTTTTTAACTGTACATTACTCTATTGAAAAACTTTAATTTTAGTTCCGTTGGGATAGTTTTTTTAAGAATTAAACGTTCTTATTTTAATAAAACTTGCTTATAAAAATAATTATTAGATGATTTTAATAACTCTATTGATTTGCATTTATTCCCAAAATGCTCGTCAATGTTGGTTTTAATTCGCTAAATGCTCTTTAAAAAAAAATATATATGACAATAAACTTTATTTTATTAATTCTTATTAACTTTATTTTTTGTTGCTAATTTACTTTATTTATTTAAATACATTTTATTTTATTAATTATTATTGGATAAAACTTTAAAAATTAATTTTTTTTCTAGTTAAAAAAAAATCAGGTTTAAGTTTTAAAAATTAGTTTTTTAGTTTAAAAATTTTTTTTTTTTTTTTTTTTTTTTTTTAGGTGACCACGAAGTCCTTACGGTCTTTTCACGGAGCACCGCGGATGCGTAATTGGAAGTTCACACCTCCTCCCTCACTGATGTCGAAAACTTGTCCAAAGGTAGGGTTTGAACCACGGATCTTTTGTTTCTGAGGCAAGTACAGTGGTGGCCAAAAGTCTTGGAACAAAACATTTAACGACCAAAAAAATTTATTTTTGATCTAAAGTATAAATTTTGAAGGTTTGATGCTTTTGTTTTTACATAGCAATATGTTTATAGTTACATATTTGTATATTGCGCAATTTATTATCTTTTTTTATTATTCATAAGCAATTTATCAGCTATATTATGCCAGAACTTTCACCTAAAAAAAGAGGAATTATTGCTGCATTATATGAACAAGGTTTAGTTCAAAGAGAAATATCTGAAAAGCTTGGTTGTTCATTATCAACTGTAAGTAGAACTTTAAAAAGGCATAAAGAAGAGCCCCAATTAAATTTTACTTCAAAGATGAGATCAGGCAGGCCCAGAGTAACCACCTCAAGAACTGACAAACTTATTGGCCGGATCAGCCATGCAAATCCACGGCTATCTGCACACTAGATTTCAAAAGAAATTTTTATTGAGAAAAAAGTAAGCGACCGAACAGTTAGAAGAAGGCTTTTGGTTGATTTCAAAATGAAGGCATGCAAGCCAGCAAAAAAACCTTTTTTATCATTAAAAAACCTAAAAGATCGAAAAATATTTTGTCAGCGCTACAAAAATTGGACTGGAGAAAATTGGTCTAAAGTTCTTTTTTCTGATGAAACATGTATTAAACAATTTAATGTTACAAACAACTTTGTAAGAAGACCAAAAAACTGTAGATATATGCCAAAATATACAGTTAGCAGTGTCAAGGCTCCTGTTTCTTGTATGGTTTTGGGTGCTATTTCTGCCAAAGGACGTGGGCCATTATGGATAATGCCCAAGAATACCACAATAAACAGCAAAGTCTATTTGGATGTTATGAAGGAGAAGTTGCCACCTTTCAGGCAGATCTTGAACTGCACTTATTTCCAACAGGATGGTGCACCATACCACACAGCCAAAATTATAAAGAAGTGGTTTGCTGATGAAGGAATTCAAACCCTCAAAAATTGGCCTGGGTCATCACCAGATTTTAATGTTATTGAAAATTGTTGGCATTTTATGAAAGTAAAAGTTGCTGCCAAAAAGCCTAGATCCTATAATGATTTAGTTGAAGCAATCAAATCAGTGTGGATCCATGAAATTATACCAGACTATTGTACAAAACTTGTTAACAGCATGCTAAAACGTATCCAAATGGTAACTGACAATAACTATGCTTCCATTAAATATTGAACTTTTATCATGTATGTGCATGTACCTATCATCTTTAAAATTGTTATAAACACTTATTTTATTGAAAAAAAATAAAAAAATTTACTAATAAATTGTTTTTCACACAAATATATTGATTTCATAACATAAAATATGATGTTCCAGGACTTTTGGCCACCACTGTATGTTACGATTGCGCCACGGTTACTCAAAAATAAAATCTACTGAAGAACGAGTTTTGACGACTTTAACAAAAATAGATGATAAAAATAACGGAAAAAACGGTGAGAGAAATTCATTTTAGTGTCTACATTTAAAGATTATTAGGCCTCTTTTCTTTAGTAGGTAGATTTTAGGGATTTTTTTTAGAAAAAAACCATGACCGATATAGTGCGCCTCAGCCCACTGATCTCTATAATAACTGGATAGCGCAACTCTGAACAAAATTTTGAATTTTTTGACGCCAAAATCGCCATATTGGAAAGCCCCAGATATTTGAATTCCCGTAAGCTTTAAGCGACTAATCGCTTTATATTAAATACAATATCAGATTTCAACTAAGTTAAATATACAATAATGAGCGGATTAAAAAAAGATCTCCAAGGTTCAGAGTGTTGCGGTGTGCAAAAAATAAAGGAAAAGAACTTGAGGCTTAAGAAGCAATAGTTCAGGAAGTTCCGATGAGGAATCTGTTGTTAAAAGAAAATTACCTAGAACTTTTCATTTGTATGTATACATTACTAGTCTTAAATGACAATGCTCTCTTTATTAAAGAGAGCAGTGATCATTAAAGACTTTAATATTATAAAAACATTAATATTATAGGTCTATGATAATAATATAGTTATCTACAATAATTCTTATATAGTTATTTTTATAGATTACTTTTTCAGTTTTTCAGTTACTTTTTCTAAATTAACATTCATATATATACATACTAGGGCTGTACCGAATTTCGGCTCCGGCTACTGCTCCGGCTACTGCTCCGGCGGAAATCCGGCCATTTTTACAAATCCGGCCCAAATCCGGCACCGGCAAAATGTTAGCAAATCCGGCATAATTTTGGCCGGATTTCTGAATTTTGGTCAGATATTTATTACATCTTTCTTGCCCGTGATAACATGTATACCTAATATTTGATTTTTACAAATCAATGTTTTTAGTAATTATATAGTCTCTGAACTTTATGCTTGTTTTGGTATCTGTATTTACATTTCTTTACAATTTAATTAGCTAAGCCTAATTTCAAACAACAACGCAACAAAAAATTTTGAAGAGAAGACACACGATATTCTGCAATAATGCAGGTGTAAAGACTATGAAGTCAATCCTAATCAAGTCATTGGATGAGCGTTTTAAAGGCATTTAGGAGAAACCTTTTTATATAGTGGTGACACTGGTTGATCCATAATTGCAAACTAAACTCTTCTCATTACAGGCAACACTTACAATGGTGGTAAAACAGATAATATGATCAACACATATGGTGTTCCCCAGGGATCAATTCTAGGGCCCCTTTTGTTTCTAATTTATGTCAATGACTTGTATAAATTTTCTATTATTTTAAACACGATTTTATTCGCCGATGACACTAATTTATTTTATTCTCATAAAGACATTAATATTTTATTCTTAATAGTTAACAAAGTAATTGATAAACTAACCCAATGGTTTAAATCCAATAAATTATCCTTAAACATTGCTAAAACCAAATGCACATTATTCCATCGTGTTCATAAAAAAGAAAATATTCCATTGAAACTTCCAAATCTTTTTATTGATAAAAATATAATAAAAAGGGAAATGTCTCTAAAATTTTTAGGCGTAATTCTCGATGAAAATATGAGAGAACATATAAGTGTAACTGAGAATAAATTTTCTAAAAATATTGGAATACTGTATAAACCTAAACAGTTCTTAAAACAATATTGTATTAAATACATATACTATTCATTTATACACTGTTACCTAAACTATGTAAACTATGCTAACATTGCTTGGTGCAGCACCAATGTTGCAAAACTAAGTAAACTTCTCTACAAACAAAAACATGCCATTAGGATTATTATAAATGAAAATCGCATCTCTCATACAAAAATACTTTTTAGCAAACTTAATATTCTAAATGTTTTTAAATTAAATCTCTATCATATTCTTATATTCACGTTTAAACTTAATAAAAAAATGGCACCACTTTTTTTCAACTATTTATTTAAAAAAATAAATCATATATACAGCAATTTATAATAATAACTATACTCAATCCAAAACCTATTATTCTGCCACCAATATCTGGAAGAATCAGAAATATATAGACACGCTGATTCACTACAGTGGCAGAGTAACAACATCCCGGAAAAAAAAGTTCTTTAGAACTTCTCTAAATTTTTGAAACATATGGCCTATAGAAAATCTATAGAATTTATATAAAAGGTCTATTAATTTATATAGAAATTGCTATAAAATGTTTAAACAACAAAAATGATGTTTAATAGAAAACAACTGTCACTTGGTGATCTAAATAGTCAACATTGTTGACAATTTTCAGCACCAAGTAGGGATGTACAGGATTTTGGTTCCTGTAGTTTTGCTTCAAAATCCGGCTCCGGCTCCAATTCCGGCCGAATCTGTTAGTAAAAATCCGGCAAATCCGGCTCCGGCCGGATTTGGAAAAATTGAATCCGGTACAGCCCTAATTACCATAGCTAAAATGGTCATTGACGGAAGACATAATTCCAGTTGTTGTTAATGCTTGGGCACAAATTGTGCCCTCAATACTGTGTAACAAATTACGAACAATAGACCCTGCAATGTAGCATAATACAGCTTGTTAAAACATGCTTATGTTTTCCTCGTCTAGTTTAAAAAACAGTGATTGAAGAAATGGCTGCTCATTGAACTCGATAGCTTGTACATCTTGTAGTGGTGTTCTTCAAAGTGACCATTTCAGATTGAAAAGTTGGAGGTCAGATGTACAATCTAAAATTGAAAAGTTTGCATTTCTGCTCGGAGTAATACTATTATGTATTAGTAACCGTCTCATTGAAGATTTAAATTGCACAACTTCTGGATTATTATTAAATCCGTTTTTTCCACGTATGCAAGCAATAGTTAGCTCAAGATGGTCCTGTGATAACTTATAAGTTAATAAATACTTTAATGGTTCAAAGGAAAAGTTAAATAGATCAAGAGCTAAGCTCTGTATACTTAACACATTTGTGACAAGTCCAATAACACATGTTTTACAAAGATGTAAAGCCAATAAAGGTCCATTTTTGCTCTTATCTGTACGTAGAGACAGCAGATATACAATGCTGCTACTAAATGCTTGCATCCAGTATCTACTATTGCTAAGTTTAAGAGGTTGCTTAAAATTTTTTGCAAATGCATTTTTAGAGTTCATAATGTCAAATAAACGATCAAAAATACGCATAAAATTCACAGTACCTTTTGCATCCTCAAACCCTTTCACATTACACTTCATAAAATTCTATTGCATCTGCTACTGATAAACTCAATGTTTGACTGGCAACTTTTACATTCATTTTATGTTGTTGGAAGTGTATATGTCTGTTGCCGAGTTTGTTGCTAAGCGTTAATCCTTCTGTTTTTTGCAGTTGACACAAGAGTACAATGTGTTCCCATTTGATTATATGACCATTATTATCATACAACACACCAATATCAGCAAGAGCATTTCTTGCCAATTTAAGCATATGGCATGCATCTAATGTAGCATAAACAGGCCTGTTAGAAGATGTATTGTAAATCTTAGAGTAAAACTGATCTATTGTCACTCCAAATTTACAACCCAATTGTTGTAAGCAATCCATATTCACTGGACTTCCATCACACGTCAAAGTGTGAACTCTAATGTTACTTGATTCACACTTTTGCAAGCAAGTCTATATAACCAATGCTTTTAAATTATGCCCTGTCAACCTATGAATAAGTTCATAACCAACTGGATATTTCCAATAACTTTGCAAACCAAAAAGCAAAAATACAAGCGCTTCAGTTACGATATTATCATCAGATTCCACACTTATTCCTCCATAATCTACAAACCCAATAAATTTGACAGATTGATTATTATAGATTGTATGTGCTTTAATATGCATAGAATCCATTATTAAAGCTGCATCTCGATACATTACATCATTTTCAGCACGCACTTTCAATTCATCAAACACAGCATTATTAAAACCAGGGTCAAAACTCACAGATGATGTCCAATTGGACAATAAACCTGGTGCAGGCAACTTAAAAACTGTACGCAAATATTCGTAAGCACGAGTTGAATAAAACTGAACAGTTAAAGCGAACTTTTTAACTTCTTCTGAATATCGTCTGCCTGTTTGATCTCTTTTTTAAACATATTAGCTGTAAGTCCTGAAAAACTTTCATTTAAAAAATTTGCTGCGTATTTACAAATCCAGTTTTTGTCTTTAAAAGATTTAATAACCTGAGATAAATTATTAATCTTCCTTGATTTGCGACGCAATTTTTGTTGTAAACACTTAATTTTTTTTCAGAAGCTATTCGTTTTGTGATTCAATAAGCTGTTTCTTATGTTCTGGTTCATGTATATTATTGTCACCTGATGAGCAAGCATTACTTGTGGTACTGGTCTGAAATATTTCTTGCACAATTCTTTTTTTTGGTAACTTACGATGTTTCTTTACATGAAGTAAATGCTTTGGAAAATTGAAAACAGAGGGTATGGCATTGGGACGCAATTTCTTTATTTCATATCCAGGGCGTACTAGAAAATCTTCTGTAAGAAAATGTTCACTACAGACATAATGATGTTTTTTAGGAATAAACTTATATCGTTTCAGTGCAACTAGCCACAACTTGCTTCTATTTTCATCTTTTAATGGAAACCTAAAAATAATATGAAGTATGTAAACATTCAGTTTAACAATTGCTAAAAAACAACTGTGGAGTACATTTTATTGTAATTATACCTCACTTCTATAGCAATTATACCTCACTTGTATTAAAACCTGTTATAGAACATACATGAATAATTATTGTTCTATTATACAATTTATTAAGCTTTATAACAGTTTTCTATACAAGTGAGGTATAACTGCAGGTGCCAACTTTTTTTGTTAAATATAACTATTATTATAATAGTAATACACTAATAACAAAACAATATAAAATAATACATAATATAAAACCAATAATACACAATTAAAAATATGCCTAACAATAACTTATACAACTAATGACAGTAATACACTTTAAGTATAAGTGTATTATTAGTATAGTAAGTATAAGTGTTTCAACATACCTGTGAAACGACACGCCTTGTATAAGTTTTTGCCGATTTGTGCAACCATATGCACAGCACGAAATAACCATATCTCTGCAATTTTTCAGCAAGTAATAGTGGTTCTTAGAAATTAAACTTTTAAAACCTTTCTAAAAACTTAGGTTCAGTTAATATGAAGCTTATATCCCTATGTTGCTCTTTCAGAATTCAAGTTTTTTTGCCGTACTGCAAGGTGGCGGACGTCGGCTTCACTTTTTAATTAAAGTCATGCATCTAGTTATATTATACGTCATTGGTCTATACATTGATCATCCTTCTCCCTCCAGATGGTCTATTCATTGACCATCCTTCTCCTTTCAGATGGTCAATACATTGACTCTCCTTCTCCCTCCAATTGGTCTATTGATGACCATCCTTCTCCCTCCAGATGGCCTATTGATGACCACCCTTCTCCCCCCAGATGGTCTATTGATGACCATCCTTCTCCCTCCAAATGGTCTATTGATGACCATCTTTCTCCGTCCAGATGGTCTATTGATGACCATCGATGCTTGTACATTACATTTTTTATTTATGATTTTGAAATTTCACTATTTTTACTGTTAACTAATTTAAACGGTAAATTTAAAACTAGGTAAAAGCTTAGTTATATCACTGATTAATATATTAATTTGTTGTAAGATTGCTTATATTTACCTACCTACCTAAATTATACATACCTATATTTGAAATAGTTGTTTTAAATAAACAAATTAACTTTTGAAGTTTTTTCCATGTACTTTGTTTCTCTAATACCACAAATATCTGTCACAATATTTATAAAATATAATAATATCTATAATATCACAATATTTATAAAAGTAACAATAACAAATATCACAATATGTGATATATGTCACAATATTTATGTCAAACTTAAAGTTGATACAGCATAACATATAATATATTAATTTGTTAGAGTTAAAAAATGATACCAGTAATTAAAACCAGTGATTAAAAAAAAAGTAATTAAACCAGTAATTAAAAAAAACAATTAAAAAATGAAACCAGTAATTAAAAAATGATACCAGTAATATGCAGATTTACAGTTAAACTGTTAATCAAAATTGCATGCACCAAGTTGTGCTATCAATCGGATTAGGAGTGAATTGGTCTCACCGGCCGCATTAAGAGAATAAAATCCAATAAAATCTTCTCTATTAAGGTCTAATTAAATAACTTTTATTTTTAAATATTTGTTTTTATAGATACAATTTTAATATTTACAAAATTCTAAAAAAACAATTTACAAAAATTCAAATAAATAATAACTCGAAAATTCAAATAAGTTAAACAATTTCTATAAATGAATAATATTTAATAACAAAAATACGGTAAAACAACAATTTTGAGATAAAAATTCATTTTTTGTGTGTATAAATACAAACATTATTAAATATCGACGAGCCACCATGACGGACTACAATTTTTCCAAGAAGCATCTTTTCTCAATTATGTAGCAATTACCCTTATTAACAAGGTCGTTTTCCAAAAAGTTAATTTAGGCGTTTGGCGTGAAATTTCCAGCCCTGGCATGCAATTTAGATTATTAGCACTACGATATTCTTAGGGCCCTATATATCTATAACTACATATCACATCTATATTTATTATGTACATTTTATGAGACTGAATAATCCGCCTAGAGACTAAATTTACGGTTGGTTGCAAGAACTTAATCTGATCCTTTCGTTTTCAAATTTTAAAATAAGATTATTTAATGTAGCTTCCATGGCTTCCGTTTCGGCTACAAGGAGATCAAGTTCGCTTTCCTGAGACAAAAGTTGATTTTTAAGACCTAAAAAAAAACAAAACAAAAATGTACATCTTCTTTTATAATAAAACTTATGATTATATTTATACAGTGCTGGAAAAATATAATTAGAAACTGCTGTTACAAAGGCTTGGGGTGAAATAAGTTCTGATATTACAAAAAAATTAGTGGAATCTATGCCAAAACGTTTGAATGCTATTATAAAACCTAAAAGAGGTCACACAAAATATTAATTCTACCATAAGTCTTCTTAATAAATTATTTATATTATGTGTCCCATTATTTTTTTCCAAAGAATTTAGTCAAAAAATTGATATGTATGTATGTATGTATGTATGTATGTATGTATGTATGTATGTATGTATGTATGTATGTATGTATGTATGTATGGATATACATATATCTGGATATACATAATAAACTCTCCCCATGTTTTGCATTTTATTTTTACATTGTCACCATTTGGTTTTGAGCTACCTTCATCAATGATAGAATTAATTTTATAATATTTGAAAATTAATGCTGCATCTGACTTACTTTTATTCATTATAACTTACATGTAAACAGGGAAAGGATTTAATTAATATAAATTAAATGAACTTAATTGAAATATTTCAATTACACCAAGGCAATCACAATTACAATTACATGTAATTGGTTAAAGAAATAAACCAATTATAATTACAATTACTTCATGGGTCAATTACAATTGTAAACTGTAATTAATTACAATTACAATTGTAATTGACCCATGTCTGGTGTGTGTGTATATATACATATATATATATATATATATATATATATATATATATATATATATATATATATATATATATATATATATATATATATATATATATATACATACATACATACATACATACATACATACATACATACATATATATATATATATGTATATATATAAATATATATATATATATATATATATATATATTTATATATATATATATATATATATATATATATATATATATGTATATATATATATATATATATATATATATATATATATATATATATATATATATATATATATGTATATATATATATATATATATATATATATATATATATATATATATATATATATATATATATATATATATATATATATATATATATATATATATATATATATATATATATATATATATTTATATGAGGTAGATTTGACTAATATCAGGCCAGGTGAATAAAAAAATCAATAGCTTTTACTAAGCGATTTTAGAGTAATTGCTCAGCTTAACGTTAATAAAAATT
>NC_061161.1:18368533-18391047 GCF_022113875.1 Hydra vulgaris
CAGTTCTTTGAAATTTTCTCCCTCCCATCTTGTTTTCCTGATTCATATAATTCGCAATTTTCGTTATCTTTATAAACTTCTTCTTTTCTCTTGGCTTATGTTGTGAATAAAGCCATGCAACTAACCCAACCATTTTTTTGGTGAAAACCAAACCAAAAAAATTGAATCAAACTGAACCAATCTACTTATTTAAAAAAAAAAAAAAAATTGAATGGAAAACAAAAAACCCTGAAAAAACTGACATAAAAGTAACCAAAAACTTAATTAAAACTGATCAAATAATGTATTTTAGTTATTTAATTTGAGAACTTTCAAACCACAGAAAAAAAATCTGAAAAAAGAAAGAATAAAAAAATGACTCTAAATATTAACAAAATAAGTTATTATAAAGCAGGTGAAATGACCAACATATACAGAGCACCAGAACGCCGTAAGAGTTTTGAGAGTTTTTGGGTACACAGGTCTTGAAAATTGTAAAAGAGTAAAATAGAAGCTTTTTCATAACAGATACCTTTTAAGAAGATATTTAAACATGCAGTGTTTCAATGACAACTAAATTGTGCTCAGAAAGTGCTTGTTTTTTATTGTTAAATAATTAAATACTGAATTGCGCTCTAAATGACTAAAAACTAAGTTGTGCTCAGAAATTCATTTCTGCCAAAAAACTTAATTCTAACCATGTTCAAAAATACTTATGTACATCAGCAACTCCTGCAACTTCAGAGAGGTTTATAATACTGCCAGTAATGTCTTTACTGCCAGAAGAATTACACTGGGGTTATATATGTTGAAAAGATTTACTAAAATTTTAAAGGTTTAATTAAAAATGTAAAAAAGATCAAAATTAGTGTAAAGTTTTCTTTGGTGGTTTAGAAAATCAATCATTCAAAATTTATAAAATAAAAAATCCCCTAAACAATTTATTTTGTTTTTAACCGACACCAATCAAAAAATTTTCAAACTGAACCAAATAAAACTGCATCGTTAGTTTCAAGTTTAAAATCGAATTAAAAAAAACCAAATTGAAATAAATCTGAACCACGTAGCCTTACTTGTGAATTTATTTTGCTGAAATTATTTTGTAAATCTTTTATGCTACCTTAATAAAAATTTATTGTAAAATTAAAAAATATATATTGAAAAAAATTATAAATTTAATTTAACTTGAATATAAACATAATCTAATTTATAAATTAAACTTAAAATATTTATAAGTGTAATTTAACATAATTATAAATGTAACTTCATCAAATTATAAACAATATTAAATTAAAATTCTATTTCAAAACAAAATGACATGATCATTAGAAAAATAAATTTCTTGTGAGGAAATTACAATCACAAATTAAATTACCACCAATTAAAAGTTTTTTTAGCAAAGTGTTACATTTATTTTGACCAATTTTTCTTTAATACTATTGATTTATGACACTATGATATTATGAAAATAATATACTTTGTTACTAAGATACTATGATATCATGACTACAACCCAATATGTGAATAAATAAAAAATTAATAGATGTGTTTTAGAAAAGAATAATTAATTACACTGGATGTGATGTTCAGAGTAGTAAACCTGATCTGCTCATTTCGATTCTGAGATTCTTGTGTAGATGATCGTACAGCTGCAGACTGAATTAAAGAATTTTCCAAATTTTTAATATCTTGAAGTGTCTTTTGAGAAACATCCCTTAAATAAAAAAAAAATACAATTAAACTTAATCATTCATAAACAATCAAAACATGACTAGTTCACTCAGTCTAAAGTAACCTAGTTCTTAATTGTAAATAAGCGTAAATCAAAGTACTTACACAGCTTCTTGGGATCTAGTTTGAACTTGTTGAGCTTTTAGCAGCCCAATTTGAGCATCATTATATGTTTCATTAATTACACCTTCATTCACGACAGTACTTATAATTTCATTAGAAAGACTTTGAATGTCTGCTAATGAATATGGAAGTGAATAATTTTGAATATCTAAAGATAATTTTCTTGCTTCTATAGTTTTGTTTCTTGAAATTGCAAGTTGCGTAACACCTCTAGCTAATGATGCTGTTTCTTGAAGAGCGTCATACAAAACATCCTCAACACTTTCCTTCAAATGTAAAAGCAAAAATATTTCTTATTCTACAATGTGTTATTTAATGTAGCACATTAAATTAGTATATTTAATCTTTAAATTTTTAAATTATTCTAAATTATAATATAATTATTATTTAACACTATGTTAAATAATAATTATATGAATAAGAAAAAAAATATGATGCTTGAAATTAAATTTACTAATTTATATTAATAATAAATAACCGCAATAACTTTATTAAAACTAAAATTACAATGGTTTCCTCCAACCAAAAAATTTACTTCACCTTACAAAACATACTCTAGTCACTTTATTTAACTTGACGTTTTGTATAAAGTTTTGTTTGTATAAAATGTCAATTTATTCCATTATTCAGATGGTATAAAGTTAAGCATAAATTAAGTCATATAACTTAAATAACATAAATTAACTTTGCATAAATTTAACAAATTGGAAATTAAAATATTGATTTATTAATGCTTTTATCAAAATTTTATATAAATTGACCTGTAATATTTTGTGCACTTATTGGATATTGGAAATTGAACTTAAACTTAAACTTGGTGTTTAAAAGAAACTACTTTTCTCATATATATTATGTAAAAAGAGGTTCATACATTGCAAGAGTTAAATTTTCATTATTTATAAATTATATAGGCTAGCATATTATAATATTATACTTTACATATATTTCAAGTGTTTACATGTAATAAATGCTACATTTATCAAGTGATAAAATCAATCATTATATTAAAACAAAACAATAATTAAATTTATATATGTGTTACTAAGTTAAGTAAAAGTAAAGTTAATAACCTCCTTTCATTTAGCAAAATAAAAAGATATTACGGCTTTATTTATTACTTTGTATTTATTTGTAGAAATGAGAAAAAGATTCAAATGACAGCAAAACAGAGGCACAAAAGTTAAAGCAGTTTTAACTACATTTACAATCAGTTGGATATTGTCTAAAAACAGAAGAGAATCATTAGAAGAACCAGACCCAGTATTACAAAAGTGTTCCATGCTGCCTGTTCTAAGCAATCAAAAAGTGAAGACTTTTTGTCAAGGCTGGAGTGTAAATGGAGTATATAGTTGTGTTTTCAGTTAGTGTGAAGTATATAGTCATGCCTTCAGTTAGTGTGGAGTATATGGTTGTGTCTTCAGTTAGTGTGGAGTATATAGTTGTGTTTTCAGCTAAGACTGGTGTATATAGTTGAGCCTTCAGCTACTTTAGAAATAAGATTACCATGATCATTTATACAAATAAGAAACAACATATGAATAAAGATGGAAGTTTATAGCTTCCTATAAAACAAGATTCAGTTAAACACTTAGTATTGAAGAGAGTTGTGACAGGAATATTTTATTACATTACATTACAATATAAGCTGCAGAAGAGTTCAAAAGAAAAATATTTTTTAAATTGTAAAGCTATCTAAGTAATAGGACCTGATGATAACATCAACGCTTTGGTCCTGGATACAGGAGATAACTAAGATGTTGGTTTTCTTCTGTGAATCAACCAAAACCCAATTTTGTTTTTTTTATCCTTAAAATTACACAATCTGGAATCTCTTCAAACCTGGTTTCTCTTAAAATTTAAATGTTTAACTTATATCTGCCCTAAAGGTGATTCTCTGTACAAGAAAGCTGTAGAGGAAGAGCATTTCCTTCTGTTGCACATTATTTGGTTTGCACTACCTGACAAAAAAATATTTTAGTATACAAGAAACAATTCTTTATAGAAACTATTTTTTTCAGTAGAAACTTCTAAATTTTCTTCAAAAATCCAGAAAGATTCAACCTACAGATATTTCTAGAATCCTTATCTAGGTGACATAAAGTAAAAAAGCAGCTAAAATCTTTTTAGTAAATTCTTTTTAACTATTAAACATGCAGATGCCCATTCCATAAAAAAGTATATGCAACTTTACTGAAAGCTTTTAAGTTATAAGCTTCCACAAACTCCAGTTAGACAAGAATTAATGCATAAATGAGACTTTTTATTTGCTCATTTTAAACAAAAAGTTTCTTATTAATTTTTACAATAACAAATTTTTTCTAGTTTTTTTAATTTTTAAACAAATTTTTTTTTAAATTTTTTTAATTTTTAGTTTAAAGTTTTTTAATTTTATTTCTTTTTTAAAATCAAGAATTAAAAATCTAAGTAACTTTAACAAAATTTTTACCTTTAAATTGTTAGCTACAGAAAACTGCCCTTCAACATTAGCTTTTAGTGTAACAGCATCCATTTTTAATTTACTAACAGACTGTGAGGCTGCATCAGCCATTAGATTCATCCTTATGCTTTCTGAATCAGCTCTAGTTATAAAATTCTTAGCTGTTTGCAATGTGTTTATTGAACTTGAATAAACATTAACAGTTCGATTTTGCAAAAGAAGCGTACTTGCTATAATATCATGAATTTTCATCAACTCCAGAGAGTTCGATGTAAATCTAGCTTTATAAGCAGTATCCAAAAAGTCAGTTGCTTGAGATCGCGCCATTCTTGATTGGGAAAGATCAGCCATTGCAGACGATAATCTAACAGCAGCATCTGCAATGCTTTCATTTGCAGAAACAATCTAAAGTTGAAATTTTAAAGTTTTTTCCACTACAACTAAAAATTAAAAAAGTAAAAAAAAAAGTAAAAAAGTAAACTAAAAATTAAATTTTTTTAATATAAATATGAATAAAAAATATAAATAAAAATAAAAAAATATATATACAAATCTTAAATCTTAGATATAAATCTTTATCTCATAGAACTTTATTGCATATTTATATTGTTGTGCCCTCGTACATACTTTGATTTTAACATACTGTATGCACTTATATATAAGTCAAGAAATAAAGAAAAACCTCCTTTGGATTTACTTCCACGCATTTTTAATAAGGTTTTCTGGTTTGTAAAACGTATAACATTGCATTTAATTTGAAAATTGTTAAACATAATTATCAAACAAAAATAATTTATTCAATAACTTTTATTGTCTTAAAACATTGTGCAACCAGCATCATATTTAAAAAGTGTTTCAACACAAATATATACTTTATTATGCAATAATATTTTTTATTTTTGAGACTCAAAATGTTTTTCTGTAAATACAAAATTAGTATTGAGTAGTCTCAAAATTGGTTTAGACTTTTATTTAGTTTAGACATTTTATGACTAGGTGAAAGAAATATTACTAAAAGGTCAAGTTGAAAATAAAAATTAAAAAATGTTATTTAATTTAATAACTAAAATCTAAACCAGAAATTACAAAAAATTAATAACTAATACAAATAAATAATTAAAAAAAAAAAATTCTCTGAAACAGATACCAAAAAACTTACATCTCTATACTGATTTTGTATTAAGCTATACACAGCTTGACCAGATATGTTCTGCTGGTATGTGACAGTAATAAAACTATGAGCCAATTGAGTAATAAGGGCAGCATCTATAATTTTTTGATTATTAGTTAATTGTCGCCGTAGACGTACTGTGATATTTGTAATTGGAATAATTTGAGGTATTGGTGTATTAAGAAAGACGGCACCATTAAAATTTTTCACTGTATTTTCGAAGTAATACTTTGACTTGTATAACTGTTGCTTTGTTAAATTGAGCACTGATTCAAAGTTTATGATGTTCATTTCAATCTGAAAAATTTAAAAATTTAAAAAATGAAAAGCTTAAATTAGAACAAACAAAACAAAAAATATACAGCAATTTACATTGTTATTAATTTTTATTTTTTTATACATAATTATAAATTATATACATTTATAACTGAATACAATATAAACATACTTATATAAACAACATTTTTTATTAATTTATACTTTTGTTTAATGTCTGAAGATCATTTTTGCAATAGTAAAATACTTTTGAAATAACAAAATCCTTTTTCAAAATAATACATACATAATTTTTTCAACAGTGATAAGAAATTTTATTGACATTTTTTAGGGTTTCAAAAATGAATTCAAAAAATGATGCGGAAAACACCTCTTAATCAAAGCTTAGATATAAAACTTTTGATTTTTAGACCTTTTTAGAGATTTGATAATTTATATTATACATATAATATAAATTATACTTATATTATACAGTATATTATACATATATATACATAGACACATCATCATTTTTATTTTTCTACTTCTATCTTCTCTGTATATTTTCTGATTTCTTTGAATTTAACAAGAATACATTTTAAATAATCCAACAGAGCAAAACAGGGTGTGCAACATCTTTGAATTCATTGTCAATTCTTTGAATATAATGTGTAAATTTTTTTTCAACAAACCTTGATTTTTAACATAGAACCATTAACTCCAAAGCAGAAGCAGACATGTTTTCTTTAGAATATTTGCAATAGCAGAAACAAAATTAATGTTTTCTTTAGAATATTTGCAATAGCAGACAGTAATGTTTTCTTTAGAAATATTTGTAATAATGAATTAATAAATTTACTTTATAAACTGTTTTTCGCACTTTGAAACTTTCTTCTATTTGTTAAAACATTTTTGCTGTATTGTGGGTTGAACCAAATTATATTTCTGTTTCTATTTTGCTTCTTTGTAGTTTTTGTTTTTAATTTTAGTTTAAAATTTTTAATTCCACTTTTTTTAAGAGCATCTTTATACACACATTTAGATGATTAAAAAATACTTTTATTAGAGTTTTAATTTAGCTATTTTTTTTGAGGGGGGTGATTTGAACTTATATATGATATTTATATATATATATGATATTTTATTATATATGATAATTCATCATTAGGTTTTTTTATAAGTTTTATAAGAATTTTATGAGAGATTAAATGTGACATGAAGAAAGTTCGTCATCTTAAAACATTTATTTCAATTTGGAAGCCAACTTTTTTGAAAATTTTTATATATTAATTTTTTCTGATTTTGTCAAGTTGAGGTCCTGTTTTATTTTGCATTATTATTAAACCATTATCGCAATAAAAGCCTAATCAATTAAATTTAAAAACTATTTTAGCTAAGGAATTTAAAATACATAAGCCTTCAAATTGCAATTTTTTGCTCCAATCGTAACTTCCTATCATTAGATCAAAGCATTTGCGCAGCGGCCTTGTTCGTCAAGGTTCGTGTTTCGGAGTTAAAGAGTTGAGAGAGGGTTATAGCCACAAAATAAGAAGCCTCCTCGTCTGTAGTGGCCTTCTCGGCCTTGAGGAGGTGAAGTAAAATTAAAAAAAAAAAAATTTGTGCATGGTTTTTTTCATCTAATCTTATAAAAATAGAGTTAAAGTTTTTCTGCAATGTTTAATTAGATGAATAGTGTCATCTGTAATTTCAGTGTGGATTTTTTCAAATTCTATTGTTTTACAAAATTTTTTTGTTGTAATTGAGTGGTGAAAATCATTAACATCAAATTGTATAAATGTATATTCATTTTTTTAACTAATTTTAGAAAACCAATTTATAACATCAGTGGTATTTTGCTGCAAAATTAACTTTTTTGAATGTTATTTTTTTGTCCAATTTAAATTTACTAACATGCCCTAGTTCACTTATATATATATATATATATATATATATATATATATATATATATATATATATATATATATATATATATATATATATATATATATATATATATATATATATATATATATATATATATATATATATATATATATATATATATATATATATATTGAATAAAAAAAAACTTCTTTAAGAAAGGAACAATTTACTTGATTAAATTGCTTGTCTTTTGCACTTGTATTATAAATACCTCCAGTAAACACATTCATTGCATAGGTTAAGTTAATATCTAATTCAGATAAAGCAGAGCTTATATCTTCATACTTCATGCTACCAAACCGCACTAGTAAGTTAGTTACATTATTATTGAGATCATTGATATCTTCAACTTCACCATCTATGTATTTCTGCCAGTTGTCATAGCAAGGCGAATGACAAAGCTCACATTCAGGTGGCGTTCCTGGAAAAAAAAAAGTTTAATGGGAAACTCACAAACGCAAACACAAAAACTTTTTCAAAAATTATATTATCATAATTTAACAACTCCTTGAAAAAGAAAAGAAATGGAAAAAAATAATAAATCAAAAACAAAATCAAAAATAAACAACTAATAAAACTAATAATATATACCATAATAAATAGTTAAAAAAACAATATAAAAATAAATATATAAAATAATAACTTTTTACTATTAATATTTAATTTTAATTTTAGCATTTATTATTTTGTCTATATTTAGTTTATATATAGTGTGATGCACTATGTATAATTTAAATGATTTTAACAGTGTAAATTTTTTTTACGTACCAATAGCATTTACAGCACATTCATTGCACCTTCTTCCACTGTATTTTCCACCTAAAGGACTTACTATACACATACATTGGCCAGTTAAAGCGTCGCAAGTTGTGTTCGTCATGGTGAAGTCAGCATCACAGTCGCAAGCTAAAAATTAAAACTTTAAATAAATTAACATAGCTATAAATTAAAATAAGGAAAATATTTGTAATAAACAAGAAAACTATAAAAAACAACAATAAATTTATATTCATAATGCATAAACTTTTTCCCCATAAATTTGATTAATTAATCTTATGGTAGAGAAAAAAGAAGCTACATTACTTTATTATAACATTTTAATTATACAATGATTGTGCCCTATAAACTCTTAATTTATATTAACACTTTAGAGATGTCATTTAGAGATGACAAAAAAGACTTAAAAAAAAAAAAAAAACTAATTTCAATCTAGTAATTTTCATAGTAAATAAATATAACAAAGTGTATTTGAGTAATTTAATGAAAATGCAATTAACAATAAAGTATAATATATAAACTAATTTGATATTCTAATTAATTTATTTTTACTTTAAACTTCTAGTTAGTGGTTACAATCTGTGACTTTATCAACTATTTACTTTGTGATTTATATACTTATATAACTTGTGTTGTAATATATAAATATATGGAAAAGCTGAGTAGTATCGAAAAAAAAATTGCTAAAAAAATGGAATAATATCTAAATTTTTTTGATCAATACATTTTTTTGGGATTAATATCAAAATTTATATTTAAGGAATTCATTTAAAAAGATATATTAAAATTCATTTAGAAGGAATAATGTCAAAAATATCTATATGGAATAATATCAAAATTTGGATTTAGGAATAGTATTGAAAAACTAGCAAAGAGGTAGAACATGCGAGGAGTGTTGCTAAATCGACTGGCAAATAGATAAAACATGCAAGGAGTGGTACTACATCAACTGAGGGTTTGGGCAGGCAGTCTATCAATTAAAATTCACAATTTCTGTTTATTCCCAATTTCGATAATAATCCAAAAAGTCCTTTTTAAAACTTATTCTCCAGGGCTCGAATTAAGTGTATTGCAATCGTGATTGCTTTTTATACTTTCGCGATTAGTTTTTTCTTAAAATGTATATTTTCATGATTGGTTTACTTTTTTAGTTGTTTAATTACTATTTTTTTAATTTAGCTTTTTTTTTGGCAATTCTTAAAAGTAATATTTTTATAGTACGTCACACAAAGTTTATCTTTTGAATAGAAGCTGATTTGGTCTTTTGCGCAGAGATTTTTATTCAACGTAAAGCACTTTATAATTTAAATTACTTTTAATTACTGCAAAGAAGCAAATTAAAAAGACAAAAGTTAAAAAGAATTTATTCTTCATTCTATTTTTTTAACAAAACAGCATTTTTATTTTATTTTTTTATTAATAATGAATTAAATTATTATTTTATAAACAACTTTATATAATTATTTTTACTACTTTAAGTATAATAAAATTTATATTAATTCGTTTTTATTAAATAAAATTTCTATTAGTAAAATTGTACTAATAGAAACTAGCAACTTTTTTGCTTTTTTGCTTTTTTTCATTTTTAACGACCTTGAAACTATTAAAGTTATATTTAGTTAACTTTACTGAATGGATAGAGTATATCACAGTAAATTAACTTATAACCTAAATCAAAACAACCAGTTAAGTTAAGATAGTAACTTGCAGTTACTCAAGTATTAATTTAACAATTATATTAATTTATTTAATATATTCGCAAAAGTTAGCCATAGACATGTTTCAATTTAGATCTTACATATTGTTAACACATAATATAAGTTTTTAACTAATAATTGTTTTAACAAAAATTGTTGAATAGAATATGAAAAACGCCACACCGTTTTTTTATATTTTCATTTTATTTATAGCGACATCTAGACTAAACATTTTCTATAAATACGCAAGTTGTTTAGGTGAAAAAATTTTTTTTTTTTTTTCGCGATTAGATTTTTTTGTGTTAATTTGAGCTCTGTTCTCTTTTGAGCCATTTGATTTATATGAGCCATTTATTCTGCTCTTTGTATTTTAGATACAATTCCTTTTTTTACAATTTGGGTTTTATTCTTCATTTCAATATTAATGGTATAAGTTCCCTTTTCAAGCTTATTTTCGTATTCTGTTTTTGACACTCTTACTATTACCCAAATATAGTAAAATAATAATTACAAATAAATAATAATTACAAATAAATAATAACTACAAATAAATAATAATAACAAATAAATAATTATATTAATTTTTACTTTTACTATTACTGTATACTGTATAATTAATGCACAATGCAAAAAAGACATTAAACTTATGTAACAATATTAAACTTACGTAAACATCCCTTTGAAAGATCATAGAAGCCTGGTGCACAACGATCACATTTGTCACCTAATACTCGAGGATTGCATTTACAGACTCCAGTATTCTAGTAAGAAATTTAAACTTTGAACATTTTTGTTTAAAATAAAATATTGGTAGTTTTACTTTGTGATTTATAACTTGGGTTAAATGAGTAAAATAAAACAACAACTTTTGTGTAACCATAAATCAAATATGTAAATGGTCAATGAAATTTGTATAACTATATGTGGCCATATAACCATATATAAAAGGAAACACAATTGTGTCGATAACATCAGTTTTGTAATAGAAAGTTAGATTAAAGGTATTTTGATTAAATATTAAAAAACTTATTAATTCAAACAAACATGAATTTGTTCATTCAAAGATTTGTACTTCTGAAAAGTTATGATTCACTTTAAAAAAATTTAAATCACAGGATACTGGTCAATAATATTTACTTTTCCAGTCTATATTATTGATTTGATTTTGCGAAAACAAAGTTTCTTGAAAAAATATTTATAAATTTAGTAAATATAGAATAGATAAGCAATTAATAAAGTTGATTGGTGCTTTCCTCACTAATCAAAAACAAAAAGTCATATTAGAAGACTCTACATCAAATAAGATACAGGTAAATACCGGAGTGCCTCAAAGCTTGGTACTGGGGCCAATACTTTTTTTCTATATATTAAAGATATGTTAAACAATATAACATGTCAATGCAAATTGTTTTCAGAATTTTACATAAAAAACATTTTTAAACAAAAACTTATTGTTTTCAGATTTTTTGAAAAAAACAACATATCTATAATTTATCTTTAGAAACATTTTATATCTAAATATTCTTTCCATGCATCCAAAAACTATAAGGCATTTCAATATAACAAAATTATTTTATAAGTCTTTGCAATCATTTTGCAATATAAAAATAAATATATAAAAACTTTTAATGTGAAATTTTATATTCTTTCATTACCTACTAAACTTTTGTTTTCTATATAATCTTTTTATTTATACTTATACAATGGTATAAGTTTATATATATATATATTTTTTAAACATCTTCGCTCCCAACAAAGCTGCAAGCAACCACTAATTAGTGTTGGAAGTTACTGGAAGAGAAAAAATGAAGATTATAGAGCAAGATAACGATTGACAGACCATTTAAAAGATTGCAAATTATATGAATCAAGAAAACAAGATGAAGAAAGCAAATTCCAAAGAACTAATGTTCAAGGGAAAAACTAGACAAACATGAGTTTTTATGGAACTTAGGAACAGTAACAGAAAAAGGATGACACTTAATTGAATGACAAGTAACACAAGAATGAATTTTAGTTGTTTTTTTTATGGCACAAGAGACGCTAGGTCTTTAGAGAAGTGCCCATTATAGTATTTAGAAAAGAGAAAGGGAAGCAACATTACAACGATGTGACAAAGGTTGTAGGTTGGCTGCAAGAGCAGGTCCTATGTTTACAATGCGTTTTTGCACCTTGTCTAAAAGAGAAAGGGCATCATTAGAAGATCCGCCCTAGATATGGCAACAGTATTCCATACAAGGACGGATTTGAGATTTATAGAGATAAAGAATAGAATCCAGAGTTAGAAAGTGTCGAGCTTGATAAAGAGATGCAACTTTAGCAGATGCTAATTTTGTAGGTTTTCAAGAAAGATCAGAAGTAAGAGTTAATCCTAGAAGATGAAGGGTAGATGACTCATTGGGTACATTACCAATCATAAATATAGGAAGGTCTAAATTATTGGGATAATGATTGGCTGAAAAAAATTTAGTTTTATCTGAATTAAAGTTCACTAGCCACTGTGAGCCCTATGCTGTAGCAGAAGTGAAATCCTTTTCAAGTTCAAATGCCCCCTGCAAGCAATCAGAGGGAGTTGGCTTGTTATAGTGACAAGAATAAATGATAGTATCATCAGCGAACAATGCCACCTTAGATGTGAAAATATCTAGAAGATCGTTAATGTAAACTAAAAAAAGTATAGGGCCAAGGAATGAACCTTGAGGAACCCCTGAGGTTACAAAATCAGAAGAAGAATGCTGTCCATCAAGGACAACTTTAATACTACAATTGGAAAGGGAGAATTTAATAATATTAAAGATGTTTCCAGATATGCCATTAGATGAAAGCTTATGGAGAAGACATTTTGATAAAGCGTTTGATAAAGTTTGGCATACTGGCATGCCAAACTTTATCAAACGCTTTAGAAATGTCAAGAGCAATGGACTTAACCTCTCCACCTTTATCTAATGCGCGATAAAACCTATGGGTTTTTACTGTTAACAAATCAGCCGTAGAATGAGAAGATCGAAATCCATATTGATGATCAGAAAGTAAGTTATTAGATTCAAGATGAGAGATTAAGTGTTTGTTAATTAAAGATTCAAAAACCTTGCTCATGATAGGAAGAAGACTAATGGGATGGTAGTTAGACAAATCAGATCGCTCTCCAGAATTTTTAAAAATAGGGTTAAAAGATGCTGTTTTCCAGCAGGCTGGAAAACAAGACTTTGAGAAATACTTGTTAAATAGTTTTGAAAGGATAGACATCAGCTCCGGAGAATACTTCTGCAAGACTATAACAGGTATAATGTCCAGGCCGCAAGCTGTAAAAGAGTCTAAGCAGAAAATCACTTTAGATACAGCAGCTGGAGTGATACAGATGTCGAGCAATGGATCAACCTGTTTGACGGCTATTTCAGGAAGAACGCAACTAGTGAAATCAAGAGATGATATTGATGAAAAGTTCTTAGCAAACAATTCAGCTTTGTCTTTAGGTGAGGTGACAAAGTCTGAACCATACAAAAGAGATGGAATTACAGACTTGCCCTTATTATTGATACTATTAAAGATTCTTCAGAAGTCATGAGTGCCTAATTTTTGAGATGAAATAAGAGATTTCATGATCTGAGAATAGTGGGCTTTGGTGTTGAATAAAACCTTTTTACAATGATTCCTAGCAGTAATAAACAGGCGTCTGTTTTCTGTAGAATTGTTTTGCTAATAGATATGGAAGTAATGGTTTTGATTAGCAATTGCAGCAGCATAACGTAAGGAAAACCATGGAGAAGAGTGAGGCTTAACCTGGAGAGGGAATAAAGGATTCCATGGCAGCCTGAATCCACAAACTTATGTCAAAGCACATTTTTCAACAGGAAGACGAAAGATTTCTACTCAAGGGCCATCACAAAGAAAATTACGGAAAGAGTCCCAGTCAGCTTTAAGGTAGTTGTAAGATGTACGATGATAGGGGGATTCTGATGATAAAGAAGAATGAGATAATAGTTTTAGAGAGATCAAACTGTGATCAGAGGCACCTAAGAGTGAATGTGGAGAAACTGAGCACTGAATGGGATCAGAAACAAGACACAAGTCGAGTAGAGAAGGTAAATGATTCGGGTTGTCTGGAAAGCGAGTTAGAAAGTTGATAATTTGAGTTAGGGATTGAGAAAGCCAAAAGTTGTGGGCTTTAATGCCTGCTGAGTCACTGACACTAGAGCCAAGCCATTCAGTGTGATGAACATTAAAGTCACTGATAACAACAATATTGGCTGATGGATAAAGAGAGAGGGTTTGGTCAATATGATCAGAAATAACATCAAGAAGAGTGCAATCTTGAGATGAAGGAGAGCGATATAGAACAAAGAGAAAGGTGTTAGAGTGAAGTGGTGCTAAACGGAAGCACATAAAAGAGTAGTCTGTGGATTCAATCCTAATTTTTCGACAAATGGGTGAATTCTCACAAATGTAAATGCCCAGGCCAAGCATGTAACTATTGGAGTCTTTACAAATTAAAGGAAGATAGCTATTAACACTAAGATCACAAGATGAGACAGCTGAACTCAAATTAGTCTCACAGAGAACAGGTAGGTCTAGTGAACTTTGCAAGAGATTCAACAGACTCAAAAAGACTTAACAGAAGAAAAGTTACTTCAAAGACCACAAATATTAGTGAAAGATTTGGTGATGATTGAGGTTTTTTGTGTTTTATAGTTTTTGTTACTTATTCGTTTTTAAATTTGTTAAAGAACTTGGCTCAAAACATAGATAGTACTCAGTACAATGTTTAATAGCCCAAGCAATTGCCTTATTACTATTAATAAACCCTAAGCCATAACAAAAGACTCCGGTGTGGCCTTGGCAATGCACTAAAAGTACAAACAGGGACACAATCCATGCGCAACATGGCAATGTTAGTACTTTGATAATCTACAGCTATTGATGGAATCAGCCTCTCTGAGAGCTACCACAGAGTTCGGGAAACCTGACTACCAGCCGGCCTTAGAACTATAAAACTGAGTTTATATATATATATTAGGGTGGGTCAAAAAAAATTTTTTTCTTGTTACAGGCTCTAAGCATTGCTAATAGTTATTAATATTGATACTATCAAATATGAGAATGATTGTGATAGATTTAAAGGGTGCAACTTTATTGGGAAAATTACCAGTACCCTAATATTTTGGAGAAAAAAAGTTTTTCAAAAGTAGGTCAACCTGGTACTCAAAAGAAGCGAAATTTTATAAAAATTTCGAAAATAGTAATCGCTTTATAAAAATTATATTGCCGAAAAAATTGTTATTAAAAAACATGTAAAAATGCACCTTTTTTACTTTTAGTTGAAAAACTATAGTTATTATGCAATAAAATCTAAAAATTTTTTTTGAATAACTATTGCAAAAGGAAACAAACATATTGCAAATATAACTAATGAAGCAAACTTTTTCTTTTGTTGGGATTAATAAGAAAAATTTTCAAAAACAATAATTGATTTGTAATAAAGAAAAGTTTTATCTGTTTTTAGTAAGACCTCAATCTTAAAAGTTGCCATTAAAACTATCGAAAGCTATAAAAAGCAACAAAATACCAACAAATTTTATTCTTTTATTAATTCAAAATCCAAGCTTCACCATTCTGTTGCGTCACCATTCTGTTGCGTCACCATTCTGTTGTGTCACCATTCTGTTGTGTCACCATTCTGTTGCATCACCATTATGTTGCACCAAATTCATCTAATTTCTGTTGCATGTTCTTGATGTTCTTTTTTTAAACGATTTAAAAAAAACGCGTATTTTAAATGACTTTTTTCCCTCTGTTTTCATCACTGACATCGGTGTTTGTCCTCCATTAGATTTTCCATCCCATCAAAATTCTTTGAGTAAAGTATTATTTCTATATGATTCTGTCATTTTATTTCTACAAAAAACTCTCAGCAAAGTTTTTCAAATTTCTGGATGGTTACCCTCCAATACTTTTAAAATCAATTGTAACTACCATTGCCATTCCTCTTTCTATTTTGTTCGAAATGTCAATAATCACTAATACTATACCTTAAATTTGGAAATCAGCAACAATTTGTCCAATATTCAAAAAAGGCAACCCTTCTCAAGGAAAAAACTGCAGACCTATTTCAATGACCTGTATCAATTGCAAAGTTATGGAATCAATTATTGCTAAAACCATAAAAACTTATCTATTAGAAAATAACTCTTTTGCTCAACATTAATTTGGTTTTATAAATCGCAGATCTACATGTTCACAAATGCTGGCAACTTCAAATGAATGGACTACTGCGGTAAATAACAAAAAGTTGACATCATCTATAGTGATTTTGAAAAAGCTATTGACTCGGTAACTCATCCTAAATTAATGTTCAAATTGCAATACTATGGAATTAAGTATGAAATATTTAATTGGATTAAAATTTTTGTAACTAATCGCTTTCAATGTGTATGTGTTGGTACCTCATATTCTGAAAACACTCCAGTTAAGAGTGGAATACCACTTGGAACTGTACTAGGACCTATATTGTTCTTAATGTTTGTTAACAACATAGTTTATTGCACTGATGGCGATTGTGGCATTAAGCTGTTTGCAGATGATATTAAGTTGTATCAATCAAGAAATGATTACAGCAACATTGATCTTGAAACACTTTTAAAAAAATCTTGGCATGGTCCAATGATTGGCAACTAAAAATAGCAACCAACAAATGTTTTCATTTATGCTACGAAAGATATAATATACCTACTCATCCTTATTCATTAAACTCTGTTATCAATATTGAAACTGTTTATTCAATTCAAGATATTGAAACCACCATGTTCTTTGATACAAAGTTCTCTAATTACTGCTCTTGTATTTCAAGCATAGCATAATCTTGTGTTTACTTACTTTTAAAATCCTTCATCTCTAACAATTCTCAACTTTTGTTAAAAACTTACAAAGTTTATATGGAGCCTGTATTAGAATCTTGCACCCCAGTTTGGAGCCCTTATCTTTTAAAAGAAATAATTTGCATAGAAAAAATTCCAAAATATTTTACCAGAATTGTCTGCAAAAGGTGTCATATTACATACACTAATTACTTATCAAGACTTATTATTTTCCAACTAGAATCTCTTGAGTATCCCAGAGTTAAATTTGAGCTTTATATGACTTATAAAATTGAACATAATCTTGCTGATTTACCATTTTTACATTTTTTTACTTTTTCCAATTCGAAATATTTTACTAGAAGTCATTCACAAAAGTTTACTCCACAAAATAAATACATTAATAATACTAAAAAATTTTTTACAGCAAAAGAATCATTGAAGTATGGAATTCACTTCCTGACCACATAGCGAACTCGCCCTCACTGTCAACATTCAAATCGTCAACATTCAAATCGAATTTAAAAAAGTATGATTTAAATTGTCACACAACCTACTAACTCGGTTTTTTTTTTGCATAAACTCATATTGAATTTTTTGTTTTGTTTTTTTTTAGTGCTAGTAATTTAGCAATTATCTGTCTCATTTTGTTTTTTGTACATTCAAATACAAAACAAATAAATAAACAATAAAAAAAAATTATTAAAGAGTTAAGAAAGTTTTGAAAACCAGCTGAAAGATTCAGAACTTAGTCTTAAGAAACTCAAAGAGCAAATGATGACCTAATCTTCCAATACAAAGTCCACAAAGGTTATGAAATAACCAATTACATAAATCCACACAATTACATAAATTACACACCATTTGTATAATAGGAACAAACTAAGTTCACAAACAAAACAAATAGAATAGAACAATTTAATTTATTTAAAAACAAGTTAGACAATAACTATATTAGACACAACCAATTTGAATTATAATACAATTTAATACTGCATTCTACTTTTTCATAAAAATTATAACTATAAGCTTTCATAAAACAATAAATATATGCTTATGTTATTATTATTTTTGTTACTATTGTTATTATTAATTTCAACAATAACAACTATTACAAAAACTAACTAACAAGTATTAGGTTTTAGTAATAAAAAATTCTATTAATTATTATTGTATTGTGAACCCAAAACTAAGATTTAAATATTTCTATTAACTTAAAACCAAACTAACCCAAAACCAAGCAAAAAAGCTTGGTTTTGGATTGATTAGTTTTAAGAAATAGAATACAACAATAATATTTTAATAGAACCAAACTTACAGGATCACACTGCTGAGATACTGAGCCAATTAAATCACATTGACAAAGATCACACCCTGCATTACTTTGAAAATTAAAAGTGTTCTCTGCACATTTATTACAAGTACGACCAATTACATTTGGCTTGCATGAGCAATACCCAGTAATATTTTGACAATCATTACCAAATGATCCAACTAAATCGCAGGAACAATCTAAAAGAAAATACTAATTATAAATTATTTTATTAATTTTTAATAGGGGAGAACAGGGGTTGAGTTTAAGTAGTTTCATAAAGTGTTTCATTTTGTTTTTGAACCCTTTAAGGTTGGAGTCAAATAAATACTTTCATCCAATTAAAATATAATATGATTTTTATTTGTATTTGTATTGTATTTGATCAAAAAATACTTTCAATATTTGTATTTGATTGAAAATCACTCATAAAAATATTTAATATATACAAATCATCAATAGAAGCATTTTCAGTATAATAAATTCAACCAGGTCATTAAATATTTAGATCACCATTGGAATACATTGATACTAAAATATTTAAATTGACATTACAGATTACATTACAGATTCACTTGAATACTAACAGCTAAAACAGACTGCTGAAAGATAAACAACAAATTAAAAATATTTTATTTGGAAAACTTATATTACAAATAGTATTATTTAAACTTGCAAATAATAATTTAAAATTATTTGAATTTGTATTTGATCAAATGTATTTGACCTCATCCCTGGTTACCCTTAAGACAAATTTATTTATAAATGTTAAAATGCAGTTTAAAAAAATGTATCATAACATGTAACAAATATGACGGCCCAAACAGGAGCCTCTAAAAAAATGTGTTTTAACAAGTTAGCAAGTATACAACAAAAATGATTATTAACACAATATTAGGTAAAATAAATATTACAAACCAATCAAATTTATATATATGATGACAGTAAATAATCAATAAAAAAAGTATGTATGCATTCAAATAACATTTTATACCTTTACATGTACCAGCTAAAGCATCACCATAATAACCAGGTCGGCAATATTGACAATTATTACCAATTGTATTTTTAAGACATCTTAAGCAAACACCTGTTGTAGTGTTGCAATTACCAGCGGCCTTTTCGTCGATGTTGTTGTTACATATGCATTTTTTACACGAACCAAGAGGATCCTGTAAATATTTTCAAGCAAAAAATTAATAACAACAATCAAATATTAAAATCTTTACTGACTTAAATCTACAATATCATAACAAATCTTTAAATAAATTTACAAACAAAAATTTAACTAAAAATTATAGGTCATTTAATTTGAATTTGTAATAAATTTGAAAGAAATATTGTTAAATAACATTTTAAAAAAATATAAAGATGTAAAATGTAATTAGAATGTAAAAACATCCATAATAAATTAATATTCTATAACATTAAATTCGGTACCATTTCCAAATCATATTTCTGTTGACTCAATGCAATATTTTAATGGATTCAGCACCTGCAACCTGACATTGATAGTGTATTTATAAAACCAAGTGGAAAAAATGCGGTAGTGGTGTAGTGGTAAGAGCCCTCGCTTTGTAAGCGAGAGGTTCGGAGTTTGACTCCCACCACGTCCCTGGAAGTACCGCGCTCAACTTAATTTCTCCGCGCAGCGGCCTTGCTTGTCAAAAGTCGTGTTTCAAAGTTAAAGAGTTGAGTGAGGGTTGTACCATGATTTACGACAAAAAAAAAATTATAAAAAAAAAAAAAAAATGAGTAGCCTCCTTGACTGTAGTGGCCCCCTCGGGCCTTGGGGAGGTGAATAATTAAAAAAAAAAAAAAAAAGGTTTTTGATTTGAAAGAAATCTTGAATATTTTTGTTCTACAAAAGATTGATTTTTCTTCAGAGCAAAAATTATTAAAATTTCTCTACTTAAATGTATAGTTTCATTTTCAATACCTGTGGTTTAAATCAAATTAAAAAATATGCATTATAAATATTGTTTTCACTGAATTTCACAAAATTATATTTTCACACATTAATTTTACTTAAGGGTGTTATATAAAAGTTAGTAAGTGACCGGAGCCCTAACGCAGCTAAAAATAAGACTTATTGCAAACCCGGCACCGGCCCCAGCAAAATTATAAGATTTAGCAGGGGTTGAGAGCTGGGGCTAGAAAAAAATTTTAATACTTTAAAAATATATTAGAATTTTACTTTAGATTATACTTTAGAATAAAGCGTGTACACGAAATAAATATGAAAGAATAAGTATGTTATTTTTTTTCAGTGGTTATATTAAAATCTTTTTAATTGTTTTGTATTTTGTTTACAACGTTTGGTTTCAAAAAAATGTATTAGTTTTTTGATTTAACTTAAAATTAGTTTTAAAAATGACAAAAGAAGAAGACATAAGAGAAAAAATTATGCACAAGTATTTGGGAAATCCCAATAGTAGCTACAATTCGATAGCAAAAGCATTGCAAATACATCCATACACCGTTAGTCATGTAATCCAACGTTTTTCTCAAACAAAATCGATCAAACGCAAATCTGGTGGTGGAAGAAAGAAGGGTTTTAAAGATACTAGTTAGAAAACTGGTTAACAGTTTTAAGACTAACCCAAGCCTTTCACTAAGGGAGCGCGCAAACATTTATGGACTTTCTCATAGTTTTGTTGTAAAAGTTCGAAATAAACATTGTTTTCATTCTTTCAAAGACAAAAAGTGCCCAACCAATCTGAAACTTAACAAAAAAGTGAAAAAACGCGCTGCAGAAAGTTGTATGACAATTTTATCTCTAAAAATTTCTGTATTATTGAAGACGATGAAACTTATATCAAGTACGATCATCAGCGAATTCCTGGTGCCGTCTATTATATTGCCAAATGTAGAGGAAAAGCAGATAAGAAGTTTAAATAAATAAAACATAACAAGTTTGCTAAAAAAAGTCTTGATTTGGCAAGCTATTTACAGTTGTGGCAAAAAATCAGCACCTTATATTTCTCAGTCCACACTTTCGGGTCAATTATATGTTAAAGAGTGTTTACAAAAACGCCTCATTAAATCACACGATAAGAGACCTGTGTTCTGGCCAGATTTAGCTTCAATTCATTATTGTAAACTAGCTTTGGAATGGTATAAAAAATAATAATGTGAAATTTGTGCCTAAAACAGAAAATCCTCCAAACTGCCCAGAACTAAAAGTTATTGAAAAGTACTGGGCCATCATTAAAAGAAAAATGAAAAAAACAAAAACACTTTGCAGAAATATTAAAGATATTAAAATATTATTTAAAAAAGCATCAAATGGCTTCGATTCTTATTCTGTGCACAAGCTTATGGGTACCACCAAAGCAAAAGTTCGAAATTTTATTAGATTCCCACAGGAATAATTTGATTTTTTTTTTTTATATTTGATCTTCTTATATTATTGTATTAAAGTTAGAAACTTGGTTAGAAATAAAAATTAAAGAGTACTTTTTTTTTAGTTATTTTTCTACTTTCACATTTATTTCGTGTACACGCTTTATATTTTAGATTATACTTTAGATTATACTTTAGATTATACTTTAGATTATACTTTAGATTAATTGGTATAAATTTATATATGTTTAAACTCTAATTTATTTCCAACAAAATTGCAAGCAACCACTATTAAGTGATGAGTTACTTTAAAATAGAGAATAGGTTAAAATACTTGGAAATGTTAAGGCTCAAGACTTAAAAAGGTTAAAGACTTAAAAGACTTAACGTAAGACTTAAAAAGTTTTAAGTTGTATAAAAAAGAAAAACATGAAGAATTAAGGTTTTTTTTGATGTTCAAGGAAAAAACTGGATTAATAAAAGTTTTTATAGAATGAAGGGACAGATATAATAAAAGGATGCAACTTGTTGAACAAATAGCCAAGCAAAAATGAGTTTTAGTTTATCGTTATGATAGCTTGTTTGAGCATTGGCCAAGAATGTACTTGTAGAAAAAAGAAAGAAATGCAACCTACCAATGGGAGAGTGGCTCAAGCTTGGCAGATAAAACAGATCTAATTACATTTACAATGTGCTTTTAGACTTTGTCTGAGAGTAGGAAGGTTGTTATTTATCAATATAGGAATACCAACAATAAATGTTAGCTGTAGTAATAAAAACAGTATTAATTTAATAGTTTTAAATAAATGAGTTTTAAATAAAAAACAACACTTCTCCCTAGAATAAAGCAGAAATGTTTTGCGAATAACTCTAATAAGAGTATTACCTTTTC
>NC_061161.1:18392047-18435783 GCF_022113875.1 Hydra vulgaris
TATTTAGGAACAAAATTCCCTGTATTTCCCTGTTTTTTTTCATATATATATATATATATATATATATATATATATATATATATATATATATATATATACACATATTTATATTTATTAGGTATATATATATATCATATATAAATATATATATATATATACATATATATATATATTATATATATGTATTATATATATATATACATATATATATATTATATATATGTATCATATATATATATATATATATTATATTTATGTATTATATATATATATATATATATATATATATATATATATATAATATATATATATATATATATATATATATATATATATATATAGATATACATATAGGTATATATATATATATATATATATATATATATATATTATATATATATATATATATATATATATATATATATATATATATATATATATATATATATATATCACGGTTGCCACCATTATTTAGGAACAAAAATTTCCTATATTTCCCTGATTTTATCATTTTTTTTTTTTTTTTTTTTTTTTTTTTTTTAATTCACCTCCTCAAGGCCGAGAAGGCCACTACAGACCAGGAGACTACTTATTTGTGGCTATAACCCTCTCTCAACTAACAAGGCCGCTGCGGGCTTGTTAGTTGAGAGAGCTTTTTCAAAGTTTTGTGGCATTTATTTATACTGTTTCAGAAATTTTGATGAATACTTAAAAATTATTATTTTTTCAAAGTTTTGTGGCATTTATTTACATCTCTTCCCCCCTATTTTTATTTTTGATTATGATAGAAAATTTTATGCTGATTAAGAATCGTATAAAAACATAGCTCTGAAAAATAAAGCAAAGTACTCTAATTTGATCTTGAAGTTTAAAAATTACACTAAAAACGCTATTATTCACCATCTTTTTTGTACTCTGTTATGATTAAAATTCATTCAAAAGTAAACTTTGAAAATAACATAAACAACCTGGTTTTTCTTGTCAACAAAAAACGAAACTGTTTTTTAGTAGCTACTGATTTAGAGATAGGCAAGGGCTTCAAGGAAGAATAATGATATAAGTTGATACCAGCCCCAACCCTGACCCTTCGATGTGTTATCAACTCTCTTGCGAGTTCTCCCTAAATCAGTTGATGTATGTACTGAAGCCCTTGCCTATCCCTAAATCAGTAACTAAGGGCAAGAGGGCAAAAGTTAACAAACAGAATTTTATGCCACTATTCTGCAACATTACCTTTAAAAGTTTAATAAATTTTTTAAATATAAAGAATATTTTATGTAAAAAAAAGTTCATCTTTTAATTATAATTAATAATTGTATTTTTTTTAAACTATGTAAATTATAGTATCGATGAAAATAAAAACTGGGTTGCATAATTAAAAATAAGATTTATAAAAAAGTGTTTAGTTGCATTTAAAAGAGCGAATATTATTAGCATTTTTTGTGTAATATTTTAAACTTCAAGATCTAATTAGAGTATTTTGCTTTAGTTTTCAGAGCTATGTTTTTATACGATTCTTAATCAGCATAAAGTTCTCATAATCAAACATAAAAATAGGGGGTAGAGATGTAAATTAGTGCCACTTTTGTATGTAATTTAAGTTATACATTTTAATTGATGGTTCTAAATGGCTACACAGAAAACATCATTCTAAAGTTTTTTGTTTTAATATTTGTTATGCAAGTTATACATATATATATATATATATATATATATATATATATATATATATATATATATATATATATATATATATATAATATATATATATATATATATATATATATATATATATATATATATATATATAATTTTCAAAATTACTAGATACAAAGTATAATTAATTTAAATGGCTGCTGGAACAAGATGGAGAAATGATTCTTTTCTATGCCAATATTTGGATCTGAAAAAGAGTTGCCAACAGCTGAACTGCCAACACTGAGAGATGTCCTAAGATATGGTATTTTTTTAAGAGAAACAAGCAAACTAAACAGAAGAAAACTATAGTAATTCTGATTTGATCCAGGATATTTATAATAAACTTTCAGAAAAATGGCAATGGCCAGTGTTTTATTTGTGCCTCCCGTAATTAGTTTAAAACATAATTTGGTAACAAGACTTAAAGTTGCATGGAACAAAGCTAACCTGATTTCTCAAAATAGAGCAAGTAAATTTATAAAACAAAAGTTTAATTTAATTATTGACAAACTATTTGATTTGGTGGAGTGTAACTGTAAAATATCTCTTTGTTCTGAGCAATGCTGTTCTACTGACAGTAAAGTTGGTGCCCACATTACCTGCATATGTCCTAGGGAGAGAAAAATACCAATAAATGAACTGGTTTATATAAAAGGTATGAGTGAATATATGAAAGTCACTATAAAAGTGTTAGTAAAGCAGAAAACCAAATTTTATTATACTATACTGATTTCTTTGATTATTTTAAAAAGAAAATTTTATTTTAATTTGTCTGGTTGTAAGCAAATTGTTGTCATATTTTTTTAGCCCAACGAGAAAAGATTGGATCTTTAAGTTCATATCAACTTGGGCCTGCTGATTTGATGGAGTCCAAAAAGTTCAAAAAAGTACAAAGTTGCAAACGGAGAAGAGAAGAAGAAAAACAAATGAGAGAAAAAAAACACACTAATCAAAAAGAAAATAATACGCAATATGAACAAGATAACGAACATGAAAATTATGAAGAGAAATCTAATGAAAATGAGATTTTTTCTATTCAAAAGCCTTGTACAAAATATTTAAAAAAATCTAGAAATTATGAAGATATCTCTAATATTGCATTGGCCAGTATTCGATATGGTGTTGGTTTAAGAGCAACTGCAGCCATAGCTACTGCAGCATGGGTAGATGGAGGACTTGTATCCCAAAGTGACACTAGATTAATAATAGATCACAGTAAAGTTCGGAGAGCTAGGGATAAAGTCATGAATGAAGTTGCTGTTCAGTTTGATGATTATTGTAATAAAGAGATTATTGACTGCATATTTTTTGATGGGCGAAAAGATCTTACTAAAGTATTTTTAACTGTAGATGGATCAGACAGACAGTATCCGGCTAAAGTAAAAGAAGAACATTACATTGTTTGTTCTGGTGATGGTAAGTATTTATTTCATTTCACTCCAGCTAAAGAAGCAAAAAAGAACCATGCTAAAATTATAGCAGATAAGATTATTGAGTATACTGCAATGAGAAACATTAGTACACACTTAAAAGCAATTTGCGGAAATTCTACCAATGTAAACACTGGTTGGGATGGAGGAGTAATGCACTTTATGGAGCTGAAATTAGGGCGAAAATTAAATTGGATTGTCTGCGCTCTACATACCAATGAATTACCACTCAAACGTTTAATTAAATTGTTAGACGGAGAATCTAAAAGCAGTACAAAATGGAGTGGACCCATTGGAAGCTTACTTGATGAAGCAACCAATCATATAGTTGGACAGAAGGACCAAAACATGTTCTTTACCAGCTTAAGTTGCTTCAACACCAGTCACTCGATATTCAAAATATGGTCATTCCAACTATTAAGCGATCTGCTTGGTATGCCTTCTCTGAATCTATTCTTCAAACTATGCTTTGTTCTGAAAATAAAGAGGAGAGAGATTTCAGTGTAAACAAAATTCTTGAAATAAGAGGAGAAGGTGATGAAAATGTACAACTTGGAGATCTATCTGTTAGATCAAGAAGGACACCAGATATCAATACTAAAGCAATTTGTCTCAAGGACCTTATTGATTGGAATGAAGCTTTTGAACCACCTTTGATTTGTTGTATGACAACTAAAGACATCAAAGAGTATTTTTTTAAACCAATGATTGTACCAAACTGGTGTTGCCACACTCAAGCTGTCAAAAGATGTGTAAAAAAAGCTACCCAGGCTTGTGAAAATATTTTTACAGAAGATAGAAGAAATGGTTGGATTAAAGGACAAGAGTTGTCACAGAAGTTGATGTCACGAAATCTATCTAAACAAAACTTTATTGGCTTGACAATGTTTAAGAATTAATCTTTATTGTACTTTATTTTAATGTGCCAGTAGATGTTTTGTGGATCTATATGAAAGTTTTATTTTTAATTCCAAAACAACCTAATTTTACAGTTTTAGTGGGAGGTAGTGGGAGGGGGGCAAACCATTCTAGTTGTTTTTATACAAATAATTATATTTTTTTTAAAATAGAGATGACGTTTTTTTGCGTTTTGTAAGTTTTTTTTAAAAAAAACTTCAATTTTTTAAGTTCATACCTCCCCCTCCCCTAGGGTTTTTGGTAAAATAGTGTCACTGGTTCCCTGGTAGCTAAAACTTTTTTTTTTTTTTTTTGTCGACGGTTCTAAACTTGTACTATTATACCTCACCCTTTTTTAAATTATGCGAGTCAAAATTCAAAAAAAAAAAGTATGACACACCCTAATATATATATATATAATATATATATATATATATAATATATTACACCCTAATATATATATAACCCTAATATATATATATATATATATATATATATATATATATATATATATATATATATATATATATATATATATATTATATATATATATATATATATATATATATATATATATATATATATATATATATATATATATATATATATATATATATACTAGGGTTTCCCAAAGAACAATACTATATATAATCCGGGTATTACCCAGATATCACTCGAATAATTTTATCAATTACTTTTTTTCAATATTAGCAATCAAGATAAGGCCATGAATTTAGTTATTTTAGATAAAAAAACATCAAGTTTTTAACAGAATAAAATAAATAAGTTTCATAATTTTTATCTTTAAACTTAATTTCTCTATAAAGTTTTTTTGTAAAACTGATTTTTCTTTAAAAGTTTTTATAAATGTTTATTAAATTTTACAGAAACATATAAGAAATATGAATACTTCTTATAACTTACTACTGTAAGATTTTTGTGAAAGTTTTTATGATTATAACAAACCTTTTCTTATGTTTTTTTTACATATTTTTAACTTTATTAGCTTTATGAAAAGTTTCTCACGATTTTTACAACACTTTGTTTTGGGTTAAAATTTTATTTAGGTTTTTTTTTACTGAGTATAAATCTAGCTTGTTTCATCAAAGACTACTAATATAAGGTTTTATGTTTTATAACTTTTATTTTCTTAGAAATAAAGTAATTATGTTGTAAATAAGAATTCCAATCTAACTTTTTTTTTCGTTTTTGAAAAAAGTTAGATTGGAATAAATAAACAGTTTACTAAATTAACACTTATTGAAATTACAAGATGCAAGAACATACAAGATTCTATTTATTTTAAAGGGTTAGAAAATATCAAAAAATTGAAAAACAACAATTAAAATAAAATAACAGTTTTGCTTTGATTAATTAAAAAGTTTCCTCTCTGATTGGATAGGGATTGAAGTTTCAAATAAAAAAGATAGCTAGACACATGCTTTGGAATTTCTTTTTGGAATTTCTATGAATTATGATATTTCTAATTAAAATAAGTAGTAGTTATTAAAAAAAGAAGATTTTTAAAACAAGTTCTCAAATGATCTTTAATTTATAGGGAACTTTAGCTGCTCTCAACATGCATTATTAATCTTCATTTTATGGCGGATTAAATTTGTAAACAAAAAAAGGATTCACATTTACTTTTCTTCCAGTAAAAGGCTTGTAAGTTAGACTTCTAGTATGTATATATATAATTGTCATAAAGATGGGTTTATATTATAAAACTTTTTATGGAATTAAAATTAATTAAATTTTAATTATTACACTAATTAAAATTAAATCACAACAAAAAGCTTCATTTACAAATAAGATTTCTTAAAAAATTACAAAACTAAAATTAACTGAAATTACCTGGGTAAATTTTAAATATTTTCTGGGTAACAATTAAGAAAAAACTTGTAAATTACCTGGGTAATGAGTAAGGTAACACCCAGGTAAGAAACACAATAAAAAACACATTGAGAAGGTAGTAGCATATAATTGTATTGTTTTTTTTGGGACATCCTAACTATATATATACATATATATATATATATATATATATATATATACATATATATATATATATATATATATATATATATATATATATATATATATATATATATATATATATATATATATATATATATATATATATATATATATATATATATACATATATATATATATATATATATATATATATATATATATATATATATATATATATATATATATATATATATATATATATATATTATATATATATATATCATTCATATTTTATTTTAAGTGTAAATATCTGGTTTTAATTTTATGAAATATTTTTTTAAATACTTTTACAAAATGAAAAAAATTTATATTTTAATGCTTTCTTTACTTTGTATGAAGTAAAAGTAGGATGTGTAGCTGGTTGTCTTGGTAACACCATAACCAGCTTAAAATTTAATCCTTTCCCTTTTATAATTACATCTCCATCATTTGTAGGATCCATTGGGTTAGCATCATCATACTGAGTTAAATCAAATGTGATATAGTACATATAGAGTGAACGTTTACTTCCAAGAAAAATGTCTGGAGCTGAGAAAAACAAGGTATCACTATTTGTATCAGTTAATTTTGCAAAGCCTCTAAAATAAAAAAATAAAACATTACAACACTAAGAACAAAAATGCAAACAGACTTTTTTTAAAAAAACTTGTTTTTTCTTTAATAAACTTTTGTAAAACAACCAAACCTATCAACTGAATAAAGTGGTGCCCAGTCCCACTCTAACTTGCCACTATCTTTACCATAAATGTCAACTGAAGTCCAGCCTTGTAAGCCAACATTATTTTGTGTTGTAGAAAATAAAGTACTAGCTGAAGTTAAATAATAATCACTGACTGCATCACACTCACTTGTTTTTCCAGAACAATAACACTTCAAACAAGTGTTCGGAAAATCGCTACTAAAACCATAGTAACCTATTGTGCATTGATCACACTTTACTCCCATAACTAGGTCTTTACAAGTGCATGAGCCTGTTGTTGGGTTACATTTGTTACCAGCTGTACCAATAGGATTGCATAGACAGGTTTTACACCCTAAAGAATAAAATTAAAAAAATAATAATAGTATTTAAACTTACATTTAAATACTATTATTGAAAAATTATGAACCAATTAATTTTATGACACCATTATTTATTTACTTAACTTTTTATTTATTTGTGTAACTAACTGTTTATCAATTTATTTTTGTAATTAATGGTTTACTTATTTAATCAATTTATTTTAACTTCACAGTTTGACAAATAATTTTTACATTTTATTTTGTAAGTTTTAAACTTTTGATTGGAAGAGAGTTAGCTCATTTATTTTTAATTTTTTTTTTTTTTTTCTAAGAACTTTTAGGATCATAAAATAAGTAAAAATAATTTTCTCCTTCAACAATAAACAAAACGGATTTATCATATATAACAATGGTCAGCTAATAAAGAAAAAATCATTTTTTAACAAATAAATAATTTGATAATTTTTTTCCAATAAATAAATTGTTTTCATCCTAACCATCATTTCTCTCACATCCAACAAATAAATGATTATTTCTTTCAACTTGGTAGAAAATATTTCTAATTTCCTATTTTAAATAAATTAAAAAACCATACTATTTAATTTTTTTATAATTTAAAAAGGAACTAGAATTTACCAACTGGTCAAACAATGCGTAAATTCTTACAACTTACAAATAGTGCCAGTCCTTACAACTATCAAACTATTTGTTGTTCCCCTCAACTATCAAATTATGTCCCAGTCCCTTTAACTATCAAAATATTTGCCAACCCCTTCAACTATTAAACTATTTTTCAGCCCTTACAACTATCAAACATTGCACCAGTCATTACAACTACCAAACTATAAGCCATACTTAGGAACTACCATACTATTAGTATTATATTAGTATTATATACCATACTATTAGTATTATATGTATTAGCCCTTACTATTGATAAACTATGCTGGTGTTTAGTATTGTCAAACTATGTGTCAAAATATAATTTCAACTTTTTCATGGAAAACTTTTCTAAAATAATACCATTATACAGCTTACATTATACCAATAATATTTGTTCAACCTATTAAATAAAAGCACTAATGTTAGGATTTTGCCTTTCTTTTATATGATAACAGTTTCTAAAAGACCGCATAACATGATTCTGTGCTACATAATACCAATAACAAAATGACCTAAAACAGTCATTATAATAAATACTGCGCTTGAACAGACTTTTCAGACAAGCTTTTGATTGTAAGTAATTTAAAATGAAACTGATTTTTAAATATATTAGTGAAGCGTAGAGTGAGGCTAGATGAGCATAGGGGCAAGTTAGACCATAAGATTATTTCAAAAACTACACACTGCATGGCAAAAAATCTAATGGATGAAAGTTAGGTTACTAGAATGAAAGAGAATTAGAATGCAAAAAAATGTTGATGGATGGCAATGGATGGATGGCAGTCAAGTAAGAGGCACATGCACATTTTTCTGATCAAAAAAGTAAAAAAAAAAAATTTTCTCTTAGATGCCTATAAATTTTTTTTTCTGCCATAGTTTAGGTGTTGATATTTTACCAATTTATTAGACTTTTGATTGTAACTTTTTCTTTTTACTATTAGTTATTTCTTTCTAATCAATACAGGTTTGATTAGAAAGAAATAACTTTGATAAGAAAGAAGTTTGATTAGAAAGAAATAAGTTTGATAAGAAAGAAGTTTGATTAGAAAGAAATACATTATAAGTATAGGCATTTCCATTTTAACTTACATTACATACGTAACAACTTTATCAAATATTTGTCTATTTAAACAGTAAATTATATTTTTAACAATTTTGTATAAAAGCTGTTAGGTTAAAGAATAAAATAAGCTAAAAGGTTTAACAAAAAAAGAGCAAATTTATTACAGAAAAAGCTACCTAACTTATGTTATGCAGAAAACAGTAGAAAATTGTTCAGGTTGGATTTGTGCAAATCGATAATGCAGTTCATATTGAAAGTTTTCTTAATATGTTGTGAATTCTATAGGATTAAAAAAAAATGCATCAGAGGTAAATGAAATACATCGGAGGTGAAAGAAATGCATCAGAGGTGAAAGAAATGCATCAGAGGTGAAAGAAATGCATTAGAGGTAAAAGAATCAGAGGTGGATAAAAAGGATAAAGAAAATAAACTTGTTATCTTGATACTATACTTTTAATTTGTTACATCACTTACACTACCAAGTAATTTGTTACATTACTTACACTACAAAGCAATTTGTTACATCACTTATGCTACCAAGCGATAATTATGGTGGATTTTTTATATTAGAATTATCTATTATTTAGAGTTAGACTTTTTAGAGTTAGGCAACTAAAGAATTGCAAACCTCATTCATTTTTGGTTAAAATGGTTAAAATAACATTTTACAACAATTTTTTTTTATCGTGTGACTATGAGAAAAAACCTTGACTTTTGGAGCCATTAAAATGACAAAAATTTATTTTAGTATTAGATGTATATTTTCAGGTAAATCAATACTCATTTGTTAAAAGCTAACAAAAAAAACAAAAAAACTAGAATATTTTTCTGCTGTGGAATTGCTTTAATATATATATGTAGCAGCACTCCCTTGCGAGTCAGGCTATAAGATAGTCAATGTAGCAACACTCCCTTGTAGCAGCAGGCTAAAAGGAAGTCGATGTAGCAACACTTACGCATGTTTTAAAAATATTTTTTAATAAAACAAAATGTTTATATATATATATATATATATATATATATATTATATATATATATATATATATATATATATATATATATATATATATATATATATATATATATATATACATACACACACAAGGTTTGACTAAAAAGCAAATTTTTAAAAAATATTTTTGTAACAACTGCTTGTTGACATTATTTTTATTTACACAAAAATAAACAATTTAAAAATTTCACAAAAAATATTTTTGACTCCTATCCCCTCTCCTTAATCTCCCAAAAATATTCATAATGACTTCAAGTGGCCATTTCCATCATCTTTACAAAAAACCGAAACATAATCTAAAATCATATAGATCAAGCTTACAAAAATAACTATTTTTGTAAGCTTGATCTATAATAGGTATTTTTGAAATATTTTTAAGTGAAGAAATAATATTTTAAGTTAATACTTAAAATATTATTTCTTCACTTATACATCTTTTGCCACTATGCCATTTCTGAGAAAATGAAATGTACTTTTTAGTCACTAGAATAGAATTTCTTTTTTAAGAAAATCTATTCTAGTGACTAAAAAGTTAAAAAAGAAATTCATTTACTAGAATTTCTTTTTTAACTCTTTATTTTATACCTGATACCGAAAGATCATAAAATCCTGGAGCACATGATTCACATTTCAATGAGCCTACACCAGGTTTGCATTGACATTGTCCAGATTCATCACATTGAGAACTAGTTGCATATAATGCTGAACATAAACAAGGCTTGCATCCAGATCCAGTAGAAATTCCAAAATATTGTAAAGCACATTGGTTACATGTACGACCAATAACATTTGGGTTACATTGACATTGCCCAGTGTTGTAATCACAATCTTGATTTAATGAGCCATCTTCATTGCAATTACAAGCTAAATAACAATAAAATAATCAATTGAAAAAACTAGTTTTAGTTGAAGCTAAATAAAACTAAAATAGTCAAATAAAAAAAAAAGTTTTTTTATGAAAATAATTAACATTAAAATATTCAATTGAAAAAAGAGTCTTTGGTGAAAATAAATAATATAAAAATAATTATTAGTAAAATTGTGTGTTTGTTTTTTGTGATGATTTGCATAAAAACAAAAGTTTAGTTATAAAATTAAAATACTCACGCACACATCCAAGTCCAGAGGAAAAGTTATAATACTGTGGCAAGCATGACATGCATGTTCTACCATATATATTTTCCTTGCAGTTGCACTGACCACCATATATATTACAAACATAGGAATTAATGCTGCCTAAACTGTTACATCCACATGCTGTAAAATAAAAATAATAAAATTCAAAATAATCCTAAATTCTTAAATTTTTTAATAAAAAACCGTGGTCACAGATTTATATATATAAGATTGATTCTGCATGTGCTAAGGCCCACAACTTTTGCCTAAGTGCTCAGTTTCTCCACATTCACCCTTAGGATCTTCTGATTATGGTTTGATCTCTCTAAAACTATTATCTCATTATTCTTCATTATCAGTATCCCCCTATCACCCTACCTCTTACAACTACCTTAAAGCTGACTGGGACTCTTTCAATGATTTTCTTTGTGATAGCCCTTGAATAAAAATCTTTTCTTACTGCTGACTTCTTATGTAATTTCTTGGATTCAGGCTGGCATGGAATCTTTTATTCCTTTTCAATGATTCCAAATCAAGCCTTACTGTTCTCCTTAGTTTTCCTTGCATTGTGCTGCTTACAGTTATTACATGTTACCAGGGTGATCATGATGATCCTAAACCTGACCTGGCCTGGAGTAGTTAAAAGAAGTTACTTCTGTAAGCAGTAGTTTAAAACATTGAACAGGAGATTTTGAAAATGCATTAGAAAAAACATTACATCTACTGAAAAATAAGGTGAACCTATGTTATATAGTTGTAGTCACTACACCAGAAAATCTAACAGAATACAAACATAGATATAGTAACTTATGAATGAGCTAACACCTCGTCAGAGGTTTTCATAGAATACAAACACAAATATAGTAACTTACAGATGAATGAGCATCAACCTTAGATACCACTTTAAACATGAGATATATTAAATAGTATTGATTATAGGAACTACACTTCTTCTAGCCTTTGCTTAAAAAGTGAATCCCAAAAGACAGCAGGACATGGAAAAAGTTGCACTATTTTACATATTACTAGTTGCAAGGTGTTCATGATGATCATACATCTAACCTGACAAAGTTGAACAACATTTTGGACACACTTTATACTTATGGACTTGGAAGATTAATCTTATTTTAAGATTATTTATAATTATAAAGAATTATAGAATTTAACAATGGGTTGTGTAGATATTTTAAAGAATTCCCCTGAATAAGTTCACAAATATCGTGAATAATTTTTTGAAATACACATGCCACATAAATGATCATAGATGCTTTATAAATATAAATAGTATCTCATGAAAATCTATATGAATTAATGTAAATACTTATGAGTAATTATAAGTAAGATAAGGTATGTAAATACATAAATGCAAGAATTTAATAACGTCATGTTAATACAAATGAGTATAAACAAAAAAGAATTATAAAAAAATATAATTATAAAATACATAAAAATGATTATGAAAAGTAGCATTAAAGTAATGCAAAAATCTTTGTGTCATATTCAAAAAAACCATTCCCTAACAAAAGCTGCAACAAGCAGCTATTGTTTTTCAAACACAACGAATAAATAGTTTTTTCATGGGTGATGACTTAGTATTTTTTTTTATTGAGAAAATGTTTAAATTTTATTCTAGAAATTTTAAAACAAATTATTTGTAATATATGCTGCATATAAATATACAAAATCCATACCTAAAGCTTGCTCATATATAGATCCATAACTATATGCTAAAGATTTTGCACCAACTAATTCTTGAGTAGCCCATAATACTCTAGAGGAGGCTACTGAATAAAACTGTTTAAAAGTTGTCTTCTGATCTGAATCCAGTAGCAAATAACGACTCTGTGATTCGTAGAATGGCATCAGTAACAACTATAAACAGACAATTTTATAAAATAAAAATGGATACTGTAACTAATGATGATGATGATGATGATGATGATGATGATGATGATGATGATGATGATGATGATGATGATGATGATGATGATGATGATGATGATGATGATGATGATGATGATATGAATACATATACACATATATAGTACATCTTGTGCAGTAAAATACTTTTCAATACCAAGTCTAATATATATGACTTTTTCATTTTTAATGAAAAAAACATAGAATAAAAATAAATACCCCAAGAATAAAAACTTTAGCACCATTTTTTGCACTTCCAGGAGGAAACCATAACACAACATTGTATGTTCCAACACTTAAACAAAGACTTCCAAAGCTTTGAGTTTGTGTGTCAGGATCTAAGCTTCCACTTAATGTCATTGCAAGACTACTTGAAATCATTGTGCCATCATCACATGAGTATGGAAAAAACTGACTCTCAATTGTAACTTGCATACTTAACCCAGAAAATATATCTCTACACTTAGAAAAAAAAATAATTTGAAATATTAACTTGATATTTTTTTATCTTTAAAAATAATAATAATAATATATCATTTAATGTAAAATCTTCTCAATTAGCATGTAACCATGGTCAATATGATCATAATATTCAGTCATCTCAGAAACAAGCTTTAAAAAAGTATTAGTAATTATAAGTCGAGCAACAACATTAAAGACATTTTAACATTCATAACACTATATATTTTAGCTTTCATGAAATTATTTTTTTAGCTTTTATGTAATTAGACATTTTAGCTTTTATGAGATTATATAATAAGTTTACTTTAACTAGATTTGATTTCTACATCACTAATTAAATATGTTATGATAATGCAAAGCTTCTATTGCCTAGTGATACTGATTTATCTCTCATCATTGTGACAAGATCATTGAGAACTTTAATTGACATCAAACCTCAATTCAGAACTTTAATCAACAATCTCAACTTCAAACTTAATTAAAAGTAAAAACTTTATTTTTAAATATCAAACTGTTTCATGATCAAATAAAAGTCATAAAAAATAAAATTCTTAAAAGGTGGGTTTAGCTCTTTAGTGACCTATTAAATAACATTTAAAAAAACATTCATACACAAGCATTTGATGCGTACTCTCTGAGTGGTTTCATTGCTAAGTCATCACCAATTTTTAAATGTGAGGCCTTTTATGAGATAAAGGATTGTTTTGAAAATGTACCTAAGAAAAGCTTTTTTATAGCACACATTTGGTTTTTAGATTAAAAAATATTTTAAAAACATTTACCAATGTCCAAGAAAGTTATTTTAGTATTTTTAATAAAATTCTAAATGTGCAGAAAATGTTTGTTTACTTTGTTTTTAAAATAAATAATTTAAATTAATAAAATTTTGCAAAAAAGTAGTTCAAATCTACAACACCAACTAAAATCAGAAAAAGGTAAAAACACCAACTAAAATCAGAAAAAGCTAAGAACAATTTATCAGAGGTAAACTATATTTTGTACATTTTTGTATTTCCCACAAAATTTAAAAAAACTGAAAATTCTTTGTTTTTACAATTTTTAGGCTTATATTTTCATAAAAAGGTTTGTACAATGAAAATTGTGTTTACCACATTTATGTCATCACACACTGCTATCAAACATATGCCATAGCACACTGCTATCAAACATATGCCATAGCACACTGCTATCACATACTGCTATTAAACACTGAAAATTGTGCTTATCACACATATGCTATCTCACACATATATCACATATTTCTGATATATATCACACTTATGTCATATATGTGTGATATATGACAAGCACATGATTACCACACATATGCTATCACACACTGAAAATTGTGTTATAACTTATTTTTTATGCATGTAAAAAGGTTCAGATATGGTACCAGTAAGAAAAGATTTAACACTTGCAAGAATTTGATAATACTTCATTAAGTACTATAATCGAACTGAACATTTAACTAATGTAATTTTTGGTGTGGACATATTCTACTTAAAATTTAAAAAAGGAGAGAAAACAAAAAGTGATCTACGGCACTTTAAACTTTTAAGTTATAAAAGCCTAATTTGCAAGACATTGATTCAAAAAAGTACTGTATGATGCCAAGGTCAATTACTCTAAATTAAACCTCATATTTCATTTCAGAAGTTAGGTTTTAGAGACTTTCAGAAAATATTGAATTTTTCTAACTATTTATTTTCTAACAATCATCAAAATCAAATCGAATGATTTGATTTTGATTGACTAATTTTGATCTTTTTGTTACCTTATTATACTGTTTGTATTACTGACTTGTTAACTTTTTTTATCATGCTTGCCATATTTTTACTTATTTTCTATTATTTTACTCTATTCTCTACCTTTATAAACTTCTTATTTGCCCTTGTATGAATTACTTTTATCATATTTTTCACAAATGTGAGACCTGTTCTAGCTGCAAAGCTTGAGCTTCTGTCTCATAATCTTGTTGCTAGGTTGCATCTCATTCTCTTTTCTACAAATACTACCATTGTTGCTGCTCCACCAAGCAATAATCACTTGTTCCTTCGCCAAAACTTAATCTTGTGTGATTCATCAATCTTAATCTGTGACACAGTCAAGTTTACATCCTATTACAACTGTTTCTTCTTGCTCAAAATTTATTTTCAAATTGGTTTTATTTATTTAATATTTTCAGTAAACATTGATGCTTTGGAATTCATTTTTCATTTTTATGTTTTCCTGACACATACAAATTTTTCAAGTCTTTTTATCAATCACTTTCTTATTCTTTCACTTATTTTTAGAATATTGTTAGAAGGATATTAAAAAAAAAAAATTGCAATATCGCTTGTTTCAAATCAATAAGAACAAGCATCTTAGGTCGGTCATTTCCATTAAAAAGACCTCAAATAGCAGCAAATATTTTTTACTAAATAATAAAAGTAAACATTGATGTAGGCTCTGAGTTTCTAAAAGTATGTATGCATGTATTGAATAGCTAAGAGAAACAAACAAAAAGTATTCTTACTAAAAAAAATGCCTGTTTTCAAGCATAAATATACTCAAGGTTGAAAAAATTTGTTGGCAATTGTGGAGTTTGTAAAAGTATGAGAACTTATTAGAACTTAAAGCAAATTTTAGAGTTATTTTGTCTAGAAAATGTTGCTTTCACACTTGCAGTAGACATAAAACTTGAAATGTTTTTCTTAGATTAGACTCGCCTACACAAACATATCTTTGTCTTTGTTGTGAAATTTCCAAAACTTTGGAAAATCAAACAATGTTAGGGAAATTAAGGACACTTTAAATGATTAGTTCCAATCCTATTAATTAGCAGAAAACGCTTAATGTTTTTACAAAGAAATCACAACTCTCAATGGCAGGTTAAAAAAATTATGTAAAACTCATTTTATTCAATCTTCCTGATCAAACAATAGGTCATGATACTTTGCCAACCAGAGAATTGCTTGGAACTACCAACAGACTTTTTGATCATTTAACAGTCATCCTTAGTTAAAGTAACTTGTGTTTTTTGATCAACTGGTCAAGCAAATTTAGCATCTACAGACATAATTTAAAGTCTACAATTTGCTTTTGGGAAGAATTGTTTGAAAATACCAAAAGTAGATTTAAAGGTATAAAATTACTCCATTTAAAATAATCAATGCAATCCAGCAGACATGCTTGGATTTAGGAACAATACAAAGACTTAAGAACAGGAATGTATTAAGATTCTTCTTTTTGAGAGAGAGATCTTGAGACATATGCTGCCAACAATGCCTGAGTTTAATGACAACCAAGCAAAAAGAATGCTTTTACCAAACAAAAACTTTACATTTAAAAAATGTTAAGCTTTATCGAGTTTTAATGTAAGCAAGCATCAGAAACTGCAAATTTTACACTTTCGAATAAAATTTGATTCATCAAGCAAAAATTTGAATCATCAAGAAGACTGCAAAAAAATAAAAAAATTAGACATCTCTAAAAGTAACTTAATAAAAAGTAAACAATTGAGTGACCTAATATTAGTAACTTCATTTTTTTTAAATATTGATTACTTTCTCAAATGTTACTAAATGTTTTTAAAAGTATGTGAAAGCTATCTTGAATATAAAATCAGTACAAATTTTTTTATTCAATTAGCAAATGAGTTATATTATATAAGGTTCTATGAATCACAAAAAATTTATATTTAAAACAAGTTGAAAAATACTTGAATTTTATCAGTGGTAAATTATGATGAATGAAAACAATTTTTTCAACTTTTGTTGATAGCAAACGATTCTGCTTTTCCTTGTAAATTATACCTGCTTCCAAAAATAGCCGCTCACTATATACACTACTACCTGGAGATGATAAATAAATCTTTGCAATTTTTGCTAGACTTAGATGTTGTTTTGCATTGGCTGAACACCACTTGTAAGGGTCTACTTTCCAATCTAGGCAAACAGTTTTTATGAATAAATCAATTTTGTTTACTGTTGAACTTTTCTGCTCAACATTTTCATCTGTGTGTATGTTTTCTGTAGTAACTTCCTCAAAACAATTTCAGAAACTATTGTGTATCTTTTTTTTATCATTTTCATTAAAATCTTTTTTCTTCTGAAGTGGAGATAAGTCATCATTGGTGCTACTAAATCCTTTAAAACTTTTTTTAAGAGCTTCTAAAAAATATTTTTGTTTTACTCTTTGTGTTTTTACTATACCTAAGAAATTAGTTTTGAAGTGCGGGTCAATAAAAGTTGCAGATATTTGTAATTTTCATTCAAGTTGATATTGAAACAAAGATCTTGCTGTTGATAAATTCTGTGTTCTCTGTGCTGTCTCCCTTTCCCAGATATTTTAGCAATGTGATATCATTTGGAATTACCTCAGGAATGCAAGAAATACTTGAGCTGGGTATTTTTGTAGTTTATTTGAATAGCTTGAGAAATTTGATACATTGTTCCATTAACTCCCATTGAGCAGGTGTTTAAAGAATCATGATCAGTTATATACAACGAGATAGCTCACTTTTGGTCTAATAATCGTTCCAAATAATAGTATGTTGAATTCTAGCATGTGCTAACACCTTGTATTAATTGGTGGTCTGGCAGTTTAAGTTCTTAATGAATGCATTTTAGTTTTTCTTGTACTATACTAGATTGGTTAAAATGGGGTATGATTTGTCTTGCAGCAGTTACTATCTGTGTCATTTCTATTAAGAATTTAGCGATATATTGAGAACCAATTGTACTAAATAAATACAACACTTGTTTTATTTATATCAATCATATTCTGCATCTCGTACACCTTTTATCATATTGGCTCCATTTTCATGGACAAGAAAATAGATTTTGCTATGTGAAATGCTCTATCTTTCTGCAATAGTATTGATTTCTTTTGCAATATTAGTACCAGTATGTGAATTAGAAAACAGCTTCATTGCTAAAACAGCATGTTCAAGAATAAAATCTAGAGATATCCAATATGCAGTAAAACTCAAGAAACTTTGGTTGTTACGCTGATATGTTCTCATTCTAGATGCCATGGATACTGCTGTTGTTTGTGAAATACTAGCTAATTAACAATGATATTTTATTGATTTTAGATCATAAATATCCCAAAATAATTTTCTATCAGGTGTTGCTTTCAGAGTTAACTGTTTCTTTTTTAACATACCTGTTAATGCTGGTATATTAGAGTCAGTAAAGGTGAGTGAACTGTCACTTTTGCTCCCTCTTACTGAAGGAGTTTCAATTAACTTGGTGCACTGCTCAAAATGCTAGATTAGAAGCTGGTTATTCAGACAAGTTGTAGCTGGAAACAAAAAAGAGTACTTAAAAAAACTTAACTTATAATAATTAAAGTACCTACTATGCAAAAAAAAGGAAAAAAAAAATTACCAGCATAAATAATTTTTTTTATTTAAACATATTTAATTAGTTGTAATATACATAATAGTTTTACTTAAATGTTTTTCTTCCATCTCCACCACGCGAGATCTTGTTTTTACGCACCAAACAAACTGCTAGTTTTTTGTCTTCCCTGCAAATTTCATAATATTTCGAAATAGGATTTTTTATTAAAAGATGCCATTTTTAAAGCTTTTTGCAAACAAATGTTTGAAATAACACAATTTTTGTTACTTATTATAGCTTTTTGAAAGCAAAACAACAATCAAGAACAAAGTCTTTTATGTTTATTAAATTAATTTTTTGATTAAATTTTTTTAAAGGATAATTAATTTTTAATGTATTTATATGGTTTTTAATGAAAATATTTGAGGTCTGTAATTTAAAATAATCTATCAAATTTATAAATAAAAGAATTTTGTTTAGTAAATTCAATTAATTCATTTACAAATTCTAGAGGCAGTTAATATTATAAATATATTAACAACTAGCATAAATTGCAAACAACGCAATTGTCACTAAATGCTCTTAAGCTTTCACTATAAAATTACACTTATTGTATATCTTACGAAATAGGTTGTAAGAAATACAACCTATAAAAAACAAAGTTTGATGTAACAAATAATCAACAAATAACATGACTAAACAAACAAATAAAATTAATTTTCGCATAAATTACTCATAGTTTGACTACTTATTCACTTTACTAATGCAGGTTGGAAACTGTCACCCATGAAATAGTGAAAGTATTACTGAATATTTGGCTATATGGCGGACAATCAAGCCAAATATTCGGTATTCAGCAAAATCACTATTCATGGCATCTCTAGTTTTGGCTTTTACACTTTTTAATTTTTTAAAGTATTTTTTTTTAATTTCACTGAATGTGAAAAAGAAGCCCTTTATGGCATCATTATCATTACTACATCATCCATACGAAATCAATGGTAAACTTATATACCTTCAAACTATAAAAAAAACTTTTACTTTTTTTCTCTTTTTGAAAATGATTTCAAAAAACACAAACACAATAAAGTTGTATTGTCATAAATTGTCGTAATTGGCTTGTCTTGTCATAAATTAAGAGGTCTGAAACAAAGCTACAAAAGAAGAGAACACATTTAAAACAGAAATGGCAGTCTTTTTAGAAACAGAAAAGCTATAATATTTTTTTATAGTTGGATTTTAACTACCTATTGAAGAACTTCAAACAATTAAAAAAAAAATCAAAAAATAGAAAAAAAAAGTTAAATCAACCTTTTTAACGAATATAATACACAACAAGAACATTGTAATAACATTAATAAAATATAAAACAAAAATATATAAAAGTGTAAAAAAATTAGAATACAAAAAAGAATATACTATAAGAATAATACCTTATATTGAATAAAAAACTCATAAAGCATTGTTTTTGGAACATTGATTTGAAAAGTTACAAGAGTAGCTGATGTATCAAGCTTCCCAATAGAAACTGAATAACCAAGTACATAGAATGTATTACCACTGGCCTCAGTTAAATTTATATATTCATGAAAGTAAGCAACCTAATCAAAAAATTTAAGCAAATTTTCAAACAAAATAAAAAAATTCTTTTCTTGAGAAAAAAAAATTAATAAAAAAATCTTTTATTCAGCAACAAACAAAAATTTATTTGTAGCTAACTGTAAAGCTAAATTGTTTAAAATATTTTATTGGTGTTGTTTTATTATTATTGTATTTATTGATGTTATTTTATTATTATCATTTTTATTGCTATTATTATTATTATTATTATTGCTATTATTATTGCTATTATTGCTATTATTATTATTATTATTATTATTATTGAATTTATTGATGTTTTTTTATTATTATTATTATTATTATTATTATTGCTATTATTATTATTATTACCATTATTATTATTATAACAAAAAATACAGTTAAAAAGCAAGGAAACGGTTGTCAGAAGATTTGAAAAGTTGTAGATTGTATGAGTCAGAAAAACATGAAAATGGGAGAAAGTTCAGAAGTGATGAAGTGCTGGGGGGAACAAATTTGAAGAATAAATGTTTTTAGAGTATTTTATTAAAAAGATGTGACTGCTGAATGACAAGTCAAACAAAAATTTGATGGAACTAAAGATGATAGCTTCTTTGAGCAGCGACCATGATAGTATTTGTAGAAAAGAGAGATGCAAATTTACAAGGATGGGATAGAGGCTTAAGATTTACAAATAAATCAGATCCAACAACATTTATAATGCATTTTTGGACCTTGTCTAAAAGAATGAGTATCATTAGAGGCTGAAATATGACAACATTATTCCATAACTGAGTTTTATTGGATTTAAATTCATAAGCCACTGCAAACCCAATCTTTTACAGAATTGAGATCAGATCAGATAACAGTTGCATGTTCTATGCATTTAAAAAAAGAGACTTTTTGTGAAGACAAGAGTATAAAGTTGAGTTTTCAGCAAAAAGAGCTACTTTAGATGTAAGGTTGTCATGAAGATCATGAATGTAAGTAAGAAATAATTAGGATGCAAACTTTATCCAAAGCTTTAGATATTTTTTGAGCAATAGCCTTTACCTATCTGCCTCCAACTAATGCACAATAGAATCTTTCAGTCACAGCAGTTAGCAAGTCAGCTGTAGAAGATTGAAAACCATATTGATTTTCTGAGTAAGTTATTTGACTAATAATAGAGAGAAGACTGATCAAACAATAACTGGTCAGAATGTTCTCCAGATTTTTTAAAATTGGAAATTTTAGCATTAATCTGATTAAATATATTTTATATCCCTAATGTATCTTCTTCTCTGGCTACATTATCTTGTTTTTAGAGGTATTGAATCTAAAGACTATTAAATTCTTTTGTCTTAGGTCTCTACTTTGAGATTCTTTAACAAAAACATTGAATAAATTCAGTTGAGCTGTTTTGTTACTCTTTTTACTTTTTACTACATCAGACCATGCACAATTATTTGAATTTAGTACGTAGCATGTATGTACTACATCAGACCATGCACAATTATTTGAATTTAGTATGTAGCATGTATGTATTACATCAGACCATGCACAATTATTTGAATTTAGTATGTAGCATGTATGTACTACATCAGACCATGCACAATTATTTGAAATTACATGAAATTCTTTCTGCAAAAAAAACAGGTACAAAAGTCATTTGCGCAATAGATTGTCCTACGGATACAGTAAATGCTTCAATAGACGAATTATAAAGTATAACATGAATTTCCAGATTCATCGTGCGCATGCGCACCCCCTGCAAAGGAGGGGGGGAGGAGCACAAACACAAATCAGGGAAGAAAACAAGATTCAATCAAGCAACCAGTAGATAGTTAAGAGAAAATTTAAAAGAGTTTGGAAAACGCTTTTGTAAGGCTATGACAGTATTGTTGTCTGGACCACAAGCCATAGAAAAGTTTAATTGAGAAATGACTTTAGCAATGGAAGTTGGAGTAATTTGAATGTCTAACTATGTGTTAATCTGTTTAACTAGCATGGCAGAAAAAATAAGGCCATAAGATTCAAAAGTCAAATTAGAAGAAATATTGCATGCAAATAGTTTTGCCCTCTCCATAAGAGATGTAATAAGATCAGTCTTATGACTTATAGATCAAATGTTAGACTTACTTAATGACAATGTTGAAGGTTTTCCAAAAGTCTCTAGAGCCTAACTTCCTAAGATTTAAATCTATTTAATGATAAAAAAGGAATATGTTCTCAAGAGTTGTTCTTTTAAAAAAGATGTATAAAATGATTATGATTAGATAAAGCAGCTGCACAAGAAAGTGAAAACCATGGAGTAGAATGAAGCTTGACTGGAAATCAACAAGAAGGAATAAAAGCTTTCATGCCTGCCTAGATCTGGGAGGTTACATAATAGGCGTATTTTATCAGTGGAGAGAGAAAAGACATAAGCTCAATGACGAAAAAAATCACGAAAAGAATCCCAGTCAGCTTTAAGGTAGTAATAAGTAATGCAATGATGAAATGGGTGATTAGTAAGTCCAAAATAAAATTTAAAAGATAAAAGATTTATAGAGATCATTGCATGAATGGAACCAAAAGAAAAAAAAGAGAAGTTGAACACAAGCTATGTTTAGAGAAAAGATAAAAATCAAGGAGTGAAGGTAAATGATTAGGGTTGTCTGGAAAAATCTTAGTAAAAGATTGAGAAATACAGAAGCTTTGGGTTTTTGTGCCAGCAGGGTCAGTGTTGTTAGAGCAAAGCCATTTAGTGTGATGAGCATTAAAGTCATAAATAACAACAATATTGGCAGAAGGGTAAAGAGAGAGAGCATGGTCAATTTGATCAGAGATTACATCTAAAAGAGTGCAATCATGAGAAGAAGGAGAACAATAAAGAACAAAGAGAAAGGTGATAGATTGAAGATATGAATTTAGTAAGAGGTAAGATTCAATTGATGGAAAGTTATTTTGAAGGTCACAAATATTTGTGAAAGATATATTAAAACAATAAGATGTGGGATGGTTTTTAATATCAAACATTTTAAATGGAGTACTAAAACTAGTAACCCATTTTTTTCTCATCTTTTAACAAATTAAATTGTTCAACACCATTTTTTTATTTATTAAGAAAAAATCAACTTTAAAATGAATACAAATTAATTAAGTAGAAATTTAAATTATTTGAAACATAACAATGATATCCTTATTCTGTGAAAAAACTGGCTTAACAGTTCTATGAAATGCTAAAAATTGTTTTAAAATTAAAATAAATAACTATCATAAATTTTATTTAAAAAAATAAATAGATTAAGTCAAACAACTTTATTTTAAAAATAAGCAACAAAAGCTTTTTATTCGAATATACACTGTCTTGTGACGAAAAAAAAAATTTATTTAAATTAGTGAGCTTTAATCAATTAGTGCTAAAGAAAAAAATATTTAAATATTTAATTAAATTGCAAGAAAAAAGACTAACAAAAAAAAGAAAGATAAGGAAAAATTAAAATTTAAAAAAAACAACAATACAAAGACAATAAAAATAAATAACTTATTTAAAAACATTAAAAACTTGACAGCTATGTTTGTCCAAGCTGTTTTAACATTATTGTTTTAAAAATTGATTTTTAATTTCCACAATGACATTTTTAGCATTAACACCAAATGTTTTTAAATTTAGATAAATAGTTTGTCTATAGGCCATTGTGTGAAAACCATTTAAATAAATATTAAAGCTATATTTGAAATACTAAGTGATGTTTTTTTGGCCTTAAAACTTTTCCTAACTATTTGCTAACAAAAAGTTGTACTCAAACAAAAATTTTGCTTAACTAAATATTTTTATTACTAATATGAATTTAAATTTGGATTATTTTATTGGAACTACTATTGGAAAAAAAATGCAATTTTTCAATTCTCTATGGCCTACTATTAAAACTATTAAAATTATCAGCATTTGATAAAGTTTGGCATGGGATTTTCCGTAACCTCTTATCTTACGGTGCATCAGGTAACATCTTTAAAACTATTGAATCTTTCCCTACCAATCATAGTATAAAAGTTGCTCTCATTGGACAGCACTCTTCTTCATTTCCTGTAACTTTAGAGGTTTGTCAAGGTTCTATCCTACTCTTTTTTTAGTTTTCATCAACAATCCTCCAGAAATTCTTATATCTAAGGTGGCATATGTTTGCTGATGATTTATTATTGCCATTTATTCTTATCTTGATAAGAAGCTGATACTCTCTGATTGCTTGGAGATCTCACTTCTGCTACAGCATGGGACTCACAGAGGCTGGTTAACTTTAATTTAGATAAAACTCAATTTTTTTCAGCCAATTGTTACCACAATAATTTAGATCTTCCTATATTTATGAATGGTGATGCACTCAATGAGTCATTCATCTTCTAGGATTAACACTTACTTCCAATCTTTCTTGGAAACCATATATCAAATCCATTATAAAAATAGCATCTGCTAAGGTTGCATCTCTTTATCATGCTTGACACTTTCTTACTCCGGATTCTATACTTGTATTGAGTACTTTCTCTTTTAGACAAGGTTCGAAAACGCATTGTAAACATAGTTGGACCTGTTCTTGCAGCCAACTTTCAACCATTATCATATCGTCGTAATGTTGCTTCTCTTTCTCTTTTCTACAAATACTGCAACGATCTCTTGTGCCATCTACTAAAATTCATTCTCGTGTTACTCTTCATTCAATTAAGTCTTATCGTTTTTCTGTGGCTATTTCTAAGTGTTCCAAAAACCCTTATTCCTCTAGTTTTTTCCTCAAACATCAGTAGACTGTTAATTATTATCTTGCTTTATAAACTTCATCTTTTCTCTTCTGATAGCTTCCAACTCTAATAGTGGTTGCTTGCAGCTTTGTTGAAAGTGAAGATTTAAAAAACAATATTTTCTTGAAGTCATTTCTTTAACTTTATTTTCTTTGTTTATTGTGTATTCTTTAATTACACTTTTTAGCATACATCAATATAAAAAGCAAAATAATCTTCCTAAGCAAAAAAGTTTTCTTTATGTGAATGACAGTGGAATAAACTCTGCTGATTAAATCATTAAGAACAGAGAATGTAATTATCCAAAGGCTATTTACAGCCTCAGTTCTTAATGCTTTAGGAAACAAAAAATGTTAGGAACTGTAAACATATACAAAACTATTAAAAAATAAAAAAGGTTAAGTTAAGTAAAGGTTTGTAAATCTTAATAAAAAACATTATTTATATATTATAAAATAATTATTATAAAATAATTAGTTTATAAAATAATTAGTTTAATACAGTAAATTGAAAATTAAAAAAAAATACATAAATACCGGAGAAGAAACTTGTTGCGGACTAAACAATAATTGTCCAACACTAGCTGAAAAAAAACCAGTCCTAATTTGTTCACATCGGGAACCAAAATAATTCTGCCGACACAGACATTGACCAGATTTATCACATGTCATATTAACTGAGCCAGAAGGATCACAATTGCAAGGCCGACATTCTGATGGATTACTTGTAGGATAAGAAAAGTAGAGTGGTTTACAATCAGCACAAGTTCGTCCAGTAAAACCAATTTTGCATGGACAAACTCCAGTTAGTTTATCACACACAGCACTTCCATTAATTGTACCAAATCTGTAACAGCCACATGCATTACAACCATTTAAAACAGTAGCAGAGAGACCATAAAACCCATCTTTACATGTGTTACAGAAAGTACCATCAACATTACTTTTACAAAAGCATCTGCCTGTCACTTGATTGCATACAGAACTTCCAAATAAAACTCCACTCATAAAACAATTACATGCTATAAAATCATACCATATTAAAAATAATTTAAAAACAATATTAACATATAATGCAAAGACAAAAAAAGTGACAAACATTTTTTTAGTATATAGGGTAACAAAACTTACATATACAAGTATTCTTATCAAATAGCTGTTTACCAACATTTCTATAATAACCAACTGCACATAAATCACACTTATCACCCATTGTATTATCCATACAATTTTGACATACGCCATATTTTTTAGTAGCATCATAAACACAAGAAGTGCTGTGAGAATTACATGAACAACCTTAAAAACATAGTTAACTTAATAAAATTTTACAAATGCTAAATTTATTTTTTATATAGGTATTTTGTATTGAATAAAGTTAACCCAATTTTATTTATTTTATTAAAAAAATTAAAATAATATGTTGAAAAACATAAAATTCAAAAAAAAAAAAAAATTTCAAAAAACAATTTACTTTTTTTTAATTTATTCATTTATAAACAAAACTGAAACAAACAAAATTTGAAAACATTTCTTTTAAAATATATATTTATAGATTCTTATTTTATTCTTGTTCTTAATTTTGACATCACAATTCTAAATTTTAAAAATAATTGTGTCAATGTTTAAAATAAATCAATATTTCAAGATTTGAAATATTGTAGTTTTAGATAAAAATATAACCTGAAAGAGCACATACATATAATCTAAAATAAATATCAAAAAGTATAGACCTCCTATACAATACTAAACAGTTGTTAAACCAAACCTGTTTGAAATTCATTTACTTTTTTTTTTATTCATTAATATCTAAATTACGCTAATGTTGCTTGGTGCGATAATTACGATATGTTCTATTGAGTTTATAAGTTTGAAATATTTTACTATAAGAATTAAAATTATCCCCATTTAACAGTATTGTAAAATATTTTTTGTACCACGCATTTTCTTATGATGCAGATAAATTATGCAGAAACGTCAAAACATCTTTTAACAATAATTTCAAGGAAACTTTATCTGGTTTTGGCTTCTCTTATTAAACTAATTTCCATTAAAAATTCTTGTTTCACAAATCCTTGCAAAAATCCTATTTTCAATTTTGATTTCTTACTTTCAAGTTGTAAAAAAAAAAAAAAAAAATTAAAGTAAAAAAAACTCATTTTTTCAGCTTAATGAAATTATGTCAACATTGCATATAAATTTTTTGCTTATATTCTTTTAGTTCACACTATTTTTATAACGTTGCCCCCCCCCCCCCCCCCTTTACAATCTTACTATAGATTATTTTAAATCTTTTTTTTATAATCTACTAGCTGGAGAAAAAAAACATGATTTCAACCAAATTCACTCCCACTCCTATCCCTCTTAAAGAATAAAAGTTGCTTTTTAAGTGAAAAACCTACCTTTTTAAAGTATAACTTACTTTCACATGGTTGACCAAAAGTCCAAGGTTTATTATTAAAAAGACTTCTACATCTTTCACAGTTTTTTCCATCAGTATTTTTCTGACAAATGCAAGTTCCATAATCCTATATTAAATTTTTTTCAATTTTACAAACAAAGACAAAAAAGATAAAATGCAAGAGTATTAATAAAAAAAAAAATACCTCTGGTGAACACTGATTTGACATTCCATTACAAACACATGAAGCTTGAATGTCAACATCTCTAACTGCAAAATAAAACTTTCTGGGATCAGCTACTGATCTATCAAACTCAGATGGCATAAAAAATGTGTTAAGAACAGTTCTAATATTTGTTGCAAGATAATAATCACGAACAATCCCATTTTTTAGAACTTCAGTGGCAACATAATCATCTCTTCTTGGAACATAAGAAATCTGAAAAACAAAATACTAATTGTTTTTAAACTTCCATTTAGAACCAATAAATAATATTAAATGCCGTAACAACCACCTTGACTTTAAATAGATGGGTTCTATTCTATATTCCCAAGAACTACCATAGTTTAATATGAAATTTCAAAACTTTAAATATAAATTAGAAAAAATTCAACAAAAAAGAAAATATATTGATAAAATATTTGTGCTAAATGAAACCTTGAAACAATATGAATATGACTCGGCTAAAAGTTTTAAATCTGATCCTAAGAAACTTTATTCATACATGAACAGCAAACAAAAATATAAAGATGGAATTCGCACTTTAAGGTTTTCAAATCGTACAATAAGTAATAACCTTTTAAATTTTTCTAATTTGTTGAATACCTGTTTAAAATCTTTATTTACTCAAGACGATAACAAAGCCTTACCAAAATTTAATCCTGTTACTAAAGTTTACTGTGAAAACAAATTATATAAATAAAATAATCAGCCTAATAGAAACTATTTTACAATTAAAATCATTGAATAAACACAAAACTTGAGGCAGCAATGGAGTCCATCGATATGTATTGAATAACTGCTCTGAAAGTTTGAGTTTTCCGATTGAACATATTAAGCTACACCTTGAATCAGGAGAGAAACCAAAAGCATGAAAAGATTCAAACATAGTTCCAATTATTTAAAAAGGCAATAAGCTTGATCCTTTCAACTATAAAATGGCAATAAGCTTGATCCTTTAAACTATAGAACTTTAGAAAGGATAATTAAAAAAAAAACATCATTTGGCATCTTTTGATAAGATTCAGCATGGTTTTTTACCAGGTAAATCCTGCAAATAAATCTTTCAAGTAAATTACAAATTTACTTAAAAATCAAAATATTCTAACTGCGGCAACGGATCAAGATTACACTATTGATACCCTTTACTGACTTTTTCAAAGCATTTGACAGAGTTCATAATAGTAAACTTATATTCAAAATTAAAATGTACATTATAAAGGGATTAGTTTTTAAATGGATTAAGTCTTTTTTTACCTAATAGAAGGCAAATAATTATTCTTGAAGACTTTGCTTCTACATGGCTTAGTGTTTCAAGTGGTGTACCACAAGACTCTTTTCTGGGGTTATTTTTGTTTTTAATTTATATCAATGATTTTCCAGATAAGCTAAAAAGTAAATGTAAGCTCAATTCTAATAATTGCAAAGTTTTTCAGGTAATCTGTGATTATAGTTGTAATGATCTACAGGATGACATAAATTTTAATTTTCATTGCACAATGATTAGAATACGCAGTTAAATATAGAAAAATGTAAAATTATACATGTCACTAAAGGAACAAAATGTCACTAAATGAAAATGTGTGTCTTATCTGACACACATTTTCATTTTTAAATGCAGATATAGTTAAATTTTTTTGCTAGTACACCCTCATCATGAATATGTGTCTTTTATTCCGATTTTTAATTTTTAATATGATTAACTTTATTTATTACTTTAAATCTATAATTAGCTAATTTATCTTCATTTTAGTAAATAATATATTTGGTACAAGGTGGTACAATCCTGCAATTTTTATTTTTTTAAATTTTTCTTTAAATGAGAAACTTTATTTGATAGTGCTAAACAATCTGAATATAAAAAAACATATTTTTTATTATTTTATAGAGTCAGCAAAAAAAAGCTAAAAACATGCAGGTAAAAAGAACATAATTAATATTGGCAAATGTTGAGATGTAAGTTTAAATTTTTACAAGCATATAGAAAAAATGCATTGTAAACATTGGACCTGCTCTTGCAGCCAACCTCCAACCATTATCGCATCATCATAACATTGCTTTTCTTTCTCTTTTCTAAAAATACTATAATGGGTACTGCTCTAAAGAGCTAGCATCTCTTGTGTCATCTACTAAAATTCATTCTCGTGTTACTCGTCATTCAATTAAGTTTCATCTTTTTTCTGTGACTGTTCCTAATTTGCAATCTTTTAAGTCGTCTGTCAATCGTTATCTTGCTCTATAAACTTCATCTTTTCACTTCCAGTAACTTCTGACTCTTATAGTGGTTGCATGCAGCCTTGTTGGAAGCGAAGATGTAAAAAAAAAAAGAAAAAAAGAAGAGGAAAGGTTTTTCAAAATATTCATCAAAAGTAAAATGGCAAGTATACATGAGGTACAAGTATATATGAGGTAAGTAATATTTTGAACTCTGACCAAAACTACTACTACCAGCCTATTCTACAATTAGTAGACTGTAAAATATTTCAAATTAAAATAGCAAATAGTTTTTGAGAAAATTGCAGAAAAACAACTTATAAAATTAAAAAAATTATATGCTAAATAAAATATCTAATTAAAAAGCATCAAAACTGAAAAAGGACAATAATATTGAATACTTTTTCGCTTTGTTAAAACAACTTTTTTTTATTAATATTAAAGTCTTTTTAACTCTTTTATTTGACATCAATTGTATATTTTTTAGACATTTTTTGTTGTATTGTTGTGCATTAAGAATAAAATAATAACATAACAAGTTAAACAAATTTCTAAGGCCGTTGTTAAGACTTTTAAATTATTCTTGTTGACTTGAATACTAATTTATAGACTTTTTATTAATTTTTAAAGAATGGTAAACTGGTGCTCATGAACTAGGGAGTTTAATCTTTTGTAATCAAAAAAATAAATGTGTTTTTAATAGGGTAGTACCACCTTGACTTAACTTTAAGGAAAAATTTATGAGATTTTTTCAACAACAAAGCTTAAACTATCTCTTTTACTTATATTGTTTTTACTTTTTTTGTATTTTACAGGATAAATAAACTTAATTAATAGGATTTTTAAAAACAATTGTAAAATTCTTTATATGATTCTTTAAACAATGCTTTTTAATTTTTTTTATTTTTAATTTTTATTATAAAATAAAGTACTTGAAAAACAATTACTGAAACTATTTAATAAACAATTAAAGAACTTGTAAACTATGTTGAAGAAATGGTAAACTAAACAAAAGAATAAAAAAAGTAATTGAAAAATATCACTTTAAAAAAAACTTTTAAATTATAACATAAAAACAAAGAAACCCTTAAATTTTTCGAAAAAAAAAAAAAAAAAAAAGTCAATATAGTTTATAGAAATACAAATACATTTCAATTAAAAACAAATATAAGAATTAAAAAAAGCTTTATACACAAATGTGAAAATATAACATATTATTATCAAATACAAAAACTTATTTGATCACAACCCTGTGAGGAAAACAGGTTAAAGCAACAGCTTTATAACAAAGGGAATACATTAAAAAGATTCTCACTTTTACCATTGCTATAATATATATATATATATATATATATATATATATATACTATATATATATATATATATATATATATATATATATATATATATATACATATATATATATATACATATATATATACATATATATATATACATATTAGAGATGTACCGATTAATCGGCATCGGCATCGGCATCGGCTTAATCGGCCACTTTTTGCACAATCGGTATCGGTATCGGCATCGGTCTTTCTTTATCAATTTACCGATTTTCCAACCGATGGCATTTTTTTATTTTTATCCCTAAAATTGTATTTATTTTTTGAAAGTTTTCTTTTCATAGTTAAAAAAAAGTAAAAAATGTATATTTATTTGATTGAGCTTTTCTAATATCTTTTGAAATAAAGGTTTGACTCTGATTTGGGTCCAAGTATTTGCTTACCAGTTCTGATTCCATGAAAAATTTTACACGATTTAAAGATGTATGGTTTTATACTATCAAATTATAATAGCTAGTTAATCTATCGGTATCGGCATCGGTATCGGCCTTTTCCTATCCATCGGCATCGGTATCGGCATCGGCCAAAAATGTGCAATCGGTACATCACTAATACATATATATATATATATATACATATATATATATATATACATATATATATATACATATATATATATATACATATATATATATATATATATATATATATATATATATATATATATATATATATATATATATATATATACATATATATATATACATATATATATATATATATATATATATATATATATATATATATATATATATATATATATATATATATATATATATATATATATATATATATATATATATATATATATATATATATATATATATATATATATATATTGGGTTACTCACTCCCAAAAAGGTTGCAAGTGACCTCTAATAATATGGGAGTCAATGGAAAACAAAGAACAGTGTTAAAGAACAAAGAAATGGTTTACAGAAGACTTAAAAAGTTAAAGGTTCCATGAGTCAGGATATCATGAAAATGAGAGAGTTCCAAAGCATTAAAGTGAAAGGAAAAAACAAGATAAAAAAATGTTTTGAGAGCATCAGAGTCAGATACAGTAAAAGGATGCAAATCTTTAAGTTATAACAATTAGCAAGTAAGCTGTAGAACAAGAAGATAGAAAACTGTATTGATTGTCTGAGACTAAAGAAGGGATATTAGAAATTTATTAGTTAAAGACTCAGAGACCTTGGTGATAATAGATAAGGACTGATTGAATAATAGACGTTCTCCAGAGTTTTTAAAAATTGGTTTAGTTAAACACTTATTAAATAGTTAAGAGAGAGTTCTGGACACTTTTGTAAGACTATGACAGAAATTTTTTCTGGACCACAAGACATTGAAGATTTTAATTGAGAAATGACTTTAGAAAAGGAAGTCAGAGTGATGTATAACAATGGGTTAACCTGTTTAGCTAGAATGTTAGAATTGAATTAGAGGAAAAGTTATTTGCAAATAGCTCTGTTTTGTTCTTGAGAGAGATTTTAAGATTTCACGTTAGAATGTTCAAACTTTGTTAATGACACTGTTGAAAACTGTTTAAAAGTCTCTCGAGCCTAAATTATGAGAATATATATGAGATTTAGTAAACTGGGAATAATGGAGCTGCAATAATGGATTATGCATCAGATAATACATTTTTACATTGACTTTTTGCAACAATAAAAAAACGTTTGTTCTCAAGGGAGTTTTTCTTGTGAAAAAGATTTTTAAAATGATTGCGATTAGATAAAGCACAAGAAAACAATGGAGTAGAATAAGGCTTGACTGGAAACCAATTAGAAGGAATAAAAGCTTTGATAAATGCCTGGATACAGGAGATTACATAGAAGGCACACTTATCAGCATAAAGATAAAGGAAATCAGTATAAGGTCTGCCACTAAGTAAATCATAAAAAGAATCCCATTCAGCTTTAAGATAGTAGTAATAAGTGTAACAATATGGTGAGTCTAGCAATGTACCATAATTTCTAATGAATTAAGAAAAAAAAAAACATTACCATTTAAATAAAAAATATTTTTAATAACTAATTATTATAATGTTTCATATCTAAATTTAAAGTTCTCACTTGGTTTTGTATAGCTTCTGATTTAATACGAAGACAAATAACATCAAGCTTATTGTAATTAACTGATTCTTGCATGTTAAATGTATCATTACACCGAAGAGCAAAGTAAATTAATGTTGTAAAAGAATTTCCTGTGTCTTGAGATCTTTGAATATACATACTTGATGGAAGTTCAAACTGAAATGTTATTGTAATTTGATGTAACATCAAATTATATCCAAAATCACATTGAATAAACACAGGTTCGTCGAAATTTTTACTTTTCCAATAAGTAATAAGATCATATGAATCAATGAGATATTTTCCAGGATGAGACGTCTGCTCATCCTTTGCATCACATTTAAGTGAACAATCTGTATCCACACAAAAGTCCTCAGGAACCTCTCCACATGTAGAGTTTATTGTCATGTTATGTGGAATTAATTTTGCAACATCAATAGATGGAGGAAAACATGCAGCATTTAATACGCATTGGCCATTTACAAAAAAATTATTTTGAAAGGCAATAGATAAAGTCCAAAATTTTACAAATACGTTAAAATAGTTCATCATAAAAAAATTAACCTCAAACACTTTAGCTGCAGAAATTTTAGTTAGTTTCTAATAAATATAATTAAACTTTCTGAAAAACTAAAAAATGCTGCAGTATTTTGAATCATATTACGCATATTGCATTTAAAATTTTCAAACATTATTTCTATAACTATTATTTTTAAATGTTGATGTGGATAGACGCTATATTTTGTATTAATATTTTGGATTTAACACATGTATATAAACAGTAAACAAACAAGAAGCCGTTTGCTTGAAGAAAAAAAAAATGTTGCCAAAACATTCATTAAGCGTAAAAATAATTTCCAGCGCACAGATTAAGAATCATGGTTATTGACCATGTTTCTAAACTTGACCATTGGTCAAGTTTAAAAAGTTCAACTCAAAACCAAGCTTAAACTTTAAAATTTTAAGCTTGGTTTTGAGTTTTAATTTATTTTTTATAGTTATCAATAATTACAAAATTATTGATGAAGACAAGCAACACCTCTCTTCTTCTATTTTGAGGTTTCCTCTTTCCTTCACGATTTTATGCTGGAAATGAAGCAGCAGACGGTCTTAATAATTGAGTCCTTAAAAGAGTTAACTGTAGGTGTATCTATAGCTTTTTGCGATAAAAAGCGTCCAATTAGAGACAACAAGATTTGTGAAGAAATGTTCATGTAATGCGCATTTTTTTACATTTTGTCTCTCTATTTGCTTATTGTATCTGCGTAGTCCGTATTTTGATGGCTGTTTTTTAGCACGCAAATATCTATTTTTATTATTTTTTATCATTTTATATAGTAAAATTAAGTCTCCACGTAATTGCTTTTGTTCTAGGGTGGTACTCCCAAGCCGGATTAGTCTCACTTCGTACAATAAATATTTGATTGTGGCAATAGTTTTCGTCGTTCATTTCTGTACTTGTTTGAGGAATGGAATGTTACCTTTTGAAAAAAATGAAAATGATTGTGCGGCAAATTATAGATGAGGCTAAGTATAGACTGCGCCATAGTATAAAATCACCACTGTGGAAAGCCTTTTAAAGTTGGTTTGAGGCGGCAGATTCTATTTGAGTTCCAACGCTTAGGTTATCCGATACGAGAATTTTTAGACCTCGTTCTGTGGTAGTTACTATTATTATTAATTGCAATGTGCCATCAATATTCGCCATCATTAATATTTACCATCATCAATATTCACCATCATCAATATTCACCATCATCAATATTCACCATCATCAATATTCACCATCATCAATATTCACCATCGTCAACATTCACCATCATCAATATTCACCATCATCAATATTTACCATTATCAATATTCACCATCATCAATATTAACCATCATCAATATTAACCATCATCAATATTCATCATCATCAATATTCACTATCATCAATATTCACCATCATTAATATAACCAATATTCATCAATAAGTCTTGTTGTACAGACTCTTCAAGCAGATATTAACGATGCAGTCGACTGTTTTTTCTTGAAGAACTTCTGCTTGAAGAGCTTGCGCAACAAAATTTGATGATGGCTATAATTTTACTGTCACCTGTGTGCAATTTAATGTGGTGATGAATTTTATCTAGCAGTTTGTCAATGAAGAAAATAAACAATAGAAGAAGACTCCTTACTGAACATATTTCCACTTCGAGGTGTGTTTATCAATGACTACTTTTTGTTGGCATTTAAGCATTTAAGCATTCCTCGATCTAGAATATTAAACTGCCTCGATGCCGTATGCTTGTAGTTTTTAGTAAATGTTTATGTGGCACCTTGTCAAAGGCTTGGTTAATATTATTGTGTATCACATCTACTACGTTAACGAGATGGACAGCTTCTGTGAGAATAATAAGCGTTTTTTTGTTACACAGATTCGTTACACAGATCTTTTGATTCGTTACACAGATCTTTTGTTTTACAAGTCCGTGTCGTGCTTCATTGATGGATTTCATCTGCCCCCATTGACTTTCTGTGAGATGGCGTAGTCTTGACTCGACATCTTCAACAGCTGTCTTTTGCTTCAAAATTGAAGTTTTCTTTGATTTTATTGGTGAATGCAGACATCTTATGTGTTTGATTTGTGACAAACACTGATTTTAAGTAGTTGTTGAGAGTATGACTAATGATTTCCTTGTGAACTGTTGTGAACTTGTGAACTGTTGTGAACTTGTGAACTGTTGTGAACTTGTGAACTTGTGAACTGTTGTGAACTTGTGAACTGTTGTGAACTTGTGAACTGTTGTGAACTTGTGAACTGTTGTGAACTTGTGAACTGTTGTGAACTTGTGAACTGTTGTGAACTTGTGAACTGTTGTGAACTTGTGAACTGTTGTGAACTTGTGAACTGTTGTGAACTTGTGAACTGTTGTGAACTTGTGAACTGTTGTGAACATGTGAACTGTTGTGAACTTGTGAACTGTTGTGAACTTGTGAACTGTTGTGAACTTGTGAACTGTTGTGAACTTGTGAACTGTTGTGAACTTGTGAACTGTTGTGAACTTGTGAACTGTTGTGAACTTGTGAACTGTTGTGAACTTGTAAACTGTTGTGAACTTGTGAACTGTTGTGAACTTGTGAACTGTTGTGAACTTGTGAACTGTTGTGAACTTGTGAACTGTTGTGAACTTGTGAACTGTTGTGAACTTGTGAACTGTTGTGAACTTGTGAACTGTTGTGAACTTGTGAACTGTTGTGGTTCCATCCGTGATCTCTAGAGGGTTAATCAGTCATTTAACTAAATCAGTCCTTTAACTTGCTTTTTACTGCGGACATATGCATTTAGCTTCTTTGGATCAGACTTCGAGTTAAAAAATAACTGCTGCTTCTCGAACGTTTGTATTGCCTGTTTAATAATCTTAACATCTTAGCGGTTTTGTGTTGATTTTTGTAATAGTTTGTGAGAGTGGCGTCTTAAGACTCTATATTTGCCCCATAACTCGCGTTTTCTTTTTACAGCTTCATAGACCGGAGGTAAACCATATTTCTATTTTAGCAACAAATAGAGCAGTCATCAATGGCATATGTAACTTTATGGCTTTGTTATATTTTGAGACGAGTCGGTAGTAACTGTTGTTTGTTGAGAGGCTGCTATGTGGTTTGATAATGCAGCGAAACTAGCTCGGCTCAAAATAAATCGGGTATAATGAGTAGGCACGTATGTTTTGTCATTATTTGCAATTGTTAAAGAAAGAGTGATAAAACAATGTTTTGACCCATTAATATGTCTCCAAATGGTTCGTATTTTATCTATATAACTCAATTTGGATCATCTCAATAAAACTAAGGCAAAGAACAAAAAAACTCGTCAGGGTTTTAATTGAGAAATCCCAAATTACGTTCTTTAGTATAGCTTCTTAAGCATTTATTCATAACTTAGTTATTTTTAAAAAAGTAACAGGTTTGATCATAGTAAATAAAAAAGCATTTTAAAATCTTTAAGTTAAGCAACCAAGTGTTTTCATTTACAAAGTGTAGACAATCAACCAGGTCAGCAGCGAAAAGAGTGTGCGATAAAACTTTAGAAAAAAAGTTTAGTATCTTCTGCAATTTATTATTATTATTATAGTTATAGCCGTAAATATATTAATACTATGTAATAGATACAGAGAGCAGCATTTATATTTAAATAGCCTGTTTACTAAGCCACCTAATTTCTTTCAGTTTTTTTAAAACGTGTTGTGTTAAATATTGGGGAGAGTGGTATAAAGTAGGCCCCTTTTAAAAATGATAAAATCAACTAGCTGCGCACAAACAAAACTACAAACGATATGTTTTTCAGGATATTTAATCTATGCTCTACAATTTTTTATCTAAAAATTAAAGATGCATAAAAGAAATAAACAAAAACGTTTTTCTAACCAATAAATAACCTCTTTCAAAAAGGAAAAAAAAACTAAACAAATAATTCAAAAACATGATTATATGAAAAAATAGAGAAAAAAAGTTTTTAACATTTTTTTTAATATAAAAAAAATCTCTTTAGTATAAATACTTTATAATATAAAGTATAATAAATACTTTAAAATATAAAGTATTTATAATATGAAGATTTTGTAAATTAAAAAAAATATATTTTGAAAAATATTTAAATAAATCATGTATGTTGTTTACGAAAAATAACTCATGTAAAATTATCACAGATTTATACGTAATGCGGAATGCGGATACGGGTTTTTTATAATTCAATAGGAGTATTTCTCCCCTACACTCGATTCCATGTAACTTCACCGCGAAAGTAATGTAATCTTGTTATTAACATTTAGGATTATTTTAGTTTCCATCCTTCAAATAAAATCCCATGTAAATCCCACTAGAAATCCACGTGGGATGTCCCATGTGGGTAAATACCATAAGGTTCCCACATGTAACTCATGTGGGATTACCCATATGGGTTTGAAGTGGCAAAATTCCATACGGATACAACATGGGAAAATCCCTTGTGGGTAAATACCACATGTAACTCATGTGGGATTAACCCATATGGGTATTAAGTGGCAAATTTCCATACGGATACGGTTTGGGAAAATCTGTCCCATATAAATCCCATGAATCCCACACGGAACTCACATAGAACCCTTGTGGGACGTGGTTTTATTTTTCATTGGAGATGGAACATCTTTATTTTATAATCATAGTAATTTAAAATTGATGTTCGAAACAATGAATGCTGAACTGGAAAACTTTAATTTAGGTTTTAGAGCAAACAAACTATCCTTAAACTGTGAAAAACTAATTACATCCTATTTCATAAAACAGGTCAATCAATGACTCTACCTTTAAAAATTCCAGAATTGCTCATTAACAACGTAACAATAAAACGGAAAAAATATCCAAAGTATCTTGGTGTTTATATTGATCAATAGGTATCTTCCATAAATGTCGCCTGTTTCTTGATTTCTTTTCAAGAAAATGACTTTACTTTAGTCTAATTCACAGTCATCTCACATATGCTAATATTAGCTTATGTTAGATAAATAATTTTGTTTTGTGTATTAGCCAACACTGTATTATAATATAGTGTGGGCTAACACACAAAACAAAATTAGTCAAACTACAAGGGTTGCAAAACCATGCTTGTAAAGCAACTCATTATCAAGGTAGAATGGACAATCCTTCCAATGCGATAACAAATATGAAAGTCTTAAACTTAAATAAACTTAATTTATATCAGATTCTTATTTTTATGTTCAAATATAAATATAATAATATGCTACCAAATTCTTTTTTAGAAATATTTTCGTCATCAATATCTCAAAGTTATAACATGCGATTAAATAGCTTCCATAACTATTATATTAAAAAAACTAGAACCGGGGTTCTGAATTTTCAATTACAGGGTCCTTAACAATGGAAAAACTCGAAAAATCAAAAATTAAAAGACTTAAATGGAATATCGTTGTTTAAACGGCAACATTCCTAGTTTGTAAAAATGATTATGATAAATTAAAAAAAAAAAAAATTATAAAAAGTAAAAAAACAATAACAAAAAAAAAAAAAAAAAATATGTATGTGTATGTATATATATGTGTGTATGTGTATGTATATGAGTATCTGTGTAAATGTTTATATGTGTATGTGTGTATACATAAATATATCAAGTGCTAGTTTAAAGAAATTTTTGGTTTTTAGAGAATATAAAAATCTTATAAATAAAAAGTTGAGTAACGTTTTTTGTGTGTAAAGTAAAATAATTTTTGAATAACTAGTTGTCAGATTCTAAAAAAGAAAGAACACAGTTCTAGGTACACAGTGAAATGACTCAATTTGGAATTGATATATAATTTAAACACTAGTGTTTAAACCCTCTAAAGCTACAATTACGAGCTTCGTTCTCTACAAATTTTTGAAATACTTTTCAGATTAAAAAAGTCTTTTTACGGACTTACAAAAGGGGGGTGTCTAAAATACACAACCGCCGAATTATGAATGCAATTATCTCTTTTAATCAAATATGAACCAAGTTTAAAAAGTTTAATTCAGTTATTTGTATAAAACATATATATGTTTCATGTTGTATTTTATATACTAAATAATATACTTAATATTATGGTAAACATAGCTATGCTAGTTATTTTAAACGCTAGTGTTTAAATTATATATCAACTTCAAAATGAGTCACTTCACTGTGTACCTCGGGTTGTATTCTTTCTTTTAAAGAACCTCACAACTAGTTATTCAAAAAATATTTTACTTTACTACTATATATATATATATATATATATATATATATATATATATATATATAAATTATTTTACTTATCTACTCTATAGTAGATTAAAACCTCTACTTCGGTGCGATAAAGATGATCGAGATTTCTTGAGTTGTCACAATAAAATTATTCGGTTTTAGTATATTGATCCGTTTGTGAAAATCAAAGAAAATAGAGTTGAAAAGGATTAATCCGTAAAAGTAGAGGCATTTAGATAAAATTTGAAAAAAATTAAACTGGATGTTAAGTAAATAGAAAATTTTTGAATTTTTGTATTCCAACATGTTTTAATTGGTTATCCATCTTTAGGATCATCCAAAATTTTGAAGACGATTTAAGCCTGCGATTTTGCAGACTTAAATCGTTTTCACGAGTTAGTGCGCATGCGAAGATTTTATTAAAAATGTAAAGCCTAAAGGTCTTTCGTATAATTCAAAAAAAGATTTTTAAGTTTCCAAAAAACACAAACCCATAACGTTTTTAACGGTTGATACGGTTTAAAAACTACACGTAATTTTAAATAATCTTAATTTTAATTCTGTAAAAAAAACCCTCTAAAGCTACAATAACGAGCTTCGTTCTCTTTTTTTCTCGTTTCTCTTCGTTCAAATTTTTGAAATACTATTCAAATTAAAAAAGTTTTTTTACGGACTTAAAAAAGAGGGGTGTCTAAACTACACGACCGCCGATTTATGAATACAATTATCTCTTTTAATCAAATATGAACCAAAAAAAAAAGCTTAATTCAGTACTTTTGTATTATTTTATACAAAAAATTGTATAAAATTTATATATTTGTATAAATGCAAGGAAAATTTATGTTAAAAAGTTTCATGTTGTATGTTATACACTAGATAATATACTTAACATTACGGTAAGCATAACTTTGCTAGTTAACAAATAGATGCAAAGCAAATTGATGCCCAACCAAACTGCTGAAGTTTTAAATCCGGCTGCAGCTACAGAAAATAAGTACACTTTAGCCACATAGACAGATGCAAAAATAAATGAGTATAAAATGTTGCATAAAATGCATTATATTGTAATTTTTAAGCTAGGAATGATAAAAACTTTTGTTTGTTATCAAATTTCATGATGAAAAAAGTTATTCTTTAAATCTACTTGAAATCTATATTTTTGACCGTGTTTTTAACTAGTGTTTACACTGGCTGAGCTAACTTAGTGTTTTGTTTTAGCCAAACTAAACAAAAATGATGATCAGAATATATAGCATTAGGGCAAGTCAGGGGCAAAAATGTTTTTTAACTGGATCAGGAAATATCAGGGAATTTACTTAGTGGTCAGGCGAAACAGTTGCTTTTTTTCTTAGTGAGTCAGAGAATAAAAAAACTTTTGTAATTCTAAACTTATTTTTTAAATAGGATTGTAATAAATTGTAAACGTTTCTAGGATTTGTCTAAATTTAATCATTTTATTTTATTGGCTGTTTAAAATTTCTACTTTTAAAGTTTTCTTTTTTTATATAAATTTTAATAATCTACTACCTAATGTTTGGATTTATCTAAACAAGTACAACTACTTATGAATGGTTCTAATGTGAACTGACAGATTCTCCGGGAAATGCATTTGGAAAGAGTAGTAGCTGGTTTAAATAAACTTACAAACATTAACATCAAAGAAATATGGCAAAATATAATAAAGATAATTGATTTCTGACAGAACCTAATACCTTTTACAAGGTAAAAGTTTTTTGGTTCTAAAAAAAAAACAGTTGAAGATGAACTACTTTTAGGAGAAAAGTTTTTTATTTTTCTACCTCTCGCAGCCAGAAAATCTGAGAAACTATCAGAAAGATGATATATGTGCTGGGCTAGGCCCTGAATATATTGCATAGATACCAAATGCAGTAGGTTGTTAAAACTGATATTCTTTTTAAATAAGATTCTGTTCTTAACATATTAGGGCTTGATGTTACTGATAAATGTATTTATCTAAAGATAAAAGATATTTATTTTAGATTTTTAACTGAAGAAAAACTTTAGAAATTATTACGTAAAGATAAATTAAATTCTGCAGATGTAAAAAGGTTTAAAAAGGAAGCTGCAAATATGGTAATTCTTTTATTGGAGAAAATCACTCAAAAAAGTTCCTTACATCATTGCATGGTAGGATATGCAAATGTATTTGATCCATGTTCTTGGATAAGACCGATCCAATCGATAGAACCAAATTCTGTATACAGCTGGTCAAATTACAAAGTAAGATGAAGCAATTCTTGACTGATTGAAGATTACTAATGCAACTTTAGCAGAAAAAGTTGCAAGAGCACTCGACTAAATAATTGCTCTTTTCATAAATTCACTATCCATATACCAAAGAATTAAAATACGTTCTTCTCTAATATTTGTTTTAGTTACAAGACGTGGTAAAATAAGGGTAAAGAGAACTTTATGTTAATAAGATTGTAACCAAAGTTAATTTTAAAAAAAGATTGATATTAAAAAGAAAATTGGTAGTAGACCATATGTAAGAGAAAAACCTAACACCTTTAACAATAAAACTAACAAACAAGTTTATAAGGTTTGTGGAAGGTACACGTCAAAGATATCACCTATACCTTGATCTAGAATTAAAAAGAATGCTAAGAAAAAATCAAAGGTTTCATCAGTTAGAAATTTTTATCAGAAAAATCATTGATATTTAAACGAAAAAAACCTTTTTACTAGATTTTTGATTTAACTTTGAGAAAACTTAGTCATAAAAAAGAGCTTTTTTTTATTAGTTGTAGTGAAGTGTAAATAAATCACAGCCTTTAATTAAAAAACATAAATGATCATTCATATTTACATTTTTATTATATATGTGAGCGTCGGCGTATGCCAATGTGAGTATTTTTTTTCTAGATGCGAGTGTCAGTGCAAGTCAAGGTGAGTTTTTTCTGGAAACTATTTATAATTATTTCAATATATAGTTAACTAGAAAACTATAACAGGCCAGCTAAAAATAAGCATTAAATAAGTAGTAATGGATGTCTAAAACTTTCATATTTATAACTATAATTGAAGTGTGCAAGAAACAATTACTTCACCTTAATTGTAATTTTTGTTGTAATCAACTCTTAATTGATCAATTAGTTGTTAAAAACCTATTCAATAAACTTTTTAGAGAATAATTTACTTCGATTACAGCTTTCAAAGCTTACAAGTTACATTTCAAAATTTTTCATTTTTTTTGCAAAAGCGCTATTTTTACTTGCATCTGGAACAACTATACAATAAAGACATATCGGGTTATTGATAAATTCTTATTTTATCGGGTTTGAAATCGTTTTCCGCTTAGTTTAAACCCCATCTAGTATATCTGTTTGTTGTTCCAATGGAAGTGTAAAACAAACGGAAGTTCAACCGCAATGAAATGCTGCAGATCTATGCTTGTAACCTTTTGTTTCGTAAACAATACGAAAACGACATCAAGATTGTACTTAAATACTTTATCTTTATGCGTTGACGCAAGTAGGTAAGTAAAAATATAGTATTTTGACATCTTTTTAACTGTAGATATGTGGCAAGAAGACCAAGAAAGAGGCAAAAATTAACCAAAGCGATGACAAAAAAGCGGTACGAATGGGCAAAGCATCATTGCAACTGGACGGAGGAAGGCTGGGAGAACGTAGGAATTTGCAAAGAAAGTACTTTTTGTGTAGTGGATCATAGATTTATCTATGTGAGAAGGAAAACAGAAGATTAGTTTTATCCAAACTGTGTGATTCAACGTGTCTAAC
>NC_061161.1:18436780-18476780 GCF_022113875.1 Hydra vulgaris
GGTTAAAATTACTAATTAGTCAAAATTACTAAGCGCGCCCTTCTGAGCTTCACTTTAAAAGCACTTCATTTTATTTTAAAAAGTATCTTTTACGTACTTTTTAGAAATTACAAAACGTTTGCCAAAATCGCTCAATAAATGAATATTTGGAAGTTGATTCTGAAGTTTTAATAAAGTTTTTCAAGAATGTAATATTTAAGCAATTTCTCTTTCTTTTTAAAAATTTATATAATTTATATAATGTATAAAAAATTCAAGGACTGGTCAATAAAAAGATAATAAAATATAATGTTTATTGTTCGTTGTTCCATAAAAAACTACACAAAGGGGCGTTTATTTCTAAAACAGTTAACATTTTCAAAATTCTTGACATGCAGTTTTGAAAATAATACAAACTATTGAAATTAAGTTTTAGTTTAAGTATCAGATACAACTTGCTATTCACCAACTTATGTAAAGTAATAGAAAATTATCTATTTTGCTGAACAAAATGATGAAAATGAATGTCATACATAACTGGAATTAGTCAGTTATAAGCTTCAATTTTTATTATTTTAATCCACTAAACGCTCCCCCGTATACTTTAATGTTTAAGTGTAAATAGAAGCATAAATCCTTTGTAAAAATCCTTTTAAAAGCAAAATGGACAATATCAAAATTAAAAAGCAGTAAATTAAGATAAAATTTTAAATTGAGTTTAAGGGCTAATAGCATAATAGTTGCCTGCTACGTTATATATATTTTTTTACATCCTATCTATAATATATCTTCAGTTTTTACATTTTTAATTGACTAAACGCTTCCCTGTATACTTTGATATTTAAGTGTAAATACGAGCTTAAATCCTTTGTAAAAATCTTTTTCAAAGCGCAAAGAGAATAACAAAAACAAAAAGCAGTAAATTAAGATAGAGTTTTAAATTGAATTTAAGGGCTAACGACATAATAGTGGCCTGCTACGTTATATATTTTTTACATCCCATCTATATAACATCAATAAAATGACGTGCTTGGTTCAGAGACACCGAAAACATATAAATAACATGGTATTTTTACTTAGCATCATCACATTTAATTGTATTCCATTTAAGAATCAGGTATGAAATTTTAAGGTTTTCTGTTTTTTTATCAACTCAAAGATTTTATTAACCTAAATAGAACGATGAAATTCTAAATTATCTACTTTTTTTAGAGTGTATTTTATTCTGATTAGAAGTAATTCAAAGCAGAAATGAAGCTTATCATTGTGGTATTAATGATGTTGGTTTGCGTGTACAGCATGAGTATTGAAAAAAATGTACCTAAGAACCATGAAATGCCAGCCAAAAAACAAGTTGCAGGTAAAATGTTTCTGCGTGTTAGCAAAAAAAATTAATTGGTATCATTTAACTGATACCAGTTAATGATAATGTGTACACTCGCTTTTCAACTGATTAGGGTTTTTCTGCCGCAATGCGCAAGTTTATCAATTAATTTACTGTACAATTAATATTTATTTTTGATGCACAACAGAATACACTAATAAAGTTTTTGTAGCTTTGAACTTTTTTCTTAAAATAATTTGCATAAAAGTACTTGACCAATATACAATAATGCTCCATGTCATCCGTTAAGATGTAAAATGTTAAAACACAAATAAGATATTAGGTGGTTTTCAAAAAATGCTAGTAACATTTTTCGTGTTAAGAATCAAAGTAATATATGAATAAACGTTAATGAAAAGTTGTTTTCAACTTAACTAATAAAATATAATTTCTGTTTTTTAAGCTGGATCATTTAAAAGCAAAAAATTTCATTAACGTAACTTTATCGTTTTGATTAGAATGTCATATAATTTTGTTAATTTTAATATTTTCAACGGTAGAAACTAAAACTGAATTAAAGAAACGTAGCGATGATGATGTTGAGGAAATATGTGATGACGATGATCAAGAGTGCAATGATAAAGAAGAAGAAGAAGAAGAAGAAGAAGAAGAAGAAGGAGAAGAAGACTGCGATGAAGATGATGATGATTGCGAGGATGAAAAAAAGAAAAAGAAAAGTACATCTTTATTAGTTTATGTTCTTATTTATTTTAGCAACTTAATTTATATTAGAACTCAAATAAATTTTGCTTACGTTAATGAATAGTTCTTTTTAACTTATTCCTTTTATTCTTCAAAGAGGATCTTCGAAAAGCAAAAACGATCATTAACGTAGATAAAACATTTTGAATGCGATGTAATATAACTTTTTAAGTCTTATTTTTTCAACAGGGGAAACTAAATCTAAATTAAAGAAACGTAACGATGACGAAGAAGGAGAGGAAGAATGCAATGAAGATGAAGAAGATTGCGAAGATGAAGTAGAAATAGAAGTAGAATGCGATGAAGATGATGATGATGATTGCGATGATGAAGATAAAAAAAAGAAAGGTACTTTTTTTTATTAAGTTAATTTTTCAATTACTTTAGCGACTTCTTTTATATAAAACCTTCACTTAATAATACAGCTGATTTTTTGAGTAAAACATTTTTTAGCCTTTATAATTTATATCTTCAAAGCACCTAGTTTTTATATATTTATTATTATATTAAATATGAATTATTATCTAACAATTCTTTTTAATATTTTCGAATCATTTTTAATACTTTTATTTTTAACAGGGGTAAACAAACTGAAAAGAGAAAGTAGGAAGAAAAACTCAAAGAAAACAGTGTCAAAGAATGCAAAGAAAAATTCTAAAAGATCAATGACTGCGAAAAAGAACAGCCAAAAAAAGCAACAGAATAAAAGAGACGCAGTTCACAAAAACCTTAAAGCTAAAAGAAGCAAACTTTAAAAAAAAATTCAACTTCTGATTTTCAAACTATTGTATTTTTGTTAAAGTTCCTGCGTTTTTTAATATCATGTTTATTTTTTTATTGATTGTATTTTATTTGTAGTTTTACGTTATAAACGCAAGAAAAAATTTAATATACACAATATTCCTTTATTTGGTAAAATCTGATTAATTTTAAGGAACGCAAATAAATAATCTCATTATGATCTTATCCTGATACTAAAATCATAGTTAAATTCATATAGGTGGTACACTCGAAAAGTGGCCCATTAAACTAAATTTTATAATTATAATCATAGTTAAATAGATTTAGGTGGTATCCTCGAAAAGGAACCTATCAAATTGAATTGTTTTTCAACGGTTTTTTGTTCTTCTGAATATAACACTACTTTTTCATCATCCAACTAACTGTATCTATGACATCATTATTCTGATTTTTTTTTCAACTAAAACTTTGATATGCATGTTTTAATTAACAATTTGAATAGATTTGATGTAAGTGTGATATAATCAGGGGTGTAGTTAGAATTTTGGCGCTTTTGGCAAATACATACATCGGCGCCCGTTTACGCCAAAGTTTAAATTTTTTGTGAAATATTCGTGGCTAAAAAAAAAAGAAAAAAAGAAGAGAAACAAAAATGCAATAAAAAATAATATATTCTTTCAAATATTTTCATTGCTATCAATATTTTTTAATGTAAAATAAATAACTTAGTACTCAGATATACGAAAGAAAGCCTATCTTTACAGCTAGTCGCTGTAAAGACCGGGTTTAATTCGTTTATGTGCGGATGACGTGCTTTTTTATCGTTCATATCTCGCGGTAAAATTTTAAAACGCTGATTTAAAATAAAACAGCGAATTTTTGACTTAAAAAATCAGGAAAAAAGTTGTCTGTGTTATCTTCAATTCATAACATTATAATTATTATGAATCCGTATTAGGGTTAGGGTCAGCATATAATATAATAAGTTCATAGCATGATTCATTTCCTAATTTCTTACTTTATCTATAAAAATTGAATGATTGATATTTTGTTATACTAATAAGTGTAATGTTAATGCTTTAAACAAGCTTAATACAATATTGTTATGTGAACTAAAGATATGAACGAATTACAGAGTCAACACCCCCAAATATCTACTTAAAGTCGGGTGTTATGGTGTTTTTTAAGTTTTGTAAGTTTACTTTTTGATTCAACTTTGGTTTAGTTCTTAGTTTCACTTTTGCTAATGATTTAATATTTATTGCAAACATTGCTCTTAAGTAATCTAGCAGAAAAAAAAAGTGATTTTTTTCTTCTTTTTGAAATACACAGCGTTAGTTTTTGGCCAAAACTCACCTAGCGTAAAAAGTTCACTCGACTAACAAAACTGAGTGTCGTCAAGAATTGAATAAATACACTTTGGTTGAGTCTACACTAAAATATGTAGTTAAGTAAGCAAGGTTCACGGCCTAATTGGTCAAAAAGTGAGTGTTTTAATGTGTTAATGTGTTCAAATCTAAGTAACATCTTTTGTTCATAGAAGAATATATGTTCTTTTAAACACTCTTCGTATTAGTCAAATTATGATAAATAAGTTTTTAAAACAATGCTTGTTAAACCACTATATTGCCTCTTTAATTCGCATAGTTCTACATTTGAAATTTAATACATTTTAGTTATGCATTTATTACTTTGTTATAATCAAAAAAGTTTAGCACAAAAAATTAATATGAACACAACACGAGAATTTGGATCTCTTTAATATATTTTTTTATTTTCACAGATGTAAATGATAATTTTTCATACATATGTTGATACTATTTCTATTACTATTGATATTATTTATTGAGTACTATTGATAATTTTTCATACATATGTTGGTTTATATCTGCGTTTTTCTCATTTATATTCCTTTATATCCATTTATTTGTTGTTTATTGAAAAACAAAAGCGTTTTGTAGTATATTTTTCAGAGTTTATAAACATTTGATACATAGTATTAGACATATCTTTTATGAGGTTATACTAATATGATACAAAGTATCAAATTATTATAAACCTTGATTTTTGCGTTATGTTTATCTAAGTAAAAGCTATGATCCAAGCAAGTATTGTGATTTAAAAAATAAACATTACAGATGTAATAACTTACAAAATTGTTACTGCAAGCGCGTGGCTTGTAAAAGCTTCTCATTTGTATTGGCTTAATATAAAAGAACTCTGCTGGCAATTATCAAAAAGAATGTACAAGCAACAAAGATTTTGTTCACGATGATGATAGTTTCATTTTATTTCTGACTTTCAAAAGTTATTTTTATTCATAGCATTTAATATATTTAATATAGACTTGGATTTTATTTATATCATTTTAAGATTTTTTTCATTTAACCTTTATAAAAAAGATAGCATATTCAAAACATAAAAAGAGTTTATTTCTATTAGTTTTGATAAAAATTACCTCTAATATAAATATTAACGATATATTTTTGTTATCAATGTCAGAGTTAATCTCAAATTAATAACATAATAAAAAAATGGAAGATTATTGTTTATAAACCTATAATCAAAACAATTTTTTTTTTCTAATTATAAAAAAACATTAAAAATAAATCATACAATGACCCGGCCGTTAAATTATCATATCAGTAAAACGTTAAGAAAATTTACACTAGCTTGCAGCTATTCATACAAAACGATTTACTTTATCAATGCTATTAAATAATGTATAAACGCAGTAACTGATTAGCAAAAAAAAAAACTGTCTAAAATTGTTGTTATCACCTGTCAATAAAATGAGTTAATAATGCGTAAAACCACACTTTACTTTGAGTAGTTGGCAAAGACGGTTTGGCATGTTTGAGACTAGTTTTTTTACAATAAACTGTCATTTTTTCATACCTGTGCCACACACTGATGGCCCCTTCAATTATCTGCTGCTTTGTTGTTGGTTTTAACTGGCTGAGTTTACTCTTGGTGAAGTTGCACAAATACTTTTTTGGGTTTTTATTGTGCGAATTGCCAGGACAAATTAGAATACGCAACTTATCAGCTAAAAGCTTCATGACAGATTTTGTCTTGTGGCAAGGGGCAGCATCCTGCGTAAAGATGCTATTTTTTCTGGGGTACCATGTTTTTATTGTGGAGAAATTTCTCCTGATGCACGTTCTATTACTGGTCCTGCCCTATTGCTTTCTCCACAACGTAGACACGACCATTACAGACGTTGGATGTTTGACACTTTGAATCACACAGTTTGTTTGGATTTTTTAACACTTTAATTTTTACTTTAGATGTTGTTATGGGATAGACAGTATCAAAAATACATTTAAAAGTAGCCGTAAAGTTGCTAAATGCCTGATTTTGATCCTTAGCTGAGTATACATTTTTCCAGAACTCCTCAAATAGTTTATTTTTAAATTATCAAGATTTTTTTTAGTAAGGTTTCTTTTAGTGACAAGACATTTTTTATTATTACTATTAGATAGAATACCACGTGCAATGTGAAAAATGGGGAAATGATCAGAAAAATCAGCAATTAAAATACCAGATTCAAAATCAGAATTATAAGAGTTGTTTGTTAAAATATTGTCAATGGCAGAAGAAGTCTTTTGCGTAATTCTTGTTGGTTAAAAGATATTAGGAATTATATTAAATTCAAGTAATGAATCAAAAAAAGATTTAATATTGGAAAACTTTTCGTAATGTAAAGCATCTATATCTAAATCACCTGCAAAAACTATATAGAAATATGAGGTCCATAATTTACGTCACGCTTTAAGGATGAGGGGAAGGGGGTAAGTTAGTGATTTTGTGACAACTTATACGGAACTTGTTACTAGAGTGTTAAGATGTTGTGACGAGGATAGGGGAGGGGTCTTAAATAGTTGAAAGTTTTGTGACGTAGTTTGTGAACGACCCCTAAGTTGATAGTTTTTTTAGAGTGTTTGATTTTGATTATAAACTTTTTTTTTTGAAAAATACACATAATATTCAAGTCCGCTATCACTGCTATTTTAGTTTTTTTTTTTAATTTTTTTATTATAATTTCAATTTATTTGCATTTAAATAAAAATACAAAAAAGTGATACAGGTAATTGGAGAATTACTCTTATGTAACACCGAGTTTAAAACAGTAAAAAGTGTCTCTGAATATTGTATGTTTATAAATTCGATTTAAATAGAGACAATGAAGAGAAATACACCAAATAATCAGGTAAAGAATTCTTTACCTTAGTAACTCTTTCACTGAAAAAAAATCCTTAAATCATTGATGTAGTTGTTACGTAATGTTAATTTTTGGGAATGACATCTAGTTGAATAATGAGTAGAAGTGAGAGTAAAAAACTCTGAAAAAGGCAAATCAACTAAGTTGTGCATAATCTTATAATTCATTAAAAAATCAAATTTTATTCTCCAGCATACAAGAGAGGCAAGATATCAAGTCTTGAAGTATAATCTTTATATGGAATACAAAACCGTGTGCAGACAACTCTTGTATAATGTTTCTGGACCTTTTCTACTCTACGTATATCTTTTAGGAGATACGGATTCCACAATTTTAGAGTCATGTACCCCTGACATGACTCTAAAATTGGTCGAATATAAACTTTAAAGGCTCTTATCAAAAGTTGAGAATCATTACTGATAAAAGACTTTAAGAGTAAGTAAGCACAAGAACTTGCTTTGCTAGCAATGGGAGAACAGTGTTTAGAAAGTTTCATATCGGAAGAAATAAATATCCCAATATCTTGGATTGAAATAGGTCCCAAAACAGTTCCTTGAGGTATTCCACTTTTAACATGAATGCTGTTTGAGTATGAATAATTAATACAAACACGTTGAGAACAATTTGTGAAGACGTTTGTAACCCAATTTAGCAACACATACTTGATACCGTAACAACGCAGTTTAAATAGTAAATTAGAGTGAGAAACAGTATCGAAAGCTTTCTCAAAGTCTATATGGATGATATCAACTATCTTTTTATTATTAACAGCAGTGGTCCACTAATTTAATGTTGTCAACATCTGTGTACATGAGGATCTACGCTTTAAGAAACCATACTGATGCTCAGAAATGAAATTATTCAGGAGTAAATAACTTGTAACGCTTTCCGTGATAATTGATTTCATAATTTTACAGACAATACATGTAATAGAAATAGGTCTATAATTTGTGGATAACGATGGGTTTCCTTTTTTAAATATTGGACATGTTATTGCAGTTTTCCAGATTCTAGGGATAACATTTTTGGACGTTGACATTTCAAAAAGAATAGAAAAAGGAATAGCAATAACATTTGCAATTGAAACGGGTGCAGATCTTGAATTTGACAAGAGATGAATTACCTGTTCTTTTGTAATCTCTACAGAGAGTACGTTTTTTGGAGGCTAATTTTCGGATGCCTAGAGGTTGGATTAGGTTTTTTCTATTAAAAGTTAACGGTACATGCAATGAGATTAATTTAAAAAATTACAGATAGTTTGCCATCTTGATTCAACATCTTGATTTTGTTTGGCTAGTAAAAACCAGTTTACATTTTGTAAATCGGAAATTATAGAGTTGTAATCAGCTTTGAAAAAATTATACTTAGTTACTTTTTTATATGGTTTATATTTCTCCAAATTACAATTGAAAAAAATCATGCAGTGGTGCAGGTACTTGTGAATGGGGCAATAGTTTCTATATTAAAAAACTTTTTAGAGTTGTTGTTTAGTATCAGATCTAAAAGGTTGTTAAGTCGAGTATTGTCGGATACAAGTTGGGTTAAAGCATTTTCAAAACACGTTTCTACAAAAAGGTCATGACATGAATCTCCGAAACTAATTGGGATTGACCAGTTTATAAGATGCAGATTAAAGTCGCCTGCTATGATGCATGTAGAATCGCAAGTAAAGCACAAAGCTTTGGTTTTTAAAATACTGATGGCTGCACATGGAGGATGATAAATGCATGCAATATGTATTTTTTGCTCAATTGATGAGAGAAACACGTCGACATATGCAATTTAATTATTTAGTAGCTCCATTGGAATATTAAGATTTTTTTGAAGTGAATGGATATTATTGCGCACTAATATAAGTGAACCACCTTTACTGTTTCGATTTTTTTGAAGATTTTTTTGAAGTGAATGGATATTATTGTGCACTAATATAAGTGAACTACCTTTATTGTTTCGATCATATCGATATACTTTTAAATTCTTGCCATTCAACAATAATAAGTCAGGTGTATTTTTATTTAGCCAAGTTTCGGTAATAAGTATGATATCAAGATTGTTGTTTTCGTGGAGATTGTTTATTATCAATCGATCTAGCATTGAAATAAGCACAGCTAATGGTATTGAAAGAATATTGCTTAACTTTTGTTTTGTTGTGATAGTTAGCTTGATTTACACTGAGTTTGGGATTAATGTGGTAGTTGCATTTATCGGTGTTATTATTACTTTTTTTTAATTCTGTTTAGTATATTTTGAAGCATCGATTTTAACGATGGCGTTGCTTCTAATGCAGTATCGAAAGGGCAAATTGAGTTTTCCATTCGCTTGCAATTCGTAGTTTTTAATTTTTTTTTTTTAAAGCAACATTTTCATTTTTGATTTCTTTGCTTCATTAAGATCTAGATTTATAAACACCTTAACAAATTATGTTGAGATTCTTAAGAATTTGACAGTGCTTAGAATGAAGTTACGATCACTGGCATTTATTAACTCAACTAAGACTGGGCTATTTGTATTTTGTGAAGGTAGTGTAGTTGAAGTTAAGGTTGTTGGCATATAGGAAGATTTTTTTTTTTGGTTTAAAACGATGCTTTTTCTTGATTTTATTTTCACTGATTTGGATTGAATTAAAATTTTTTTCTACTTTTTTTCAACTAGTTGGTAATCACTGTCATTAGGGTTTTCAGTATCTTGTTGTGGAATGCCAAATACTATTAAGTTTTTTGCTCTTTTGTCTTGGAATCGCTAAGTTGTTCTGGGGATTTAGTTTTAGTTTTAAATAGAGCACTCCAGTTCATGTTTGTTTTACTATTGCAGTTGTTGTTTGATTTATTTCTCAATATTTCGTTTTTTTTCTCCAGATTAACAACTCTTATAGTTAATAGTTCAACTGCTTTCTTGAGCATTAAGAATTCCTTTTCGTTTGCTTTTTTTGGTGCTCCAGGACCTTTCTGTGACATTTTTATTTGAGAGATCTTCAACAGAGTACAAAATCGCCAAACCACCCAGCAACAAACTTTTTAAATTTTTTTAATTAGTTATATATATATATATATATATATATATATATATATATATATATATATATATATATATATATATATATATATATTAATCTTATTACACAGGGACTTATTAACACAAATAGAACTGTTTGTTTATTGTGTTTTTTCTGTCCATAACAACCTTCATGAAATCTAAGTGGCTCTATTTGCTGATAACTCAACTTTATATTCTTGTCTTTTTACACAGGGACTTTAAAGTTTCAGTATGTGTTTTTTTTCCGTTTTAAAGATTTATAATGTTTATGGGTTTATCTTTAAAAAAAATTATCATCATTTTTTTGTCAACAATTAAATTTTCAACAAATTAGCCAGGACCACATAAATTTAACTAAATATATTATTTACTTAAAACTTTTAAGTCTTGATTAGTATTATATTAATTTTTTTTAAGACATAATGCCAGACTTTTTTTTTAATTTAAAAAAAAAATTGCAATGGTCACGTGATCTTTGTATTCGTCATCATTGGTGTTTCATTTTTTTTTTAAATAGACACAATCTCTATTTATATATCTTTTTGAAATTATATATTTATGGGGTGTAAATATGATGTCTTTTATCCCTAATATATCATTTTCACACAGCAAAATCCAAGATTCTTATTTTAAGCAAAAAAAGTCTTAAAACAAGAAAAAAATGACTTGTCCGCCACATAAGAATATTTTTTCTTGTTTCAAGAATTTTTATTCTTAAAATAAGAATTTTTTTCTTGTTTTAAGAACTTTTTTTCTTAAATATTTTTTTTTTCTTGTTTCAAGAATTTTTATTCTTAAAACAAGAATTTTTTTTCTTGTTTCAAGAATTTTTATTCTTAAAACAAGAATTTTTATTCTTAATATAAGAATTTTTTTTCTTGTTATAAGAGTTTTTTTTCTCTTTTTAAGAATTTTTTTTCTTGTTTCAAGAATTTTTATTCTTAATATAAATTTTTTTTTCTTGTTTTAAGAATTTTTATTCTTAATATAAGAACTTTTTTTCTTGTTTTAAGAATTTTTATTCTTAAAACAAGAACTTTTTTTGTTGTTTCAAGAACTTATATTCTTAAAATTATGTATTTTTTTCTTGTTTCAAGAACTTATATTCCCTAAAAAAAATCATTTTTTACTTGTCTCAATGTTATTTTTATTTAAAACAAGATTCTATTTTTTTTTTCAATAATATTTCTCCTGAACTATAAAACAATATTACAAAAGTACTTTTTCTATGGAAAAAATGAAACATTATTTTGAAATTAGGATGATATATAATAAGAATATTCAACAAGCATTTATACATATAAACAACAAATCTAATCGTTAAAATAACAAATTATTCTTTGGAATGTTTTATTATTGTTCATGCTTGCAGCGGCAATACTCCTCCTATCTCCAAAAAAAGTGTACTCCAATAAGTTCCATCACGAAGTCAGAAAGATAAAAACTTCATAAAATAATCTTTTGCCACACATAATAATCACTTCGTCTGCATCGTCTGTAACGTACAGATAAGGATTTCTTATACCTGAAAATAAATTTTACAAACTCAAAATTTAACAATAATATCTTTTCATATCTTAAAATGTCGACAATTTATAACTCATTTTAGTTTTACTAATTTTGAGGGTTGTGTATGCATGCATACCTACCTGTATTTGGGTGGCAGTGGGCGAGGAACTGCCAACTTGTGTATTCCATAATGCAAAAGTGTATCGATCTCTTCATTCTTGCTGAGTCAACTGTGACAGAAGACTTTCATACATGTGCCATGTCGCCAACAATCTGAATTAAATAATAATAATAAAAAAAGAATACAACTTTAAAAAGCAGAGAAAACTTATAGAATAACCCATTAGAGGACATAGCAGTTTTGAAAATACCTTCTCATTTAAAAAAGGATTTGTGATTTTCAAACACTATTTCATTTTATCCAATAAATATATGAAATCACAAAAGAAAAAATTTTTTTTTTACAAATAGCACATTAGGGACACATTGATATTTCTCTAAAAATGCTGCAACTCTATCAACTCTCTCAATTGGAAATTTATTTACCCAGGTTAATAAATTAAAATTCTATACTTAGTTCAATTAAAATGTTCTAGTGCATTTTAATTGATCATGTTATAAAAATAAGGATAAAAAATGTAAAAAATTAATTAATAATACTAAATTTACTAATTGAAAAGAATTGTTTTCTTTACTTACTTTACTTTGCATGTATTTGGAAACTTGCAATTGCTTAAAAGAAAACACACACATATATGTCATATATGTGTATGTATGCAACATAAACATGGATATTTAAAAATAGTACTAATACTAATCTTAAGTAAAAACCAATTGTATAATAATAGCAATAACAATATTAAAACAATTATAACGAGGTAACTAATGTTAACAATTATATTTATATTAATATAATAATAACAACAATAATAGTAACAATAATATTGATAAATATTAAATTTAATATTAAACAATAACAATAAGTAATAGTGATATGAATAGAAGTAAAATAACATTGATATTTATATTACACATAATCATACCAAGAGCAATAATAATGACCCACAATGAGTCCAACATTTTAAGAACAGTAATTACATTTCTCCAAAATAAAACGACATAGAGATGAGTTTTACTAGTAAAGTTTAGTGATATAAAGTGAATATAAAAAATAAATTATTCTATGAATAAAAAATGATAAATTATTTCATGATTTTATCCATTGGTTTGTGATGTGATTTGTTATGCTGTACTTAACTGAACAATGATTTAGAATATATAATTTAAGGTTGCTAAAAGAGGAAGATAATTTTGAGAATTTTTTTATAGAAGTAAAGAAATTACAGATTGTAAGAGGTAGGATAACTTGTGTGTGATTTCAGACAAACAAACAATTAAATAGATGAACAAGAGCACACAATTTGGTAATTTTGGATAGAAAGAAAAGAATATTAGAATTAGAGTGTTATTCTTGAAAGTAAATTAATTTAAATATCGTGTTTATAGATTAGATATTCATAAAAAATTATTGGTTCATAAATTATAAGTATATATAATATATCATATTAGAGTGTTTGTAGTATGTTTGAGAAATAAAATTTATATTAATAGGTACGTGGACTGATTTTTTTAAATTGATCCAATACTAGAATGCTATATATTATTGGAAAGCCAATATAAATACAGTATTTTAAAGGTGAATAAATGATAAAAATTAGACAATTCTATAAAAAAAAATATAACGTTTTTAGTAGCAATTTTTCAATATATGGATTTCTTGATAAAACTGTGGTCAAAAAAAAAAATTTTCCTACATAAATTATTATAACTTTGACAATTCTTATTCAAATATCTATAACTTAGTATCAAAAGATAGATGTAAAAATGGGCTATAATTTCAAACTAGTTTCTAGGGCGCATGGAGGGATCCAGAGGGAGTGCTAATCAGCCACCTACACCTCACAAAAATACAATTTTTTTTTTAAATAGAGTGTTTTCTTTATAAAATTAGTTATATTTTTATACAACAAGTTATTATTTATTTATTTCACATCACAAGCAAATATTACAGGTTTATCTTAAAGTTGGGTGTTGGGTTTTGGGGAAGGTTTTACACACCCTTTCAAAATTTCATTCTTTTAATTATTACAATCTTTACTAAAATGATTAAATCTATTATAAAAAACAAAAAAATGTATTTCAACACTATAACAAAGAGTAACTAGTGGTGTATAGATTGCTTTGATGAAAGTGGGCGTATATGGCCCCTCCCCCTCTGCCATGAACATGAAAAAAAAAATTTTATGAAAAAAAATATTTTAACACATTACAAAATGCACCAGAGTATTCATTGAAAAAAGACCGATTACACACTCCAACCTAAAAAAAAATACACGAAAACAACAAGCCTTTTGAAATGAAAAAGTTTAGTATAGTATGTATAAATTGCCTATATGCACCCCCTTTCATAAAGGCAATTTATACACCTAGAGGTGTATAATTTGTCTTTATAAAAAGAGGAGCAAGCCATCCCCCTCCTCTGTCGGATTCAAATAAAAAAAATTTAATTACAATTTAACAAAGTAGTCTTTAAATTTTTTTTTTAAAGAAAAAGAAATTAGAATAAAAAACTATTTTACCACATTACAAGATGCATCTGAGTATACATTATCATGTAAAGGAACAGATTAACCACTCCAACCTGAGAAAAAAACACAAAAAAAAACAATTTTTTTGAAATAAAAATTGTAATTATTTCTTGTCTGGACTTCTAGTAAATAATTTAATTTTTAAATTACATTAACAAAACAAAATGAATAATTTTTAACAATAGACACCACGTAAAGGTAAGCCAGAGTCAACTTTTAATTTGCAAGCCATAAAACTTGTGGTACCTACTTGCAAGCCACAAAACTTACTGTATCTTATTTGCAAACAACAAAACTTGCGATACTTATTTTGCAAGTCACAAAATTTGCAGTACCTATTTGCAAGCCACAAAACTTCCAATACCTATTTGTAAGCTACAAAACTTGTTGTACTATATTTGCAAGCCACAAAACGTGTGGTACCTCTTTGCAAGCCACAAAACTTGCTATACCTTATTTGAAAGCAACAAAACTTGTGGTACTTATTTGCTAGTCAAAAAACTTGTTGTACTTATTTTCAAGCCACAAAACTTGCAAAACCTATTTGCAAGCCATTAAACTTCTGGCAGTTATTTTTCTGGTTACAAAACTTGCTATACTGTGAGCATTTTTACATTAATTTCATATTCCAATTAAAAAAAACTAAACTTCCCTGATATAACAACAGCAACTAGCTGGAGTTTTTAATCTTTTGACAGTTCAATATCAGTTCCATCTTGTTTCCAATAAGAAACAGTGTAAATTATGCCTTGTTATTTCTTGTTTACGTTTTTAAACTCTACCATTATAAATGGCAAAATGAAAACTTAAACAGAAAATTAGCAATGAAAATATAAAAAAAATCTAATTACAAACAACAAACTAACACTTGGAATATTGCTACAAAGTTAAAGTAGTAAACAATAAATTAATAATTATTATTAATTTTTTATTAATTTTAAATTTATAATTCAAAATTATTAATATAAAACAATATTGATAGTATAAAAGATAAAATTATTATTGAATATTATTAGTTAATAACAATTTTATCTTTTATACTATTAATATTGGTTTAACATTATTAAAATACTTTAAAAACATTAACTTAATGATTGAGTTTATGTTTTTAAAGTATTTTAATAAAAAAAGTTATAACTGTTATTGACTATTAATAGGTACGCGGAAATCGCGATTTACGGAACCGATTTTTATGCTAAAATATTGGTTCTCGATTTTTTAACTCTTTTTTAGGCAGCATGAGGCAGACGTAATTTTATGGAGTTTCTTTTTAGAAACATATATGCACATAGATACTTTTTTGAAAGAAGAAAAGTTAATCTTGATTTATATATGACATTTATGTATGGTTACTTAACATTTTTATGGATTATTTTGCTTGTGAAAATATGGTTGATGTTCTCACATGAATATTTAGTAGTGGAAGTATTGATCCCTCTTTTTTTATTATTTAGATAATTTTCTACATGCATTTTCTATGCACATGCCAAATTTCAACTAAAAATAAAGCTCCGCAGATAGTTTAATTTGTGTTATACTAAGTTTACTACTTATTTTAGGTAGTCCTAGCCAAACATTTTTTTGTGGTGATTCTTATCAGAAACATATACAAACCTATATTATTTTTAAAAGACAAAAGGTTAAGCTTGATATTTTATGACTAATATGTTTGGTTAGTATAATTTTTTATGGATTATTTTGCCAAAAACTTTGCATAAAATTTTGGTTGATGTTCTCACATTAATTTTTAGTCGAATAAATGTTGATCCCCCTTTTTTTATGATTCAGATAATTTTCTACATGTGTTTTCTATGCACATGCCAAATTTCAACTAAAAATAAAGCTCCGCAGATAGTTTAATTAGTGTAGAACTTTTGGTACCTAATTTTGGTTTTTCTGATGTTTTTTTTGTTAAGCGAAAAACGGGGGCGGATAGGGGGGCCGACTTTACAAAAAAAAAAATTAATCCTTATTTTGTATTATTTTGATTTTTATTATTAGATTAAAATAAAGCATGAACTCTGAGGACAGAACTCTACTTGCATCCCTAACAGGTAGTAAATTTAATTTTTTTAAAAAAATATCAATAATAACTATTTTAAATCAAAAAATATTCATAAATCATTTATGAATATTTTTTGATTTTTAATGTAATATATAAAAACAGATTAATTCCTAATCTGTTTTTATATGTTACATAAAAAAGAAGATTAATGCTTCAGTCTAAAACTTTGGCTTTTAAATGGATTGTTAACTAATAGTATCTGTTGACAATTTTATAAAGACAAAACATATAAATAAGTATACAAATCAGATACTTCATTGGTTTATTCCTTGCAAAAGACTTGTTACTATTTTTAAATATGAAAAAATTTATCAACTTATTATCATCTTTTATTATTTTTGGATTGTATACTTCTTTATCTGTGGATTATTATTTAAATCAAAATACAAGCATGCCTAATGTTTGCATGTTGTTTAGATCCTGCTGCTCATTATGAAGCCTTTTTGAGATATCGTAAGTATAAATCACATATTTTATATATAACCACAACCAATATAACATACTTAATATATAAACAAAGTGAATAACCATTCCTAATGTTAGCTTGTTGTTTATTAAAGTATTTTCTTTATATTTTCACTGTTAGTTTTCATTATGTTAATAAAGCTGTTGCATCTTCCACAGAACTATGATAGTTACTTTCATAATTGCATAGCGTTTTGTTGTAATTATACACTTTTTTTTGTTATTTTTAGTTCGATCTACCCAGCCTACCACTTGTAAGTTTGTATAGTATAACTTGAATATCAAATATTAACATGTATATCTTGGTTTAATTTATATTATTTTTGATCTTTACTTTATTAGTTGCTCGGTTAGTTATTTTAAAAGCTAGTACTTTTTAATCTGTAAATAAATTTAATACCAATTTCAAAGTCGTCAATTGCATAATTTATTTTTTATTACTTGTTTTTACTTTTAGCAACATCTTCATCCGCAATGAGTGGTAAGTTTAACAATTACTACTTTTTAATGTTTGCATTTCTTGACAATTGCAAATTTATTTATTCTATAAACTTTTTAGTTCTTGTTCCATCCTCAACTGCATTGAGTGGTAAGCTTAAAAATATTTTTATAGCATCCTTCAAAAAACCTGTTCATATATGTATGTATTTTGGATCAATTGCAATATTTATTTTTTATTACAATTTTTTTAAATTTAGTTCCATCTACACCTGCTATAATTGGTATGTTCACAAATTTTTACTTTTCAATCTGTTTATGCATTTCTTGGCATTTCTTCGCAATATTTATTTTTATTTCAACTTTATTAATCTTTAGTTACATCTTCAGCTGCTACAAATGGTAAGTTTATAAACTATTATTTTCTGATATGTGTATGCATAATATATATGTGTAAAAGTATTGTTTCTAATATGTGTATGCCTATCTTATCTATTGCAAATAAATTGTAATTTGATTTTTTACCTTTAGTCCCACGACCTCCACAACAAGATGTGCAACCTTCTGCTGGTAAATTTATGATTTAGAAATGTTTCTAAATGATTATTTAATTCATAATATTTTTATTTATATTCATTAATTAATACATTTGTATTATGTTATCCTTCAAAGTGCAGTAGAAGTAAAATCCAGAGCAGTATTTAATTTTTTATTTTAATCAACATTTTTTAAGCTATCATTGATTTATTATTTCTTCATTTTATTTATGCAGCCAATCAAATAATTGGTTTATATTAAATTTTATGTAATGCCATTCACTAATGTAGTTACTATTTATTGTCATTTAGACTTAACATATGGTGCCTATAGGAGATATAGGGACCAGCACCCTGGACCGATTAGCAATCGATCATATTTGCGATGGGTCCGGTTAGGAGGGAATGATGGTGAATCATTCAGCTGGGCCTATCATCCTCCTAACAGGGGTGCTGGGAGCTACAGCAGAAGAGGAAGCCATGGTGGAGGTCGTGGGCGAAGAAGGAATGGTGGCGGCCTCACCGTAAATGGTGGCATACACTATTACTAGGCGCCGCCATTTCTGTTTTTTTTAAAAATAAATCTATAACATTATCAAGTTTGTTTTTCATTTGTTTACAATTTTTACAATTAATAATATTTGACTTATTTTTTTAAAATTTTTACCGATAATAAATTAATGTTAATAGTATTAACATTAATTTATTGTATACTACTTTATTTTTGTATTTAATAATTAACATGTTTAGATAATAGAATATATAAATTGTATACTACTTTATCTTTTAATTATTGTTTACAATAGCCTATTAAACAGGCTATTGTGATCAATAATTAAATGGTTTTATTTTAAAATGATAATAAGATGATGATAATATATTTTAAAAACACTAACAAGGCTTTTGTTAGTAAAGTAAATGTGTAAAGATAAATAAGTGTAACATCACATAAAGTATGTGATCTTTACACTTATTTATGTATGGTGTTTTTATAAAGTTGTCCAATGATACTTTGATCAAAGTATTCTCAATTGTAACTTAATTGAGTTAACAATTAATTCAAAAGCAACAGTTTTACTGAAGCCTTCAACGTTAAGAATTTAAAAAAGATTTAAATTTATCAACATAATTTAGTTTTAAAAATAATTATCACTTATACTTTTATTAAAAAAAATAACTTACTAGTTGTTACAGAGTCCAACAAAACTTCATTAATTTTTTCCATTTTGTTATTTAATAATAAAAATCCGAATAAACATTTTCGCAATAACAATTGTTTTGCGAATGGCCCCCCTAGCTGCCCCCGTAATTTGATATAACCGAAAAAAAATCAGAAAAACAGAAATTAGGTACCAAAAGTGTTACACTTAGTAAACTGCTTGCTCCCTTTTTTTTTCGTTTAAATTTGGCAGTTACATAAAAAATGCATGTAGAAAATTGCTAAAAAAATAAATAGAGCGGGATCAACATTCCTTCTACTACAAATTCAAGTGAGAACATCGTCTAAATTTTCATGCAAAATTTGAAGCAAAATAACCCATAAAGAAGTTTAGTAACCATACATAAAAGTTATATAGAAAAGTTATATATAACTTTTCTTCTTAAAAAAACAAATCTTTATTTGCATATTTTTCTAAAAAGAAATACCACAAAAGTACGTTTTACTAAGACTACCGAAAAAATGCAGTATGCGTGGTAGAACCCTTTGAAACCTATCTGCTCCATTTATTTTTTCGTTAAAATTTGATATGTGCATAGAAATTGCATGCAGAAATTTGTTTGATTCAGTAACCATACATAAAAGTTATATAAAAATCAAGATTAATCTTTCTTCTTTCAAAAAAGTTTCTGTATATATATTTCTAAAAAAAACTTAACAAAAATACGTTTGCCTAATTAGGCAAACGTATTTTTGTTAAGTTTTTTTTAGGTAGCATCACGATTTTTTTAAGTTAGAAATCAAGATTTACGGAACCGATTGTGGTAAAATTTTGTGGCTCGTTTTTTTAACTTTTTTTTAGGTAGCATTAGCTAATGCTATCTAAAAAAAAGTTAAAAAAACGAGCCACAAAATTTTAGCACAATCGGTTCCGTAAATCGTGATTTCCGCGTACCTAATATTAAGAGAGATTTGCTTTTTACTAATACAATCTATTTGACTTTAGAAAAATATATTGCTGGTTTAATACAGTTTTATTGATGTTATTCCATTTATGAAAAAATTGGGTGCTAGGTTTGAATAAAACAAACAACATTTGGTCCAAATACTCCATTCATCACGAGTTTAATAAATAAGTTGCAGCATTAATTTTTACAAAACCAAAATTAAAAAAAGTTGCTATATAAAAAATGTAAGATCCGCAGCCATTTTAAAATCTCTAAAATTTCTTATGAACTTTTTGAACATGTAGCTAAGATCCTTTTGAACTTTTTGAACATGTAGCTAAGATCCGCAGCCATTTTAAAATCTTTAAAATTTCTTATGAACTTTTTGAACATGCGCTCATAAACATAACGCTTGTAATATATATATATATACAAACTTTGTTTGTATATAATATGTATACATATATAAATATATATACATATTATATACAAACAAAATGTTACAATATTATAAAATTAGGAACAATGTTTTTTTATTGAAATATCTTTAAATAAGAATGGAAATCTAAAATAAGAATCAAGTTCTTAAAATAAGAATCAAATTCTTAAAACAAGAATCAAGTTCTTAAAATAAGAATCAGGTTCTTAAAATAAGAATCAGGTTCTTAAAATAAGAATCAAGTTCTTAAAATAAGAACAAAAGTTCTTAAAATAAGAACAAAAGTTCTTAACCTAGAATCTTGGATTTTGCTGTGCAGTATGTATATTTTTACTGTTTACAAATACCATATATAGTTGCGAAAAATTACATTTGAAATAATTCGTATAGCATGTTTTTGTCTACTGAGTAGTTTTTTTATGTTGGTTGCGTTGGTTTTTTTTTTATGTTGGTTGCGCAAAGCAATTTTCTCATAATTAAGGTAGCTGTGAATAAAAGAGAAGTATATGTTTTTTAAACAGTTTTGATTTAATAACCTTTTAGTTTTATATAAGCCAATATTTTTTGATATTTTATTTTCTATTATACTTATGTGTTCACGCCATGAAAGATTTTCGTCTAGAAATACTCCTAAGAACGCGCACGAGTGCTCTCTTTTTATATTAGAACTATCAATACAAAGATAAGGAATTTTTAATGGAATAGTTCTTTTTTTGTGCAGTTAATGAAAAAGAATGTATTTCGTTTTTTATTTATATTAAATTTTTTTACATCAAACGCTTTTAGTATGTCATGAGTAAGGTGAATAATGGCATGATCAGTGGAATGTCTTGACTTAAATCGGAATTGTTTGTTGTAAATAATATTATTACTATTTAGAAAGGAATAAAGTCTATTCTACATAATTCTTTCTAGTATTTTTGAGAAACAAGGAAGAATTGAGATTGGTCTATAGTTTATAAAGTTTGAAACATCACTAGATTTGAAAATTGGTACGACTTTTACAATTTTAAGTTTTTCTGGACAAACGCCTTGTTTTAAAGATAGATTAATAATGTGCAATAATGGAATAGTTATATATTTTATTGATATTTTATTAATGACACGACTACTGATATCATCATATCCTAAACCTTTTTTTAGGTTTTAACAAAATCATGGCATCCAACAGTTCTCTTTCCGTAAGTTCACTATTGTCCATTAGATTGGTATTATTAAAATTTAAAAAAGATTCGAATTTTACTTTTGTGGTTTCTATTTTTGATGCTAAGTTAGAACCTACATTAACAAAATACTGATTAAATTATTCAGTAATTAAAGATTTATCTGTAATAAGTTCATTATTATTATTATTTTTTTTTTTTTTTTTAATGTTGATTTAGGTGCCCCAAGAAGTCCTTACGGTCTTATCACAGAGCACCGCGGAAGAGCATTTAATAGGAAGTTCACGCCTCCTTCCTAACCGATGTCGCAAAACTTGCCCAGAGGCGGGTTTGAACCGCGGATCTTACGTTCCTGAGGCAAGTGCAAAAAATTATTTGATTTAAGATTGATTAGAAGGCTATTCCGATCAAGATTTTTTTTCCCGTTACTTCTTTAATTATGTTCCAGATCTTTTGCGTTTCATTTTTGTGTTTACTTAAGTGTTGACAATAATAATATTTTTTAGAACGTCTTAAAATTGATTCAAAATAACGCTTACAGTTTTTATACTTGGTTTCATTTTCAAGTGTTCTTTTTTTGATAAATTTATTATATAATTGTTATTTTTTTTTGGATGACTTTAGAATACCCTTTGTTATCCAAGGATTTTACAGCGTTTTTGCTTTGACAAATTTTGTAGTCTTCGAAAAAACTTTGTTATAAACTTTTTGAAACTTGTTAAGAAACATATCATATGCTTTATTAACGTTTATAATTTTTAAAAGATAATTCCAATTTATAAAAGATAAAAGGTTATGAAAATAGTTTATATTTTATATTTATAGTTTCATTTATTTCTCTAGTTGTTCTTTTCATTTTTGGGCACTTTTTATTATCGCACTTTTCATTATCGCACTTTTCATTATCGCACTTTTCATTATCGCACTTTTGCGATGCTACAAATACAGAAATGTCAGATTTAAATATTCCTGTTTTAATTTTGGTATTTATGAATTCATTAGTGATTATTTGATCAATTGCAGTAGCACTTTTTTTGGTAATTCGAGCGGGTTTATTAATTAGTGGAATGTAACAATTCTGGAAAATACAGTTTAAAAAGTTTTTTATTTTTTTATTTGTGTCATACTCAAGAAAGTTGAGGTTTAAATCGCCCACGAGGTACACGCTTTTATTTTATCTTGATTCGGTTTTAAATATCTTTTCTACATAATCTTCAAATAGTTTTATTGCTCCAGAAGGTGGCCTGTATATAACGTAAACAATAATATTTTTTAAGGCTTTGTTTGCGATTTCAATGCGCAACGACTCATAATTGCTTGTTGTTGAGCATAACTCTTTTTTAAATTCATAGGAAAATAAGTTATTTATAAAAATACATAATCCCCCACCCAGGGCCGGCGCGAGTAGGTGTCACGTAGGGGGTGCCATTATCACTTTTGCCGACTAAAAAAAAAAAAAAGTCCTCGTTTTTGAAAACTTGCCGACTGCCATGACGACATTTGCCGACTAATTATCTAAACTACCGACTACCCTATATCGAAAGGATCGACATTTGCCAACTTACTAGTCGAAAAGGGTCAAATTTGCCGACTAAAAATCATTGATGAAGGAGGTGTAACACCCCCCCCCCCCACACACACACACACACTCCTTCGCGCCGGCCTTGCCCCCAACTGTCTTCTCAGAGTTCCTAAACTGATGAATTGCTTTATAATTTTGTAACTGATAATTTGAATCATTCTCAATATTAACATCTTGACACGATGTTTCGCTAAGACAAATAATTTTAAAATTAATTTTGCTTTTATACAAAAACTGCTTGAATAATTTAAAATTTTTTAGTAAGCTTCTTATGTTTAAATGCAAAAGTGAGAACGAATTAATATCCAAACCTTCAATAAGGTTTTCCAATTCTATATCATAGTATATTGGATTGAAATTTCTAATTTGTTCTTTATAATAGTTAATATCAGGATCAAAATCTTTATTCAATAATATTGTTTTTTTATTTAGAATTGATTAATTCAGTGTTTTGGAAAATGGTATTTTGCCTCATAAGAATAAATGTATCAAATAAAAAATAATATTAATAAATAATAATGTAATTATTTTATTAAGTATAATAAAATGTGTTTGTTTAAAGGTTAAAAGTAGAAAATGCGATTAAGCGCTGATTTGTTTTCTCCTAAAATCTTTCACGATGAGTTTATCTTAAATAATAACAGAATACTTACCATTCTTTCTGTGTTCTTTTATCTTGTTTGGTAAATTTTTAATTACTTCACGTGTTTCACAGGAAAAATTTTCATTTATATAGATTCCCGATCCTTTTAGTTTATTTGCTGCCTGTAACAACTTTACTATGTCCTTATAGTGAAGTAATTTGATAACTATGGTTCTTGTCTTTTGCCTTTCTCAATCCCTAACTCAAATAGTCAACTTTCCAACTCGCTTTCCAGACAACCCAAATAATTTACCTTCTCTACTCGACTTAGGTGCTTCTAATCATGGTTTGGTCTCTCTAAAACTATTATCTCATTCTTCTTTACCATCAGAATCCCCCTATCATCGTACATCTTACAACTATCTTAAAGCTGACTGGGACTCTTCCGTGATTTTCTTCGTGATGGCCTCTGGGTAGAAATCTTTCGTCTTCCTGTTGGCAAATGTGCTTCTTACATAACTTCATGGATTCAGGCTGGCATTGAATCCTTTATTCCCTAACAACGATTCCAGGTCAAGCCTCACTCTTCTCCGTGGTTTTCCTCACATTGTGCTGCTGCAATTGCCAATAGAAACCATTACTTCCATATCTATCAGCAAAACAATTCTCTAGAAAACAGACGTCTGTTTATTACTGCTAGGAACCATTGTAAAAAGGTTTTGTCTAACGCCAAAGCCCGCTATTCTCAGATCATGACATCTCGTATTTCATCACAAAAGTTAGGCTCTGGTGACTTCTGGAGAATCTTTAACAGTATCAATAATAAGGGCAAGTCTGTAATTCCACCTCTTTTGTATGGTTCAGATTTTGTCACCTCAACTATGACAAAGCTGAATTGTTTGCTAAGAACTTTTCATCATTATCATCTCTTGATTCCATTAGTTGCGTTCTACCTGATATAGCCGTCAAACAGGTTGATCCATTGCTCGACATCCGTATCGCTCCAGCTTCTGTATCTAAAGTGATTTCCTGCTTAGACTCTTCCAGCTTGCGGCCCGGACAACATACTCGTTATAGTCTTGCAGAAGTGTTCTCCGGAGCTGTCGTCTATCTTTTCAAAATTATTTAACAAGTGCTTATCAGAGTCTTGTTTTCCAGCCTGCTGGAACTTTAATTCAGATTAAACTCAATTTTTTTCAGCCAATCGTTATCGCAATAATTTAGACCTTCCTATATTTATGAACGGTAATGTACTCGATGAGTCTCCTACCCTTCATCTTCTAGGATTAACTCTTACTTCGGATCTTTCTTGGAAACCTTATATCAAATCCGTTGCAAAATTAGCATCTGCTAAAGTTGCTTCTCTTTATCAAGCTCGACACTTTCTTACTCTGGATTCTATTCTCTATCTCGATAAAACTCAAATCCGGCCTTGTATGGAATACTGTTGCCATATCTGGGGCGGATCTTCTAATGATGCCCTTTCTCTTTTAGACGAGGTGCAAAAACGCATTGTAAACATAGTTATATCTGCTGTTGCAGCCAACCTTCAACCTCTGTCACATCGTCGTAATGTTGCTTCTCTTTCTCTTTTCTACAAATACTATAACGGGCACTGCTCTAAAGAGCTAGCGTCTCTTGTGCCATCTACTAAAATTCATTCTCGTGTTACTCGTCATTTAATTAAGTCTCATCCTTTTTCTGTTACTGTTCCTAAGTGTTCCAAAAACTCTTACTCGTCCAGTTTTTTTCCTCGAACATCAGTTCTTTGGAATTCGCTTCCTTCATCTTGCTTTCCTGATTCATATAATTTGCAATCTTTTAAGTCATCTGTCAATTGTTACCTTGCTCTACAATCTCCATTTTTTCTCTTCCAGTAACTTCCTACACTAGTTAGTGGTTGCTTGCAGCCTTGTTGGAAGCGAAAATGTTTAAAAAAAAAAATTAATATTGTAAAATCTTTTTTTGACTTTAGTTTTTTAACGATTACTGCTTTTTGTATTCATGATTTTCTAAGTGTATAGCTCAAAGTTCTTAGACGTAAAACAGCGTTTTATTTATCACAAATACAAGTTTTTCAGATTATGTGCGCCCGTTTTCAAAAATAAAGTTATTTAAACAACGACGGAAACAAAAACAATAAGAGAGAAGTTTTCGTTTAATGGTTTTAATTTTGCAAGATTTTGTGTTACTGATGTAACTCGATATGTAGAGAGGGCTTTGCAATTAAAAGTTTATCGAATTTTGTCAGAGTTCTTAATGAAATGGTTTGCAGCATATATTATGGCGTTAGACCATTTTTTAAACAAAAAGTTAGTTAAAGAGAGCAAATATAGAATTTAAATATATAACTTAAAATATAAAAGAGGGCTACTGAAAAGATAATACTTTTTCATTTTGCCCCAATAAAAATTAGGCACCATGATCTATTGTAGAGATATTACTGTCTATTATTTTGATGTCATTAAGAAGCAAAGCAGTTCGTCTCTTAAATCATTTGGGTTCATATATTATAAAATAAACTAAGCAGACACTTAAATACGCTTCGGGAGTGGACTTAACTTGCAATACCGGCTTCATATAAATTTAAAACAATTTTAAAGTGTCGTATGCTATTTAAGTGTTTAAAATGGTATAAAATATCACAAGACATGTAAAACTTGAAATATATAAAATACATTTTAAAAAATATAAATAAAAATTATTATGTTAATTTTAATAACCTTCCTAAAGATTTACTACATTCCGTTAGAATACGTGAGTTGGGCCTAAATGTCATAACATTTAGGTTCCGTTATGAGCGTCAACCGCATTTTTTTTTGTTAATAAATAATCGTCATTTAAAAATTTGTTGGTATCGATTTCATTATCATCCTCGCAATAATATTCTGAATTTTCTAATAAGAGATTTGTGGTTTGACTTACTCGATTAAATTGTTTATCATCGTTATATAGTGTAGATTGAAAGTCACTTTCGTTTTGTTGCTGCAAAAATATAGACGTATCAATAAATAAGTTACTGTCGTTATTAAAAGAAAAATTTGGATCAAAATGGTCAACAAGAAAGAATGCATGACCGTCAGTGCGACCATCTTCACTAGTTTTTTCATTGTTCAAAGGTATAACCGATTGAGCATCAGTATTAGAACTCTGACCATTTAAATATTTATCTGGGTGAATAACTTGTTCAATTATATCAGCATGATAAGCAATTTGAATACTTTCACAAAACGATGTTGAACTAGCATTAGGAAATAAATTGGAATCAGATAACTCAACGTGAGATCTATACAAAATATTTTCGTTGGCATTGTGACAAGTTTTAACTGTTACAAAATCAAGACTTTTTTCTAAAGTATCTCTTGAAAACTTAATATTTGTTGAAAGATTTTTTGACTTTTTGTCACTTTTAACCAAGTTAAATGCTTTTTTATTGCATTTTTGTTTTTTATGTTTACAAAAATTTCCAGAATCACTGAAACAAGCTCCACATATGTTACACATGAATCTCTTTTCGTTAGTGTGGGTGCGTTGATGCTCTCTGCAATTTTCCGATCTCGAAAATCTTTTTTCACAATACAAGCAAACGTATGGTTTCTCCCCTGTATGCTTGCGCATATGTCGGATTAAATTTCCTTTTCTAGGAAAAGCTTTTGTGCAAAAATCACATTTAAATTGAGGAATAGGATCATGTTTTAGGTAGTGAGTACGCAAATCGCCTTTAATGGCAAATGATTTGTTGCAAACATCACAAATATGGGGCATTTCTGAACCATGACGCAGTGAATGTGTTTTTAAAGAACTCTTTGTTGCAAATGATCGTCCTTAAAAAAATTATAACCCAATAAAGTATTTATACGTTATTTATATTTATATTTAAATTTTTATTAATATTTTAATTAAAAGTATTTATATGTTTATTTAACAATATGAGAAGATTACAACCTTATGGACATAAGTAAAACACTAAACATAAGTAATAAAAAATAGTAACAACTGTTGGTTAAATAAGTATAAAAACATAATTACATAAGAGCCCTGTAAAACAAATAAACTTATAACAAACATCATTAAGTAATAATAACTAACATAAAATATGACGTAATTAGGAAAAATAAACTACCCAAAAAAATTACTCAAAACATTTACTTAAAATTTAAAAACCCCTAACTTTATATTATACTATTCAACCCTCGGAATTAGGAAAAATGAGGCCGGCAATTTTTTGCTGACCTCAAGCACTTTCAGGTCGGCAGTTAGGTAGGCATTGCCAGATGCCGACCTTAATTCCGAGGGTTGACTATTCTAACTTTATATTATACTATTCTAACTTTATATGCTATACTATGTTAAACTTATTCACAATTAAAGAAAGATATTTTTTTAAGTTTTTACAAATAACAATAAATTAAAATTTTTACGCAATTATATTTGAAGCTCTTAATGCTATTATTATCTTATTATTATTGTTGTCATTAAATATAGAAATGTTATTTACTACAAATTAAATAATTATCATTAAGCGACTAATAAATGTTGTTATATTGGCAACATATAGCAATATAACATATAGCAGGTAAGTGTATGAAAAAATGTTTGTATTCGTGTTAATTTGTAGGTATCAAAACAAAACAAAAAAGTTATAAGTAAATTATGTTAACCCCTATACATATTGCTATATGCATTGGTGTAAAAAATTTAATTTATAACATAAATTAAATTTGTTACCTCTATACATTAGCTTATTTACATTAGCTTACATTAACATACATTAGCTTATTTGATAAAGAAAAAAAACTTTTATTCTTCTCTTGACAGTCAAGAGAATAAAAGAGAAAACTATAGCAACAATCAATAATTCATTTTTATGGCTAAAATAGCTTAGAGACGATTATTAGGTTTAAATTTTTTGCTGAAAAATAAAAAATCTGGAAACAGATTTAAGTAAGTAGCAGCTTATGAATTAAAAAAATTGAAAATGTTAAATTTTACATTCCTAATAGAAAAGCCAATAATAAGAATGACTAACACGTTAATAAATACGTTTTTGAAATACCATGACACTCAAAATAAATATCCAAAATTATTTAATACTTCCACAAAAAAAAAAGTTTTATTATATGCAGATTAAATCATAAAGAGTAGTTATGCAACAACAGTACAAGTAAAAGTCTATTTTAAGAAGTTACTTGCCTTGAGGTGTATACAATCTTCCATTTTAAGTAGTTACACGTCTCAAGGTGTATACAATCTCCCATCTTTAGCAGTTATACACCTCAAGGTGTATACAATCACCTTGTAATATTTTCACCACAAAAACTATTCAATTAAAGCTCCTCTGAATCAGCAAACAACAATCAGATATGTTATAGACATCTCTGAATCAACACAACTTAAAATATATTAGACATATGTTAAAAAAACACAAAAAACGCAGCAAAGCTTTAACTCTAAGACAATTAGCAAGCAAGAAATGCAAGTTGTTAGTGATATACATTAACAATGTTTAACAGTATAACTGAAGTATTAAACCAATACCAATTAAAACATTCAAGTTATTATTTGTGGTAATATTGCTAACACCGGATAAAGTAGAGTTGTCATAATGACCCAACAGGAGATTAAATAAAGCGAATTCTTTTTAAACAGCATCATATAGTCTTGAATACAACATCATATAGTCTTGAGACATTCAATAGACTAAACTTTTAGTAGAAGGACAACATCCCCAAATGTATCATATAATTTTGTGCAAGAGCTCAGTAATATTTAATAGACTTAACTTTTAGTAGAAGGACAACATCCTCAAATGTATCATATAATTTTGTGCAAGAATTCAGTAACATCTATGCAAATTTAAGAAATGATTTTTAGAAATTTATGTAAAAATATCTAAAAGAATAAAATAGCATGACAATACATAGCTTTGATAACAGTTTGGAAAGGTTTTACGATCGTATTAGGAACGTGCTATATTTTTCTTTTAAACATTGAATAATATAAGTAATAGAGTTTTCTCCCAGAAAAAAATAAAATGATTAGTAAAATATGTGGAGCTTGGTTTGATGTTTGTTTCATTAACCTTTTTTATAAAGAAGTTTAAAAAAACGTAAGAAAGCAACTACAATTTTTAAAAAACATTGTAGAGAAAATACATTAGTTAAAGTAATTTTTGTGCTAAATGAGCATTTAAATTAATGCAAGAAAAAAATTATAAAAGTCCTGAACAACTTTATTTGAAGTTTTTTTTTTAAGAGGCAACTGATTGCATTACATTACTCACTTATTGTCACTGAAACATATTTTGGTTTGAGTACAATTTTATCTAATTATACAACTAAAGTTCAAGAATAGTTTTTTTATACTTCCTGGGAGAGGTTCATGCAAGACCATGGTCGTATGAGTTTGTGAAAATAGATACATCCCTATTAGACTCACTTTAAAATCTCAATCTCTAAAATGGGTTTTTGTAAATGAATCAATAATTTGATTTTGATACCTAATATCTAATAACAAGGTAGAAAATATCTAATAACAAGGTAGAAAATATCTAATAACAAGGTAGAAAATATCTAATAACAAGGTAGAAAATATCTAATAACAAGGTAGGAAATATCTAATAACAAGGTAGGAAATAGCAGTGCTTACTAGTCTCTAAGATAAATTTTAATCTAAAAAAGGTTTAGCTTGAAATCAAATAAACAGTTTAGATTTTTAGTTAACTTTATTTATAAAAAATTATTAGTGTATTTATTTAAACTTTTAAAATTGGTTTTTAATACAATTTATTTAGCTACATCAATTTAATGTTTGGCTTTGATGCAAAAGGATTCACTATTCTAGTTTTATTTTATTATTTTAGTTTATTGAAAAAAAAAAACTTTTAAAATTTATGTTTATAATAAAAAATAAAAATAAAAATTAAATTAAAAAAAAATAGACTAGTGTTATGACATTATCCTACTTATTTATATATGTTTTTCTAATCACAAAGTCTATGGCTTTAACTAATCACAAAATACACAGTTCACCACACAAAGACAAAATGTTTCTAAAATGTTTGGTTCTTTGAGGTATCTAGTGTCTCTTTTCAATTGTTGAAGCCAACTGATTTCAATTGTTGAATCCTTTGTTATTTTTTCATACCATGTTTTTTAGTTTGGTTTTTAACTTTAAACCTTACTAAACCTTTAGTAAGGTTTAAAGTTAAAAGAAACAGTAGTAATGTAACCAGCTTTATTCTCTGAAAATCATTTTTTCTAGAGATAGGAAAAAAATCCAAAAAAGATTTATGAATGATTTGAAAAGATCTATAATTGGTTTGAAAAAGTTTACAAGTAGTTTAAAAAAGTTTGCGATTGGTTTGAAAAAAGTCTATGATAGGTTTATATTCCATTTTTACTTGGTGAAACTTCTACTTGCTGAAACTTCAAAACATTTACAAACTTCTTAACTTCAAAGAAGATATATAATAGGATTTTAGGAACCTTGGAATTGTTAAACCTGGAATCTCTGGCTACCGTTATATATATATATATATATATATATATATATATATATATATATATATATATATATATATATATATATATATATATATATATATATATATATATATATATATATATATATATATATATATATATATATATATATATATATATTTACTTAGAGATACAACTAATAAATAAAATAAACAAACAAGCTGCAATACACAAGTGTATAGTCTAACAATAGTAGATGTCAGACCGTAACAGCTTTGCTATATATAAATATTATACAGCTATTATATATATATATACATATATATATATATATATATATATATATATATATATATATATATATATATATATATATATATATGTATATATATATATATATATATATATATGTATATATATATATATATATATATGTATATATATATAGTGTTTCTGTAATTTTTTTTTTTAATAGCTATGCATACAGTTTTTAAAAAAACGAAATAACAATTTAAACTTTTGAAAAAATAGACATACTATATATACAAACTCACCACATAAAGTACACTTAACTAACCACATTAAGTACACTTAACTCACCACATAAAGTACACTTAAATGAAGGTGGATTTTCTTCATGACTCCTCAAATGAATTTTCAAGGCAGAAATGTTTGAGTAACTGTTTATGCAAATCCCACATTTGAAAGGACGAACAATATTGTGCTTAGAACTACAATGTAGCTTAAACTTATAGCTTGAAAAAAACATGGCATCACATTCTTCACAAACATACTTTTTACTTGAAGAATGTTTAGAATTAATATGCAAGTTTAAACTAACAGCTTCTTGAAAAACACTATTACATTCTAAACATGAGTAAACTGAATCAATATCATTTGATTTAGTATCTATATTGAAATGTTCATTAACTGTACCACCGGCTTCGGTAACTAAGATAGAAGTTTTTAAATCTGTTTGTGTTAAATCCATTTCATATTCTTGTTTATTGCAAACCAAATCTAATGTACAAAAATTAAATATAAAAAAAAATTATATTTTTTATAAGATATAAAAAATTTATACTTATAAATATTTAAAATTATTAAAATTAAAAATTAAAAATAATTAAGGATTGGAAATGAAATAAACATACAAAAAAAAAAATCATTAAATTACAATTGCAAAAGTTTCTACAGAAAACTAAAAATTAAAAAAAGTTTCGAATTTAAGTATACAGATCCAATATAATTGAGTGCAATATATTATTTAAAAATAATTGAGTGCAATATATTATTTAAAAATAATTGAGTGCAATATATTATTTAAATATAATTAAGTGCAATATATTATTTAAAAATAATTGAGTGCAATATATTATTTGAAAATAATTGAGTGCAATATATTATTTAAAAATAATTGAGTGCAAATATTATTTAAAAATAATTGAGTGCAATATATTATTTGAAAATAATTGAGTGCAATATATTATTTAAAAATAATTGAGTGCAATATATTATTTAAAAATAATTGAGTGCAATATATTATTTAAAAAAGATGACGCAATTACATGGTAAATTTCATTAAGTAAAGCAAATAGTTATTAGTAAAAAAACAAATATAATGCAGAGTTGAACTGAGGGTAACCAGTATCTATAAAAAAATCGATCTATTAAAACCTATGACCAATATTAAAAAAGTAGACCTATTATAATATAAAAAAGATCTATTAAAGTAAAAATGTTTTTGTTTTTTTGTTATTATTTATAAACTTTAAAAATGTTAAAGATTTAAGAATTTAAATTGCAGTTCACAAAGCACATTAGTCTTTAAAAGTCAGTTCAATGTTAAATACCTGGTACAGGATAAACTTAAATGTAGTAATTATAATCTAGTTTAAACTGCTTCTAAGACTACTCTTGGGTATAAATATGTATGTTGGGTATACGTATGTATGTATGTATGTATGTATGTATGTATGTATGTATGTATGTATGTATGTATGTATGTATGTATGTATGTATGTATGTATATATGTATGTATGTATGAAATTAATAAAATATTGAAATGTTTTTAACATTTTAACAATAATAAAACATTTTAACAATCAATATCTTTATAGTATTATTTAGTAGCTTAATACTAATTAGTCGTTGACATAATAAGGTGGACAGTGGGATTTATTTTATCCCCCTCCTTCCATCCAAGGATTTGAAAAAAAGAAAGACAAATTCTAAATGCAAAATAGGTAAATAAAATTACAACAAAATTAATTTAAATGTATTTAATTTTTTTGTAACCAACTGTTTTCCAAATCTAAATCAGATAATTTGTATGTACAACATGATATTGTTGTGGATGTAAAAATCAAGCATATAACTTCAGAATTGAGCACCTAACACTCGTCATTTCTCATTGGCCAAAAGAAGTTTTTACCTGTTACATGCGGATGCATGAATCTGACTTTTATATCAAGCTCACTTTCATTTTCAGCAATCCCTACCCACCAAAATCCGTCATAAAAATATGCAATATAATCCATTTTGTTATTGTTTAATAAAATCTCTTTATTATGTTTTCTTTTTGGAATGATATCAAATATTTCAATACATGTATAAATACTTGTTTTTTTATAACTTGTAGTGTTTGAAGCAATTGGAATAATGATGATACGTCCTTGTGCCAGGAATTGTTCTTCCACGTAAATATCTTTTTTTTAATTGTGCTTGTGTTTGGTCAATTTTGTCTTTAGAAAATAATTTAAAACAAATTCCATTTATCTTGGCTTTACAAAAAGAGTACATTAAATTAATAACTAAAATCTGCCCAATAGTTATTTGTTTTAGAATTTCTTGACATACATCTTTTAACAGCCCCACCAACACCATCACAGGGGGATTTACCATGACTGGTAAATCCCCCTATGATTTCACACTTACATCAGGTAAATTTTCTTTGATATATCTAGTTTTATCTTCCTAAGTCTTGTAAATAAATCCTGTGTCATGATCAACATCTTCTGAAAGGTAACAAAAAGATTTGTGTTTGAGAACTTTTTTCTCTAAAAAATAAAGTACAATTGTAAAAAGTGAACATTGACTTTTACTCCAGTGATAACTTTGAACCTCATCCTAAACAACATACTGATAATTTTCAGGGAAATCTCCTAAACTTAGGCATCGTTTTGGTTAAGATTTTCTTTACAGTTTTTCAAGTATCTACTTTGTGTTTTTTTAATATATGAATGAGTGGTAAGGTTGTCAATGCTGTCACATAATAAATCATTAAAATCATCTAGTGGCAATGATTGTAATAGTAGTGTTGTACTATCAGTACTCTGCCATTGCTTGAATGCTACATCCTCTTCAAGCTTATGGTCCATAAACTCCTGCACTAAAAATTTTTCTAATGCTTCAATACAAGGGCATTGGTTACATCAAGGCAACATACATTCTGCATTTTCAAGAGAGCAAACAATCAATGCCATAAAATCTTTATAACTTTTATTCCACTCTATGGCATCAAAAAATTTTGTATTTTGGTACATTGTGGGTACCTGATGCATTGGTTGTAGTACACCATTTAGGTTTAAGAGTACAAAACTTTGACAAACTGACATTGACGTTAGGGTAGTCTTTTTTAAATGCAACATTTAATTCATTTAGATTGAGTAGCAATAATCTTTTTTGAACATGTTGGTTTTCCTTAACACTTTAAAAATCTTTTTTTTCTATTCTCGAAAATTCATCACTTAGATAAAAGTTAATCGCTAAATTAACTGTTTCTGGTGAAAGTGGGTTTCCAGTTTTTTTTATTGGGAAATGATAGAATTTTATGCTCATTTTTAACTTTTCTTGCATTTCGAACAAGATACTCAGATACTTCAAAGTAGCTTGATATCTTTGTACGTGTCCATGGTTTTGGTGCGAATATTAGCATTTGTACCTTATGAAGAAAAAGAGTCAGTCTTTAAAATATATTTTTTAATTTCATACATTAAAATGTGTAGATCATGGTCATTGTTAATGTTGTTGTTTGAAATGGGACTTTTTATTTCTGTTGTTAAAGAAGTTTATTTAATGTTATATGCTAATGAGACCATTTTTGCAACTCTGTCAATAGTGTTCTCAAACTTTTGTTTTGCTGCAGGCAATTTGCTGTGTTTTGAAAGACTTTTTAGTTTGACTGGTGAAATTCCAAACAATTTAATAGTGATATCTAGCTTAATTTTTTCTCACTTATTGATTCCCATTCACCATGTGAATTTAAATCTCCATCTGTTTCTACTGCTTTTTTGTAACATTTACTGCAGAATTTCCAACCTTTCTCTAATGTCACATTTCTCCATATTAAACAGGCTTGGTCAGGAAGCGGGAGCGATTGCTCTCAAAGAAAACTTGTGTATGAGTTTTACCTAGCCAACAGATCAGAGATCTATTGATCAATAGATCAAAACCATTAACCCTTAAGCACTTTGTAGCTGAAAAAAATGCCTAGATTATCAACCAAGCTGAAAACAAATCTGGCCACCAGAGAGCGAATGGTTGTGGCAAAAACTGGTTTTGCTTGACCAAAACAAAGTAAAGTGACTAAAAGCGATGTTCGACTATAAAGACACAGTAAACAGTTACACAGTTCACAACACTAAACAGCTAGACAATTGCAATGCAGCTATAAATACATCTTCCTGACACTTAAAAACAAGTCTTCAATCCATACAAGAAAGAAAATCAGGATCGCTAAGCAAACGTAAGACCAGAAAGCAAAGATTAGACCAAGATGCTGTCAGTTGTGTAAAAAGTTGCAAAAAAGTGTTGCATTTTGGATGATGAATTCACTTCACTTTATCTCACTTGAACATCAACGGCAATAGCACTTTGTGCACCAGCGATGTTTCACACAATAAGAGATCTGTGTTCTGTCAAGATTTAGCTTCAACTCATTATTGTAAACTTGCATTGGAATGGTATAAAAATAACGTGAAATTTGTGCCTAAAACAGAAAATCCTCCAAACTGCCCAGAATTAAGAGTTATTGAAAAGTACTGGGCCGTTACTAAAAGAAAAATAAAAAATAAAAAACTTTGAAGAAATATTAAAGATATTAAAATATCATTTAAAAAAGGATCAAATAGCTTCAATTTTTATTCTGTGCACAAGCTTATGGGTACCACACCAAAGCAAAAGTTCGAAATTTTATTAGATTCCCACAGGAATAACTTGATTTTTTTAAATATTTGATCTTCTTATATTATTGTATTAAAGTTATTACTTGGTTGGAAATAAAAATTGAAGAGTACTTTTTTTTAGTTGTTTTTCTACTTTCACATTTATTTTGTGTACACGCTTGATTTTATAAATTTATGAATTGTTATAATTAAATTGTGTTATAATATGCTTATAAAAACATAAGCATATTATAACACAATATTCAAACATGATGTTATTTTTAATAAACTTTTTAAAATAATATTTTTTGTAAACCAAACAAATTAAAATATTCATTCAATGAGATTTTTTAAACTAAATACACTTTTAATAAGAATAATCGCATTTTTGACATATTTTTTTAACAAAAATAAGTATCTATTTCTAACTCTACTTTTATAATACTATATTTGCACAAACTTTTTTGCCTTTTCACTCCCTAATTAATTTCTAACTTTTGAGCAGATAAAACTAATTGAGGAAAAAATCATTCATGCAATTTTTTCTGAACTGATTTCTTGTTTCTCTGGTTAACGATTGAACTCCAATCACAGCACAATACTGTTGATATAATTCAATTGGTTGACATCCTTATAAATCACAATGCTTTCACGAATCTTAATCCTTACTTAATTTCATTTCTCGCACATCTCTTAAAAAAAAAGTTTAATAATTATTCTTAAACTTTTATATATCTTTTATACTTGAAGTTGATGAACCGCAAACACAACAAAATATTTACATCTGCTTGACATGTATTACAAAAATATTTCTGCACTTTATTCACATGTTTTATGACATCTGGGTATGTTACTTCCTTTTCTAAAAGATTTAAATAGAATGAGTGCAGAACACCTATATGATAAAAGATTTGGTTGTTCCTTGGATTAAATCCCTTGTGTTTTTTTATCTTAAAACTGAAACTGTTTAATTAAGAATACCTTTGTAAATATAAAAGTAAAAAAATATTTAATTATACTTGCATAATCATTAATCAGTTTAAACTAGTTGAAATAAAGTTTAAACTAGTTGTTAATTTAATTTGTTTGTGTGATCCTATCTAACATTAACAAAATTTGTTTGTGTGATCCTAACTAACATTAACAAAATTTTAGACAAATTTAACTAACTCCAACTAACTAAATTACAAAATTAACCAACAACCTAGAATTGTTATATTATTTCTAATTTGTTTAACTTCTGTTAACTGCAGAAATTTCACAGAATTGGTGGATTAAGTTTTTTTTAATAAAATAAAAAACTATATACTTTTTTTGTTTAATGTACAAAAAATTATCTAATGCATCTATAAAAAAAACATAATAGCCATAATATTATAATTTATAATACAACAAATCTTGAAGAAAAGTTTCTAACATTAATATAAAATATACTTGTAATAAGTAGTGGTAAAAAACAATAAATAATTAAATTATTAAAAAACAACATTATTTTATGTCATTGTGTAATAATGATACAATAACTAAAATTCTTGAGATGTTCATGGATATAGAGGTGTTAAATCAAAACCAGTACACAAGTATAAAGATCCTCTTGTCTAATCAGTCAAATCTGTCAAACTTGGTGGGTTGGTTTATATCAATGAGAAAAGCAATTCCTTAAAACTTCAGATTACAATCTTTTGTGAATTCAGCAAAATATATATATATATATAAAAGTATATCATAATCATTAATAGAAATAAGCTATAAACAAAAACTGAATTAAACTCAGTTTTTAAATACCCTTAGTTGCCTCTCCTCCCCCTGTCCAATTACTTTTTAACATGCAGGTTTGGTCGGAAAGCAAGAGCGATCGTTCTTGATTGCTGGAAATAATATGTACCATGGAAATAATATTTAGTAGCGAAAAGCTAGCCAGATTTTTTAGTCGTTTTAAGACCACTTTCAACAAGCAAAAAAAATGCGCAAAAGATTAATTGGACCGATGAGAAACAATTACAAAAAAAAAATTAGGAAAATAAAATATCTTTTAACACGAAAAAAATTAAAGCAAAATAAATTACGTTTAGAACAAATATTTTTGAAATATTGCTCTTTTATAATTTTTTTATAAAATTAAGCGATGTTTTTTATATAAAGTAACATCTTACAATTGTTTAAAAAGGAAACAAATGTTCTTTATTTAACAAAAATTTGCAAGTTTTAGTCTTGCCTAAGCTAAATTATTTTATAAATAAAAAAGTTAATTTTTTTAATGCCTATTTTATGCGTAGTTTAACATATTTTAAAGTTTAACACATTTAAAACAATTCTTCTTAGTAAGATAAACAAATGAAATAATTAAATCATTGAATTTTTATTGAAATTAAATTAACTAGATAGAAATCAACTAAAAAGGTTAGAAATACTTTATGACGAGGAAGCGAAACTGCTTAACAATATCACTGATGATGTTTAGTGAGTGGGCTTTTTAATTTTAATTGGTATTTAAAGCAGAAAAAAGTATAACAAGTTTTTAAGAATGGCAACTTAAGCAAAAAAATTAGAGTTAGTAAACCAATATCTAGAAATTTTTCTTTATATCTAATAACTTGCTATATATATTTGTATTCTGTCGTGACCTCAGGCGTGGTGCGTGTTCATCTGCGAGTTACTTTGTATGTATTGTTTGTGTTTAGTAACCAGAAATTTTGAATATGTTTGTTACATAATTAGTTTTATTAACTTTAATGATTATTAATAACTTCATTGAAAATGCAATTATTTTTGTAAGTCTTTGTTTACAAATTAAATCATAAAATTTGCTTTAAAAAGATTACATTACGATAAAAAATAGATACACAAAATTACATTTACAAAAAAAATACATACTTTTTAAATAAAAAATAAGAATTTACTAATAAAATCTATAATTTATAATAAACTTTCAAAATTTAGACAATTTAAATAATATGTATTTAGAACATTTATTTTTGTAAACAAATAATAATAGTTTATAAGATTTTTGGCTTTGTAGATGTGACTCTGAGAATGAGCCATATTATTGATAATATAATCTTAAAACAATTTATGCTAAAAATCTCAAAACATAACAAATCATGAATTTCTCAAACATTAACAGTATTTTATGAACCAATAGAATTAGTTTGTTCGTTAATTTGGCGGGTTTTTAGTGTTCGCGAATATTCTTTTTATTATCACGCACCAAGAACATTCAATTTTTTTATGTTTCCATGTATGTCCGTAAAATAAATTTTTTTTTTTTCGAACATAGACTTAAACGACTAAAAAACCTGGCCGGTTTTTCACAACTAAATATAATTTCCGTGGTTAGTATTCAAGAGTGATCGCTCCCGCTTCCTAACCAAGCCTGAACATGCATATTTTAATGCAATGTAGCAAAAAAATATTATTCTGCTGATCTTGTTCATGGTGACATAAGTTAGATATGTTTTTATATTTTTTATATTGTGAACTTGCACCATCACTGAAATAAATGCAATCGTTGAAGTAGGGTATTAACTCTTTTAAATGTTTTAATACTTCATGAATGAAACAATAAACTGAGTTTGTATTGTGTTGCAAATGATCTGAAATGATACAAATACTTTTATATTTTATCTTATTTTCTTCCATAAAGTAAATAACAAAAGAATGCAATGTTGCTTGGCTGTTGTTCTAATAGAAACCTTGTACTGCATCTTGAATTAAAAAACTGTAATTTTCAGCAAAGTATAGTAATATTAAAT
>NC_061161.1:18481780-18559280 GCF_022113875.1 Hydra vulgaris
AACATTTGATTTTTAAGAATGATTCCACTTCCTCCCTGAAGCAATAAAAGGAGTTCCATGTAATCAGAGACTGTAATTTGTGAGCATGTCTTTTCCAATTCTGAAAACAAAAGACTTTTTTGCTCATTTGTTAGCTGTCGTATTACTGCACTTAGAGGTTTGTAACTTCCTCTATAACTATTATAAGCATAAATACTTCCTCCAATTCCACCAAAAAGTAAACCAATAGGTCCAAGTAATAAACTAAATATCATAGCAAAAATAGCAATAGTTAGACTCCCAAAAAAACTTCCTTGAATTGTCACTTTAAGTTCATCCACATCTGAAATATGAGACAAAACTCGAAGAACATCTTCTTTTGATATCGGCATTTTAAAAAATATTTTTATTTTTTTAATTTACTAATAAATAATATATAGTACATAATGAAAAGGTACTATGTAATTATAATAATACTTGTTGCATACACTACAATAGTACATATTACATACATGGTAGATATTGAAAATGTGCTAAAAGTATTTATTGTTGTTTTATATAATACATACTACATAATACATTTGTTTACACAACTCTCTATCACACACGAGAGAGAGAGTTTGTATTAATAGTTTATAATTCATTGTACTAAATATCATACACACTTCAAAACATTAAAATTGTTTAAAAAAAATAGTTTTAACAAAAGTATACATACTGCCAGTATTTATAATATTTACTTATAAAAATCAATCAATCATTTATTTCACTTTATAAAGTAAATACAAAGTTAGGAACAGTCACAAACAGTTATTAAACTGACAAAAATGTGACAACCTACAAATATTCATTTAAATTTGACAAAATGTATTCATATTACTAGTACATGAATAATATAAGGTAATATTATAATAATAGTAATAATAATAATATAATAATAATAATAATAATAATAAATAGGCACTTTAAAAAAAAGAAGCTGAAAATGATAAATAATAGGCTTTTAAATAGAACTTTTGATAAAAAAAATAACAAAAAAAAAACCTTAACAAAAACAAAAAAAAGGCACTTAGAAAAAAAAAAAAGCTAAAAAAAAAAATAACAGGCTTTTAGATAGAACAATAACAATACAGTATCAAGAACATCAGTGATGGATGTTATTTAGAAAAAAGGCAAAAACAACTTGAATTTTACAGGTACAAAGGATAAGGTCAAAACGACATGAAAAACAATGATTGAGATAAATAACACAGCAGAAGCTTTACTTATTATTTATCTTTGACTTTGTTGATGAAAATTCTTTGACTTTGTTGATGAAAATTCTTTGACTTTGTTGATGAAAAGAGCTCTACTTCTTTTTTTTTAGATATGTTGTCTTGATTTCAGAGGAAAGATAATTCCATGATTTAATGGATTTATATTTAATGGAATTAATGCCAAACTTAAGTGTTTGCTTCATAGGTATTACAGCATTACTACATGATGCTAATCTAAGTTTATGGCAATGACTTTTATTAACAAATTTATAATAACTATTGTCAATGGTTATTATAAATTTGTTAATACAATCTCTCAAAAATTATTAATCTAAAAGATCTAATATTCCTACTGAATTGCACACTTGTATGGGACAGTTAATAATAACTTACCAATAAGCTTCAATACTATTGAAGTTTATTGGTAAGTTATTATTAACTGTCCCATACAAGTGTGCAATTCAGTAGGAATACTAGATCTTTTAGATTAATAATTTTTGAAAGATTGTAGAGGATTTAAGAGTCAAATATATTAGATTGAAAATGAACTATTTTGAGTGATTTGTTTTGAAGCCTTTCTATGATCTTTGTTTAAAAAATATAATCGAATAAATCCTAAGCTTTTGGTAAATTCAAAACATGAATAAAATTATAGTAAACATATTGCCAGAAATAAGCATGTCAGCATACAAACTGGCTTTTGTTGACAACTTTGGACATTTCTATAAGTAAAGATTTATTACCATATTGGATATAATCAAAGACTAAGCCACTCGAAGCAATAGTAATAGCGATGTCAGGGTTATTTTATCCGAATTACTTATCCGAACTAATTATCCGAAACTAAACCGATATTAATTAAAAATGGCATCCGGGAGACTCATTTGCTTCGGTTTTGCAAGAAATTGCCGTCAATCGGTTATTAATTTAAACAATTTCCGTAAAATTAAATATTTGTAGTGCGCACAGCATCATAAATTCACATATTAAACAAATTTGATAATTTTTTGTTTTTCTTGTTAATTATAATGTTGTCGTTTGGTTATAAAAAATTCTACGGCATGGTTCGATTTATAAAGGCCCAAAAGAGAATTCATGAAAAATCTTTTTTTCAAAAAAAACCTATCACTTATCAATTTTTTTTTTGTTTTTATTTTTTTTTCTATTTATTTTTTAGGATTTGCGTTAAAACAAAAAAAAAAACATGCATTTTTCGAACAATTATAAGGAAAAGTAATTTTGGGGCAAGGGCTCACCTTGTGTCTACACGGGACCGCTTGATACTTATGAGAAATTTAAAATTAAGTTTAAAATGACTGCAATGGTACTAGCAAAAAAGCTATGAAGCGATTTTTACATAAAAAATTTTATTTCATTTTTTATGCCCTAAAACCTGTAAAATTGAATTTGTAATAAAAAAAAATTTTTTTTCCTCGTGGCTATCAGGGACCGTTTGGAATTTCTAAAGAAATTTGAATATGAAGCAATTTTTTAACTAAATTTTAAATTTTTTATTTTAAGGCCAAAAAACTGTAAAACATTATTAGTATTATTTTTAAAAAAAGTCTGTTGGTGGCGAAATTAAATGTCAATAAACATTTATTTAACTGGACTTGGAACGGACAATAATTGGGCATTTTTTGGACTGGATATTGGAATGTTGTTGGACAATGGACTGTTATTGCCGAAACTAAATTACAAAACTTTTACTATACCTTTTTTAATAATTTAAAAAAATATTGGTTTTGATAAGTTATTGGAAATAAGTTCAAAAACGAAAGTTAACAAACTTTAATTCAATTACTAAGAACTGGTTCAAAAAATTTAATTAAAATTATAAATGAAAGCACTAACTTCGATTTCAATTTACTAGATTAATGTTAAATTTAAACTTGTTTTCCTATGAGATTTTATTTCATCTTCACATTTAAAATATTTTTTAAAGATATATTTATAACTCATATCTGCTTTATAGTCAATTATGATCCTAAAAAAACGACTCCAAATTTTTTCGTTAACATCACTTTTTTTGTAATTTTCTTTTGACTCAAGCAGTCTTTGTTTCATTAACACTCCATTATTACTTTAATCATCGATTTTTCTGAAATAATTTTTCAGTTGAGCCCCATACATTTCTATTGGGTTGAGCTCACAATGAAACTTAGAGAAATGGATTATTTTTTGTCCATCTTATACTTTTTATTGTGTTCTTGAACTAACTTATCTAACTTTACGATCTTTTTATAAAAGCGAAATGAGACGATGCTTTTATTCTTAAGTCAGCAAGAAGAATGTCTGAGGTTTTCATGTGTAATTCATTAATTTTTAATTCTTTGCATAACAAAAACAAGCCTTTAGATCATCATCAGAATCAAAACAGTTAATTGTCTTTTCGACGCCTTCATCGAGCAATTTTAGTTGTTAATTATAATAATTGTTGATACGAATATCAATTCGAAAATTTACTGACTTCATTATTAAGCTATATCACCCGAGCGCACCGACCGTACTTTCATAATGATTAAGTATCACCCGAGCGCACCGACCGTACTTTCATAATGATTAAGTATCACCCGAGCGCACCGACCGTACTTTCATAATGATTAAGTATCACCCGAGCGCACCGACCGTACTTTCATAATGAGTCATAACTATTCGGGCATTTTGAACTTCAGGAACGTTCCAAGTGTATTCAGAAGTTACTGTCTTCAAAAACATCCAATAGTTTTTTATGTTGTCGGCAAAATAATTGACAAATGTTTTTCTATAAACTACAACGTCTTCTCTCTCATGCTCATTAACAAATGGACGAGCTTTGTTATTCGACCAAAAAAAAAACCCAACTAAATAATAAGTTTTGAATTGCTTTATAGCTTCCACTATATTATGATATTTTGCTTTTTTTTGGTTCAATTTTCATGGAATCATTCAATTTTGACCTTTCTAAAAATGCATCAACTTCTTTTTGAATATATCTGATATTGAATATATATATTTTTTTGAATATATGTATTTTTAAATATCAATGCTAAATGGACTATTTTTCTCAAAAACTTTATCAATAATAAAGGCGTAAATATGTTCTTTTAAATTTAAATTATCTTTAAAAATTGTGTGACGATGGTGTTTACCTCCATTGTCAGAAAATATCTTCTTCTCCGTTAATCAATTTAAAACAGTGTTTCAGTGCAGTCGGATAAGTTAATGTTACTAAACTCGATATGATTCTACTTATTTGGATTTGTTGGATTTTTGCAAGTGTAAGAGCAATTAAAATTGCAAGGCTTTTTTTAAAAAATTAAAAGTGACTCTCTTCTGAGACTCTTATACAACTTGTGGTCCGGGCAACATACAATTTATGCAAAAGTGTTCTTCAAAGCTGTTGTCTATAATTAGTCTAATAATATTTTTGAGGTTTTAAAAAACAAAAACTTACTTTCTTGTCTTTTCTATGGATTTTGATCTTCTCGTTCTACTGCTGATTTGTTAATGGCAACTAATAGGTTTTATTGTGCATTGGATAAATGTGGAAAGGTTAGGGCTATTGCTCTTGACATTTCATTACATTACAGCAGCCGTAGCGCAGTGTTAGCGCACTTGCCTCAGAAACGTAAGATCCGTGGTTCAAACCCCACCTCTGGGCAAGTTTTGCGACATCGGCTTGGAAGGAGGCGTGAACTTCCTATTAAATGCTATTCATTTTCCTTAAATAAAGAAGAAGATTCATAATCCTAATCCTACGAATCAGTTTGATGATCATAAGATTGAATCATACCGGGATAAACTACCAATTTTATTTGACGACTTTCAAAACAGGTTTAAAGATTTGTATGCTCTTAAATCATCATTGACATTTTTAGTAAATGAGTTTTTAATTGATATTATTAGTGATGGTTGTCCAATTCCAGGAAGCATACTTAAAGAAATATCTCTATTTGGAATGAAATTCTTAGATCTCCAAGAAGATCAAAATTTTCAAATGTTGCATAAAACACTAACTTTTTTGGATTTTTGGAAAATAGTTCCTAAGTTAAGTATCCTCAACTAAAAAGAATTAAAACTCATTTCAATTTTTGATTCAACATATACATTAGAATCTTTATTTTTGACTATGAAACTTGTTTAATCAAAGTATTGTGCTAATCTAACTAGTGAATTTTTGTTGCTTAGAATATCAACTACATGTTTGAAACCAGATTTAAAAAAAACTTACCAGTAGTGTTCAAAATTATACTGCCTAACAAATGTATAGTAAATTATGGAAGAAAAGTTTTCATGGTCTTTTACAAATAATTGATATTATAAAAAGAACTCTTTCTGTTATATCTAATTTTTTGCCAAATCATAAAAAGTTTTTTTTTTAATGGTAAAAATAAAAGTAATTCGAACTTAATTGAAGTTCATTGAAAGATTTTTTTTATTTTGCAGTGATATATTTATTTGGTATTTTGCAGTTTTTAGTAACTTATGCTATTAAGTGTATTTTGTTTTTAGTAACTTATGCTATTAAGTGGTTATAGTTCAATTCGAATAAAAGCAAGTTTAATTCAAATACGTTAAAATAATTTTTTTTTTTTTAAAAAAAACTTTTTATCTTTAGATTTTTATATCTTGGTTCCAATTATTTTTTTTTAGAAAATTTATGGTTGTTGTAGTTGTATATTCATTAAAAAAAAAAACTTATGATCTGGAGATGCTTTTTTCAATTTTTTTCTACTTATGGTTTTCTAGTGTGAATAAAAAGGGATCAGATTTTATGTAGCCGAGTTTACATTAAAAGAATAGTTTTTACTTTCTTTATTGTAACAAGAACTAAATAATAAACACAAATTGTGTACATACTGAGTTTATTTATAAAAGTACAGTTTCCATTTTTAAAAAACTAAATATTGCTGTATAAAAAATCTTAATTTACATTCGTTAATTATAGTTTTCAAGGGTGAAGTTGGCATAGCATCATGTACATTGTGGCTCTTCGGCACACGTCAGTATTTATATGTGGCTCTCGCGTTAAAAATTTTGACCAGCGCTGGTCTATAGCAATATATTTGATAACATTGTCATTTTTTGATTCATTGTCATTTTTGTTTTAAGCATTGTTTGTATTTTTCATTGTTTTATAATACAATAATAACAGTACTCATTTACTCGAGTCTTTTGTTTAATTTTGGTCATCGTCTGAGATATCAATTTCCCAATCTAAACCATTCATTGCTTTTAGTAAATATCTTTTGTTTGCTTTGATATCATTTTTTGCTGTTTGTGTTTGTCTTCTATCCATTCTATTTGATTGTTGATAAGTGGACTTCAAGTTGTATGCTTACAGTAACCAGAATAATTCAAACTGATTTTAAAAACTCAATAAAAAATAGCTAGTGTCTAATTTATTTTTTTCTTTTCATTAAATAAAAGTACACTGCATTGGCTACAATCTACTTGTGGAGTGGAATTGCAAAACCAGATAATTAACTTTTTTTTTTAAAAAAAAAAGACTTAACAGTGTTTTTTTGTAGTACTAATATTCCTATATATTTACAAATAAAAATTAAATATAAAAGCAACTATTTTAACAACATTTTACCTACCTTAAATTATTCTGGTCATGCGAAACCAGATAAAAAAGTTTTTTCGATGCAAAATGAGAAAAAAATATTATCTGATCGACATTCTGTTTTAAAAAATGGAGGACGTTATTTAAGAAAAAATCATATACAAAAAAAATTCACTGAAATTACAAAAGCCATATTTAAACAGTCACAACTGAGTTTTAACATCACCAATCCTATAAAAATGCTAAATTTTTTGAGCACCTGTGGCGCAGTGGTTAGAGTTCTGGTCAGAACCTAGAAGTACGAGGTTCGACGTCGGCTCTAGCCCAATAAGCGGTATTTGTAAGGAAGGAGGCGTAAACTTCTAATTAAATGCTCTCCTGGTGTTTCGTGATAAGACTGTAAGGACTTCTGGGAGCACCTAAATAACCTAAAAATAAAAGTTAAAAATAAAGTCAAAAAATGTATCAAACATTAGAATTTTTGACGTTTTGCACAATTATATTGATTATTAAAATTGAGAACTGAGAACCAAGTGCATGCGCATTTTTTGTGATTCCGAGAAAATTAAATTTTTGCAAAGCATCTTTATTTGACAAGGGTATAAACATGTAATTTTTTCAATTTTGCTCCATGTCTCGAAATTAACATTAATCTCAAACAATAAAAATGCTGCAGCCGCCCCTGTATTAGCCATCCATATTTCCTGTATATGCCCCAACATACTCTCAAAAAACTAGAAGAATAAGAATTTTTGAAGCTCTTAGGAACAGTCACAGTAAAAGGATGAGACTTAATTAAATGACAAGTAACACGAGAATGAATTTTAGTAGATGGTACAAAAAACGCTACTTCTTTAGAGCAGTGACCATTATAGTATTTACAGAAAAGAAAAAAAGCAACTTTACAACAATGTGACAATGGTCAGAGGTTGCCTGCAAGAGCAGGTCCAACTATGTTTACTATACGTTATTGCACCTTGTATAAAAGAAAAAGATCATCATTCAAAAATTTGAACCAGATATGACAAAGGTATTCCATACAAGAACAGATTTGAGATTTATAGAAATAAAGAATAGAACCCAGTGTAAGAAAGCAGCGTACACGAAAAAGATGCAACCTTAGTAGAGCTAATTTTGCTATGGATTTGATACATGGTTTCCAAGAAATATTGGAAGTAAGAGTTAATCCTAGAAAACGAAAGGTAACGCACTCATCAAGTACATTACCATTCATAAATATAGGAAGATCTAGATTATTACAATAACGATTAACTGAAAACAATTGAGTTTTATCTGAGTTAAAGTTTACAAGCCACTGGGAGCCCCATGCTGTAACAAAAGTGAGATCTTTTTCGTTTTCTAATGCCCCCTCCAAGCAATTGGCTTCTTGTCAAGACAAGAATTTTACAGAAAGTTACAGGAAATGAAGAAGAGTATTGTCCATTGAGAACAACTTTTATACTACAACAGGTAAGGAAGGATTCAATAATTTTAAAGATGTTATCTGATACACAGTAAGAAGAGGGTTTATGGAGAAGACCAGCATGCCAAACTGTATCAATGGCTAGAGAATTTTTTTTTTAAGTTTATTTAGGTGCCCAAGAAGTCCTTACGGTCTTATCACAGAGCACCGCGGATTAAAAGTTTTTAAGGTAAGATTTTTCTGAAATAGAGCATTTTTTAGAAAACTAAATATAGTCAGAGCAATATCAGAGCGAGATCATTCTTTTCCCTCAAGTGACAAATTCAGATTTTATAAATGTTGCATTAAATCAGTTAAAAATAAAAGATCTTGCAAAAAATTTACATCAATAAGGATTTTAAATGTCTTTTGCTTTTCAAGAAAAAGACATTTGATTGGTTCTAATAGTTCTACAAACCTATAAAGAACGTCACTCTTGAAAGCCACCTTACAGCACAGTAAAACAACATGTCACTTAGTTTGTCAGCAAGATCCAATTCACTTATGAAATTTTTAAACTGTCGGTGCTTTTTTGCACCAGATCAAATATAATTTACTATCCCCAGCACTAATTTAAAAATAATTGGAAAATTTAAATGTTTTGCTGCTAAATGTTTTTGATGAATCACACAATAAACTGGGATAACCTCTGCATACGTACGATCACTTTTTAGTAAATCAATAAACCCAACATATTTTCTAACCATTGCGGAAATATTTTGTACCACAAATGTCTCCTAAAAAAAAGGCCCCTAATTTCTCAGATATTTTAAGACTTGGAGGGGGGATACATACCCTCATATTCCCCCCCTACCCCCATACTTCTCGGATCCAAATAAAAACTTGTTAGCCGCTACTTAGCCATCCCTGCTATAGAAAATTTTTCCAATGAATTTTGAACATTTTTTCGTCTGAACAACAAACATATTCGTTTCTATTTTTCTATCTACTGGAACAACAAACGTATTAATTTGATGTTACTTCTAATTGTTATGTTAAATCTAAATTTAGTTCAAATTAGGTTTTTACAGTTGCGTTATAATAAAAAATAAGATGTTTTAGAGTAAATTAAATTTCTTTATACTCACATATTAAAAAAGCAAAACTCTTTTGATTGAAAATGTTTAAAAAATATTTTTCTTGACAAATTATAGTCTGATATTGTTATGAATCAAGAAAAAAACCTAAACGCAATACCGATTACAACATCAATTGCGAAAAGAATTCTCTGTTAGGATGTAATCCTGTAAAAAGGGGGGTATAACTCTGTGTGGGCATGTGAAATAGCAAAATGTAACTAGACATTAAAATGATAAAGGTACCAATTCAAAGTGACAACTTACACGAGTTTTCTTTGTAACCAAACAAGATGGACGTGGCGTTATTTTTTGTTCAAAAATCTACCGGTTGCCAGTTCGGGCGTTTTCACACTTACAGTCATAGTAAATGAAAACCATGTAAAAATAACAACAAAATTTTAATAAACCAATCCATATCGAAAATATTCTGTGAATGGTTTCTATTAGTACAGATATTTTACGCTGAACGCATTTTGTATATGATTTATAAAAAAAAAAAAAACTTTTGACCTTACGTCTATAAACTTTATCCTACCATTGTTTTAATTATATCTTAAGATTATACTTTCACATTAATAACATAATATCAAATTGATATTTATAGAAAAATTATTTCAAAAAATGGACACTCTAATTATAATTATACTATTGAATAAAAATTAGTTATTAAAAAACTAAAAATCTTTATATGAAATAATTTTTTAAACTTAAACTTTGGTAAAAACCAGCATTAAACAATCTCCAAAAATAATTTAAGAAATTCTTCTTAGAAAATACTGCTATGAAAAATATTTTAAATTGGCTTGTAGTTAGAGGTTGTTTTAACCTGATTGCAGAAAGGTGAGTCGTCAAGTACAGCCTGCCAATACCTAAAAAACAAAAACAAAAAATTACTACTGTTCTATCAATACGTGCTCTATTTTCATTCAATTTGCAAATTCTAATTCATAAATCTACACACACTGTAATAAACGAGGCTGTTTAACATAAGCTTGTTGAACAGCCTAGCTTTAGATATTTTGTGGATTAAATAGTTAACCTTGAGCTTAATATTATTTAATCTTCAACCAATAGAATAACATAATCTTAAACCAATAGAATAACATAATCTTAAACCAATAGAATAACTTAACCTCAAACTAATATAACTACTATATACATCTACAACTAAATTTAATCAAAATAAGTAAAATGCATATTAAGAAAGCTGCCATCTTATTAATATTTTTATAACAGGTAATATTTATCAAAACTAATGGAAATAAATTCATTTTTTATTTTGAATATGCTATCTTTTTCATAAAGGTAATGTGAAAATATCTTGAAATGATATAAATAAAATCCAATTTTGAAAAAATATGTTAACTATTATGAATAAAAATTATTTTTTGAAATCGAGATATAATCAAAATGCAAAAAGATTTTCATAAATGAATTGAAACTATCATCATCATCGCCAAACAACTTTTTGCTTGTTCATTCTTTTTGATATTAGCTAGTATAAATTTTTTTAATAAACCCATACAACTAAACAGCTTTGCAAGCCACAACGCTTGCAGTACTAATTTTGCAGTACCAATTTGCTATTTATTTATTTTTATTCACTACAGTGAATAAAAGCATAAACAGCTACAAAAACGTATTTTATGAATTATAATTAGTATAATCAAACAGACTGTTTGAATATAGATTATATTAGTAATGAACTGAAGTGTTAACAGAATTTTTTATTTTTTCAGATTTAAATGTTTTCTATTAATAATATTTCATGCATATGTTGGCTTATATCTTAAAAAAGATAAAAATTTTAAAATGATAGAGAATTTTATGCTGATTAAGAATCGTATAAAACATAGGTCTAAAAAATCAACAGAAAGTGCTCTAATTCGATGTTGAAGTTTAAAAAATTACATTAAAAAAACGCTTATATTCGCCATTTTTACATTCTCGGTTATAAATTAAACTCCTTTTCAAAAAGGATTTTAAAAAAGCCTGGTTTCTATCAACATTTTATTGCAAAACTATTAAAAAAATGCTAAGCGCATCATTTTCTAATTTATCCCTTGCCCAAACCTTAACCGAGTCCCAAATCTTGAACGTTTAATCGCGCCAATCCCTATTTGTCAGTCGATTTAAGTACTTTAAAAATCAATATCTTGAACTAATTTTTTTAATAAAAATAATTAAAATCATATAAACTATATTTATAAAAACATTTAATTTAATTAAATTGTTAACTTTGATGTCAATAAAAACCGGGTTGTATAGTTAAAAAAAGATTTTTTAAAACTTTCGCGTAAAACGTTTTTAAAAAATGGCGTTTTTTAATCTAATTTTTTAAACTTCAACATCGAATTATAGCACTTTCTGTTGATTTTCAGACCTATATTTTTATACGATTCTTAATCAGCATAAAATTCTCTATCATAATCAGCAATATAAAAAAGAAAGGGGAGGAGGGGGGGGGAGAAACTGCAGTAGCGCCAAATATTTATCTTTCATAAAAATACTTAATGAAGTTACAATACCAATAGGGCTTCCAGTTTGAATTTTTTTTTTAAAGTTCAAACTTGAACATGTTCGAACTATTTCGGAAAAAAGTTCGAACTATTTCGAACTTTGTTTAGTTAAGTTAAAACTCACAAAAGTAATACAAAGTATGCGTAAAAGTATTTATTTATTTATCATCATTAATAAGGACAAAAGTATATGATATCAACGAGTACTTTTCATAGTTTGCTTCAAAAAATTAGTGCATATTAAATTATTTAAAGAGCTTCTTATTTTATTAGCAAAAAGTCCAAGATTAGAAAAACCTCCCTCAGCTTCTACGGTTGTAGAAGCTGAGGGTTGTACGGAGGGAATTGTTTGAAGAGCTTTGAAAAGTTTACTTATAGGTATATTAGCTTCATGAAGTTTTTTTCTTATAAATTCAATCACAATTTCAAAATACAAGAGATCAGCGTCTTCTTTAAAAAGAGTATTCATGATAGGGGTGCACCGATGCCTACTTTTGGCCGATGCCGATGGATACAGGCCGATGTCGATGTATCGCCCCTGATATTGGATATAAAATGGAAATATACACTTGAATGGAAATACCACTATCCATTCATGTGACAATGAAAGCAATATTTTAAATTTGTTACTGTTAAAGTTTATTTTCCATTTATTTTTTATTGTTCTTTAGATAATTAGAGCAATTACTTAAAACCATTTCGTTTTTTATAATGAACGAATGGAAGATTTTGATGTCGTTACTTCTAATTATTGGCAAGTTTTTAGCAAATGTTTTTACAAAATTAAATTACAAAACAATACTTATATTATGTTTATTTATTAAAGACTTTCAATTTAATAATAAACTTTTTTATTATTTAATTTTAATATAAATATAATGAAACATTTTGATTGTAAAGAATAACAGATAGAGCTTCAAAAAATTCTTTGTTTACAGCAATTTTCTCTTTATAATTTATTATTATTTAATAAAAAATTTCTTATAAGTTATAAGAAAACACTTAAAAAGTACGGAAATTAAAACCCTGTTAAAAGTAGTTCAAAAATTTTTAGTTTAATGGTTACATATATGTCTATATAAAACTTATTATTAATAAGTTAGGCTTATACATTGCATTTAGGGTACGGTTGCCGATATTGTACCCTCTGAGAATAAAGTCAAAAATAGAGAAAAAAATACAAAGGAAAAACAATGGGACTTTATTGTATTTTTTAATTTGGGCATAAACTGTTCTAAAAAAAATTGAAATATGTCAAAATTTAAACGTTGGTATTTGATAGGGACCTAAATTTTAAAAAATATGCTATCGGTACAATTAAGGAAACAAGATCCAAAATCGTACTATTATAATCCAATATTTTACCTAAATCTTGATTTTACAAATACTATAATAATTTACAGTACATTTTGAATGATTTTTGTAAAGATCTTTTTCTGTGTAAAATGAAAAATGTTTTAAAAAAAAATTTGCATGTAAAAAAGTTTTGAATTTAATTTTTATTTAATAAGAATTTAATAAATTTTAAAAAGTTTTCCATACACTCGGCATCGGCCGATGGTGATGCATCGGCTAAATGACCGATACATCGGCAGAACGATGCAGACGCATAGGTGCACCCCTTATTAATGGCCAATAATAGTGATTTTAATACAACGCAAAGTTCATTTATGACATCAATCTCATTTTTAGTTGAGGCAAAATAAAAATTCATACCAATCAGAGCTATTTGCACTTCTGTTTGCACCTCCAAGAACATTCAGGCATATCAATTGTACTGCTCCATCTTGTCCTTGAATCACAAATCAAACTTTTCAATTATATTTGGTTGAAGTTTATCATTATTACTCACTGGTGATCTACAAAATTTTTTTATTAGTTTTCTTACTTTTGCCATAGTTTTTTGAGATTCAAGTTTTAATAATGAAATAGAATCTTCACAAACTGCATGAACAGTTTGAAGAACATCACCAACTTCAGTCCCATCTTCATTATCACTGTAACCTTGATCATATTGCATGGTTGTTATCAGAACCATGTACACAAACTTTGTTTTTTGTAAAGAGCACATCAATCACGTATAGATAAATAGCGCGGTTGTAACACATTTGATCTTTAGGTTTGGTGTCATGACCATTTTTTTTTATTAAGCTAGCTCCATTAGTAACAGAAGCTACAATGTCTTTGTCTAAATTTAAATCAAATGAATTAAGTTTATCACTTTGACTTTTGTAGCTGGCATTGTACCTTGGATTCTTAACATTCCGAGCGATTGAAATCATTATGATCAATTGTTTCAATGACATTTCTTGTAGTACTTGATAATTTATTTATTTAATATATAACACATAAAATACAGCTAAGTACTAATCTTTAATTTATTTATGTAATATTTCAGGCTAATTAGCTCGGACCGTCATCAGACGTAAAGTAAAATACAATAAGAATCTCATAAAAAACGTATGTAAAAAACCGTTTAGAAGACATTACAAAGATGAGCTGAGGTACCGTGAAAAACTATTTTGAAATTTCTATAATTTTTTTAAAAAGAGGTCGCCAGCTATTTGACGTAATTTGAACTCCGTTGTCTTTGTTCAATAGCGGTGGGAAGTGTCTTATTTCGTAATTTGTTTGGGCATAATTAATCTCAATTGACTCTCTTATTTTCCTTTCGTGGTAGTTAGAATTAAGTGTGATGGTTTTTGGGTGCATTTAATTAAATATACCGTGGCAGTCCTTGCAGTGTTCTGTGGCTCCGGAAGCATGCCAATTGCCTTTCATGCTGTTTACCTGATGCTCAATACTTCTTTGTATAATTTTCTTTTTTGTTTCTCCAATATAAACGCTACCGCATGAACACGTGAGCTTATGCACACCCGGCTTGCTATTTGGAAATAGTTTGGGTTTGTTGTTGCACAAAATTCTTTTTAAAGTTGGCGGTGTTGTAAATATAACTTTAGCGCCGTATCTCTTAAACTCTTTCCTTAAATTTTGATGCTATTCTTGTAATCCATGGGAGTTTTATTGTTATCTAACCATTTTCTGTTTAATCTGCAACTACACCAACAGCATTGTTTTTGAATTTGAAATAAATTTTTGTTATAAGCTCCAACTCTGATCTTTTATGGCCATTTTCGACAAACATATTTATTATAAATTGTATTTTATCTTGAAGGTATCTTTGGGGAACAAATTTTTGAGGCTCTTGATATAAAACTTTTGAAGACTACAGATGTTATTGCAGGATTAATGTTTAAACTTGGTTTTATTTATATATTCTAATTGTGGATTTTCGATGGATTTTGAAATCATAGTGCAAAATTGTTTGCATTTATTACTGTTATATCTAAAAAGTTTAATTCTTTCCTTTCGTTTTCTATTTCCGATGTGTATTGAATTGCGGGATCTTGTTGATTTAACAATTGCAAAAATTTGTCGTGTTTTTCTAGTGAATCAAATCTCGCATGGCTGTCGCTTACATACCGTTTGAATGACTTCAGTGAGAATAAATTTTTTTCTGCAACTCTCAAAGTTTTTGTTTCTAAATGTTGCAAAAATGTCTCTGCAACAACGACCATAAGTGATAGTCCAATAGGGCCAGAGTTCGGTAGAGTTCTAATTACGTTTTTATATAAAAAGTAGCATTGGCTTAGGCAGAGTTCAATTAGTTGGTGAATATCAGTTAGAATTAACTTATTTCTGTTCGCAAGATCATCTTTGTCATTGTCGAGTATGTCAATAGTTACAGGAATCGCTCTGTCAATTGGAATCGAGAGGTACAAAGCTATCACATCAAACGAGGCTTGAATTTCATTAAGGGAAATTACCCAGGATTTTGCTTCGTTGACAAATGAAGATGAGTTCAGTAACCTTGTTTTATTTTTATTTAAAGTTGGTTGTATTATTTTAACAAGATATTCTAAAGAACCATAAGGCGGAGTACCGATAGTGGAAACCACTGGTCTTGGATAGTTTTTATCTGATTTATGAGCTTTTATGACGCCATATAGTCGTGGAGGAATGCAATCAGAAGGGTATAATTGAAAATAAGTTTTTTTTATCAAATTTGTTTTCTTTCCTCAACTTACGTAAAAACTTTTGAAATTTAATCTGCAACTACACCAACAGCATTGTTTTTGAATTTGAAATAAATTTTTGTTATAAGCTCCAACTCTGATCTTTTATGGCCATTTTCGACAAACATATTTATTATAAATTGTATTTTATCTTGAAGGTATCTTTGGGGAACAAATTTTTGAGGCTCTTGATATAAAACTTTTGAAGACTACAGGTGTTATTGCAGGATTAATGTTTAAATTTGGTTTTATTTATATATTCTAATTGTGGATTTTCGATGGATTTTGAAATCATAGTGCAAAATTGTTTGCATTTATTACTGTTATATCTAAAAAGTTTAATTCTTTCCTTTCGTTTTCTATTTCCGATGTGTATTGAATTGCGGGATCTTGTTGATTTAACAATTGCAAAAATTTGTCGTGTTTTTCTAGTGAATCAAATCTCGCATGGCTGTCGCTTACATACCGTTTGAATGACTTCAGTGAGAATAAATTTTTTTCTGCAACTCTCAAAGTTTTTGTTTCTAAATGTTGCAAAAATGTCTCTGCAACAACGACCATAAGTGATAGTCCAATAGGGCCAGAGTTCGGTAGAGTTCTAATTACGTTTTTATATAAAAAGTAGCATTGGCTTAGGCAGAGTTCAATTAGTTGGTGAATATCAGTTAGAATTAACTTATTTCTGTTCGCAAGATCATCTTTGTCATTGTCGAGTATGTCAATAGTTACAGGAATCGCTCTGTCAATTGGAATCGAGAGGTACAAAGCTATCACATCAAACGAGGCTTGAATTTCATTAAGGGAAATTACCCAGGATTTTGCTTCGTTGACAAATGAAGATGAGTTCAGTAACCTTGTTTTATTTTTATTTAAAGTTGGTTGTATTATTTTAACAAGATATTCTAAAGAACCATAAGGCGGAGTACCGATAGTGGAAACCACTGGTCTTGGATAGTTTTTATCTGATTTATGAGCTTTTATGACGCCATATAGTCGTGGAGGAATGCAATCAGAAGGGTATAATTGAAAATAAGTTTTTTTTATCAAATTTGTTTTCTTTCCTCAACTTACGTAAAAACTTTTGAAATTTTGTCGTGATGGTTTGTGTAGGGTCATAATTGATAATTACCGACTTTTCACTTTACCTAATTTCATCATCTAATTTCTTAAAAGCATCTGATTCGTTAATTACGACAAATCCTGAACCTTTATCAAACGGATAAACTCTTAGAGCGTCTTTATTCTTTTTTAAATTATTTAAGGCAAATTTTTAATCTGTAATATTTTTTGATAAAGATTTTCATATTTTTCTTTTAAATGTATTTTTTTAATATTGAAATGATGATTTTTTGATTTATCTATAACACTATCAATTATGATTCATTATGATGTAGATTTGAGGGTAATGTTGCAGAGTAGCTTTTTGTGCAATCTTCCGTGGAGAATTAAAAACGTCAGCTAAATGAACTTTAAAGTAGTTAGTTAACTTTTTTTTTTAGATTTTTTTATAACTTTTTTATTATATGTTTTTATTATCATCACTTATTTTACCATTTATAAATAATACCGTTTATAAATCATACCTTTAATTAACTTTATATAACTAAATATAATATATATTTTTTTATGATTGTAGCATATTTTAAACAGATTATTGACGGTTAAGGCAAGAAAATGCTGAAAATAAAGGAAATTTTTAAAACGTTGATGCTAAATAATCTCGTGAAGTTAAAATGTAAATAAATGATACTTCTTGATGTACCAAACTTTCGCCGCAATTTACGTTTAAGAAGCTTTTATGTTTGTTTTAAAAACTATTAAAAAGGAAACTTTAAAAATTTCTAAAAAAATTTTTAAAAAGTTCATCTTTTTTAAGAGAAATGAAAAATACTTATCTAAATCATAATAGTTTAATTGAATATTAAAATCTCTAAAAGTTACTATTTACTTTAATTAAACTCCATCTCAGAATTTTTTAAAGCAAAATAATAATAATACGCCGTTATTCTGCAACATTACCGATTTAAGTTCATTTATCTTCTTTTTTCACTAAAGTATACTCATCAAATGTAAGACTAAATTTACGTTTATCTTCAAGTTTCATTTTCAAATAACTTATAACTTGTTTCTTGACTAACCTGAAGTATTTAATGACCAGATCGCGAACGGTTTGAGGACTTTGAGGGATTTGATATCACTTGGGACAAAATTCTGATCACAAAGTTTTACTTTTAGCAATAGTGTAACGCTGATTCCATCAGTTTTATAGTCATCCTTCAAAAAACATTCGCGGTATTTTGGCAGCAGGAATGTTTGCTGCAGCCTCGGGCGCAGAGTTACTTCAGTTTCAATTTTGTGTTTTGTTTTTAAATGCCTTGTTATAGATGTTGTTAAGCCTTTTTAAACTCTGTAACTCTTAGAAAAATTCGAAATAGCCCCATGCCTCAAATCTTCTAGTTGTGCTAACATCTTTAAACTTTTCCATATTTTTTATTTCAATTAACATTACTACTTCGATTTATTTTATGGGTATCACCATGGGATTTCTTTAACAAATAAAATTATGTAATGCACGTAACTATTTTAATTTTAAAATTTAAAAGTAACGTTCTAAATTATTTATTTACATATTCCATTTGTGACTTAAACTATAAAAGTTTGAAATTCTTTCGCTATGGGGCTAGGATAACTAAAGACGACCCTTTAGTACCGACCCGAAAAAAACTTAACAACTATTGTAATAATTATTAATTTTTTTTACACGTTTTATTTTTTATTTTTTTTTTTTTTCTAAGGGAAGGGGGGGGGGGGGGGGGGAGGGAGGTGAAGGGGGCTTTTGTCCCGGTCGGTAATCCGATATTTATGGCAGCCCTAAGCCAGTTACACGTTGCAAGTTAAGATATTTGTAAACATTTTTTTCATACTATCTTATATATACTATTTATTCCTAGGGGAGGGGAGGGGGTAAGGTCCGCAGGGGGTTAAGATCCGCAGAGCTTAATTAGATATAACTCTTATTAGATATAAATGTTGGCAAAACTGATATATTTAGGTAATTCTAATGTTACTGCTTGATAAATCATCAGTTTTCTCGTGCGAGTTATTTTAGACAAAATGAGGTACGTTATAATTTATTAATTGTTTATGAAATTTTTATAGAAATTAGTCAATATCTAGACATTTTTCAGTTGTACTTGATATGGTTTAAATATGATTTTTATTTTTAATACCCATTATAGATTATCTGTGTAAATATTTTAAATTAAAAAAGATTGTGGGTTTTACATTATTTTTTGATAAAACTAACAAATGATAATAGGGTAAATGTCCGCACTGTAAATGGGGCAAAGATCCGTATATAGAATCTTTGCCCGACAGAAAAAAATTGTTTTATTTTTGTTTTTTTGTAGGTTTTTTGCTGTTGTTTTAATTATTTTGTTTATTATTTTTGTTTTTTATTAGTTTAATTGTAATTGTAATCTTGACATTAAATTATTAACGAATTTCTTTGAAAATAAAAGAAATAAATGAATGGGTCCATTTTGCCCAACCTCAGCGTCTACTTGCTATTTAGAAAAATGAACTTAGTATCGCAGTTTCAATTTTTAAATCTTAGATGTTTTTCTGTTTTTCCTGAAACTATAAGCGTAAAGCAGGAGTAATCAAGCCTTTGAGTGATGTCATACTTAACCAGGTAAAAGAAATGAAAAACTCAGAATTGCCAATTAGGGCAGTTGCTAGAGCACTGAATTTTGATGAATCCACCATCTGAAAAATGTTTAAAATAGTATACGGTACTCAGAGTTTTGGTTTTTTTAGAAGAATATTTTCATATCACATGGAACACGAAATTGAGGAACACTGCAAAGCATCTAGGGTAGGGTATATATATAGGGTATATATATCTATAGGGTTTATATACCTATAGAGTAAGATAGAGTTGGTTAGCATCAAAGGTAACTTGACATTTTCGTTTGACCCTCAGAAATGCCAGAAACTACGGGTAATCATCTTAATAAACCCGTTCGTGCTACACAGCAGTAGTGTCAAATTTCGCGCATGCGCATAAGAGATATTGCGTTTTATGTGTTTTTTGAACCATAAATTTTTTAGTGAAGTAAAAATTCCTATTTATTTTAATAACAAGTATGTTGTTTTTATGAAAAATAAAGGTTTTCTCCACACCTCAATATTGCAACACACCTAATTCTTCAGTATGCCATCATGGGAAGAAGTCATCATTTTCATTTAAACAAGCTATGTCTGCCTTGTTCAAAAGATAAAATTAAAGTAAGTATTCTACCAAATGCACAAAACTTGGAAATAAAATGCATGAAAATTTTATTTCTGCACAATTATTATAAAAATCACAATATTAAATATTTAAAGGGATTAAAAATACAACTGCACATTCAAAAGTCGATTTTTCTTGATTATAAAAGCAATATTTGTGCATAAGGGACGAATTTTTACTAAAACTAATATAAAGTCAGTATAGACATGTTGGTCTAATCACTTTTTTTGCCATAACCAATATTTATGAAAATATGACCGTTATGCCATCTTAGGCGCTATGCCATCTTAGGCGCCTTTCCCCTACTATAATATATTAATTATACTATAATTATATAACTATATTTTAAACTATAATTTATAGTTGATAAAATATATTTTGTTTAAATAAATATATATTTGATATGTTATTTATATATATAAATAATATAAATATATATATATATATATATATATATATATATATATATATATATATATATATATATATATATATATATATATATAAATATATATTCATATATATATATATATATATATATATATATATATATATATATATATATATATATATATATATATATATATATATATATGTATATTTTTAAGTAAATATATATCTTAATAAAATATATTTTAAACAATTTTTTAAATTTCACATGACAAATAGATAAAAATTTTATAACATTTACATTTTAACTTACTTTAAGAAAAACAGTTTTTTTTTTTAATCATATATCAAAAAATATATGAGATAAACTCATACTTATCCTTACTTCATTTATAAACAAATTCCACAAATCTTAGTGTGTTATGTCCATATTTAGTTAGAGATTTTAAGGATAACTCATTATTTTAGGTTTAAAGACTTTTTGAAAATCAAAAATGTCAACTTTTACAAGAAAAAAATACAATATCTCAAAATATATTTATTAACTTTCAAAATCTCTTGCTAAAAAGAAAGATATTAATGCAATTAATATCTTACTTTTTAGCACTTCAGATATGATCTATTTTATCATCAAAATTAGCCTGGCTTTTTTAATTTCTTGTTTTTTTTTCCCCCGTTGTATTGCGCATGAATCATGATGCTCTCGCTTCAAAGTTCTATCAAGCGTAGCTTTAAAAAAAACTGTTTTTCTTAAAGTAAGTTAAACCACTATGCTACATCTTCAATACACTATGTGTATTGAAGAGGTAACATAGTGGTTTATTAAGAATATTTTTGTTGACTTATTTATCATGGTTTAAATAATACGAAGAATGTGTAAAAATACATATATTCTTCAATGAACAAAAAATATAACTTATATTTTAACATATTAACACATTAAAACATTCTCTTTTTGACCAATTTAGCCATGAATTTTGGTTACTTAACTGCATATTTTAGTGTAGACTAAACCAAACGTAAAAATAATTCAGTCTACACGGTACTTAGTTTTGTATGTCACGCGAACTATTTGCGCTGGGAGATTTTTGGCCAAAAATTAACGCCGTGGGAACCAGCCAGGATATGCAAGATAACTGTCAGCAAAATCTTTCAAGGTCCCAGTGGAACGCTTGATAGAAATTTGAAGCGAGAGCATCGTGATTCATACGCAGAACAACAGGGGAAAAAAAAACAAGAAATTAAAAAAGCCAAGCTAATTTTGATGATAAAATAGATCATATCTGAAGCTATCAACATTATTTACTGCTAAACCTTATCTGGCTCTGATTTACAGAATGTATCGTTAAGCTAATAAAAATGATTTGATGTTGTTGTTGGACCTGATTCTTCTATGCTATCATAGGTTTTACACAAGCCTCTTAAGTGAAAATAAACGTAAAATTGAAAATGATACCAACGGCCTGCTGACACTCCAGGTTTTAATATCAAAGAGCTTGAGTTTTCCTTTTGGTAAATCAGGTTTACTTCTGGTAAATCAAGTTTATTTTTGGTAAACCGAGTTTACTTCTGGTAAACAAAACTTTTACTCTTATTTTAACCTTTTTATCTTCAATTTTTGTATTAGCATTTGTAGATTTCAAAAAAAAATGAATTTTTAATTTCTAAATAATAATACAATTTTATTTAAAGATTAATAATAAACAACACAATTTAGTTGCACACGTGTCTGGCTAGTACATTTGTCTTTATTATACAAACTGTATTATCAAGTGGTTATCCTAGTTAGTCCACTTGTCCATCAAAATAAACTATTGAACCAAATTTTATTACAAATTACTGTAATGAACATTAATACTTATTTAGATGTCTATCAACACAATGTTGTGTTACATATTGTATCTAATTTTGGAAAAAAATTGTAAGCACCCGTTAATACAAATTAAAAAAAAACGATTTCCCAACAATTTCATCAAAGAGGGTTAATTTGCTTGTCCGGGATCCATTTAGAAGAGTGGAATCAAATTTTTATTAAAAAAGAGGAACATATGAGGAAGAATACCTTTTCCCATAAGACAATAGATAAAACGCTGAAATATCTTGCAATTTCTTGCAAATATCTTACAAAATAATGAAATGTTTTTATACTAAATTCTCTCATTTTAGATTGAAATACAAATACTTATGTTATTTAAATACATTTTATATTTTAGGGTAGAATAATATGCATTTTTGGACAGTAAAAATATTGGTACAGCTCCTCCTTTTGTCTCTGGCATTTCTATTAATTTTAAGGGCCAGAGTTATTAGAGCCACAGGCGAAGCTTGTTTTGGTAAAGTGAGGGGATTCGAGGGTAGGAGGTTAAACACTCCAACCACTAAGTTAGTGTATTTACCACTCTGTGTTGTAGTAAAATTTACTTTTCATACAAGTTTCACTCATAAAAAATAAAAAAATTCTTTAAAGTATTTAAAAAAATTGAAGAGGGTGTGTTAAATCCTTACCATAACACCCATCCTCAACTCTAAGATAACAGACCTCTTATATATGCTTTTGGTCTGGAATAAAATAAAAACAATTTCTTGCATGTATTAGTAATAAATTGGTAAAATAAAAGTTTATGGTTGTATTTGTACTCCCTCTAACCTCCTGAATCCGACCGGCGGTAAGAAGACAATTTACATTTGTATGTATCACAAATAGCTATCTAGGGGAGAGTGGGGTAATGGCGAACGCGGGGTAACTCCGAACATGATTCAAACAGCATTGTAGAATAATAAATATGACAAATTCTTTTTACCTGCTAGGAAGGGATCCCATTCTCAGTTCCAGACGTGCAGTAGTGTAATGAAGCTGCAGATGTTGTTTACTATATTTTGATTTTAACTTTTTCTGATAATTTTCTGCAACTTTTTTCTTGAGTAACATTCTGTTGTAGCTTCTATGGAAATAAAGCCACTCCTTTTTTTTGTTGTTGTTGCATAATATAGTTTTTAGATTTATTAGAGTTAGTACAATTAGCAATTTATTTGTTATTACACAACAGTGTTTGTGATTGCCCCCCGATGTGTTCGGAATTATCCCACGTACGTAGGGATATTCCGAACACATATGGTTTTATTTTTGCTATACTTTTTATTTTATAATAAGTTTTATAAAAATTGCTTTTAAGGATTTGTGAATGAGTAATTAAACTAATTGATAAGCAATAAATATAATCAATTTTGCATAACTGGTGTCTTAAATTCGCATTCCCACTTAGGTGTTCGCCAATACCCCACTCTCCCCTATTACATGTAACTTTTTATACCAAGCTATAATCATTTAGTTAAGAATTGACAAAATTATAACAATATAAGTGAAGAAAAACCTAGTTTTGACCACAGTTTCTTTAATTAAATTTACATATCAAAGGTTGGTTACTTAAAACCTCAGATATTTTTTTTTAATGTTTGATTTTGAAAAAATTTAAAATGGTAGCTTATCAGTTTGATAAAGTATCAACAAGTGTTCTACATCCTAACATTTATACTTTTTCTCGCCAGATTTTTAAAGCACTTTAAATGTATTGTGGTTCTGCTTTATGCTTTATAATAATTCTAAATCAAAATATTCGAATGGTCTAATTAATTACTATCAATTACCAAGATCAAAAAGTGTACAAAAAACACTTAATTGTATTGCGCATCTGCTTTATGCTTTATGATAACATTAAATCAAAATAATCTAATGGTCTACTCAAATACTATAGTTTACCAAGATCAGAAAGAGTAAAAAAACCTATACAAAGTTGTTTAAAACAAGTTTATAAAAAGAAAGCCAAAATATAAACGACTTCCCAGACATTTATATTTCAGTTTATAATAAAAAAAAAGATGAGAAAAAAACTGACTAGCTAAAATAAAACTTGAATCAATCTTAAAAACAAAGAGATATACAGAAACAAAAATACAATTCAACAAAGAGAAAATTATAGTTATAAAAATTATAAAAGGAATCCTTCACATACACAAGTTCAAAAATAAAATTTTCAAAATGTTAAAAATGCTTTTTCTTTATCATATTGTAATTAAAATTACAATATGAGCAAACCTTAAGTTTTTATAAACTTTATTAATGGTTTTAACATAAAAAAACTAGATTGCCAAAACTTGACTTTTGACATAGCAAAAATAGATTGCAAAACATGATTTCAAGATAATTTAAATTTTTTTACAACCATATGTTGAATTTACTGTTTCTTTAACAATTACTAATAAGATATAATTTTTTTTAATCTTAAAATGTTTGATGAATTAGTCTCTAGCAATTATGATTAAAAAACGTTAAGTATTGCATCTGTACACTCAATCTGTAGCTGGCATTGAACATATAATTAAGGAAAATTTTCTACTTGTTGTTCATGGCCTAACACAATTAACACAATCTTGAGTTTTCTAGTCTAACAAACTTCTTGATGGAACTAATTTATCAGAGCTAGAACCGTATTTATTGTTGATTAGGCTAATAAATTATAGACATTTTTCAACTTCTGCCTTAGAAAAAAGTTTTCAAATAATTTGTTTTTTGAATATTTTCTAAATTGCCAAGGGCTAGTGTAGATGTCCTTTTATAAAAAAACATTCCAATTTAATATAAAGCTAAAAAATGTTTCCTAAAAAACCAAGTAAATTAAATTGTAAAGCAGCTGTAATTTTATGTTTTATGTTCATGCCACCCTTTTCCGTTTTGTTCTATGTTATGCTAATGCAATTAATACTACATCGTTTTGGAGCCATGAGGTTACTAAGGTCAATATTTACCATATTATTATAAAAAAACTCTCTACCAATGACAAATAAGCTATGCCTTTTAAACCATCACAAGTGCTTCATACATTGATATTTTCAGTATGATTTGGGATGATATTAACACTTTTGGTATCTTTTTTAAAAGTGTTCTTATTTCCTAGTATTACTATCATTTGAACCATCTGTGAGTTTATTGATAAAGAATTCAATGTTTTCAATTTTATTGTCATATATGTGAAGTATATTTGGATCAAATAATAGGGTATTAAAACAAATTCAATTTGATAAAACAAAGTCATTTCTTTGTTAGTATTTGTAATGTAAATGTTGACAAACAGATGATTTGCGTTCAACTTTCAATTTTATTAGTACAAAAAAAACACGTTACATCTAAACAGCCATTTTTTAAAAGTGTTATTTCAATTTCTAAACAATAAATCCTTTTAAAAATAATACATCCTTTTAAAAATAGTTTAGTTCTGGATTTGCAGATATAGCAACTATGTCATCTTTTTAATTTTTGTTTTTTTAAGACTCAGTTAATCTTAAAAAATGGTTACACTTTGTAACTGTTCTGTTCAAGATAGAGCTTAATTTTTTTCTTTTATAGTTTTTATTGTAGTTGGTGTCTTATCATTATTGTATTTAAAAACACAAAAGTGAGAACAAGCAACCAGTACACAACCTGCTAGAACTAACAGGACAACTGCAATGTTCTATTTCAGGATTAAATTAATCAAAAATTAAAACAACTGATCTCAAGTAGTCACTATATAATTTTATACTCATAGTTTTAATGCACGTAACATATAACCAGATAACTATTTTATTTTGCGACTTTGTAGCATTCTTTATGTTTTTTCAGGAAGTACGCAGTTCTCTTCCTTTTTTATCACAAAACTTGTAAACGATATCTACACTAATTTTCTTATCGTAAAACATCTTCTATGATGACCGTTCAGCTATAATTTTAGGTATTTTAAGTGAGGCTGCATTGAAAATACATGTTTGTAGGTACGTGAGTAAAAATTTCAAATTATTTGAATACTATAATGTTATATATTATTAATAAAAAGGATTATTACAGTATTTTAAATGTGAAAAAATTATTGAAATTGAACAATTGGTTCAAAATGATGGTTTAAGTACCGATTTTTCTAAATATGGATTTGTTGAAGAAACTGTGGTCAGAATGTTTTTCTTCACTTAAATTGTCATAACTTTGTCAACTCGTATCGAAAAAAAATATATCTTGGCGTCAAAAGATAGGTGTAAGAGCGGGCTGCAACTTTATGTTAAGCTCTAACCATCGGGCATTTTGGATAGACAGAGGGGGCACCAAACCACCACCTTGCCCGTATGAAACTGAACACTTTTTTCAAAAAAAAAGTTTTTTTTTAAGACATAAGCAATATAAATATACAAAAAGTTGTTTTAAATTTATACTAAACCACCAAAATATATGAGGTGTATGTTAGCAATAGAGGTGGGTGAGGTGGTGATGGTTTGATAACCCTAGTATCAAAAACGATTTGATTTTATATTTATATCTTTACTAAAATGTGTAAAATTAGTATACAATATAAAATTATGTTATACAAGATTTTACGTATTCAAGTGGTGTTTCTATTACGGGAGGGGTGTATGCCACCCCCACCCCCCCATCCTAAAAAAAAACACAATTACTGTTTTCAAAATTTGAATAATAAATTAAAAAAAAAAGTTATGAAATTGGAAATAAATTAATATAAGACAACCATCAAATATGGAAGATGAATGTAAAACTATAGTAGATATGTTGATGATGTTTTAGAGAGCATTCTAATGCCCTTTCCCCCTCTAACTTAAAATTATTATTTATTTGGATATATATTACTAAAAAAGTTATACAACTACTTCTGTGGGGCTATAGTTAAGTGAATTGGCTGTAAAAAACATCTCATCTTTATAACCATGTATAGCAAATACCTATATTATTGTCTTTCATGTGATTCTCACATTAACAAAAGGACCATACTTTATGGTTAACGAACTAGCCATTTTTTTCGGTTAACAAACAAATTTCCTGTTTTAAAATAAACAATAAATAAAATGTTAACGTAAAAAAAGTTATATTTTATAGTTATTTTAAAGATGATTTAATATAATTTTTGTCTTGGCTTTTAGTGAATGATTAAAATGATTAATTCTAATAATGAAACTATATTTTAATTATTCTTGCAATAGTCAACAGCTTCAATATCAGTTTCATCATCTTTCCAATAAGAAATGGTGTAAATAAAGTTATATTTTCTTTTATAAACTTTTTCTACTCTGCCGCTATATAAAATGGATAGCTCACGCTCTAACTTTCTTTTTTTCTTTTTCATCCATTTTTTGGCGCTTGATTTTTTGTCTTTGGCAAATCTCATCTCTCACTTTGCATCAATGCAGTTGGTTTGTAAATTTGTTTTTATGTGCTACATTAATTGACCATTTAACAATCTTTTCTCTTGAACTTAAATCTAGATATATATATATATATATATATATATATATATATATATATATATATATATATATATATATATATATATATATATATATATATATATATATATATATATATATATATATATATATATATATATATATATATATATAGTTATTTCTCTAAATTGAAAAAATGCAGCACTTTTATATAAAGAAACTAAAGCATTATTTGGTTGAGCTTGTTTTGTCCGATACTGTATACACACACACACACACACACACACACACACACACACACACACACACAAACATATATATATGTGTGTGTGTGTGTGTGTGTGTGTGTGTGTGTGTGTGTGTGTGTGTGTGTGTGTGTGTGTGTGTGTGTGTGTGTGTATACAGTATCGGACAAAACAAGCTCAACCAAATAATGCTTTAGTTTCTTTATATAAAAGTGCTGCATTTTTTCAATTTAGAGAAATAACTATGTAACTGCTTAGAGACAACGTTCTTCAAATTTTATTCATCACAATGTTCATTATTTGTACCCGAAAATTAATTAATTAATCAAAAGTATTAAAAAAAGTTGATTTCCTTCTGGACAAAACAAGTGCAACTCCACAAAATGTTGACCAAGCTGTATTTCTCTATCAATATTTCGTGCCGAATCCTTTGTTGCCGATCACAGCCTTGCATCTTTGAGGCATAGAATCAATCAGGTGATCAATGAAACTTTGTGGAATCTCTGCCCAGACCTTTTGGATTTGTTCAAACAGTTGATCCTTATTACGAACACCTTCACGATTAATTCTGCGGTTGACAATCTCCCACAGGTTCTCGATAGGGTTGAGATGCGGAGATTGAGGCGACCAATCCATCACCGATAGGTGGTTGTCTTGAAACCACTACTTGACTACTTTCGCAGTGTGTTTTGGATCGTTGTCTTGCTGAAAAACCCATTTTATTGGCATATTCCATTCAGCATGAGGTAACATCTTTAGGGATATTTTTATACATGAAACGGTCCATTATTCTATCGATTCGATGTATTGGACCTAGACCATTAGCAGAAAAATACCCCCGGACCATTACATTGCTTCCACAATGCTTCACGGTCTTATGGCAGTAACGTAAATCGAGGTGTTTTCCTGCCGGTCAACGTACACGGCACAGCTCTAATTGCTTTTGTATCTCGACTGATAATATCCAGGGATCCTTCTTGACGGATCTGACGATCATAGAATCTTCTCTAGAAGTGGTGGAACGCAGTCTTCTACCTTTGTTATCTGCTGCCAACTTCCCCATAGAACGATATTTAGAACATAGTCTTGATACGGTCCATTTTTTCACGCGATATTTATCACAAATACTTTTTGTGACATTCCACTTACGTAATTGCCAATTATTTTATTTCTTAGTTCCAATCCAAGACTGTCGGGAGCCATTTTTGCACTTGAAGTCATAAAAATAATAAAAATAAATAATCACGCTTCTCAAGGCTTACGTGTTACATTTACCTTGTGATGATGCAATAATGCTCTGTGGAACACAACGTCTTGGTTAGATGTGGACTGTATTGATGTAATGAGACACTTGTTGTATTGATGTTCTTCGATAAAACACTTTGATAAAAATCACTTCGATAAACTGTCTTGACAATACTGTCTTATTGACTTCCATATACTGACTGAATTACATGTTTACATGTCTCTTATATAGTAAAATGAACCTGTGTGAACCTGTTCTGGAAGATTCTAGATGCTTCTTTTCGATGCTTTTGGAAGCTTCTGGATGCGTCTGGATGCTTCTGAATGTTTCTGGATACTTCTGAATGCTTCTAGATGCTTCTGAATGCATCTTCTGGAAACTTCTGGATACTTCCTTTAATTATTAAAAAACTTCCGTGACGTTGACACGGACCAGACTTAAGAAAATGAAACAAACCAAAAAAGTTGCACTTGTTTTGTCCGCTGCAAAATGACACTTGTCAACGAAGTTCTGCCTGTGTGCTATCACCTGTCAGCTGATTGCTCATGTCATGGCATGCTATGACTCCAGACTCCTGAACTGTTTGCTGTGGGAGTATAGTTCGTTTCGTTTTTAAGACATGTAAAATTTTAAAAAGAACACTTTTTAACATTGTTGGATGTTGGTTGCAAATGTTTTGTCCAATACTGTATATATATATATATATATATATATATATATATATATATATATATATATATATATATATATATATATATATATATATATATATATATATATATATATATATATATATATATATATATATATATATATATATATATATATATATATATATATATATATATATATATATAGTTTATATATATATAGTTTATATATATAAAACAATTTTATATAACAAATCTCTTACCAATTATTGAAGTAATGTTTGCTAGAGAAAATAAAGTAAAGTTGTTAGAAATTGAATGGAATATTTTTTAACTTTAAAATATCCTTGTTTCGAGTTATATCTTTATCATGATGTACTAATAATTTATACACTTGAAAGTATTGAAATCAACAAAACTTACTTATCTGTTTGTCATATTCACCTAAATGCCAATGTTAAAACAAAACATTTATTAGAAGTTTATAATAGTTATGATGTATTAATAAGTATGTTAAAAATATAGAAATCAACAAAACTTACATATCTGCTTGTCCTACTCACCTAAATGTCATATAGAACATATATTATAATAGCATCTATATAATAACTACTAGCTATTGAATACAGAGAGTAACTAACTCATGTTGTCGGGTGTACTACAACTTTGGGCATCTAAAACAGCAACAGAAATATTTAAGTTATACATAAAGGTTTAGATAGTGGCCAGATTATTTAAAAACAGTTTAATAAAGTTATATTGAAACAAAGATATTTCTTATTAAATAAAGACAACGTTCAAACTTTAAATTAGATATGATTCATCACTAATTTGATTCACATCTAATTCTTATTATGAATATATGAAATACTAGGTAAAACCTTTATTTTCTTTCTCCATTTTATTTCGAAATGAAATATAAAATCCAAGTCTTATTTATTATTTACTAAAAATCGTTTTATTAAAACAAATTCTTTTAAATTTACAAATTTTTCAACTATATTTTTACTCTAAAATACCTAGGTTTACTATATCAATTGATGACATAAGTCAAATATTGCTAATATGAATGCTATGTATGTAAATAAAATATAAATAAAAATAATCAATGGACCCCTCTGTTTCCAGCGCCAACATCAGGTTAAAATGTAAATTAGGTAACAAAAGTGCAGCAAGAAATAAGGTAACTGCTACAAAATATTTTTCAATGAAGTTTGGCAGGTGCTTAGATAAATGAATAAATTTAATAAAAAATTGGATAGAAAAAAAAAAGACTATGTCCTGGACATTAAATTCACCACAGAAGTACAACCACAATTTTGACATCAATAAACTCGTTAATAAATTAAGTGAGTATAATTAAAAACCAATCGAACTAATGCTTTAACTATTCTTCTTTCTAAAAATAATCTATGTTGATAACGAATACTAAAAACTTACTCCACAAAGCCTTCCTCAAGCACGCTAACTTTAAAGAGACTACGAAAAACGTCGCATTCCGTAATTCGGTTCCGTGAAACGCGATACTCACGTACCTAGTGTTTGCTATTCAATAACAATATTCAGTAGCTAATTAAGCTTCAGTTTTTTTTTTAGCTTTAAATAACGTGATTACATTTGCATTTTGTTTCACAATTCCTCGAAAGTATCACATAAGACTCCTTTACTATCTTTTATAATTATTTACGTTTTTAATCGTGATAAATTAGGAACTAATAATAGCAACGATAGTATTGCTTAGTTGGTTTTTTTTTAACAAAAATACCATCTTTACTTTTTTCCCTACATCGAATTAATTTTGAAATCAGGCTTCTGAAATGAATTTGGCTAATGTTTAGACTCTAAACATTTAAAATTTAGAAAAAATTATGAAACAATTCTGTTTGTTATATGCATCTGAAAACAGTGGCGGGTTTTTTTTTTTTTTTGGGAGGGGGGGGGGAGGGGGACCATGGGGGTAGTAGCAAATTTTCGTTATCAACCAAACGATGGGCTGTTCTAGAGAAATTTTTCGGATAGGTCTGTTAAATATTTGTCTAAAACCCGATGGAGTGCTCGTGATGAAGCGATGCTCGAGCAGGCTCTGTGAATATCGTAACTACGAAGACATAGAAGATTCTTTGAATAAAATCGCGGAAGATTCAAGTTTTGACTCGAATTCGAAAGCGGAGACACATAATCTGATTGGAAAGATGGACGAATTTGAATTTGCATTACAAACAGTTTTTTGGAACACCGTCCTGAGTCAAATAAACTTAGTTTCAAAATGTCTACAAAATTCAAAAACTACCCTAGACACTTGTTCGAATTTATACTCATCTCTTGGTGATTTTAATGATTATAATGTCATTGAAGCAGAAGCGAAAAAGTTGCTTCCAGACACCAACTACACAATCAAAAGGCAACGAACAAACAAAAGATTTCCAGATGAATCTCAAACACCACAAACCAAATTGACTCCTAAAGAAGCATTTCAAACAAATATATTTGAGAAAAGTTTGAAAATACTCAGTGTAAGTTTAAAGGAACGGGCTAAAGCTTATCAGGATATTTTCGCACTACTTGGATTTTTGACAAATTTAAACATATCACATAAGGATTTAAAAACTAACGTCCAAAAAATTATGGAGCAATATAATTAAGACATCGATGAAGCTTTGTATAATGAACTAATTCATTTACATAATTATATTAAGTTAACCTGCAAAAGTGAAGATTTACCTATAAGTCGTTTAACTTACCTATAAGTCATTATATAAAACTATTAAAGAAAAAAAAATGGAAATTTTGTTTCCAAATTCCGAAACAATTTTAAGAATCTATTTATGTTTGATGCTCACTAACTGTTCTGGAGAACGAAGTTTTTCAAAATTAAGACTTACGAAAAATTATTTAAGATCAACTATGATACAAAATACATTAAATAGTTTTTCATTGCTATCAAGTAATGTAGATTTGATTAAAAAAATGGTTTCGACGAATTGATTGAAGAATTTCCTAAGGAAAAGTGTAGAAAAAAGTTAATGTAAAATTTGAATATAAAACATATTTTCACATACCAAAGTCCTTTTTTTAAATTTGATTGAGTGTTAATATTTGAAGTTGCTTTTAAAAGTACATTCTTGATTATTGAATAAAGGATTAATATATCATTTTAGGGGCCCCAAAATTTGAATCTGCCTAGGGCACCAAATGGGGTAAATCCGGGCCTGGTTTTGTAATCTAGCTCTAGCATACGGTACAATAGACCGGTATCTGGTAGCATACGGTATAATTGATCGGTATCCGATAGCACACACGCTAGCATTGGAGTTTCAGATTGATCTGGTTTGTTACTAGCTAGGACTATTCTCAGAGATTTTCAAATCGTAACAAAAGAAAATTCATCAAGAAGAAAAAATCGAAGTTGAACGAAGTAAAATTAGAAGAGAATGATTAAAAAAAAACAAAAACAACTTCAAGAATTTGCAAAAAATTATTAATTTTGAAGTTAAAGGACTTATTTTTGACGAAAAAAAAAATGATTAGCAAGATAGAAAAGTATTATTATAATGTGTCATCGAGGAACACAATGTTCTAGTTTCAGAACCTGATTCAAAATATCTGTACCATATAACGCCATTATTGGAGACTGCATCAAGTATTCTATCAATTCGAACAGTTTTAGAGGATTATAGTGTTTTGTCACTGTAAAAAGCTTGTGTTATTATAAAACAACCTCAACATGTTGTTTATTGCTGTTTTATACAACTTATTACATTAAAAACATAAATGTGTTTGAAATAAAACGTGTTTCAATTTGTAAAAATGTAACCGTTACTTGGACGTAATAAAATTTTTTTAAGAAATTATTCATATTATTCCCAAGAAAAAAAAAATCTTTCACAAGAACTATAAAAATAAAAAAAAAAATCGATAAAATACAAGTCCCCACTCATATTTGCGCATTGTTCAATTATAAAATAAAACCGGAACGGCTAGAAGTAAAACAAGAGTTCTCCGCATTATTCGAGTTTACAAAAATAATTATATAAACAAATTTTTCGTAACTTACTCTCTTTTTTGTTTACAAAAAGGAATTTAAAATTAAGTTCTGGATTGTATTTGCATAAAAAATACAATCCGAAAAGTAATAACACAACGTCATACAAAATAAATATCCATAGTAAAATGATTATAGTCTAAAACAACCTGGCAACGAGAATTGTGGAGAGAACAATCCTGTGTTTTATCCTGTAATTTATACTGTATACAAAATCATAATGAAGGCAAATAAATAAACATTAATATAATACGACGTCATACAGAATAAATAGTCCATAGTAAAAAGATAATAGTCTAAAACAACCTGGCTTGAATTGTGGAGAGAACTTTCCTGTAATTTATCCTGTATACAAAAATCATAATGAAGGCAAATAAATAAACATGAATATAACCGAAGGCGTTTCTATTGTTCAACATCTTTTCTTATTAACATAAAAAAAAGATGTCGAACAATAAAAAACGCCTTCAGTTATATTAATGTTTATTTATTTGTCATATATTATGAATTTGTATACGGGATAAATTACTCGTTTTTTATAATAGGCAATGTGAAATGTTAAAAATTAATAAGATTTTAAGAACTCTCGCATGTTGTTAATGCTACCCAATAATGGCATTGGTAGCTTTATTGAAGTTTTAAATTTAAAAAATGTTTAATAAAAATAAATAAGTTTATTTAATACTCATTTTATTTTATACATTACTTTTAATTTTTATTTCATATTTTGTTTTAATTAAAACATTGTTCATCTTAACATTATTTTATGACGCACTTCTCAAATAAATAACCCTCTAGTTCGCGGTGAGATCTTTAAGAACTGAAAAAAAAACTTGATTTTTGGAAGATTGGAACCCTAATATTCAAACTTAAAATGTCTTGAACATATTAAAATATACTTTTTTTTTCAAGTTTAAATAAGAGACACACAAAGTTCCAAATTTTCTTTTTTTTTACTGTGTTTGTTTTTTAATGTAATATAAAATACTGTTTGTTTGAACGAAGCGTCAAATCTGTCATGTTGTTTAGACGATATATTATATTTTTCTTTGACATCATTACGCAGAGTCATTTCATCAAAGCTTTTTTCAGGTTGCCTGATTAAAAAATTGTTTAAATCTTTATGATTTTTTAAATTCGTGTTTTCAAATGAATAGTTTCTATCAATAAGAAGATAATTACAGTAAGATTGAAAAAATGATGTTAAATCAATTTTGTTACATAACGAACTTGAATAAATTTGATTTGGCTGACGTTGATTTTGCTGATTATTATTGCATGATTTATTTTGTGCAAACATTACGTGATAAACTAGCGGGAATAAAAGATGTTTAATCCATGAAAAATATAATAAAAGCTCATACAAATTCTGCTCCTTTTGAAAGGTTGTGTCTTCTAAAAATAAAACAACCGATTCCAACAAAAAAATTGGCAAACTACAAACTAAGTATACAACAAGAATACACAAAGCAAATGTTGTAATAGTAGAATACGTTCTTCGTTTATACAGCAACAACGCGTATCCTAATACTTGTTTTGCGATCTTCACTTTTTTGTAAATTACTATTGCAAAAGGTAACTTAAAAAAAAATATAAAAATTACAACAATATAGATCTTAAACGGAATGCTAGGTCTGCAATGTATCACGCTTAACCAATATATATTATATTCAAAAAAAAATCTCGGTAACGATAAAATTAGGCAACCTAACCAGATAAAACATAGATATTGTACTAAGCTTTTGGTCATCTTTTTTAACATATTGTGCTCCAAATTGCAAACCATAAAGGTAATTGTCCACACGCAAACTCCTGTTAGTAAGGTTTGTAAGCAAGAAAATAGTTTTCCATGCGCATTTGTAAAGACAGGATTGTTCACCGGTAATTTAAATATTACGGTTATAGTTATCATATAAACAGAAGACATCAGAGCAACTATGTTTAAGTTAAAAAGAAAGTAGAAGTAGTAGTATCTTTTTCTTGACAATAGTATACGGTTTTTCCATAATCTTCGACTTTGAATAAAGTTTGTAAAAAACACTAAAAATGAAATTGTTGCAACCACAGCTATTCTAGTAATATATTGAAAGTTGACTTGGTTTGAATACACTTTTGTGGTGTAATTTAAATAAAAGTTCCCACTGTTGTTCATTTTTCATACTCTAAAATGTAAAAATAAAAAAGGTTTTTTAATATCTTTAGTTAACTTTTATTTATGATTACAAGTTAATTCTACTATTAGCTACATGTCTACAAGTATACAGATTCTCCACTATGAATTATATATACGTATATTATCACATATATTATATATGTGATAATATACGGTATATCTTTATCTAAATAAACAGAATATCTTTCAAGTAAGTACCAATGCATTGTTATCAATAGAAGAATTTATCGATATCAATAAATTTGAGTTAGATAGTAAGTATTTTTAAAATTAAGACCCAGACTATTTCCCCCACCCTCCCTTATTGAATCACTCATTTTATGACGAAATGTTAATTTTATATTATACTATATTAGAGATATATTATTTATGCTATTTACAATAAAAATCATATTTTCATAATTTTTCCTCAAATATAAAAATGTATATTTTACTCTATTATGTACTTATTACCGTAATGTTATAATTTTTTTTTGTTGTATCTAAAAAAATCATCGAAAATATTGTTTGTACATTGCACCTGTTTGAAAATTGTATTTAAAAACTTTAGCGAGTAAAGTTTAAGGTGTGAAGCTAAAATAGGCTTGAGCTTTCTTTATTAATCAAATAAAAATAAGTATAAATTGCTTAGCTTTTTCTCATTTACGTTTATTTTAAGGATTGCAATACAAATTAGCGCCTATCGGACACGTTTTTGTTCTTCTTTTTTCTTTTTTTTTTTTTTTTAAATTGTTTTGCAAAAACACAAACAACAATAAAAGAATATTAAATAAATCTTGGTAAATAAGTAATAAAATTTAAAATCTTTATAAACGTAAGATGTTCTTTTGAAAAACTTATGATGTTCATCAATATAAAATATTCAAAAACTGCCGGCGACAAAAAAAAAATTGTAAACTTTTTGAAGCACAGTTTTTTATTCCTTAATTTTTTTATACTTTAACTGTGTTTGCAAGATTAGTCTAAAAGCTAAAAGTTTTTTTAAATTGATTTTTTTTTTCTTTTCAACAGAAAAATTAAAGTCCTCAAGTGAAACTCAGGATTCTTAGTCCTCTAGTAAAACTCATTTGTTACAGAAAAAATCATTTTTTTACCACTAAGAGTATTAATTTTAAAGATTTTTTTAAAATTAACTGTTCATTTTTTTTTTTGATAATTCAAGTTTTATTTGATTTCTTAAACTTTAAGTTGGACAAAAACTCATATTGATTAGAATATAGTATTCTTACTGTCATTAGAATAGCTGCTGATCGGAGTAAAGTTGTCATCACTCAAGCTTCACTAGGCTAGCATTAAAATTAGGTCACTGGTCACTCTAAAGTAGAGTATCATGTTTTTTACCTCTACCACCGTTACAAAGTTATTTTTGAACTAAAAAAAATATTTTAACTGATAAAAAGTTATTAACTAGAGAATCAAACTGCCCTTTTCATGATATAACCTTTTGTTTTTTATGACAGCATTGCACCTTTCGTCTCTCGGTTATGTTAGCTACTTTTATAACCCGTCTCTTTTTACCGTCAAACATCATAGGATATTGATCTTCAAGAATATTTTTAGCTCTTAAAGAGTAAAAGATTGTATTTTTTTTGATTTATTTATTTGATTATAAACTAATGTTAACTACGTTGTTTGATTATTATATGATGTTATTAACATTAAACAGCTTTTTTTTTTTTAAATGGAAAATATAATAGATTTTTTTTAACCCTAAATGGCGGTAGATTAGCTGATAATGAAACCTATTTTGTATACCTTCAACCAACATAGAATGTTTTATCTTTGACTAGTACATATTGCGGTTCAATTTTTTGCGAACTAAAAAAGCATAACAGCAACATAACATTATAAAGACTTTTATAACTCACCTAATAAAAGACATATTTTAAGACAACCTTTTGATAGACTTTACCAAAGCATTTGGTAGGGTCCCGCATCATGACTTACTAAATAAACTTGTCAACACAACCAAAATGCTGGTAAACTACTTTAAAGTTTCCTGAATAATAGAACTCAGAGAGTAAAAAATAGAAACTAGGTTACCAATGTTAGTAAGGGTGATAAATAGAAGTGATATTTTTTATAAATAAGAGTGAATTATACTTAATTATACTTAATTATGCTAATATGTACTTATATTTAGCTAATAAGCGTAATTATCAAAATTGGAAATTAACTCTGGTTATTTAACATTGGTTATTAAGTTGATAATCAATTTTGTTAGTATCAGTAACTTGATACTAACTTGATAATCAAGTTAATTATATAGCTAGACTTGTTATACTTGATTTCTGTACCAAAATATAAGTAGTTAGATAATTAATCAATTTTATTTCTTTATTTTAATTTTTGCAAGAAAATTTGTAAGAAAGATATTTATAATCCAGTGAATTTTTCAAGAAGATTTGTAAGAAAGGTATTTATAATCCAGTGAATTTTTCAAGAAGATTTGTAAGAAAGATATTTATAATCCAGTGAATTTTGTTCTCGAATAAAAAACAAGATTAAGTGAAACAGCAAAGTTGAAATATCAAGCTAAAGCAGTTTAAAACATTTGGAAGTATCGAACATTTATATTCACATAACAAAACTGAAAAAGATATTTTTTTAAATATAACGTTAAAAAAATTTTTTTGCAGTAGGTATAATGAAAAATTTCTGCAATTAATAAAAAAAGTATTATTAAGTATAAAAATTAGAAAACTTTTAAAACAATGTTTGAACAATCAAACATTTGAAATTGCGATAAAATTACAAAATAAAAAATTATATTATAACTATACTTAGCCAGGCATTAAGTAGCCAAACATTACTTGCGCTTCCACAAGTTAAATTACTTGCTAAAAACTTTTTTGCTTCATATATTATAGTTTAAGTGCATAAATTAGTGTAGCTTATGGAATAAGGTGGTTATATCATTTGATGTAATCGGTGTAAATCATTATTAGTGTAACTTATAAAATATTCAAAGAAAAAGTAAGTGTAACTTGTGAAAGTATTTGAAACATTGTAACTTATAAAAATAAAACAAGCACTTGAATAAAAAATTAATGTAACTTATGAAAGTATAAATTAAAAAACAGAGGATTTAATCTATTGTATAAATACGTTTAGTCATAAACATTTAAAATGTGACTATTTGCAAATTTTTTTAAAAAAAAAGAGAGATTAAAAAAAAAAGTGGATACCAGAGCAAGTCGCAACTTAACTTTTCAAAAACTATATTTATTTCTTGTTACTTCAATTATTTATTATTTTTTAATTGAAAGAATTTTTTTTTTAATTTTATGCATATTAGTTTTACATTCATAGATAAAATGTAAAACTTTTTTTTTCGTTTAGCTTTTTGTATTTTAAAAAGGTTTTTTATTACTTCCCATTATTTTAGATTGTTCATATACCTCTTTGTTTACTTGGAAAACGCAAGTTTAATTTTTATATATAAAAGAGTAATTATAAATAACATTTGTAATATTTACTTTATTATTGTAAGTTTTTTTATATTATTATGGCAGTTACGCTGAAGCGTGATTGCCATAAGTAATTAATTTAAAATTACTAAAAAATAATAATTAAAAACAGTCCATAGAAAGACACTATTGCAACTTACACTGTTGCAATTATCCCTGGTCTCCCCGCGTGTTTTAATTAAAGTAGAGATATTTGTTGACAAACCAAAATGCATCAATTGATGGGTCTCATTCGGGGTAGGGGCAGAGCTAGAAACTTTTATCAACTACTTTTATACTTTTTTTAAATATTAAACTTTATATATGAACAAAAATATCTTAAATATGTTAAAGTTATATATATAAAGTTATATATATATGTATTAATTAAATAAAAATAATTTAAAGTAGTTATATGGTAAAAATTTTGAGTTTAATTTAAAAGCTATCTTTGTATAAAATTATTTGGCTTTTCAACCATATATTGCATAATATGGTTTTAATAACAAAAAATAGCTTTTAAATGTTTTTATTTGAATATATTTATATTTTACCAGGTTTATATTTTACCAGGTTTTTGCATCGATAATATCCTTTAAAATTATAAGAGCTGCGATTTTAAAAATTGTTGTTATTTTCAGTTTTTCTAGTAAGGTTTTGTTTATTACACTATAATCTATCAGTATAGTAAGTTTTAGCTTGTAGTATCATAAAAAAGCTGAGAAAATGTAGTTTTCTTTTTTATTGATTTTTGTTTTGTATTTAATGCTGAATCAACATAAAAAAGGTAAATAAAATTTAAATAAAATTTGGTATTATTTAGCCTTAAAACTAATTTTGATATCTATAAAAAGTTAGAAATTATTATATAAAAAAAATTATTTTTACCATATAACCAGTGGGCACGGGACGTAAAAAAGACGTCTTTAAAACGTTTAGGAATTTTTTTGAATGTTCAAAAGACGTCTTTTTTAGGTCTTGTGCCCACTGGGTAACCACCTTAAATGAAACCTTAAACTTAGATTATGAATTTCAATAAAATTATTTTTTTATTTTTTTTAATATTAAAAAAAAAGCAAAATAATATATAGATTTAAAATAGTGTGAAATTTTTTGTTTTTTCTTGTATTATTTTGTAAAAATACATTCTCCTATTATCCAGTAAGCTAATATATGAATCATTGAAAAGAAAAAGAATAAAAAATCAAGAAGGTTAAAGTAAGGAAAACATAGAAGATTAGAAAACTGAAAATAAAGAAAAGAATAGAGAGCATAATTGAAGTTTAAAGAAAAACAAGAAAGATTAAAGAACAGAAAACGAGGTTGAAAACGAGGTTGTAAAACTGAAATCGAACAAAATTTATTATTTAAATAACTAAAGTAATATTTCTAAAAAAAACTAATAAATAAAAATATATAAAACATAAACAATGTTTACAAAAGTAAATGTTGTTTACTTGTGACTTCGTTTTTATTACTGTTTGACTTATTCATTAAAAACAACAATACTTTATAAGTCCGAGTACCATAAATGTACCGTATCGAAATTTTTGTATGATTGAATCGTAACTAAATGGTATTTGCGTTTTATATGAATTAGTTTTATTGAACAAAGTCACTAGTGAACAATATTCTTTCTATATTCTAACGACTTTGTTTTTGCTACTATTTTGCTACTGTTTGGCCTATTCTTCAAGAAAAAACAATTTGTATTTCTGAGTATCAAAAACGTTTAAAAATGTATCAAAAACATATCAAAAATGTATCGAAAATGTATCGAAAACATATCAAAAATGTATCGAAAATGTATCGAAAACATATCAAAAATGTATCGAAAATGTATCGAAAATGTATCGAAAATGTATCGAAAATGTATCGAAAATGTATCGAAAACGTATCGTCTTATCCCTACTAATCAGTAGTTTAAAATTTTAAGGTTTTTTTGAGAGCTTTTTTTTAAAAAAATTGTTTTAAAAACAGCCACAAAAAAAACAAACAGCTTTATCTGACTATATCCCTTTGCAAATTAAAAAAAAATGGATCAGTTTAAAACAAATCAACCAGATAATCGTTTCGAAGAGTTTTAAGTAATAGATTTATTTCCTAATACTACAACTAATAATAATAATAACAATAATTCTTTGTTATGATCTTGTAAATAGCGAGGTTTAAAAACAACAATATTTTATTTAATGCTTTTAAAACGTTATTTATTTAACTTGTTTTTATAAATTTTTTTATATAGAAATCATATTAAATAATTGTTTATCCTGATGTCTTTACAAAAATGGAAAAACTAATACATTAAAAGTTATTTAATCTTAAAAGAACTCAAACGTATTTTTTTTTTAATAAATAAAGCCCTAATTAAATCATAAAGTTTATTTTTTAAATATCCAGTCTATAAATAATCTATAAATATAAATATGCAGTCTATCTATAATCTATAAATATAAATAGTCTTTTAAAATCAAGCAGTCATATCAACATTTTTGAATGTTTTTAGCATACTTAACGTTTTGGAATGTTTTTTGCGGTTTTGAAAACACTTGAAAAACGTTTTTTAACCAATCAAAAAACCCTATGCAGTATAATTAGAAAGCCAAAAGAAAGCTTTGTTTACCTCATATATATATTAAAGACCTCAGACCAACAAAGTTTATGACAACGACGTTTAAGAATAAACTATAATAGAGTAAAAAGTTATCTAAAGAGGAAAGCATCTGGCAATGAAAAAAAAACGGCGAAAATGGTGGGATTGTTGAGCCCTATTTACCATTTTTCACAAGGACTCCATGGTTTATATTAGTTTCCAATACTTTTTCCTTTTCTTAAACTTTGGTTTTTTTTTAAAGAAAAAATTTGTCCGAATTATGATTTTTTTTCAGCTACAGATTTTTAATCTTTTTATAAATTTTTAAATTTATTTTTGTCAAGACAAAAATAAATTTAAAAATTTATTTTTGTCAAGACAAAAATGAATTTTTAATAAAGTAATTTTTTTAAAGTAATTAATAGAGGACCCAGTTTTATCATGTTTGTTTTTGGTTTGGAAAGTAATGTTGTTATTATTATATAAATGAAATAAAGTAATGAAATACCTACAAATGTTTAAATATGTTAATTATTTAATAATGCCATATAATGTGTCATAATGAATGTAAACTACAACAAGAAATATAAATAAAACTATTGCTTGATGTCATGCTGTGGTCATATTTTTAAAAAACGCAGTATAAGTGATACAAAACATTTTAGCCAAAACATAAAAAAAAAGATTTTCAGCTTCTTTACAAACCTTTCTTGTTGGTTTTGAATAATTTTTAGGTTAATACAGGAAACAATCAAAACAACAATAAAAACTCACTGAAAAAAATACCCAAAACCAAAAAACTGCAAAAAATAATAATAACAATAATAATAACACTAATAATAATAACCAAACATATCTAAGGGATTTGCAGGCAATTAAAATGAATTCTAATTTTAGATCTATGATAAAATTTAATTGACATTAGATCATTGTCCTGTCATGGTTAGTTATTTTAATTAAATTTTTCGCTACTAGTTTTTTTTTTTTTATGCTTTATTTATAGTACGATTGATCTAGTTAAAATACTTTGCTTTAGGTTTTTTTTTTCAAAATAATTTAAACTTATTGGTTGAAAGAATTTAAATTTAAGTTCTTTAGACGTAACAAAAAATAATATTGAATTATAACTAAACTGTTGAAATTAAAATAAGTCCAAAGTGCTGCCAACGTGTTGCCAGGTTTTTCCTGTAAAAACTAATGAGTGAATTTATAAATACAATTGATTACAAGTATATAAATCAGGTATAATAGATAAAAAAAGATATAATAAGATAAGATACAAGTATTTGTACCGAGATTAATAAGTATTAAAAATAGAAATAAGTATACCGTAGATGGTGATATAAAAATAAAATATATTATTGTCGTTGATGCAAGGTTTTACTTCTCAGATTTTTGCACGAAACGTAAACTTACATATAGAACAAAAATAATTTTTTAAATAATAAATAACTTGATTAGTAAACTTATTTTGGTTATTTTTAGTTATTTTACCCACAATTCAATATCCTTATTGACGTAAATTTTGGCGTATTTTTTATGTAAGTCTGCAATAATTGTTTCTTGGATTTTGTTCAATGTATCTAAACCTTTAAATTAAGCCTAATAAATCTTTTTATTCTTTTACTATTAATTGTTAGAAAAATAAAAAGTAAAATATATAACATAATATCTAGTGATCAGAAGATATTTTAAATAAATTTAAATGTTAAGAAAATTTTTGTGGTGAATATACATTATTAGGTGCAAGATTTACTATTGCAAAAAAAAAAATAACAGTGTACTTACATAAAAACAAATTTATTCACTAATAGAAAATTTTAAATATATATATATGTACAGAATACATATATATATATATATATATATGTATATATATATATATATATGTATATATATATATATATATATATATATATATATATATATATATATATATATATATATATATATATATATATATATATATATATATATATATATATATATATATATATATATATTCCAAAGATTGCACGGTAATCAATACAAAAATGATTAAACTTGAAGCAACTCATTATTTCTTAGAGTATATTTACTGACATTGAGCATGTACATTTTACTACTACTGTGAACTGCATTACAAAAACACCTTTTAAAAATTGATGAAATACCCTAAAATCATTTTCAACTTTACGTGTTAAGAATAAAAAAAATTTTATAAGAAAAAATATATCAAAATAAACATTAAATATTTAATTCAAATGTCATTTTATCCGGTTATTGAAAATGAATATGATGAGTGTTTTATAACGGTTGTTTTTTCTTTTTCACCTTCCTAATAACTATTGTTTTAAGTTAGTTTTCCTAAGTTTGGGTTTGACTATTAAGTTTGAGGTTGTGCACTTAGTTTTATGTTGAGTAGTAAATATAGTCAAAACTTTAATCTAAAAGGTTATTCAATGTAACTAAAAGCGTGTCAATATGTATAATTTTTTTCAATATACATAAGTTTTGGATATATCCAAAACTTATGTATATTGAAAAAAATTATACATATTGACAATAAGAATATTTAATTAACTATAGTTAATTAATTATTCTTATTGTCCTCACATCGTCACTTATTTGACATAAGCATAAACAAATTTATAAACTTATTTATAAACTTAACATATTTAATGTTTTGTTTTACTTTTATATGGAAAAATGATTCATTTTAACGACCTTTTTTTTTCAAAACTACACATTAAAAAAAAAAAGTTTTTTAAATGAACCTTCTTTAAAACAAAGTTCACTCAACTTTGTATTGCATATCGTGCATCTTTGCAATAAAATAGTATTACCAAATTTTGATCCTTCTATTATTCTTCCTCCCAGTGGGCATTAGACCAAAAAAAGATCAAAACGTTCAAAAGACGTTCAAAACGAGAATAAGAAGTTTAAAAGACGTTTTTTTTACGTTCGTGTCCACTGGGCTGTTTTTAATACTAAATTAAAAAAAGTTCATTCTCTTATGGACAACATTTAGAAGATCCTTCGGCCTGCGGATGTTGTTTAAACAGCGGACTTCTTGAGTTTTAAAAAATATATGTTAAGAAAATATGTAATCAAAGAAATCATATTTTAAACACTATAAAATTATTTTATTTGGTAACATATCGTTTCATTTAGTATTACATCGGTTATTATATTTCATTCCTATAGCTAAATTTATAGTTTTCTCTGTTAGCTTAGGAGTCTCTTCTAATGACAATTAAGATGACAATTAAAAAAATCATTATCTAAGAAAATGTTTGTAAATAGTCCAAGTAAATCATCCTTGTTCTATACTAAGTTTATAGTAGAACTTTAGCACTAGAAATAAAGAACTAAGATATTGGAAAAAAGTACAGAAACCTTTTTCGTATAGTATTGGATAATAATTTAAAAATAAATTATTTACAAAATTAAAAACTTAATTTTTATTTGAAAACTTTATAAGAAACTTATACGTTTCACTTTAATCTTAAAATTTTAAATTATTCAGTAAAAATATTTTCAAGTAAGAAAAATATGATTTAAATTTTTGAGGTTTTTATATTTTTTGTTTTTATATTTTTGTTTTTATATGTCTTGTTTTTATATTTTCTGTACTAGTCTATATTTTGAAAATTGCAGTTAAAGTTATTTATACTTCAAACCGGTTAACCTAAGAATCGTTATTATTATTATTTTTTTTCAATTTTATAGAAAAAACGTCGAAAATTTTATAAGATCATCTTTTGAGCGCTGAAATTTTTTTAATGAAATTTGAAACCATATTATTTTGATCCAATTTAAGCACAAATTGGTAATAATGTAAATAAAACAAGACTTTCACAATTTTCAAAAATTAATTTCCTCCTTCCCTTAACTATGTATGTTACTAGAGGGCATTTTTAAATGGTATTATAGTTTTGGCGTTCTAGTTACTGTGTATTCTCCAAAATAATTTTCGATTTGCATTTAACTGAAGAAATTTTTTTTTAGATAGAGTAATTGTCCCAACTTAATTACTCGTTTATCCATAACTATTTAAGTTATGCAAATATTGCTTGAGGAAGCACTGATAAAATTAAGTTTAAACGTCTTTGTAACCGTCAGAAGCATGCAATTCCTATTATTAATTTTGCTTTTCGTCTTATTCAAAGTCTTTGTTCAACAAAATGAGGTTACTTAATATAAATTAAGCAAGTGTATTCAATGTTCTATGTTTAGTATAAATGTGGAAAAAATAATTTAGTTCTTAACATTTTTAAAAATTTATATTTTTTAAAACTTGTCAATAAATATACCCAAAAAAATAATGACTTGTAAAGCCATATTTTTTATCGAACCAAGTTTAATCAGTTTTATATTGATTACGACGCACTATGTCTTTGAAATAAAACTATTTTGCAAAATTTTTGTTTTTAAAGCTAAACTTAAGAGTTTTATTTTTTTCCATGGACAACCGTACCTATGCTACGACTTACAATTTAAAAATGGTAATTTTCTATTATTAGCAAGAACTAATTTAATTTACTGTTTATATTAAGTCAGTTTACCTTATTTATAGTATTAGTCTATATTCCCCCTTCCTTCCTAAAGCACTGGTATTAGTCTATACCCCCCCCCTTCCCTCACTGGATCACTGGTATTAGTCTATATACTTTATAAAGTTTATTTTTTTCCATTATGGTAAGAAGTTTATTTTATCTCACCATTTCAAGAAGTTAATCACCGCATTTTAATAAACGGCTTATTTAAGGTTCTGATGACAAAACTTTAGTGATCTTCTTTTATTTTTAGTGATCTTCTTTTATTTCAAGACATATCAAGATAAGTCTTGAAATAAAAAAATTCATTCAAAAGATACAGAAATGCATTTTAAACTAACATATTACTCTAAAAATATTTGTGAAATATGAATATATTGTTGAAATAATATGTCTTTAAATATATATTTTGAATTTTCTATGGTTGATACTGGCTCAGTGTTGGTAAAACGAACTGCCAACGTATTTATAACTATATTCTTAAAAAAATGAAAAATCTACAATGCAAAGGAAATATTGCGTGAATAATAACTGGTGATGGTGGCACCTCAAGAAAACTAAAACAATTAACTGTTATAAGAATATTTTGTTTGGAACTAAAGTTGTTGTTAATGCATCAGGCATTGATTCATGCTTGATTGATTTATGCAAATGAATTAGGCTTGTATATATATTAGATAGCCAATGTTGGTCCAACTTAATTCCTTGCACTACAAAAAACTTTTACAACATTAAATCTTGACCCATTGGCTTGGTAACTGAGTGTTGATAAATAATAATAGAATTATGTTGATTGTCTAGAATTTTTTTACTATCCATTGACCAATCACTTTAGCGACATGAGTACTTTTATTTGTGATCCAATATTTAAAGAACAAGTTTTAGGTATTACTTATTTAAAATTTGCATTACATTTTAAGTTAAGTTCAAGATATTAAGTACTTACAGACAACCCAATAATATTGTTGATGAACTTAATGCTATAGGACCGAGGTAAACTTCAATTGATTGAGATAAAAACTTTGGAAAATGTGTTCATATTGACATGCTAATTTAAAATTATGCGTAGCACTTTTAATTTGTTGATCCCAGTTTACTTTTGGTTCCTCGATTAAAAATCCAATGTTGATTGGTCAAACACGTTCATGATGACCAATAAATATCAACCTCAGCTCTAAGCGAAAACATAAATCCATTATCCATAATATAGAAATATATTTCATGTTTTAAGAAATAAATTGCGGGGTGGAAAAGATTCACAGCAAAATAGTTAATCCATTGTCCATAGTTAACAAATATATTTCTTAAAATATAATTCTTAACATTGAAGAAATATATTTCTTGTTTTAAGAAATAAATTGTGAGGTAATTAATTTACTTCTTAAAACAAGTTAATTAATAACAACTTTCTTAAAAATAAGAAATACATTTCTTGTTTTAAGAAAAATATTTCTTAATAAGAAATGAATTATTGGTGCGCCTGCGCCAAAAAACTCAAAAAGTTCCAATTCCATAAAAATTTTATTTTTAAGATGAGTTTATCTTGCAATTTCCACAAAGGAAATTGTTCCAAAATGTCTTTAAATTAAACCAATGAACTATTTTTCTGAAAGATAAACATTTTCTGTTTCTATTGAGACAACAAAAACAGAAGTACTTCCTACTCTTAAAGTACTTCCTTTTCTTGAAATTGAAGTTTTTCATTCAAAAAATGTTTTTTTGAAATTAATTTAATTGAAAATTTTAAAGACTTTTAAGTAAATTGAGATCGCTGAAAAATGTAAATTAAATTGAGAGAAACCGTTAAAACAAATTAAAACCTTTTTTTACTTTTGACTTTTACAAAAATAAAATAAAACTTTTAGTTATCAAAACTTTTAGTTAGAATAAAAATGAAAAATTTTTTTAAAAAATTTAAAATAAAAATGAAAATGAGGAGCGCTTGTCATGTATGAATGTAGCGAGTTATAAAATTGGATATTGGCGAAGCCAATTTTGATATTAAAATAAATAAGATACCATATTTCCATTTGGCAAAATAGGTATCCCATTTTGTTCTAAAATATATTTTTGTTATAACCAACCAAAAAACAACACAACAACATATACTAACCAATCGACTGGTGAAATTCGTCTGAACAGACGGACAAATGGCCTTAAGGATATTTGTCCGACAAATGACCTCTGAGGATATTTAGATAGACCAGATCGAGCAGCCGTGGTGAGGTGGTAGCGCACTTGCCTCAGAAACAATGGATCCGTGGTTCAAACCCAACCTCTGGGCAAGTTTTGCGACATTGGTTAGGAAGGAGGCATGAACTTCCAATTAAATGCTTATTGCGGCGCTCTGTAACAAGACCGTAAGAACTTCTTGAGGCACCTAAATAAAATTAAAAAAAAAAAAAAATTAGTTTGTGTTTTGAAAAGTGCCGCTTTGCGTAAAAATTGAATTTGAGGAGAAGTTTTAATATATAATATGAAATATATAATATAATTTTTATTTAAACTGATGCCATAATTAAATTGAATATCGTAATGCCATAATTAAATTGAATACCGTAATTAAATGCCGTAATTAAATACGACAAAATTTAATTTAATTTTTTTATTTTTTTGATTAAGATCAGGGGCGTATTTAGCATTTTTTTGTCTTTGAGATAGCTAACTTCCAGACATGGAGCAAACTCCAAACTATTTATATGTTTATACTTATGTCAAATAAGGATGCTTTGCAAAAAATTGCAATGATTGGAGCCTGAGAACAAAAAAGCCCCAAAATTCCATTCAGCTTAAACCCCCTCTATATGAGGGGGTTGCAAATTTAAATGACCATAATTTTTGAACGCTAAAATATTTTACTATGAAACTTAAAATTTATCGATGAATATAAGTCTAGTTGAATATTTCATCAACTTATTGCTCTCTCGTTTGGAGCAGGGGGGCCAAAATTTCGAGGCTTTTTGTTCCCAAGCTCCAGTCATCGCAATTTACAAGGCACCCTTATTTGACATAAGTATAAACATATAAATGTTTGGAGTTTGCTCCATGCCTGGAAGTTAGCTATCTCAAAGACCAAAAAATGTTAAATACGAGATGCGTTTTCATTACATTTTTCGAAAATGTGTGGAATTATTAGCATTTGTTAAAAACCAATCAAATCTAGAAGCTGCATTAATGAAATTATAAGCTGTGGCACAAGTTATATTGGTTACATGAGCACTGGGGTAAGAACAGAGAGATGGGAGCGTTATTCTCCCCCTCTTCCTCCCCCTCCAATTACTTAAAATATACTTTTATTCCAATCAAGTTCTAATTCTGTCTGCCTTAGCCCCCCTAAGTTTTTTTACTTAAAAATACATAAATTGAAAAGAGTTTACATATAAAATTAATTATTTATACATTTATTGTTTATTAAAAGTGGATTAAGTTCTGTTAAATTAAGTAAGTTAAGTACTGTTGGTTAGGGCCTCGTACGGTACGAGTTAATTTGTTTTTTTTGCCTCATCAGCTGTAACTGTAGTGGCATGTGTAATAAGTCAAACGATAATTTAAATATTTTTTGAAACCTTTTTTTTATGAGAATTCCAATGTTCTTGAATCGTGGCGATAAAACCGTACTCTATTTTCTCTTTTGCAATTGAAAAAAGCACTTTCAAGTTTTGCAAACAAACCGAATGTAGTTTGTACCTGCATTTTTATCATTAAAATAAAACTGATCAACTGTCAGTATAACAGTCTTCTAGTTTGTAACTTCTTTTGCGTGTGCAAAAATACTAGAACTAACTTAATATTCTAAAACGTAATCTTTTGGGAATAGCATATATTAATTATATAATGTCAGTACTTTTAATTGCGCAAAACAACAAAGTAATTCATCAAATTTTTCAAAAATAATAAGTGAGTTTGAATCCGCGCAGCTCGATTCATCGGCCTCGAATTTATCGATTTGGCATCACCACACACACATTTCCATTAGGCGATATTTTAAATTTAGTTATTAGATTTTTTGGTCGGGCGAATATCCTCCGCGATTATTCATCTGTCTGGTCGGAGGAATAGTCACTTCGTAACCAATCATAAAACAACATAACTAAATTCAACCGTAATATTTCACTTTATGTTAGCTATGAAGCTTTATTGTGAAAAATAATACATTTTTTATTTTATATTAATTTCTTTATTGGTTTATATTACAATAATAATCAATAAAGAAACAAATTGCAAATTTCAAAAGTTGTTTATCTGAAAATACAACTTTTAAAATAGTTTGTAACCAAAACGAATTTTTTTTCAAAAAATAAAAATAAAAAAAATAAAAAGCTGAAATGTTTTTTTGATTCGTTTTCAATGATTGAGTAATCTTTTCTAATATACCTTTTTTTTTTCATTTGTTATTTAAGTGTAAAGACCTAACGGTCTTTAGGATATAGTATTTAGTTTAGGGTTAACCAATATTGCGCTTTTTTTAATTTGGTTGACAATGCTTCTGATTTTTTCGTTGTTTTTAAATTAAATTCTCTGTTGAATTAAATACAAAACAGGAATTTTTAAACCTTCAAAACCATTGCAAACACCAGCAACACCTTCATTGAACTGTAATGTTGCTGATAAAACTCAAATTTCCAAAATCTTTTTTAAAATAAAAATTTTTTCAAAGAATTTTTTTTTAAATACTAGATTTGAAAAATTCATTGTTATTTTGAGTTTGTGCTAACTACGGCAAAGTGTATCTAGTTGCTTATGAATATGACCAACTTATTCGACTTTTAATGAATGTTTCATCGGTATATGATTCAGAAGACTTGTTTTCATCAGATGATGTGTCACCATTACTAGTATATGTAGTGAAATGCAAGTTGTAGTTTTTTAGCGATCAATTCATCCATATTGGAACATCAGAGGCCTTTATAGATCTCATAGGAATTATAATGGTGATGGGAACGATAATGGTAATGTTCATGTTGTTTGTAAATGTAGATATTTCTTGATAACCTTGAGCTTGATTTCACAAAAAGCTTAAAAAAGAAAATTATCATTTGATAGGTATGTTGTTTACAGCTCTTCCAGAGGTTTCCATTTTTGAACTTTTAAATTTGAATACACAATTCTTACAAAAGATGGTTAAAAAAAAATTTTTTAATTTTTTTTTTTTTTTAAACTAAATAAAAAATCTTGTTATTTATTTTAAAAATTATTTGATAAATTTGCTACATTCATTTGCTACATATATATTATCATACTGTCATCATTACTGAATATCAAATACAGACTTAGATATAAATCAAAATCTATATTCGAAAGAGTAAATCTGGGAAAACATACCAAAAGTACATTCACTTCGTTGCTATGCGGATTGCTATGAACATATTTTTTTTGCTTAGGTTCAAAATAACAAAAATTAATCGAAAATTTATTAAACCCTTTCGTTTGGTGACTGTAATACTACGGTTTACCCAAATTTTCCCAGAATGTAAAGTCCGCAGCATTATGTTCTCCACAGCCGTTGACATCTAGTCACTGTAGTGCTCGTTGGACGTTTAACGTAGTTGTTCGCCTTTATTGTATTGAAAGTTTTATTAATTTGTTATTTTTAGTTTTTTTTTTCTTTTTATATTAGAGTGTAAATAGCGAACAAATATATAAAGTAAGAATAAAATTTAGCGGTTTTATTTTGTTATTATTTATATGTTCGTCATTATATTATAAGTATTATAGCGTTAAAAATATTATGAAATAGGTATATGTTATAAAGTGCCATATTTTTTTAAGTCATTTAGAAATATAAAAATTTTAAAAATATATATATTTTTTATTTTCTCTGAAAAAATTAACTCCCCATTTAGCCAATATTATTAAAAAATTTCATAAAAAAGTGGTTAAGAAACTTATAACTATTTTTGCAGGTTCTGCAAGTAGATTTTTGCAATCTGCGAAATAGAAAAAAAAGGAGCAAAAAAATTAAAAAAATAAAAAAAATATTCATAAAATTTAGAGCGTAGATGCCCTTAAGAGGTAACGAAGTGATTATAAAATTTATGATGCAATTGAGGAGTTTGATACAACTATAATAGAATTGAGGCCGGTTGTGGAATAATTTTTTTTTCTAGATAAAAGAGTACAAAAAAATAGGTATTAAAAAAAGATTCTTTTGATAAAATTGATAGTCAAGTAATGTATTACCTAAGGAGTTGTTTAAGGGCTGCATTATTATTTTTCCATAGTCATTTTATAAAAAAAATGTGATAAATAGCTCCTACTTGATGTGTCATGTAAAGCTTCACCTTGTACGGTCCTCGGGTAGTATTTGCGAGTGTGAAAATCAGAATACTCAAATACGCGGTTTTTGAAAAGTTATCCTTTGTTTAAATTCAACCAATAAGTTTTAATTTATCTTAAGATTGTGCAATATTTTAATATCATTCCTTAAACTTTTTTTTTTTCACGCGTTTCATATGTTCAACTATTTGTACGAAGATAAGCAAAAAGATAATTATAGATATATAAACTTGTTTATAACGAATGTTGTTATTATCACAAAACGTCTCATATTTAATGTGATACCCTCATTTGAATAAATAGTTTGAAAAAATAAAGAAAAAACAAATTACTTTAAATATGCAAATAAAGTAAAAAAAAAGATACGTAATACGTAATAATGAGTAAATAAATACTCATGAGTCAGTACTTCTTTTACTAAAAATTCTAAATATAAATTTATGAAAATATACTGTATAGATTTTATCAATTTTTATTAATTGGCTCTTATAGAGTATGGTTACTGGTTTTTCATAGAGAGTAAGGTTACTGGTTTCTCATAGAGAGTAAGGTTACTGGTTTCTCATAGAGGGTAAGGTTACTGGTTTCTCATATAAAATAAGTCTCGTATATACACTGGTGTTTTTTTTTTTTTTTTTTTACACTAGTAACAAGAACCGTTTTTTATTTTGATGAGATGCGCCCTCTTTTTTCTTGATTGCTCTTCTTAAGTTTTTAATTTGGTGGTGGAAAAGTTGTAATAAAGAGTGCATCTCCATTAGAACTATTTATCAACACAATTGTAGCACTTTTATTTTTTTCTCTATGAAATGAAGAAATTTTTATTGGAAGTAAGGATTTTGTTACACATTGAAAAAATCAATAACGGTTATGAGAAAATGTCAATAAAGTAAAAAACTTTGAAACAGGTGAGGTATTTTGGCTTTAACAAAGACTTTGGTATAAAATTTTTAACAAAAGACTTTAGCAAAGACTTTGGTATAAAATCATCATGTGGCTTATGGTGAAAGTTTATAAACTATGGATTAATCTTCCTTGAATTGGTGTCATAATAATAAGTTTTGTTCTATAATTTCAGTTTCAGTTTTTTCACATTCTCTGAAACAAATTTTTAGTTTAGCCAATATTTTGAAAAAATTCCATAAAAAGGGTAGGTGCTCAGTTTTGCTTTATAATTTAGACCGAACCATTAGCAACTCATGAAGATACTGTTACTAGTAGTCCGCCATATTTAAGCTCGTTTCTGAATCTTTTACTTTATAAAAATCATAAAGACTCAGACGCATTTATTCAACTTTTTCTTTTTAACAAAATTTATTCAATATAGTAAAATTTACATTGTGTAAACTATAAAAGTCTGTTTGTAAAATAAAAATTCAATAAAAAATTGCTATTTAAAACTAAAAGATAAAGATAAAGATGACTCAAAACTTGACAATCGAAAAAAAATCTGGAAAAGAAAATCATATCTAAAGCAGATAACACAATTTTATACAAAAAATTAGGTTAAATTATTAAATAAATCTTTTACCAAAATTAGTTTAAAACTATTAAATATTAAATAAAAACCAAATACAAGATATGTTTTTAATGATTTTTAGCACCTTTAGTTACAGCATTAATAATATCGGTTTAAGAGAAGCTAGAAATCTTTTATAAACGGATAACAAAGCATTTGGAGCAGATGAAAATTGTTTTGAACACATTAGATGTTTTGTACAAAGTTTGGTATCAGACAAGGCAGTTTAACTGAACATGTCATCTTTTAATTTATACGTAACATGTCTTTTTAAGAACCTTAATGGTGTCGAATGACTGCGTGTGTGTGTTTTTAAAAACATAAGTATTTAAACATGATAAGAGTACAAAATCCAAAAGTTTCTTACAGTTTATATTCTAAATGTTTATTACAGATATTTGTTTTCAGTGCGCTTTTTATTTATTTTCATATGTGTTGGTGCTTATTTTTGAAAAAATGATATATATATATATATATATATATATATATATATATATATATATATATATATATATATATATATATATATATATATATATATATATATATATATATATATATATATATATATATATATATATATATATATATATATATATATATATATATATATATATATAGTGCTCAAATGCTAAGTGCTAAAAATTAACAGGATGGTATTCGGTAAATTAAAAATTACCATCCTACCTGATCATTGTTATATATATATAGATTTATAAAAAAGTAGCGAGATGGTTTATACTTTATAAAAATGTGACGGGATGGCATCGCGCCTTTCTTCGAGCACTATATATGTCTGCCATTAGGGTTCCAAAATCTTAAAAAATTTTGAATTATCAAATAAAAAATAAAGTTCCTTAAATTTCCAAAAAGGCCCTTTAATTTCCAAATAGACCCCCTAAAAATGCTGCTCCCCCTCCCTCCCATAACAACCCGACGGGCATTTGTTTTTAAAAGTTACAATCTAAATGTATTTTAAATGTCTTTTAAACGTCTTTTTAACATTAATGTTTAAAAGACGTTTAAAAGACGTTTAAAACACATTTAGAACGTAACTTTTAAAAACAAATGCCCGTCGGGAATTAACTACTTATAAAATAAAAAATTATTTTTATAATTATTATTATAAGCATTTAATTATTATTATTTTAATAAAGAAGTTTAAAAGCCATTTTTGTTCTGTAATATACATCGTTTTTATATGTAATTATTATATTATTTGTAGATGTATAATAGTTAGATGTGGAAACATTCAGTTGTGTACATTGTACGTAAAATGTATTTGTACCAAAAAATTTAATAACAGGAGAATCGGATGTGTGTATCCTAATGTTTAAAATTAGAATTTATTACATAGAATATTAATCACATAGAATGTAAATTTATTATTCTAATGTAAACTTTCTAATGTAAGTTAAAATAATATAATATCAACTAACTAAAAAAAGATCACAAAAATATTATCATAAGAACTTTATATAAGATTCCAATGATAAGATATTTTTTTATTTTAAATGATAAGCATTGAATACAAATATATTGATGATAAGAATACATTTTTTAACTTTTAAAACAATTTCCATATTCATAATATTGCAGCAACATATCTGTTACACTCACGCACACACACATACGAACACGCACACATGAACATGCACACATAAACATGCACACAGAGATTATTAAATTAAATAAAAGGATCAGCGATTAAACTTTTTAATACATAAGGTTATTAAGATATATATATATATATATATATATATATATATATATATATATATATATATATATATATATATATATATATATATATATATATATATATATATATATATATATATATATATATATATATATATATATATATATATATATATATATGTATATATATATATATATATATATATATATATATATATATATATATATATATATATATATATATATATATATATATATATATATATATATATATATATATATATATATATATATAAATATATACCCAGCTAGCACACTTACATTGGGCCAACGTATGTAAAACCATCGCGAACGTCGGCTCTTGTTTCCAATGAAAAACCAACGTTGATTCAATGTCATTTGGTAATGATAAAATTATTACCGACAAAACTAAAAACATCTGGCAAATTTACATTGGTCAACATATGTAAAAACATTGCAAAAAGTTGATTGTTTTTACGATTATTGTTTTTATGATATAAATCCAATGTTGATCCAATGTATATATTTCGACGTTGATTCAATGTATATAAATCAACGTTTTTCCAATGTATGTAAAAACATCGAAAAAATTTGATTATTTTTACGATCTAAACCCAACGTTGATCCAATGTTTATATCTCGACATTGATTCAATGTATATAAACCAACCTTTTTCCAATGTATGTAAAAACATCGCAAAAAATTGATTGTTTTTACAATTTAAGCCCAACGTTGATTCAATGTATTAATTTCGACGTTGGTTTAATGTATATAAATCAACGTTGATCCAATGTATGTAAATACATCGCAAAAAGTTAATTGTTTTAACGAAATAAACCCAACGTTGATCCAATGTGTGTGACCGAACATTGCTGTTGCAAAATTATCTAACTTAAAATCTTCCTTAATTATTAAAATATCAAACCACAATCAATACAAACATGATTTTTCTTCAAATGATCAAGCGTTCTCAACCTACCATGAGTAAATAATGTTGGAAAAGGAACCACAAAACCTACAATATATATATATATATATATATATATATATATATATATATATATATATATATAATATATATATATATATATATATATATATATATATATATATATATATATATATATATATATATATATATATATATATATAAAGAAAAAAAAATTTAATGAAAATTTTATTCCGAATAGTATTGAATACAACGTTTTGCCAATTAAAGTTCAACGTTGAATCAACGTAAATACAACGTTGTGCCAACTTAAAATAAAACGTTGGACCAACGTATAAAATAAAACGTTGATTCAACGTAGAAAATATAACCATTTTCCGACCTTAAATAAACGTTTTATCAACATTGGTTTTTAGTTGTTGGCGACGTTGCATTTGTAACCATGATGGTATAGAAACAACGTTGGCAGCCGATGTTGCCAACGAAACGCGCGACATTGTTCTAATGTTTTAACAACGTATGTGTGCTAGCTGGGTATATATATATATATATATATATATATATATATATATATATATATATATATATATATATATATATATATATATACGACGCCAGCTCTAGCCCAACAAGCGACATTGGTACGGAAGAAGGCGTGAACTTCCTGTTAAATGCTCACCCGCGGTGCTCTATGATAAGACCGTAAGGACTTCTGGGAGCACTTAAATACATACAAAATATATATATATATATATATATATATATATATATATATATATATATATATATATATATATATATATATATATAGAGAGAGAGAGAGAGAGAGAGAGAGAGAGTGAAAGAGGAGACCGGGCTAGTTGGCAGCAGGGGTAAGTTGACGAACTGCGTTCATCTTCAGAGCCTTTCATCAGAAAGTGACAAAAATTACACAGAACCTTCCTAATTAACCATTTCATCATTCAATATAACATTAAGATTCGCGTATGTTCATGAAAGGTATTAAGATTTATGTGTTTTTTGGACAAAAATGTAACTTTTGGAACATCGCGTTCTTTTTACTTTACAAAAAAATAGTTAATTAAAAGTTCCATTCACAATTGGTTTACTATTTCCAGTCAGATTTTTTTTCAAAATAGCCGTTTTTCAGGATCTATAGACTGTTTAAAAAAAAAAGGCTTTTGGGGTTAATTGGCAAAATTTACACGGGGTATACCCCGTGAAAACTTACGTAAGTAAGCCGTGTATGTTACAAAAGTATGCCATGAGCCAACTTACGTAAGTTGGCTCATAGCATTTACTATGGAATTTGTAACAATATTGAAAAAATCTATTTTAACAAAAAAAAAAAAAAAAAAAAAAAGCATTATTAAATTTTTTGCTTAAAATTGTTGCCAAAATTATTAGTAAACAAATTTTTTATAATTTTGCACTTAATAGTACATTAATAATCATTTTTATAGTTTGCGCCAACTTACCCCGTGGACTCATTAGTTTATGTACCTAACTTGTAGATTACCCTGTGGATTCATTAGTTATATACTTAACCTAACCCGTGGACTCATTAGTCTATGTACTTCTTTATTAGTTTATGTACTTCATTATATACTTTAAATATACTTTATTATTATATATACTTTATTAGTTTATGTACTTCTTTATTAGTTTATGTACATTAGTTTATTTAGTAATTATGTACTAGTTTATGTGTTTATTTAGTAATTATGTACTAGTTTATGTGTTTATTTAGTAATTATGTACTAGTTTATGTGTTTATGGGAAGGCCTTAACAATTTTTTTTTTGTAAATGAATGCAACTTTTATAAGTTACCCAAATTCATACTCTTTGAGAGTACACATTATTATTTTCAAAAAAATGTACTGTTAGGGCGACAGAGCTCATAGAGTAAAAACAGAGTCAACTAAAAAATGTACTGTTAGGGCGACAGAGCTCATAGAGTAAAAACAGAGTCAACTAAAAAATGTGCTGTTAGGGCTTAATTAAAATAATTAAGCGCGTCAAATGAAAAGTAAATAAATAAAAATTTCAAAAAAAAATTTTTTAATTCAACTAATAGAAAATTTTATTATTATTTTTTGAAAAAAGTTTTAACTCTATTTTATATATTTTGTGATGTTTGACCTTTTAGTTAGATACATAATGAGTCCATAGCAACGCCCTAGTTACAATCAAGTTTTTTCTATGAAAATAAGAATAATGATTAACATTAACTTTAAACTCTAAAAGTAATTTTTTAATGATTGTTTCTGTTGTCCAGAATGTAGCTTGAATGATGTTTGTTTGGTTGACTACCTTAAATTTTTAGTTTGGTTGACTACCTTATATCTAGAATGGAATATGTAGCTTTTTAACGATAGTTTATCTTTAAAATGTTTTTTTTTTGACATTAGGAATTTTTATTTCTATTTTCTTCACTTCGAAAATTCACTTCCAAACTTGGCCAAACCTCATCAATTTACTTGAAAGTTTCAGAAAATGTTTTTAATAGTATTCTCTAGAGAATGAGCGAAGAATTTTTTTTTTATTTCGTAGTACATTTATATTTTACTAAAATGCAAAAAAAAAAATCAAAAAAATCGAAAAAAAAGAACAACTTTTAACAAAATGTTTACAAAAATTAATTAAAAACTAGTTTTAACTTCATTAATTTAATTTTGCTTCATTAATTTAATTTTTTTTCGGTCATTTCCTAAAGTATGCGTAGAGAACATTTGTTAAATTTAATTCAAAGTTAACTAGGTTAGTCGAGTTGTAAGATTCAAGGTGTGGTATGATTTTCATCAAAATGTGTCAATTTTTGCTAAATTCTATTCAAAATCAAAAACTTTTGTGAAATAGAAAGTTCTAATTGCTCATCATTTACAGTCATTGCAACAGTTAATTTTTCTATGAATGTTTTTTCTATGAATGTTTTTTCTATGAATGTTTTTTTAGAACCTTAAAAATTTTTAAATGTTTAAAGTATACTAGCATTTATTTTTATTTTAAATAAAAATTTAAATAAAAATAATTTTTATTAAAAAAGTTACAACAGATTAAAAAAAAGAAGAAAAAATATACTTTTACTTATTGCTAACATTGGATGCTATAACATGGCAAAAATGACCTTCGCTATTTTTTAGTGTTTCATTGCATATAGCAGGTACAACATTTCCATCTGTGAGAAACTATAAATAATTCCTAAAATGTTTAGTTGCAGCAGCTAAAACAACTTTTTTTTTTTTTTTTATTTGCATTCACTCCCAACAAGGCTGCAAGCAACCACTATTAAGTTGGGAGTTACTAGGAAAAAAAAAGAACAGAGTTATAGAGCAAGGAAACGGTTGACAGAAGACTCGAAAAGTTGAAGGTTGTATGAGTCAGGAAAACACGAAGATGGGAGAGAGTTCCAAAGGATTGAAGTGCGGGGAAAAAAACTAGATGAATAAAAGTTTTTAGAGCATGCAGGGACAGATACAGTAAACGAATGAGACTTAGCTGAATGACGAGTAAAACGAGAATGAATTTTAGTTGATGGAACTAGAGATGATAACTCCTTTGAGCAGTGACCATGATAGTATCTGTAGAAAAGAGAAAGAGATGCAACTTTACGACGATGGGAAAGAGGTTCAAGCTTAGCAGATAGTCCAGGTCCAACAACATTTACAATGCGTTTTTGGACCTTGTCAAGAAGAGAAAGTGAATCGCTAGAAGAACCAGCCCAAATATGACAGCAGTATTCCATACAGGGACGAATAAGAGATTTTTAGAGGTAGAGAATGGAATCAGAAGTAAGGAAATGGCGAGCACGATAAAGAGAAGCAACCTTAGCAGAAGCTAATTTAGCAATCGATTGTATATATGGTTTCCATGAAAGGTCAGTAGTAAGCGATAATCCAAGAAGACGTAAAGAGGAGGACTCAGTAAGAGGATTGCCATTCATTAATATAGGAATGTTGACCATATTACGGTAGTTGTTTGCAGTAAGCAATTGGGTTTTTTTAGAGTTGAAATTCACAAGCCACTGTGAACCCCAATCTATTACTGAAGTGAGATCAGATTCAAGGTCAGCTGCTTGTTCTAGGCGATCGAAAAGAGAAGACTTTTTGTCAAGACAGGAGTATAAAGTTGAGTCATCAGCAAAAAGAGCTACTTTAGATGAAAGGTTGTTAGGAAGATCGTTTATGTAGATAAGAAACAAAACAGGGCCCAGGATGAAACCTTGGGGAACCCCAGAAGTTACTGGAAATAAAGAAGAGTGTTGGCCTTCAAGGATGACTTTAATAAACCGGTTAGAAAGAAATGATTTGATAATCTCAAAAACTTTCCCAGAAACACCATATGAAGCAAGCTTATGGAGAAGACCAGCATGCCAAACTTTGTTGAAAGCTTTAGATATGTTGAGAGCAATAGCCCTAGTTTCACAGCCTCCATCTAATGCACGATAAAATCTTTCAGTTACAGCAGTTAGCAAGTCGGCCGTAGAGCGAGAGGATCGAAAACCGTATTGATTGTCTGACAGCAGTTTATTTGACTCAAGATGAGATGTGAGGAATTTGTTGATCAAAGACTCAAAGACCTTGCTAATAACAGAAAGAAGACTGATCGGACGATAATTAGAGGGGTCAGAATTTTCTCCAGAGTTTTTGAATATTGGAACCACAGATTCCATTTTCCAACAAGCAGGAAAACAAGACTCAGTCAAACACTTGTTAAATAGTTTAGAGAGAATTGAAGAAAGTTCTGGAGAACAATTCTGCAAGACTGTGACAGGAATGTTGTCTGGACCACAAGCTGTAGATGAGTTTAATTGAGATATGACTTTAGCCACAGAAGCCGGAGTGATTTGAATGTCTAACAATGGGTCAACCTGTTTGACTGGAATGGAAGGAAGAGAATGTCCATAAGATTCAAGAGTGGAATTAGAAGAAAAGTTCTTTGCAAGTAGTTCTGCCTTATCCTTGGGAGAGGTAATAAGATCAGTCCCATGAATGAGAGATAGAATGTTAGATCTACCCTTGTTAATAATGCTGTTGAAGATTTTCCAAAAGTCTTTAGAACCTAACTTCTGCGATAAGATGCGAACTTTAGTGAACTGAGAATAATGGAGTTTAGCATCAGAAAGCACCTTTTTACATCGATTTACTTGGTTAGATTATTAATTAAACAACAAGAGGAAGTTAACAATGGTGCCGGAAACATCTTGTATGTAATAACCTAAACTACTATTTAAGCTGGAACCAGAAAACAAAGATCATTGTTAAAGAGCAAAAATAAGGTTGACATAAGACTTAAAAATTGTAAATTTAGTTAGTTTTGTAAAACATAAAGAGTTTCAAATGAGAGTTTCAAAATGTTGATGGGCGAGAAAAAAAAACTAGTTGAGTAAAGGTTCTTAAAGCACGAAAAGACAGATCCAAAAAATGGATGTAATTTTGCAGAAAGATAGGTCTTGCAAGATCAAGCTTTGGTTGACCGAACAAAGAGTTTCAAATGAGAGTTTCAAAATGTTGATGGGCGAGAAAAAAAAACTAGTTGAGTAAAGGTTCTTAAAGCACGAAAAGACAGATCCAATAAATGGATGTAATTTTGCAGAAAGATAGGTCTTGCAAGATCACGCTTTGGTTGACCGAACAAGAGATAAAAATCGTTTCAACAACAATCATTAAAACATTTGCAGTCATTTGCAGAAAAAATTTTGAGCAGTGCATAAGAGTTTTTTATGTTAGTTAGCATTTATTTTATCAAAATGTCTGAAAGCGCAGATAACTTTTGTTTTTTGTTTTGTGTGTCAATAAAGCGACATTTTACACGCAGAAATGCTTTACTACTCTGGTGATTAAAAAACTTATCACTGCTATTTTGGGTGCCAGATTGGAGATCAATATAAAATCTGGACGCCACATTTACGTTTCCATAATTACCTTTTAGCTTCCGAAACTATATAAATCATAAAAAAGTCCATGATCTTTTACTGTTTTTAAGATACGGATGGAGCTAACTAAATCACAAGTTTTTTATGTGATGTTGTCTCTACAGCACGGAATGTCCAAAAGAAAAGAATGGACTGTCAATTATATTAATATACTATCTACAATTCGCTCAATAGCTCATGGAGAAGAACGGTGGATCAGAAAGAATTTCTGATCCACCAGCAGACTATTATCAGAAAGAATTTCTGATCCACCAGCAGACATCTGTAATCTCAAGATTAAGGTTATAGTGTTAAGAATGAGTTATCAGTTAATTGCATAAAACCTCAACATCACATGATTCCGAAGATGCACTCAGCGGACCAACAAAGAATTGCAAAAAATGAATCAAGTGACCTTATTAGAGACCTAGATTTTTCAAAAAACTTAACACAACACAAATTCTGGACTCTAGACTAAAGCAATGGATTATGCTGCAGGAAAATGTAAAAATTTTAACAATTTGTGTCCTCCGTAAGGACTTAACGTAGTTCTTCGGTATGAAAAATAACCTTAATTTTTGCCATGAGATCAATTGACGAATGAATTCACTCAATATTGAGTAAAGAACTTTTATTGACACTTTAAGATAAGTTAAAAGTATTAAATAGTGAGAATGAACTACCATCAATTTATGTAGAATATGCTGTTCACATGAAGAAGTTTTAAGAAAGGCATTTTTATTTGGCCTTGACAATGTACACCAAAAGCACTAACAGTGACATCATCTATGCAAAATATGATACTGTTGATACTCTGATATTTTCATCTTTTGATAGAATCAGCCTCTTTGAGAGCTACTAAAGCTTATAAAACGTTAAAACTAGTTGGCCTCAATACCATTAAACCAAGTTTTAGAGCTGTAATTTTATTAGGAGATAACAAACATAATAACATAGGCACTCTAAAGGAGACATACACAAAAATTTTTAGTTTATACAGTGGCATAACTACTATAAAAAAGACACAAACAAAAATCCATTAGTGGAGTCATAAAAATCCAGTTTTTATCATCTGAGGTAAGGAACAAGGTTTACATATACAAGACAGAATTTAAATCAGAAAATTGAATCCTAAAAAGCCGCAGGACATTCTTTTTATTTGATGTAAAGCAGTTAAAAGAAGTTACTCTGACACAATGCTCAAGAAATTTTGAAGACATTAGGAAAGCAATTTATTGTATATGGAAACTGGAAATTAAGGTAAAAGGTCTGTTGTATGGTTGTAGTCACTCTTTTAGCTAACACCATATTAGAGATTCAAACAGAACACAAACATACATATAGTAACTTAAGGGTGAGCTGATAACGCGCTAAATGTTTATACAAAACAAAAAACCTACTTATAGTGTCTTAAGAGTTAGCAAAAACTACGCCAAAGATTCACACAGAACGCAAAAATATATAGTAGTTTACGAGTTAGGTTAAGTGCCAGAGTTTCGGACAAAATACAAGCACACATTATATAGTAATTTAAAGATAAACATTGCAATTAGACATTTTTAACTCAAAAAAAGATAAAAATAGATACTATTATAGCTATAGTAGATATTATTAATAACAGATAGTAATAGTTATTTAGTCATGATTCTTTGTCCTTCGTAAGTTTTTTGTTAGCTTTCATTTAATGAACAGTTTTTATTAAAACATGAACCATTCTTTTATACTGAGGTATTTATATTGATATTATACTTTTGTTATGTAGTTTGCTTTCTTTTTTACATTTAACTTTCACATTTAAAGTAAATTTAATTTTCACATTTCAATTAATATCTTCGGAAGTATTTTTTTTTTCTTGAAGATTTGTTTTAAAGTTTAAACAGTAGACCTATATACGTTCTTAAGCAATCATGAAACCTTTCGGGATTTTTTCATTCGTTTTATTTATATAGGCTCTTGAAAATGTTACTGCCAGAATGAAAATGTATCTGCCAGAATCATTTCTTTACCAGCTTTATAAATTAAATCGATATTATATTTTTATTATATGTATATTTAAAACTAATTTTTAATTGTTGTCAGTTTTTCTAAAAGTCTTATATTCTGCTTGTTCCATTCAAAACTGTTAAGATTTTTAATTTCATGCCAATAAGTTAATCCAGGAACTTTGGAATTTTTTTGAAAAGATCAACTGCTCCACCAGAAATTTTCACGGAAACTGTAACTGCTGCATACTACATAATGAAAAGAGAGACACAAGATAGATGATTAAAAGAATAAGAAATTAATTGCAGAAAGAAGGTGTAACCTTAAAATGATGCTTATATACATGATACCAGTAGCCAAGCCATTGTAAAGTAAGTAAAAGACTTGTAGCATAGTAAAAGGCTTGCTCTCCCATTTTTTTTAGCATTGCAAAAGCATTCTATATTCATCCTAAATTTAATTGATTAATTAAAAAAAAATTGTAGCACAAAAAATGTTCTGAGTTATACCATTGAGTACACAAACTTTGCTCACCTGTATTATGTAGCGTCAAAATATACACGATGTCCTAAATCCGAGATTCCAAGATTTTAACATTTTCTTAATAGCTTTTGCTTGTACTATTCTACAACGATAGATAGAAAGCGATAGAAAGGATTTTGCGGAAATTGATTTTTTCACACCAATAAATTGCATATTTATCGCATTTACATTTGAAACTCATTATTATAAATTAGGGTTCGGAACTTATGCGCATATCGGCAAATACAAGCACATACCATTCAAAAGTTATGCGCATAATATGCATATGATACGCATACACATAACAGATGAGTAGTATGTCAAATTAGTTCAAATATTGTCAAATTAAAAAAAAATGTTTTTTAAATCAAACGACTTTAAATTAAAAAAAACTTTAAATAAATTTTCATTTAATTTTCTGTAATTAACTTTATTAGTAAATACTTCAAATTATTTTCATGATTTTTAAACGAATCTCGATATCACAAAACTTTTGTAATATCGAAATTTTTAAGTTTTGTAATATCGAAATTCGAAATTTAATTTATTTTTGTTTTACATTCGCTCATTTATAATTTTGTCACACTCAAGCTTGCTGAGAACTGCTCCTTCCTCTAAAATGTAGTCATTTTTGTCGTTTGTATTCAGGGCCGTCCCGAAGAGATTTTAAGGGAAGGGGGTACCGTGTCTGTTTTTTGCCGACTATACCGGAAAAAAATTTTTTGCCCACTAACTTATGTAAAATAAAGAAAAAGGTCCTCGTTTTCTGACATTTGCAGACTACCAACTATGAAACCAATTTTGCCGGCTCTAGTGTCCCATTTGCCGACTAAAAAACTTCGTAGGGGGGCTAGACACCCTCTACGCCCCCCTCGGGACGAACCTGTTTGTATTCAACAAAACAATATTGCTATATATGAAAACTAATTTTTTTACCTTTGTTAAGCGATTTCTCAACCGTGAATTAATAAATCAAAAAATCGACAAAGTTCTCTCAGCTGTTGCAGACGAACAAATCATTTCAAAAACAGATTTTGCAACTTCAAAGACTGCTGGACATTTCTGACGACCAACAATGTTCTAATAATTCTTTGCACTTGTTTTAAAAATTGTCTCTACTTTTTTTTTGTCAATGTTGACATTTCTTCAACAAATTCAATCTTTTCCCTTTCAACTGCCTCAGCAATTATTGGATTTGTTTTAAAGACTAATTTTAAAATTGAACTCATTATATCATTCTTTTTCTCACCAAAATAGAATCCTTCTGTAGCATACTTCGGTGTCAGCATATAGACAATTCCCATATTTGAGGTGATAAGAAATATATAGCGCTACATAATCATCTCCTGAATAATTTCCTTATTTGCGAATTTCTTGTACATTTCACCAAAGATAATGGAGTATCATCATTTTTATGTTTTCTAATGATGTTAGAAGAATATTCGATACTTTTTACGAGTTTTTCCAAACTATACAAGAAAGTATTTGATTTAATTAGCGTCAAAACAGCAGCCGAATTTGATTTTAGAGCAATTTCCTTCAAAGATGCATTTTCCTCATCCGCAAATTAAATCAAAACATACTTTGCAATATAAAAGTTGTTCATTGAATTAAATTGACTGACCATCGAGTCAAAACAGGCATTGTGAGTGAGGAATATTAGCTGCGATTCTCTATTTGTCAAACTTTGCTGTAACAATGTGATGATTTTTCACAAACTTGATGATTTTCTCAGCTTCTTTGATGGCCTTTGAACTTTTAGCAGTACTAAAAATGTTCTTAACAAGAATATTCATACCGTGTGTTGCACAGCCATACATTGAAATGTGTGGACATTTCCCTTCAATTAATTTTCAAGTAGCTTTTATTACTGGAGCGTTGTCAATAATTATGCTTCTGAGCTTTTGATGGCCGAGAGTCTTGATTACATCAATTATGGTACCAGCAACAGCTGCAGTGTTTTGAACTATGCCCGATGTGTTGATTGAAGTATAGAAAAACGATTTTGTATTTGGTGCCTTGATTCTATATGATCGCCACCAATATTTGTCCAACCATCACTGACGAGCGTTTCAGGTGATTTGAGAATTTCTTTCAATTTAGCGGAGCATTCTGCGTATTTTATATCAAAAGGCGAAACTAACAGCATTTTTGCACACGGTATTGATGATGCATACAATAGATTTAGAGCTTTGATAAAATCCTTAAAAGCTTCAGACTCAACAAGACGAAGAGATATTCCAGTTTGCAAAAAGAAATGACATTGTCGACTACTATGTATGTTTCAGCTGAGATTATGATTTCATTGTTGAAATTGATTGATGATTCGGTTTTTCGTTTTGCAAACAATCGCTTCTCAACTTCACTAGCGTTTAGACTTGATGTTCGTTTATATGCTGCAACGCAATATTTTGCCCATTGAACTTTTTTTTGGCAGGCAATGCAATTTCCAGTTCGCTTCACTGTATCAAGATTTTGAAAATATCTATTTATTGCAAAGCTTTCCATTGTCTTTCTGTTCGAGGAAAAATTGTTTCACATACTTATCTCTTTTATTAAAGAACTTTTATAATTAATAATATAAAATATAAAAATATAAAGTTATTAATTATAGTTAAAAAGATTTAATAGTGGGTTTCATTTTTTTTTTTGTTTCAAAAGTACATTAATTCAAAACTTTGTGAAAACTAGAATCAAAATTCGTTTTTTTGTAGTCAAAACAATTTATGATTTGAAATTAGAAAAAAGTTATACGTATAAGTATGCGCATAATTATGCAAATATATGCGCACAATTTATCGGCAAATATCTGCGCATACAAATTTTCCGAACCCTACAAAAAACTATTTAATTCAAACCAACATAAATTTGTTTTCTCAAAATGTTGCCAACTTGTTTTAAACCTATTATTTTTTTTAGAAGCTATTTGAATCATTACTACATGGATATCTTTATTTATTTGTTTCTAAGGATTATCAAAATATTTGACAAGGCTTCTCACCAAAAAAAAAACTAAGTTTGGCAAACATGAGAGAGATAATTATTTGATAAAGTGGAATTGTGCTTTCAAGACTAATCAAAAATCAAAAAGGCGTATTAAGTACCACTACATCTAATTAGATATTCGTAGCTAGCAAAGTGTAGCCAGGTTTGGTGCTAACTAAACATAACCAATGTTATTTGATTTATATATTATTGATATGTTGGACAATATTACACGTCAATGTAAAATATTTGCAGATGACACAAAGACTTTAGCTTCTATTTCTAATAAACAGATTATTTAAATTTACAACAAACTGATGATAGAATATCAGAATGGACTAAAACATGGTCTAATACTTTTAACAAGAAAAATGTAAGGTTATAAAAAACCAAAATTTTAGCTACAAATTAAACAACCATAAATCGAAAACAACTGTAAAGGAGGAAAAAAAAGAACACAAATTTATATGTCTACATAAGACCTAAAATAGAACAAACTGTTTTTAGGGAAAAATAATTAAAAAAAAAATCGTTTAATAATAATAAGAAAGCTATTGATGAATTAAGATATTACAGTTATGAAGACCGGTAAAATAAATTAGGAATTTTTTCTTTTCGAACACAAAGTGAAAAAAAGTGTACTAATCTTACAATACAAAATCCACACGGATATGAAACAATCAATTTAATAAACCTATTACACATCAACTAACTTCATATAAAAATTTAGCATTCCAACACTAAGCACTTTATAAAAACTTGTTTACTAAAAAATACCTTTTTCACCAACAGAATTGAAAGTAATTGAAAAAAAACTAAGTTCACAAACAATAGAACAAAAAACACTTTTTTCCTTTTTAAAAACAATCAATCTAAAGACTATTGTTTAACGCAGTCTAAAATGTCGACTGATATATAATATATATATATATATATATATATATATATATACATACATATATATATATATATATATATATATATATATATATATATACATATATATATATATATATATATATATATATATATATATATATATATATATATATATATATATATATATATATATATACATATATATACATACATATATATATACATACATATATATATATACATACATATATATATATATATACATATATATATATATATATATATATATATATATATATATATATATATATATATATATATATATATATATATATATATATATATATATATATATATATATATATATATATATACATATCTGTCAGTCGACATTTTCTTTGTCCGCGCTTAACTAAAAAACTACAATGTATGCAGAAAAAGTAATTTAGAAACTTTAATTTTAGTCAATTGAAAAAAAATTAAGAATAATTTAATTTAGTTATTTTATTGCCTAATGAAAAAAAAAAAATTATATCCTTTTAATTTCTATTTTTGATCGCGTTCTTCAGTTACTAATAAATTGCGCAGATGATATTTTAAAAAAACTATTAATATTTTTAACAGTTTAATTAAAAACTTTTTAAAATTGTTACCTAATGAAGTGACTGATTGATCAAAATTTGTTTAAAATAATTTGAATTGTTATTTGATTATTTGAACTTAAAAAAAAAACTTATTATATTCATAAAGGATAATTTAAAGTTGTAATAATGTCAACAACTTTGATTTTGCATCAAAAAAATCAGCATTTGAGATTATGCGACTTGTTTAAACAACTTTTGATTTTATTATTAAAAAAACTTAAATGATGTCAGAGGATAATAAAGAAAGTGCTAACTTTCCTACCGAATTTAATTTCATATACTATTAATATGTAATAGTATATGAAATACATTTCAAATACTAGTACATCGATCATACAGTAATTCGAAATTCGGTAGGAAAGTTAACACTTTCTTAGTTATCCTCCGACATCATTAAGTTTTTTTTTTTAATAATAAAATCAAAAGTTGTTCATTTATTAATAACTGAAATACGCGATCAAAAATAGAAATTAAAAGGATAGAATTTTTTTTTTCATTAGTCAATAAAACAACAATAAATTAAATTCAATTATTCTTAATTTTTTTTCAATTGACTAAAATCAAAGTTTATTTATTATTTTTTTAAGGATATATGTATAAACATGATGGATTTTCATGGATATATGTATAAACAAGGATATATGTATAAACATAAACCCATGAAAAATAAAAGTTAATTAGAACTAATTTAAAACGTGGTCTTATTTTTCCCACGATTGCGCGGGCTATCCGTTCGCTAAATATGCATGTATTGTAATGCATATAATACAAGATTTAGTAATTTATATATTTCTACTTGTAAAAATATATTATAAAATATATAAATATATATTTCTACTTGTAAAAATATATTATAAAATATATAAATGCAAATATTCAAAAAATAATTTTTACGTACTAATTTTCCAAATGTATAAATAATCAAAACATTATTATGAAAACTATTGTTAAGATGTGAATACTTATCTAATAACAAAACAGTAAAAAACTTTAAAAAAAGTAGTCAAAACGCGAAAACCAAGTCGTTGCTATGGCGGTAGTTAGGGAAAATCAAAACTACTCTTAAGTGTTGTCTACTGACATATGGTCACACTATAACTTATTTTAAAAACTAATCTTAATTTTATAAAACATTTTGTGCATTTTTTTGATTTTTGTAGGGATCTGTTACCATTAATTAAAGTAAAGGATTTATTAATATAAATAGTTTTATTTAGAATAATTATGTGGTAATTATATTGTATCCTACTTCACACCATATAAAATATGCAATTTTATTGTTAAGACGTTTAAACTTGTTATTTTTAAAACATCCCTTGACAAAAAAAGTTTTTTATGACATTAAATTTGATTTTTTTATTTAAATATTTTATTGATATTTTTTAATATTTCAACTTCAAAACTTCAATTTTAAATAAATAATAATAATAATAATAATAATAATAATAATAATGTTTTAAATATGAAAGTAGTATAAGTAACATAAATTTATAATATTATTTATATAATATAAATATATAAAATAAATTTTATGTATTAACAATAGGATTCTTTAATTAACTAAAAGATTTTGCTCCAAAAATAAAGCTTTAATAAAAACGAGCAGGTAAATATTGTTTTGAGTTATGACTTCTCAACAACAACAAAATGTATAAGAAATATATATTTACATGTACCATATACAAATAAGATTTTCATAAATAAATGATATACAATATAAAATATCTAATTGCTTATTGTTTAATTTTTCTTTTAAAAAAATGCTTTATTGCAGTTTGGTTTAATAACTTTTAGAACGTAGGCATGGTGGGACGCACGCCCCTAAAAAAAGATTGGCCTGAGAAGTTTATTTATTACTTCTCATTGTCATACTTATTTCATTTTGATTAAAAAACCAAAAATACTTGATTGCAACTGAACTGAAAAAATTGCAATCTTATTTGTTACTAAAAATTCGTTTTACATAAAAAACAAAAGATTGTAGTTTAAAAAAAAAAAAAAATTAAAAAAACTTTAACCATAAATATAAAAATCTGTCAAACAGATTTTGGAATTAAAATATTTTATTAATCTGTCAAACAGACTTAAGAATTTAAGAAATTCTAAAATATATTTGTTATAATTAAACAAAACTAAACTTCTTATCATAAAGTCCTCCTCCAATCTTTTTCTTTGATTTTCTAAGCAAAGATCTGGGAGCGCAATATGAGTTAGTCCTCCAACTTCCACTTCTCAAGTTCTCAATCGCAGCTTTTTTAACCCTTAATTCTTGGTCTAATTTATCTATTAAGTTCATATTCGTTACCATTTCTTGTCGTTGATAAGTATTCAAGTCAGTGACAGACTTAAGTAAACCTAAAATGTCTTTTAAATCTTTAAAAACAACGCTTTCCATTTCGTCGAGATTTTGCTTTTCTACCTTATTAATTGTTTGTATCTCGTCTGTAAGATAGGATATTATTAAATTTAAGTCTAAAGTCTGCTCTTCGATGTAAAGTAAAGATAAGGTAGCTTCAATTAGTTGTTGCTCTAAGCTATTTATTTCAGTTTCGGACTCTATAACTGGTACTGAAACATCAATTTCAGAAGATAATCTATCAACGCCATTTTGTTTATTAGTATTAACTACTTTGTCCATTTCTTCGTGTTGGCTTTCGTTTGTCTTTTTGTTATTTGAACAGATTTTAAGCACGTTTTTATCGTGTTCGTCGGATGTACGGTTTTGATCGATTTCACACTTTGGTAAATGGTTAGATATTTTTTCTGAACAAGTGTTAACATCAACATTATCACAGGCAATTGCAGGGTTGTTTAATAGTTCCACTTTTATAAATTCTTTTTTCTGTTTAACAGGCTTCGATTTTTTACTTTTATCTTTTTTTCGAAAGACGTTATACTCTAAAACCTCTGACGCAGGTTTTTCATGAAACAAGTTTTTTGAAACATATTCAGGTTCGTTAGATTTTTCTTTAGACACCTTAATGTTTTGTTTTAATATTTTTGTACGATTTACTTTTTTCTTTTTCTTATTTAGTTCGTTATTTTTTTCTATAAAATTCAAATTTGACTTATCAGCCATTTGCAATAGCGTACTAGAAACATCTTCGCCAAAAACTGCTTGAAGTTTTCTTAAGCTTTTTTGTTTACGAATTGTTTCTGGACTCATCAAAATAGGATGAGATATATCTGTCTTAAAAACTTTTTTTTTATCGTGCATCATATAATTTTCCGTTGAATCAGAAACCGTTTGCTCGCTAAATAAAATATTTTTACTTTGATCGGTGTGGCCAACGACGTTTTCATTTAAGTCCAAAAAAGTATTTGGAGTATTTTGAATATGAAATGACGGTTCAATTTTTAATAAAAAGTCTTCGCATGGTTGATCTGTAAAAGAATCTGTAGGCAATAATTGTTTTAAATTTTCATATTTGCTAGAAATGTTTACATTATCGTTTTGAGTGGCCTTACTGAGTGAAGTGTCAATATTATTCTTTGAACTTAGATCTATAGCATTTATATAAACATTGTTCTCTTCGGTTTGAATATACAAACTATCTACTTTTTTATCGTTGTTGATTTTAATAAACGTTTTATTTACCTCTGTATTGTTATCGGGGGGTTTACAGCGCTCGTTTTCAATACTAGCAAGCTGATCTAAAAATAACTGTTCGATATTAATGTGAGATATGGAAAATCTATTTGCTTTTATTTGATCCTGGGATTCACATGAATTAAAGTCTGGTGAAGGTAAACCACTATCTTTTTCGACTTGATAGTTAAGAGTCGTTTCGCTCATCATTTTCTGATCTTCTTCAAGGTTACTTTTACCGTCCACATAATAAATATGGGTGGAGTTTTTGAAATCGTTCATCCAAGCTGTTTTTTTTCGCGGTTTTTTTTTTACTTTTTTGTTTAATTTTTGAATCTGAATGTTTTCAGAAAAAACTGGATGATTAAAATCATTATCGCTACTTTCTAGAGAATTTTTATGTTTATGTTGCGACTTACGATAACGGTTTTCTTTTTCTAAATTTTGGCTAAATTTTACCGTATACTCTAAGTTAGAGCTTTTCTTGTTTTTAACTTTTAATATTTTTTGTTCACCAGTAGAATTGTGAAAAGTTACTACTTGGTCGCTTCGTTTTAAATGTTTATCTTCTGCTATACGACTTTTTTTTTTACTGCTTTGAATTGATCGTTCCTTTGATTGATTTTTCTTACATAATTTTTTTCTAATTCCCGTATCTATAGCTGAAGTATTAAAAGTTTCAATAGAATTATTTTGATTATCTACGTAATCACGCTTTACTTGAATAGATTTTTTAATACTAACATTTCTTTTAGTTGCGTTTACTGCATTGAAAACTTTATGGGGTTTTCCTTCGTCCCCCTCAATTTCTCTGTTAGATGATTGAGTAACTTTGGCTATCGCGCACAATATTTCTTTGTGCGAAGTATATTTCTGAATTCCCGATATAAAATACTTTCTTCCATTCACCGAAACTTTCATTGAGTTTGTATAATTCATTATGCAATTCAACTTTAATTAATTTTTAAGCGCGCTAAAAAAAGAAATGATTAAAATGAATAGAAAACCAAAATATAATTTATGAAGAAGGCTTTGAACATTGAAGCAAAAGCGGAAATCAAGTTCGAAACAAAGTAAAACACAAACAATCGCTTTATAGATATAAAAAGAATAAAAAATTATACATATAAAAGAAAAATATCTAACATAGATTCCAATTTTACTACTGTTACCTAAAATGTGTTATTACATATTTTCATTTCATACAAACTAAAGTTTTGTATAAAATGAAAATAACTTTTGTTATTTTCATTTTAGAGAAAACTATGGTTTTCTCTTCCTGTCGTAAATATAATTTTTTTTTTTTTTTTCAAACTAGTCGATTAAATTATTCAAAACAAAAATAATATTTATTACCTAATCTAGAAACAAACAAATAAAATGTGTTATTAATTATAAAAAAACATGAGATATAAGTTTAACTGTTTGTTTTAAACAAAACTTTTTTGTTTGAATTTAAAACAATATTTTTCTTTGAATTAAAAAACTATAGTAGATAAAACATTACATTAAAAAGTCCTTAGGTTTTTATTAAACTCTTTTCTCATTTTTTTCTCATTTTTTTTTTCATTTTTTAGTGGCTCGAACGGAAGAGAAGCATTCTTGATTATTATTTAATAATTTAATAATTCTAATTTTTAAATAGCTATTGATTGTTTTAATTTCAATGTTAGAAATATAATAAGGCAAATATACAACAATATATTAATAAATAATATATAATATGCAAACAATCCATATCATATGTATATATATATATATATATATATATATATATATATATATATATATATATATATATATATATATATATATATATATATATATATATATATATATATATATATATATATATATATATATATATATATATATATATATATGAAATATGGTTTTAACCAATATATTTCTTTTTTTAAACGTAAATAAAAATGTGAAGATTTTGATATTTTTGTTTGCGTTTTTTTAAATTTCACTATTGTTTTTAACAATGGCTCTTGCGTACATCGTCGTTTTAGTAACAATCCTTCAAAAGTTTTTTATCCGCTTATGGGACAAATTATGCTTTTGTTAAATATCAGATATTTAAAAATTTGCTTGTATATTAGCAAAATTAATATTTAAATTTTATATCTGAAATTTTTATTCATAGATGTTTTCATAAAATAGCAAAAACGCCGCAAAAATTTAGAGCGTTGAAACGTTTTTGTAACTTGAGAAAGTTAGACATCAAAGAACAGTAAAATCCTAAAGAGTAGCGGATTTAGGCATTTTGGTCCTGAGACAGAGATACTTTGTGGACCTAATGTAGGCACCTGGTTAAAAAATAAATGTGTAATTAGAAGTTTTAGATTGTTAGTCGTTTAAAATAATTTTTGTTTAAATTAAATAGTCATATATCTTGCTTTATATTATATGATATTAGTAAAAAAAATATTTAACTTACTTAGGCTTTACATTATTTGATATTTAATAAAGCGACAACTGTATATACAAATCATATACTGTATATCTATATCATATACTGTATATATATATATATATATATATATATATATATATATATATATATATATATATATATATATATATATATATATGTATATATATATATATATATATATATATATATATATATATATATATATATATATATATATATATATATATATATATATATACTGAAATTGAGAAGAAAATTAGCAAAAAAATAATAAAAGATGTTAAAAATTTTGCTACGACTAATGTGTATTTCAAAAAACGTTTTTTTTTTTTTTTTTTTTTTTGATTTAGCCCTTGTAAAATAGCCTTGTAGAGAAAAACTTGACTAAAAAATCAGTTTTTTGAAGAATATATTCATAAGTTTTAATTTTTCGTTTAACATTTTCAAATTATATTTCCCTTAAGTTGCAATACCAGTTTAGCTCAATACAGATATTTTATTCATTTAAAGGTCACAAATGTGACCTTGTGAAAGTGGAGAACTTTTTTCTGAGAGTGGAGAACTCTTCAAAATTTGTTTCAATACCTTTTGTATAAGTCTCTTAAAATCTTTTTTCTTTTCAAAGTTTGCTAATATCAGTAGTTTATGAATTACAAAACTTAATGCAAATAAAAGCATCCGCTTTAAAATTTCTTTTCATTCAACTATTATTAATTAAAACGCATTCGCGAATGTAGTCTCATCTGCCGGCCCATCATGAAGCACCGTCCATGAACTAAGGCAACATTTACGTTGAATGCTTTTCTTAAAACTATACTTTTTTTTAAGTTAAAAAGTTAAAAACTATACTTTTTGTTATTGCCATGTCTTCAAATTTGTCAAATGATTCTTCTAGTGACGCAACGTATTCTATTTAAGAGTTAAACAGCCTTATATAGACAGGTTATAAAGTCTGGGAACACATTTGACGACATTTTGTCCAATCAACTTCAATGCATGACTAATACATGGAATTTATTCAGCTAGAGGATTTTTAACTCTAATAACGGTCTTGAACAATCCCTTGTATCTTTCCAATATATTGTTAGCATTATCATGTAATTGACCTTTTGTTTGAGAGATTTTTTGCAGCGTGTTTTCTTTTATATCGAGAACTTTGATAAATTGTTTTTTAGAAACAATTTGTCAAATTTCTTGATTAAAAGCCTACATGTGTTTTACTTATAAAAATACATTTTAGGCGACCTATATAAGAAACATCTAGAGAAGAGA
>NC_061161.1:18564280-18619280 GCF_022113875.1 Hydra vulgaris
TTGTCAATACAAAATAAAAAAACTTAAAGAAAAAATAGAAAGATTTTGGTCAATGTAGTTGTCTTACAGTAATCGATTATCTGCAAAGTCTCTTTGGTGTCGCCGTAAAACATGGCAATGCTGACAACTGAGTAGGTACGTAAGCAGGTGTGTTGGCAACTTTGCATTATGCTGCATCACCAAAAATCATATCTTTTACATTCCACGCTGTCCAACTGGCAATGATTTTTGATAGAAGATTGAAATTAAAACCTTCTTTGGTATAAAATGGTTTGTTTTAAATAAGAGACCACGTCATAAAATATAAAGTAAAAATAACATTTAAAATTTTTATAAAAATATTTAAAAATACAAACCAATTTTTGTGTTTTTAGCAAGTATTTCTTTACATTTTCGGATTAAATTGTTTCTATATATAAATATATTTTTTCATACTATCTGTGTTTTTTTAAATAAAAAAACTTATTTTTATTATACTAAACCATTTAACAGTGAACGAGTAGAATGATAAAATCTAAAAAGAAACTTGTTGCGACAGTACATATGTTTCGGCTGAAATTGTGAATTACATTATATGTTCCTGTTTTAATTGTTTAAAAGCGACTTTTTAATTAAAAATAAACAGCGAACATTTTAGCGACTTTATAAAAACGAAGCGACTTTAAAGTAACTATAACAATCTCTCTGTATTTTATAATATACACTATAACTATTTTGGTGACACAATTTCTAAAGGTACATTTAAAAATGAATTGTGTAAATAAAATTAAGATGATATATTCATTAACTCTATGATACAATCAGCTTATTTAAAAGTTTTAATTTTTTGAGAAAATTATAATTCATACTTACAATATTGTGATGGTTTTTTTTACAAACCTTTGATGTTATATTTTCTAATACTAATTTAAAAAAATTGTTGTAGGTTATATGAAACACATGGGGAAGATAAACGTTTATAGTTATGGATTTTGTAAAATACAAATATTATTGGTTTTGTAAATTTTTGACATTCTTTATTCTATCTAATATAATCTTCCATCAAATATAGCCATTGTCACTTTGTGTTTTCAAAAATTTAATACACTTTACAAACAAATCCTTTGTCAAATACGCCTTGTGCATGACTTTTCTTAGACTCTTTTTTAAATCCACCGCAGAATAGTTGTTGGTTGTTATTCAATACCAATTTTAAATTGATGCGATTTGGATTTTTTTTTCCTAAGTAAATGTCCTACGTGTTTTACACTTAAGTAAATATTTGTTGCGTTTCTTTTCATGAGGATTTCAATTTCTTTTAATTTTTATTTTTTAAATTTTTTCATTTATAACGATGGCATAACAGTTAAACCACGAGCATTAGTATAGTACACAGGGCGCACAAAAAAAAAAAAAAAAGCACACTAAGTATGCATATATATATATATATATATATATATATATATATATATATATATATATATATATATATATATATATATATATATAATACATACATATATATATATATATATATATATATATATATATATATATATATATATATATATATATATATACATATATATATATACATACATATATATATATATATATATATATATATATATATATATATATATATATATATATATATATATATATATATATATATATATATATATATATATATATAGAAATATATATGTATATATATATACATATATATATATATATGTATATATATATACATATATATATAAATATATATATATATATATATATATATATATATATATCACGGAGCAGCCGCGGCGCAGTTGCTAGAGTTCTGGCTCAGAACCTAGAGGTCTGAGGTTCGACACCGACTCTAGCCCAATAAGCGACATCGGGAAGGAAGGAGGCGTAAACTTTTAGTTAAATGCTCTCCTGCGGTACTCCGTAATAAGACCCTAAGGATTTCTGGGAGCACCTACATAACGTTAAAAAAGAAGGGGAATACAAATATATATATATATATATATATATATATATATATATATATATATATATATATATATATATATATATATATATATATATATATATATATATATATATATATATATATATATATATATATATATATATATATATATATATATATATATATATATATATATATATATATATATATATATATATATATATATATATATATATATATATATATATATATATATATATATATATATATATATATACATATATAGCAACCAATTTATTTAAAACAATATGAAGGAAAAAGAAGCCAAGCAAAACAACAATATTCAAAAAATGAATCAATTTTTTATATATTAAAATACTTCTAAGAAAATATTAAATAGTACTAGAGGCCTTTCAGTATTGATCATCAGTAGTACTATTGCAATTGTAATTATAAATGGATAATTACATTTGCAATAGTACTACTGATGATCAATACTGAAAGGCCTCTAGTACTATTTAATATTTTCTTAGTAGTATTTTTATATATTAAAAATTGATTCATTTTTTGAATATTGTTGTTTTGCTTGGCTTCTTTTTCCTTTACATATATATATATATATATATATATATATATATATATATATATATATATATATATATATATATATATATATATATATATATATATATATATATATATATATATATATATATATATATATATATATATATATATATATATATATATATATAATAAAATTACACCAAGTTTTAGCATACTTAGATGTAAAATAAATATAATAGAAATAACTTAGCATACTTATGTTAAGTAGCGGGATAAAAGATAGTCTTGTATCTGTGGTTAATTTTCGTTCAAAAATCTCCCGATTGCCGATTTGCGCAATTACAGTCATAGTAAATGGAAACCATGTAAAAATACTAGTAAAATTTTAATAGACCAATTAATATTGAAAGTTTTTGCGAGTGGTTTTTATCGCTACATATGTCTTGCGCTAAAATTGACTTTTATTTACAAGAAAGCAAAGCGTACTTCATCCTACCATTTTTTAAATTATATCTTAAGATAATACTTTCACATTGATAACATGATATCAAATTAATATTTGCAAAAAAAAATATTACAAAAATTGGACACTCCAATTATAATTGTACTTCTGAATAAAAATTAATTACCAAAAAACTGAAAAAATCTATATGTAAAATAATGTTTTAAACTTAAAACTTTGTAAAACACTAAAATTAAAGAATCTCCAAAAAATAATTTAAAGCAATTATGAAGTATAAGTAATCCAATTAGTAAATAAAATAAAGGGAAAAATTCTTCTTAGAAAATATTGCTATAAAAATTATTTTAAATTGGTTTGTAGTTAAAGGTTCTTTTAATTTCGTTGCAGGAAAGTAAGTCGTCAAGTACAGCCTGCCAATACCTAAAAAACAAAAATTACTACTGTCCTATTAATTTATTATACATGTTCTATTTTCATTCAATTTGTAAATTCTATTTCTCATAAATCTACACACAATGTAATTTGCATAACTTGTTGAACCTAGGCTTTAGATATGTTGAACACAGCATATCTAAAGCCTAGCTTTAGATATGTTGTGGATTAAATATCTAACCTTAACTTAATCTTAAACCAATAGAATAATTTATTCTTAAACCAATATAATCAATTAGCCTTAAACCAATAGAACTACTATATACATCTACACCTTAATTTATTTAAAAAAAAAAAAAAAAAACATTAAGAAAGGTGTCATCTTATTGATATTTTTATAACAGGTAATATTTATAAAAACTAATACAAATAAATTATTTTCATATTTTGAATATCTTATCTTTTTTACAAAGGTTATAGAAAAATATATTGAAACAATATAAATGAAATCCAAGTCTAAAAAAATATATTAATCAATTTGAATAAATTTAATTTCTGAAATAGAGGTATAATCAAAATGCAAATTTTCAGAAATAAAATGAAACCATAAAAAGCCATAAAACTGAGCATTCTTGCAAGTCATTACATCTGTGATAACTATTTTGAAATTCACAATACTTAAATTAATCTTTTGGTGACATACAAATCCGGAGTTCTTTTGGGACTCCGCATCCCTGATTCGATCATAGCTTTACTTAGATAACCTTAACACAAGCATCAAGGTTTTTAATAATCTGATATCTTGTATCAGATTACTATAACCTCATACAAAGTATATTTGTTACTTTGTATTAGATGTTTATCAACTTTGAAAAACAAACTACACATTGTTTTTGTTTTTGAACATGCCACATATAAATATTAATGAATATTAATGAGAGATATTAATGAATATTAATGAGAGAAACACAGTTTTTAAAGATATACATCAACATTTGTATGAAAAATTAATAATATAAAACATTTAAATCTGTAAAAATAGAAATTTGTGAACACTTCAGTTTATTATTTATATAATGTAATATATTCAAATAGTCGTTTGAATATACTAATTATAATTCCTAAAATACTTTTTTGTAGCTGTTTATACATTTTATTCACAGTAGTACCAGTCACAGTAGTACATTCCTGGAAGTCTTTCAATAATAAAACTGTTGTAATCAATAATAAACTTGTTTATCAACTTAATAATAACTTAATAATAAGTTAATAATATGTAACCAAGTAAATATTTATCCTCCATAAAAATATTTAATGAAGTTACAATACAAGTATACAAAAAAAAAATGCAGAATAAAATTCAGACAATTTTTAAATTTAATGAACACAACTTTGAAATTCCTGAGTACAAAATAAAACAAAAAACAAAAGAAAAATATAAAAGTAAATATAATAATTAATATAAAAAATTATGAAGATCTAATAATAAAAAGATAAAACTTGGAACTTCAAAAACTTTCAAGCATTTTTTTTTTCTCACAAAGCCTGCTTACCTCATACTGTTTTATATATATATATATATATATATATATATATATATATATATATATATATATATATATATATATATATATATATATATATATATACTTATAAATATTTTTATAAAATATATTTTATCAACTATAAAACTTTTTTAAAAATTTTTTAAATGTCAAGTGACAAATAAATAAAAAATTGTATAACATTTACAATTTAACATTCAAGTCTTAAAAATAGTTTGTTTGTTTTTTAATCAAATAATAAAAATATGTTTTTTAAAAATGGCTGCCAATTTTCTGAAAATTAGTCAAAAAGTCACATAGAAACATCATGCTATGATAATATGAGATAATATGAAAACTCATACTTAACTTTACTTCATTTATAAAAAATTTCCGCAAATGGTCCTAAGTGTGTTAGGTCCATATTAAGTTAAAGATTTTAAAGTTAATTAATTATTTTAGGTTTTAAACTTTTTGAAAATCGAAAATGTCATTTTTTACAAGAAAAAATAAGATATCTCAAGATATATTTATTAACTAGCATAAATTAATAATAATACATACAATAAAAATAACACCTAAGATATAATAGTAAAATTATTATTTTAATTAGTCAGATTTAAAAAGTGAAAAAAATGAAAAAAATGAGTTAAACTCTGGGTGGTAAACTCTGGGTATTAAATTCTGGGTGTTAAATTCTGGGTGTTGAACTTTGGGGGTTAAAAATAAGAAAAAATATAATAATCATTATTAAAGCTTGGTCATCTTTGGGTATTGATGCCAGTGCCGGATCAAGGGAGGGGGCTAGGGAGCTATAGCTCCGGGCCCCACAAATTTAGGGACCCCCAAAAGTTTTAGAGGACATTTTTTTTTAATCATTTTTAGGCTCTGGCCCATAAAAAGGCCTCTGAAAACAAAAATAGCCCCGGGCCCTTAGAAGTCTTAATCTGCCACTGATTGATGCAATACCTTATAGAATTGATTTCGATCACGGTTAGCACGGATCCTGATAATGCCAACCTAGCTAATCCAAGAACACCACTTATATGGGGTAATAGCGTACACATCAAGGTACCCTGCGATATAAACTTTGTAATCTTTTACTATTGCCAGCGGAAAATAATTTAATTTGAATGTTTAAATTAAGAAAAATTTGAACTTTTTAGTGCGACACCTAAACAAATAATGTGCAGCCGTGGCGCAGTGGTTAGAGCGCTTGCTTTATAAGCAGGAAATCCAGATTTTAAACGAGCCTTGGACATATTTTCGCCTCACGGTAAGAAAGGAGGCGTGAACTTCCTGGTTAAATGCACTTCCGCGGTATTTTGTGACAAGATCGTTAGGTCTTCTTGAGGCACCTAAATAACAATAGAAAGAAAAAATAACACCTGTAAAATGAGAACCAATTAATATAATTTGATAAAAAAATGGTGCAAATGGAGCATATGACCACATCAAAGTCTGGATAAAATTTCAGCTGGATTAATTAACTGGGTAAGGATTTATGGCACTTTTAGTTTATATTTTGTTAGTTTTTTGCTACTTAGACCTCAAAATGTTACCAATTACTGTGATATTTGGTCACTTTTTTTCAAAAATAATGGTTACATGAGTGTTCTACTTTACGCACTGGTGAAAGTTTTCATTAAACAAAAAACGAATAGCGAATTGCTATTCGTTAAAGTTCGGTACCGAAGTACCGAACAAATTTTACTATTCGCTTAACTTCGCTCAACGATTAGTGCTTAACGTTAAGCGAAAAGTACTACTTTTTAAACGAATAGTACTACTCGCTAAACGAACAGTACTATTGTTTAAACGATGTTAAACGAATAGTAATATTTGTTTAATAAATAGTAATAGCATTTTTTTTTCAAATAGTAACATTTTTTGAATTGTAACAAATTTGGTCAAAATACTTGATATAACTAGAAACTTGTCAACGAAAATCAGAAAATCAGAGATAAGTTGTTTGACACAATTTTACATTTCTGCTTTGAATACATAAAAAATATATTATGTATAATTATATATGAAAAAGTGATACTAAAAATTATTAAATGAAAAATAAAAATAACAGTGTAATTAAAAAATAACAGTTAATAATAAAAAGTAATGATAAAATAAAATAAAATAAGTGATAAATATGAAAAGCGAATAAAAATGATTGTAATCATTATTAAGAAGTGATTGATGTCATTTAAATAAAATATGATCAAAAAAAGGACACCAAAATCTTATCAATAATAAAATGATCTTTAAAAAAACAACAAAAAACAAATAAACATCCTTTTATTAAATAATTTATTCTATTTATTGTTTTATTTTGTATTAGTTGATTTTTAAATTTTGGGGTCATCCATAAAGTAGGCACGCAGTAAAACTACTGTTTTAGGACCCCTACCCCCTTGTACACATCTGATGCATTCAACAATCTCCCCCCCCTCCTCCACCAACCCCATGCGTACACACGCATAGTTTATTGCAAAATCAACCCTTCTCCAACGCATTAATTTTTCAAAACTTTAAAAACGCAAAAATTTTACATTTCTCTGTTACATAACATAATATTGATTTTTTAAACTCGCGTTATTAAAAAGAAATCAAGTTTTTGGAGAGAAAGAATGAGAGATAATCAAATCGCGTACGTCTTTAACACCCTCTTCCCTCCCTTGTACGTATCAGTGCATATTTGGATAAACCCTCCCCTCATACCTGCATATGTACGTATGGAAGACCTTTTAGCGCTACGAATTTTACCGTCGTTCTCATGCAAATTTCTTCTTTTCGTTAAACGATTAATACAATTCGTTAAAGGTTGCAGTATATTTCTCTGCTCTTTAGAATTAGATTTGTCTCTTAAATAAAGTTCAGGAAAAACTTTACAGGGAAATCTTTAGCAGCAAAAAATTTCCGAGCATCCAAACAAATTGCATCTCAAGTTATTTCTATTAAAAAATTATCTCCTGAAGTAACTATTTGATTTACTGAAGCATCTAGCAGGCCTCCACTTACATTTACCTCAATTAAATATTTATACCTAAAAAATATATACTCAAGGAAAATCTTTAAAAAAAGAGACAAGATTTCGGGAAGTATACTTTTTAAAAAGTTTCTAATCACTTTAAAAACAAATAATTTGAAAGTTTTAAACAAACTTTCTCAACAAAGTTTAATAAAAAAGTTTGTATGTTTTGTTTTCTAGTCAAAGTAGTGCCCAGCCACCATCAAGGACTCCAAAATCGACCTCTCTAGTTCTTGTCAATGTACAATTAAATACGGGACTATAAACCACGGAATAAAGAAACTGATCAGAACTGTAAACCAAACATCAAGCAGCAAGATGGTAGAGCCAAATTTAAATAAGAATTTCTTAAGAGCAGGTCAACACTTGAGTAATTTCCTCATCTGCAGGGACTTAAAAACTACCGACGAAAAAGGAGATTCTGGTACTGTTTGGGATGTTGCTCCCTACAATGATATATCAAGTCTTGTGAATCAGGTTATTCAATCTCGTAAAATTTCTGGTGGATATTTTGTTAAGCTCAGAATTTACGGAGGTGAAGATTTTCTCTAGGTGAAGATTTTCTGATTTCGCAAATAATTCCACCAATGGAATTACATTTCTTTATAGGTGTTGTCAATCATCTTTTCAAGATACTTAAAACTGCTTTGATAGAAGTTGTTAAATGGCCAGCTGACCCCCCCCCCCCCCACACACACACACATTCAACTGAGCCAGTATCATGGGGGTTAGTTTGAGGAAAATGCAGGATGCTCTTTAAAAATGCATGCACTCCAGCAACTTGCTGATACAAACTCGGTTCTTAACATTTTTCACATAATTGAAGCATTCAAAAGTTTCAATTCAGTTCTAAAAGCTTTGGATTTATCCTATAGCCGGATTTTGCTGAAATAATTGAAAATTTTAAAAGGCTACTAAATGAGAACTGGTGCGAGCGTAACACCCAAAGTTCACACCGCCTTCTATCACATCAAAGATTTCAGCAGTCGCAAAGAACCCCCATTGGGGTTCTATAGTGAACAAACTGTCAAAACTGCTCATCAAGACTTTTATAAACGTTGTTCAAACGAAATAAAAATTGTTGGTCAAGGTAAAAACGAAATAAAAATCATCCAGAGTACAAAGAAAGATTGTTATGCTGCATGACTAATCTGAAAAGTAAGCATCTTTAAAGAAGTTCTACCGTAGTTTGATTTATCAGATAAGGCAGCAGAAAATTATAGCTTACTGTTTATAATGAAAATTTTGACCATTTTAATTCTTAACTGCTGTTAGTAATTATGAATATAAATATTGTATGTAAAAATATTAAAAAAATATTTTACTAAAAGAGTATATTAGGCTATTTTGAATAAATTTCTTGTGAAGAAAATCAAGGCCATGTCTTAAAATTTAATCAGATGCTATTTGATGTGGTAAAATAAAAAATGTAAAAAATTGGGTTTATATAGTTATATTTTTACTTCATTTTGAAAGTCAATTTATTTAAGAAGGATTAAAAAGCCAATAAAAATTCCTTTAACAGAAACTTTTTTTTTTTTGTTTTACCTACTGATAGTTTTTTTGTCACTTTTTTTAACACTTTTTTTTTTGTATATTGAAAGAAGTTTATACTTTAGGAAATGTTGAGATATTTAGGCTGCATAAGTCTATTCAAACCACGCTTCAAATAGCGTGATATTTGAAGCGTGGTTTTGAGTTCATCGAATATGCCTTTTATGCAGATTTTTGTAATTTTTTTACACAATAAAGCTAATTGAATTATTTATTTCAATAATTTTTTACATTTTTTATCGGACACTTAGATAAAAACCAAATATTTTTGCGAGTACTTGACACCATCTGCTGGATCTTGCTTTCTCGGTTTAAAAGTTTATATAGCTTTTTTGAACGACGAATTGCTTTAATTTCTCGATCACTTTGGAGTTTTCATTTTATCATATGCTTTATATTCTTAAGATCTAAGTACTTTTCCTATCAAAGGCTGCATTTAAATTTTCTCGAAAGATCTGTGACTGACATGGATTTGCCTTTATGGAGCGAATAATTGATTTTGCTTTATATTTATTTTTGAATGCTTTCTTTTTTCCACTTCCAGCTTCTCTTTCAATAAATTGAATCTAACTGTGCTAACCGTGAGATATCATTTGGTATCGTGGCTCGGTTCTTTGCGAAAGTTTGTATCTTATTTTGTGAAAGAACTTGAAACAATAAACTTACACACTAACTTAGAATTAAATAATTGACTCTATGCTATAGTATAGTTTATATCCTCAAGGACCGCATGATACCGTAAAAAAATCATACTTATCATTTAATGTTTCTTATGATATCTCTATATTTATTTATTTTGTGGTATTGTCCATATAAGTAAGTTACTAATATAATACCGTAAAACTGGGTGACTAGAGAGTTTTTAAGGTTTTCGTAAACACCATAAACATTGGTACGAGTACCAATGTTTATGGTATTTACAAAATGGGAAGCATCACCATTTTCTAGAGTCTGTATTGAATTTCAATGTATCTCTACGTATAAGAGCTGATTGATTAGTTTATCCTATCATTTGAGAATAACTGAGCGGTTATTTGTTCTCAACTTGAGGAAAAAAAATAAGCACAGTGATCAGTGGCGAACTGGCTGTATATACATTACCGGCCATGAAAATAATTAAAGGCCCTCCCGACCATACATATATCGCAATAACTGCCCGGTCCGCAACCTTCTAAAAATAAGTCTAAAGAGGAACAGTTAAATCACAGATTGATAAAATTATGTCGAATTAAAAAAGTACAAGTGATGTGCAATTTGCACAGTGCAAAGTATTGCAATAACTATTCTTAAAACAGTTTGCTCAATTCAGAGGACGAAGATGCATAACTTTGAATGATTGTGTCATACTCAAGGCTATCAAGTAGACTTTTTTCTACAAACATTAACATATATGACTCTAAGTGGTCATTCGACAGAATTTCGCAATCTTGTCTTGATTAACTTTAACTTAGAAAACTAACTCTTTCACATTCGGTTTGTGTTACAGAAATAGTACATATTACTTTATAATTATGATACAAATTGTCATAGGTTTTATCGTTGAGTCTATATGCAGCAAGAATTCGTAATACACAATATGGTCACGATTCACATGCTCCATTAGTATGCTGATAACAGCGCTGTTCTTTTACGTCATCCTTTTGGTCTGCATTCTCTCTCAATGTTGTCGTTAAGGGCAAGGACAATTTCAAAATCTCATAGTTAGTGATAAATGACAACAATTTGGCCTTTATTTTATCAACGTTGGCATCAGGTAAAAATTTGGTAATGCTGTGTAAACTGTTTTCAGGAATTCCCGAAATGCCAATATCACCAAAACTTGATGTATCAAAATATGCCGTGTGCATATATAATTGTTGATGTGAAATGAAATGTGACTCAAAACTTTGGACTACCTGATCCATCACCGAACTGTAAGTATGAATTCTTTAGTGTTTCAAAGCTTTAGATTCGTCACTTTTGTCAACTTTATGTTCATTTAATATATCATCTAACACCATTGGTGTCTTCCGCTTCTGTTTAACTGGTAGTTCTATCTTTACCTCTAATATGGTTTAAGTTTTTTAGATCACGCTTGCATTTGCCATCCGCATAAATTGAAGAGCGTTATTATGAACATCATCAAAAAGTCTTGATTGACTTTTCAATTCAATTGCGGCCTTCTCCACCATCTTGAATGCAACCAACTTATTTAATCCACGAGTTTACAGGTGAAATTGAAAACGGTCCCACTTTTTCAAAAATTCGCAGGTAGGTAATGGCAGTCAAAATGGTGTCAAATTTCAGAAATGGCATGAGCAATGTCTTAGCTTCATGACGTGTCTTTGAATCAAAATTTTCTGATTCGTTTATACATGATAGACATAAAATTAAATTGACAAAAACTGTTGAAGATGGCTCAGCAAATGTTCAAAATATTGCCGTTGCAGCATTTGATTTACCCGACCACATTGTTTCACCAATCAATTTCAATCTTTTCATTTTATCCATTCTAATTTGTGTTTCAACAAAGTATAATCCATGTTGCCATTCGCTTATATGACACTTTTATGAATGTTAAAACATTTTGAAAAAGGTTAAAAAATGAAACTGCCTGAATGCAGCAACTTGTTGCCTCCTTCACAACTAAGTTGAGAACGTGAGCATTACACCAAATATGTACATGGTGGTCTGCAGCTTCTGTAATCTTTTGTTGAAGTCCGTTGTACTGGCCATGATAACTTGTAACACCATCAGTGCTGTCCGATAAGTAGTTTTACAAATTAAAGCCAAGCTGCTGTAGCGTCAAATTTAAGAGATCGAACAAGACTTGGCCAGTACCGTCATTGCTTGGTACAATAGAAAGCAGCCGTTCATGCGCAGTACCATCTAAAACATAGCGAACCATAATGCTAAGTTGGTCAATAGCAGATTTATCTTGTTTAGAATCAACTTGTACGAAGTACACTTTTGCTTTGGACACTTCCATTGCAATCTGTTGCTGCATCATATTTTTTATAATATTGAGAAGCTTTGATATAGTAATCTTACTTAAACACATAACCAGAGCACCGCAACCTTTACTGCCTGCTTTACCTTGGCGCGTCAGTTTTTCTATTCTTTTGGTTGATTTCTCTTGACACATGGAAAGATGAGAAGCTAAAAGTAGGCTTTTATTATACTTATATTTGGCCAAAAGCTGTACCAAAGCCAAAAAAATTTCATAATTTTCTTCATCATTGTCCAATGAATAAGCACCTTCATTCTTATGACCTTGAAATGGCAATGTTTGCTTACATAAATGTTTAATGATATCAATAACTCGAGAAAGTATTTGTTTCCGTATCATTACTTTATAATTATATTTCTTTATTGCTGTACTATAAAATCTGTCAAAGTCTTGATTATTCATTATACGAATGTAATCAAGAACATGCCTGCGTTGAGTGCTGTTTGATTTGTGTTCTGCAACCCGTTGCCTAACTCGTCTAAAATCTTTGAAGCCAGACATAAATGATGAAACGGTGATTTAAATGCAACACAATATGAGCAATATAGAGACTGAGAATTTTGGCTAAATGACAACCAATTTCTCGGTATGCTATCCTTCAAGTCCGTTTGCCTATGGTAGATTTTGTTATCAAACGGCAAATGTTCATGTGGTTGAATTGGATGTTTGTTAAAAAAATATTTTAACTCCAAACGTGGTGGATATTCAAATGCTTATGTACTATGTAAATTCGACTCAATATCTCCACCACCTAGTGCTGGTATTATTGCTGATGTACTTTGTGAATTCGTCTTAATATCTCCACCACCTCGTACTTGTATTATTGCTGATGTACTCTGTAAATTTGAATCAAGATCTTTACCACCTCGTGCTTTTATTATCTCTGATGTAATTTGTAAAATCGACGCAATATTGTCTTGACATTGTGGTTGTACTGACAAAAATGATGTGATTAATTTGCACTTTTTTGCAAAAACTTCTCTCTGTCTGTAGTTTTTCTTTGCACTTTAGTGCTCCAGATTTTGACATGATGATAGTGATGACGTGATGATAGTGATGACGTGATGATAGTGATGACGTGATGACCTAAGTTAAGAGTTTAACATTTAAAAAATAAAGCAAAAACAAGGATCGTCTCCTTTTAGAAAAAATGATAGTTAGATCTTCAAAAATAAATTTTGTCCGATCAAAATTTATCTTTTTTTTTTAGTACTTTAACTTATTAGGTGGAGAATATTATGTTTATTAAGGAAAAAAAACATGTTTTTAAGAAATAATTTAGATTGAACATTTATAACAGTTCTTACTCTTTTGTTCTATAATCATGTTTAAATTAATGAATTTCTAAATTTTATTTATAATTTTTTAACAATTTGAAGCGACAGAGCAAAAATCCTAAAAAATTTCAAATATAGATTTAATAAAAATCGAAAATTCTGTTTAAGCAAAAATGATATATACATATTTTTTTCTTTCAACACAAGCGGAAGTAGTTGTATTAAGAAATACCTTTTCATGTATTTTATCTTATCCTAAGTTAGAGATTGTCAAAGTTTAGGATTTTGCTAAAATTTCCGATTTTTTTTTTTTTTTAATTTGTTATTAAGGTGCCCCAAGATGTCCTAACGGTCTTGTCACAAATCACCGCGAAAGTGCATTTAACCAGAAATTTCACGCCTCCTTCTTTACCGTTACGCCAAATTTAATTTTTTTTAATTTAAGTTTTATTACACGAAATTTAAGTTTTAAGATTTAAGTTTTACTAATTTATCCTATTAGGGCAAATTAGTAAAACTTAAATCGGAAATCAGCGTAGTTAAACTACGCTGAGGTGCTTTGAGCTGATTAACACAAAAAGTGTTATTTATGTGTCACATAAACAGTTATGCTTATAAAAAGTTACAGAAAACTTGATTGTCCTGAAAATTAATTTATTCTCTACCTTTTAAATCTTATCATTTCAGCCAATTAGTATGATCGGTACCTTTTAAATACTTATATTGAGCGCGGAAGTTGAATAAATATTTTTGATAAGTTTTTGATTAAACAAAGATAATAAATTTTATACAAACTAAAATACCAACTACAAAAGTAGACTAGCGTCACTTCAATAAACTTGTTGATCAAGTCTGATTGATCTTAAGTGTGTTTTTGTGTTGAATTATTATTTTTTTAATTTTGGGGTGAATATTTAATTCATTTTTATAATTAATAAATTCAAGCACCGCAAATGCAATAATAGTTACAAAGTCAATTTCCTTAGAAAAACCATTGCTCATACTTGGATCAGATAATTATTAACAATTGCAAAACCATAGAAATTCCTTTATGACAATTATATGTAAAACTCTCCTTTGACATCAATTTACTATAATTACTATCAATTGATAGTAAAAGTTTTACAATAATTATTGGAAATTTTACATAAAAATAGTTTTTTCAGTAAAACTATTTTTATAAAGGAAAGTTTTACATGGAAATAGTTTTTCGGTAAAACTATTTCTTTAGAGAATTTCGCACTTAATAGAGTTGAATAGTATATACAAGAAACTTATTTAAAGGGGCCCACCCTTTTTAAATATTTTAAGGGGCCCACCGGCCATCTGGCCGGTGGATTGGTGAGCCAGTCCGCCACTGACAGTGATATATCATAGAGAATCACAAAGTTTAATATTAATTAAAAAAAAAAAAATTGCTGTTTTACGTTTTTAAGTTATCTTAGAAATGCATTCAAACTTCAGAACAATGGATAATTTTTTGCTGACAAGTATTACAAAAGCTGTTAATGATTATTATGCAGTAATAAAGAACAGTAACTTTCTTACACTATTAACAAATTATGTATTTATTATTATACAGACTACAATTAAAATAATTTTATTACTTTAAAATAACTTCGTAAAATGGAAAATAATATAAAAGAACTAAAATTTTTTCTACCACCAATATTTTATGGAAAGAAAAGAAAAATAATTTAATAAAATTTGTACATTGGTTATATGTCGTGTATTTAAGTTTATTAATATTGCTGAATGTATTTATTTCTTTTGCATTTTTCTCTGTTGATTTAGTTGTTCATACTTTTTCTATATCTTGCTATTTAATTTTGTTTAATTAATATACGTAACGTATAATATAGGGTTTAATGTTGTGCGTAGTAGTGTATGTATATATATATTTTTAAATTCAAGTTTGCCTTTATTTTCTTTTTTATATTTGCCTACGGAAATGTTTTTCTCGCACTCTATCCTTCCGAAATAATGTCATTTAAATTTGCGTTATGAGAGACACTAAACCTTTTGTAAATTATAATTAAACTTGTAATTTTTAATTTTATCGTGTAATAAATGGATAAAAAAAAAAAAAAAAAAAAAAAAAACTAGAATTAAATAGAGTTATTATATTTAAACTAAAATATTTCTATTATATAAGCAAAGAATGTTTAAATGATTAATAAAATACAATCAAATTTTGAAACTGCTCTAAACGTGATATATGGCAGCAAACAAGTTTATATAGTATTTTTACTATTCTCAACTAAGCTTATATTCATCGATAAATTTAAAATTTTATACAATAATCTCTCAGTGTTCAAAAATTATGACCTTAAAAATTTGAAACCCTCACAACAAATTAAAAGGGGTTCAAACTTTATATAGTGATAATTTTTGAACATGAAGAGATTATTGTATAAAATTTATCAAAGAATATAAGTTTAGTTAAGAATAGTAAAAAAATATATATATATTTTATCGCAATTATATATAAATATATGATATGTATAAATTTATGAATATTTGGAGTTTGTACCATGTTTTAAAATAAGATCAAATGTCAAAAAATGCTCAACAACATTTCGTAGTTTTTAAAATGAATGATGCATCATTTTTCCTTGTATTACTAACTTGAAGAACCGATGTGATATTTTAACTTATTAGATATCAATGCTTACATTACTTAAGGTGTATCGATGATTGCATTACTTAGGGTGGAAAAAAGCTTGCGATATATTTTTAGTAAAAATGAAAAACGAAAATACAAAAAAAGGTATTACAAAGAAATTGGAGATAATAAAATTTAGATTATCGGTATCAATCTATGTCGATACTGAAAGGGATGGTCTCGTATTTTGTAGTATCGCATATATACTTATGTTGATAAAATCTTTATCGATACGACGCCGATAATAAAAAGAATTGTTACAGTTAAGTTATAGGGTTATGCGGAAATATAAGTTGAATTATGCGAAAGTATAAATTAATTTACGGAGAAATTTTAATTAATTAAATAAGGAATTAAAAAAAAAAACGGAAATATAAATTAAATCAAGAAAATCAAAATAAGAAAATATGAAATAAAAAAAAACTTTGTGATTTATTAAATAAATCAAATATATGAAATAAAAAAAGTGATTTATTAAATAAACTCATTTCTTGAGTTTTGCTTCATAATTTCATAATCATATTATTTTTCATAATCATTTTATTTTCTTATTATATCATTTTATTTTATATTATTATTATTAAATTTCATAATCATTTTATTTTCTTATTTTTATTTATATTTTCGCAGAAATTAATTTATATGTCCGCATAATTGAAGTTAAATTTCCGCGTAAGTTACTTTTTGGAGGTCTTTAATAAGATGTCGTCGATACCAGACATTCCTTCGGTATATCTGTTTCGGTAACCATCGAATGAATGGGCGCGGGTACCCGTTAGACAAACCAATATTTTTTATAAAAATTATACGTATAAACAGTCAATGAAAACTTTTCATTCAATGATGTTATTTATTTGTTTTTTTACTTAGATCTAAATTTTTAAATGTTTTAATTGCACTTATTTTTTGAAAAGTATAAAATAAAAATAACATCAACTAGTTTTTACAGAGCATCTATTTGTTACAAATTGATGAACGCTGTTTTTGCATAGCATTTTAGTTATTTATACTTTTTACGCTCACGTTTAGCATTTTAGTTGTTTTTAATTTTAACGCGCACTTAAAAAAAAAAAAATAATAATTTTTTTTCCGAACAAAACGTGTTATAACTTTTTAAGAAGTGAAAACATTTTAAATATAATTTGCTCAACTGAAACTTAAATTTCTTTGAATGATTATTAAATTAATTATGTTTCCCATCTTCCAGGTTTTGAAATAGTTTTGTCCGAGAAACAAACTAATAAACGAGTTAGGAGTTTTAATTTACGTAAAGGGAAATGTTGCACAGCATGAGGAATAATAAATGGGTTTCTGAATCAGAAACTAAAATAACGGATAAAGAAATTGTAACTTTTAAAAGTTTTAACAATATCTCCACAATCTTTTTTTTACATACCAAGTTAACAATGTTAAATTACAATTAATGAATTTTAACTTTAAAAATTTTTTTTTTTTTTTAAACTTTTTTCAAAATGAAAGAAATAATTTTTTACTTCTTTCATTTTGAAGAAATGGATAACCATCATTTGATAATACTACCTGGGCAATGAACAACGGGCGGGTGCCCGGCGATAGCCTTAAATATAACCAATACCTTCGATACCAGTATCGCACGATATCAATACTGTAAGGTATAGTATCTATATCAAACGATAACCGAGACTCAATACCGGTTATCTGATGCTTAGTTGATAAAACGCATTTTATATAGTGAAGCACCAAAACATCAGATGAGGCGGAGTGATTAAAGCGCTGACAGATCAAATCTTCCAAAGTCTGGTACATGTTCTGGCCATCGACATTTGTGAGGAAGGTGGTAAAAAGCTACTTTGTAAAATGTTATTCCACAGTCCTTTTGGAGTACCTTTAAAAAAATATTATTACAATTAAACATATTTACTACTGCAAAAAAAAAAATATTTTAAAAAAAGCTGACAATGCTAAATTGTCAGCTTTTTTTGTTAAAAATGATTACAACTTGGCAATTTGGTTTGTTTTAATGTTATTTAATGCATTGATCACTTTTTCAATGTTGCTTGAATCTCTTGTATATTTTGTTGTCAGAAATCAACTTGAGTTTTCACCATTTGATCTAAGAGCGATATTTATCTTATAACAATTTTGAAAAATATTACTAACATTTTCCTTAATTCAATTAACATGCACATGTTGAATAAAAGTTTAAGAGTAGTAAAAAAATAATAAAGATTTTTTTTTTTAAATAAGATATTCATTGTTTTAAAATAAGTGTTTAAACAAAAATAAAATTCTGAGTTTGTTTTTTAAGAATTAATGTAAAATCTTATGTGGAAAAAATTCACACACCAATATTTTCATATTAAATAACATTAAAACAAACCAAAATGCCAAGTTGTCATTTTGTCATTTTTAATAAAAAAGCTGACAATTTAGCATTATTTATAATGCTGTCAACTTGAAACTATTTAAAATACAAAGTTGTAAACTTAGTATCATAAGATCTTCGATACTCAAATCATTTGGAAACAACAAGTTTTAGATGCTACCAATATAATAAGCATTTTCAAGTTTCTGACATAATTAAATCATCTATAGGGGCTGTCCATTAATTACGTCAACAATTTTTTGACAATTTTTACTTCCCCCTCCCCTTGTCAACAATTTGTCAAACTTTCAGTGACCCGCCTATAAACATTCAATAACCCCCCCCCCCCCCCTTCCAAAAAAAAAAAAAAAAAAGATGGAAAAAAAAAGTTTTAAATTTACTAGTTTACAACTGAAACAAATAAGTAGTTTAAAGTAAAATGTTTAGAAAAAAAAATGTATTCAAATTTTAACTTATGAACATATTTAAAATGAATATAATCATTTAAAATTACAAATACTTGTTCTCAACAAAAAGTGAATTAAAGTAAAAAGTATAGAAAAAAAAATTAAACTTTTAACTGATAAACATAATTCCAGTTTAAAAATACAAAAGAACCCTTTTTTTGTAAACCCTTTATTCTTTTTTTCTCTTAAGAAAAAAAAGATTAAAGGGTTCACAAAAATGTTCACACGTTTAAATTATAATCGTATTTCAAATAAATAAAATTCTCCTCACTTTAACATTATACTTAATAAAAATTTACATTGAAAGCCAATTAATTTTAATAGAGTTAAGAATAACAAAAAAAGCATTTAACAAATTGTATAAACCAGGGTTGGCATCCTTTTGAGAGAAAAGAGCCAAAAGTAAAGTTTTTAAGTTTTTAAAGAGCTACCAACATCTTTATTATAATATTATATTTAGAGGTGCGGTGTCCCAAAAAGGACTCCGGATTTATATGTCACAAAAAGATTACTTCTTCCAAGTTTTTGGTATCCAGGAGCTCAAATAATATAAAAATGCTTAAGGATTGGTAAAAAAGTTAAGACTTTTAGGTTAGAGGAACAATCTCTTTTTGAACCCAGAGTCCTTAGGTATAATGGGGGCTAGGACTTTGGGACTCCGGACTTAAAACAATATGTGTCAAATTATTAAATTTCATGAGTTTTTTTTATTTACCAGATCATAAATCAACCAACATGTTCAGAACTTTTAGACACCAGAGACCAGTAAAAAATAGAGATATAAAACCAGAGTCCTTTTGGGACTCCACATCCTTGATTATACTAATATTTGTGCATGTCAAGGTATTTCAATGTAAAGATGCAGCTAAAGAGCAGCGCTCAAAATAACGGCCAATCAACAATCAATGATTGGCTATTTTTGGGGAAATTTCAAAAAATTCAAGGGAAAATAATCTGTTTTTGTGAAAAAATTACATTTGATCGGCAAGATTTGAAAAACTAATTCTAGCGCTGAAAGAGCATCATCTTGACATCGAAAAATTACAAGAGGCTTGCGAGCTACAGGTTGCACCCCTTGTATAAATGTTTAAACAATGTAATGTAGACCATGTACTTACATGAATCTTTTGTATGTCAGGCCTTTTAATGCACAAAATGGTTTTTAAAAAGTAGAAAGATAAACTATAGGATAGGAATAAAAATACTAAAGGTTGAGCGACTATGTAACACAGGACTGCAAACGCTGCCTAATTTTCCTTTTTCTAAATAGTTAAATTTATAAAAAAAAGTAACATGTTAAAAAAAAAATAAAGTGTTGACATCAACTTTTTTTGACCTCCCCCCCCTCCCACTTGTCAAAAAAATTCAGACCCCCCCCCCCTATTTTGTTGACGCAATTAATGGACAGCCCCATATTATTAAATACTGATGAAATGGATTTTAATAGTGGTCAAAAAAAGATGTCTACAGTTTGTAGACAAGATTGCATACAAAGTATCCTATCTAGCTAAAAACTAATCTGTCTCACTTTTAAATTTTTAAAATCAATATTATTATAATGGCATATGACTATGCATATACTTATACTCTTTCCTGAAAAAAAAATACAATTACATTAAGTTAGGTTTAAAAAAAACCTTTTCACTACTTTATTTAAAAGTAAGTGCACTTTCAGGTTGCCTTAGAAATATATTTCAAAAGTGTATCAACCTGGAACTTAAAATAATGTATATTTTTTTTAATATTAATATTTATCAAGTCACTGTGTCAATTTAAAGTTAAAACTTTAAATTAACTTTTACTTTAAGTTATTGAAATTAACTCTTTATCAAAATTTTAAAAAATTTTGATAAAGAGTTAATTTCAATAACTTCAAAACTGTGAATTTTAAGTTTTTGTTGATCAAAATGTCAAGAATTAATATAAAACAAGATTGTTTGAACAAAAAAAAACCCTATAAAAATAACCTGCAAAAAAAAAAAAAAAAAAAAAAAAAAAAAAAAAAAAAAAAAAAAAAAAAAAAAAAAAAAAACCAGCCAAAAAAGCCTTTAAAGGTTAAAAAGTAAAACTTTATAGCAACAGTTTCAAAACTTAAAATGTTTTTAGAGCATAAATCACTTCAAAATGTTTTTACTCTTTAAGGGATCATTTATAAATTACACAATGCTAAATTAATCTAAAAAATAGAAATAAAAGATATAAAAATAGGAAAAAAAGGAGATCAATTGCTCTTTTGCATAGTGATTTTTATTTAAGTTAAAGCGCTATCACAATTTTTATTTTGATTCAAGTCTTTATGAAGGATCTTTTTTAATTTGCTTATTAATTAAATTTAACAATGCATAACTTATGAACAATCCCTTAGCTGTTTATTTAAGATACATCATAATTGCACAATATTTATTCCCTATAGGTTATTGTAGTGCACAGTGTTTTTGAATTGAATACCGTGTCATCTAAATGTCTACCATGTAATCTAAATTTCTAAAGATACATTATTTACTAAAGTATAGTACAAATTTCTTATATAGAGTTTAAAAAGCACCATATCTGTATTTTTGTTCATGCAATTATAAAACATGTCTAACTTAGTATTTAAATGGCATTATTCATACTTTTATATAAAAAATTATTCCCCAGTAAACTTTCAAGTATTTTAAAGGAACTTAATTTAAGTTAGAAAACTTAAATTAACATTTATAAGTAGTAAAACATGATAAATGTTCATATCAAACTTTATTATAGTTTAACTGCATACATGCATAAAGTTTAACTGTATACATGTCAAACTTTGTTAAAAATTAACTGCATACATGTCAAACTTTATTAAAGTTTAACTGCATACACATGCACCTGTTTGTTATATTTACATTATAAGTTTTATTATTTTTGCTATACATTTGCAGCCCTTGGAATTAGGGACTATAGTACCTCCTTGTTTCTATTTTTTATGGTAAAAGTTTTGTGTCAAACTTTTTTTGTCAACCTGATGCCAACATCTAATAGTTTAAAGTCTTGCTGAATTCAGAATTATAATAAATGAGGCCTTTGCCAGCCTCATTTTTTCTGGTTCGTTCCGACAACAAAACTTTATACCCAGACCCTAATGATTTAGGGACCACCTTAAATACTTGCTAAATATTAAAAAAGTCTATCCAATTATATTAACAATGTTATTGCATAGATAATATTTATACTTTAGAGTTTGATGATTTAATTTTGCCCTCAGGTCCCAAGCCAGCTCGGAACAAGCCAGCTTGGAATGGCCCAGAATGAAAGTATTTAAGAAAATCACAAGCATAAAGTAAACAAAAAAATTAATGAAATATATAACTTAAAGTTTAATTAGACATAAATATTGCTAACATGCTATGAATTAGATAAAACCTTAAGAGAGTAAACAAAAAACAGTATGTAATAGTTATAACAGTACATACTATTGTTATTAAATGAACAAATAAAAATTCAAAATTCACAAAATTAAATTGAATATAAAGACAACGATTTTAAAAGTATTACTTGACTGAATTGATGTTTATTTGATTAGTCGGAAATCCATAGTCAATTAAATCAATTGTTCTATCTTTCAAATTTGACTAGTTTTGACTTTACACTAGTCGACTTTTAGTGGACTTTTAGTCGATTTAGTTGAAGTAACAACAACTAAAAAAAAAAAAAAAATGGTTTCAATTAAACAATGACAAAGTAAAACTATTATTGACAACTTAAATTTAAAAATTTAGAAAAATATGTTATCTTCCATAATTAGTACATATGTTATCCTCCATAATTAATACATATGATATCCTCCATAATTAATACATAAACTACTAGCAAAATATTTTGATTGGTTTGTACTATTTTTCATTGCTAAACATTTTTTTTACCCATACTAATGATCACGATCCAAAAATAATTTCTATTGTATTCAAAAGTTTTATCCAAAGAGCTTTTGAATTGTGCAGCAAAGAACATATATGTAAAGCGTGCAGCTAAGAACATATAAATCATGAATTAGAGTTTATTACGAATATGTTCATTGAAAATGGTCATAATAAAAATAAAAAACAATAAGCAAAATAATCAATAAAACAACAACAATAACATCAATAAAATAGAACTTAATTATATTTCTCTACCATGGGTACCAAAAATAAGTACTCAACTAAAAAAAATATTAAAAAATGCAGGGTATACTCAAGTTTTTAAATCTCCAAAACAACTTCAGCAATTAATAACTCAAAAATACAAGCCTCGAATTCCCAACAACTCTTATCCCGGAGTCTACAAACAGGAGTGGTTCATGAGGAAAATTTCATATAGTTGAAACAAAGCTTAAAATTTAAACATGCATTTTCCAACATCAAAGACATAATTTTGAGGGAAAAAATTCAGCAGTGGTGGGGCATTTCAATGGTATTTTTAGCTAGAATAAAAACAACACAATTAAAATAGAGGCAGATTATTTTAAAGAAAAAGTGATAAAGCCTCTGGATATACAATATCACCAGTGTTCTTCAAATGAAGGTGGTTTGTATGAAGATAAAGGTGATTACGTTACATCGTCATTTTGGAAGCCTAATTTTTCTTATTTAAAATGCAAGAACACATTACATTCAAGTTTTATTATTTGTTTGTTTTATGAACAGTTTTTTGTATTACATGAATAACAAGGGTATATATAGCCCTTAGAAATATTGTATATTATATCAAAAAGAATTTTAAAAGGATAAGTTTCATACTATAAACAGTTAATTTACTTTTGCTAAAACACAACCAAAATAAATAATTTATTTTTCTTATTTTCAACCAAAAACAAAATATTTAAATATTTTCAGGGAAAATATAACCACTGTTCAATATTTTAAAATCATGTTAGTAAAAAAAAAAATGGCTAACTTGTGTTAACTAACGTTAAATATTTTTTAAATATATGACACACTAGTAGCACTTTAGTCAAAAATTAATTTTTTTTTTTAATTTAAAGTGCCCCAAGAGATCTAAAAGTCTCCTTCCTTATACTATCCAATTGTGCAAAATATACCCAGAGCTAGCTTTAACCCAGGATCTCTTGCTTTAGAAGCAATGTTTTAAAAAACAAATTTTCAAAAAAATTACTTATTTACTTTTAAATTTTTTCTTATAATTTGCAAAAAATTTAATAAAAAATAAATAAATTTAATTTACAAATTTTTAATTAATTTATTTAGAAATAAATAAAATACCAAATTAAAAATAACGTTTACATAAAATATTGAATTTTCATGAATGTCATCTAAATTCACTAACTGTTTATTGATACATATAAAATTTGAAAATTCATCATCTTCAAAATTACATATCATCACTTAGAAAGTAGCATGAAACATTTTTTATTTATCTACAAACTCTATTCTGGCTTTCATCATAAATAATTTTTTTATAGTCTTTATTAAGAAAATTTTTTTTGTCTATTTCCACCTCTGGGCTCACTTTGTACAGAAACCATCAAACCCTATATCCACTATATATTTTAGTAATGCAGTCAAAATATAAAGTTCAGGATCCAACTCAAGACCATAACTACATTTTTTAATTTAAGTTATTAATGTGGTTCAAGAAGACTGATTCATAAAGCATCATGAAATAGCATTTAAGAAGAAGTTTATACCATTTTATTAAGAGCATAATTCAAACCTCAAACCTCTTGACTCTGAGACCAGAGTTCCAACCACTTTTTTTAACCATTTCTTTTTTTTTTTAATCAATCATCCAATATAGTTACAGGAAAAAAATGTTTACAAAAAAAAAAAAAAAATCCTAAAAATGTTATTAATAAGTTAAGTTAATAATGATAAAACTAAAAACAAAAACAAAAAAAAATAAATAAAAGATTATAACTTTTAATAACAATGGTAAAAATATTTGTCAATATTGAGTCAAACAAGACCATGACACAAGAACAATGACTAAGACCATAAGACATAATAAATTTGTCTGATGTAGAAGAGAGCTTTTAATTTTTAAATTTTAAACAAAATCAAAAACTAATTTTTAATTTTTAAACAAAATCTACAAAATTTTTTTAAATAGCATGCTAACATTAACATACTTTAGGAAAATAACCTTAGCATAAAATATATTACAATGTAACAGTTCTTTGAATGTCATTATGAAGTGAATTAGGTCTTATAAACATTTTATACTTTGCAGGTTAAGTATTCTATTTCATTTATATCAAATTTGTAAAAAGTAAGATTAATAAAAATTATTTATGCATTATTTAAAAACTTAATTATTTTACTAAAATTAGTTTTCAAATTTAAAATTCTTTTATTTCTACTATTAGTGTACTATTTAGTGACCATTTATATGTATAAATATACATATTAAGTAGAAGTATGAGCTACAGTCTTGGAAAAAAGTTTAAGACCACCGTGTATAAATGCTATACTTTGGTGCCTAAAATAAGATTGAGCGTGTATAAGTTTTTATTTGGCAACCATAGCTAGTTAACACAATTTCCCAATTATTATTAAATAATCAAAAAATAATATCCCAATTATTTTTTCATTAAATTTTCAGTTTTTCGCAAGTGGTCTTAAACTTTTTTCCAAGACTGTATTTCAGACTCAATTATAAATATTAAAAAAACAAGAGTAAAGGGCTACACAAGGCTTTAAAACATCTTAAGACATTTGATTTGTCAATAAATTTGTTTTAAAATTTCATGACAAGAATTATATGTCTTAGGAATCATCTATAAATTATGTAAAACTAAATTTATTTATAAACAAAACAAAAAAGATCAAAAGTTTTCCCTCAACAACAACAACAACAACAAAAAGCAATATATTTACCAAGAATATAGATGTTTTACAATAAGCATGTTATAAAATACAAATAAAAAAAAATTATATGTATAGCCTATATTCTGGATGGTTCACTCTCATATAGCCTGGCTAAATCGAGGAGAGCGACCACGAGCAAAACAAAAACGAAAGAAAAACAAAACATAAAAAAAAACAAAAAAACAAACAAGCTAGCTAATACATTCACATAAGGTTGCTATTATTTAACATTCATATTTATATCATATCTCCTATAACTTCTATTGCCATAAATCTTTTATCACCAACGATTCATTTATTGTTTTAAATTATCTTGATTTATCAGGTAGTATTTTAATTTATTTTTGAGAGTATATTTTTTAATATTGCAAAAAGGGATTGTTTTTAATTTATTTTGAAGTTGATTCCAGTTCATTATTGCAGAGTATTTAAAGGATTGTTTACCATAGGATTTTGTATTATATGTTTGCACACTCAGTGCACCGCTACAAGAATTTCTTGTAAATCGGCTGCTAATTGCACTGCGTTGAGTAAACCATTCATCAAATATAGGAGGCAGTTTTTTATTAAGGCAGCTGTGAATAAATAAGCAATTTTCAATTTTAATTAAATCATGTACTTTTAAGATATGTAATGTGTTAAAAGATGTGGATGTATGTGAATTTTTTGGAAGAAATTCAATAATTCTGACTGCTTTTTTCTGCATGATAAATAGGCGATTAATAATACTCATATTTTGACTCCATGATAAAAGGCAATATGTGAGGTGAGAGTGAAATAAAGCATAGTAAATAGATTTTAAAGTTTTTTGTTGAATGAAATGTTTTAGCTTTGATAGAATGGCCTCACAAAGCCACAATTTAAATAAAAAATCAAAATAGCACATTTAGTTTAATGAAACTCGCTGCCTAAAAGAGCTTAAGATCTCCTACTTCTATTTTTTTAAATAAATTTAGCATAGCATAATTTATGGAAGATCTCTTATGACCAAGACATAAAAAAATCTCAAGATATCTTGAGATGAAGCATCAAATCTCAAAGCGACACCACTAATTTGAGTGGTATTATTTTGATTGATCTATATTTTTAACATTTATGACACTTTATTCTTTTTTATCTACATTTTATTTTAAAAATTTTTGCTACTTTTTTATAATTTACAAATTAAAAATTTTGATTTAGTACTTTTTTAGTTTTTTATTTTAATTCATCTTTGAAACAATTTAACAACTTTGAATTTACAATTGACATAAAATGTATTTTTAATTAGTACTAGAGCGGATTCATAAGGAGTGATGGGTATGATCTGCCCCCTTAGATATTTGTGAAAGAATTGTTTGTAAATTTAATTATTTAACATAATTAAGGCTGTTTAAAAGTGGTATGAAATTTTAATAAAACTGTGAAGTGCAAATAATTAAAATAGAACTGTTGGGATATCAATATATCACGAAACTTTTTAGTTAAATAGATTAAGACAATGTAAGGCTAATATTTTTTTAAAAAACCAACTAAAAAAATTATATAATTTGTGGACTTGCCTGCTCACATATGATTAAAGCTAAAACTTGCGTATCCTCCCCTTCCCTTACTCTACTGGATGGTCTGTATCAACCAAATCAAAAAAACCTGAAATTAGTACTAGTTTTTTTGTTTTTTTTTTCGTTTTCTCTTCTGCTTGAATAGGACACTTTTATGTACGATACATTGACTAAGGTGACATGATGACAAGACTAGGTTACTTTTCATAGAACTTTTTATAGTTTAATTGTGTTTAACTTTCTATGCTTTATCTTAAGATAAAAATTTTATTAGCAATACAATCAGTATAAATGTACATTTTCATTTATATTTGCGCAAACAAATTTATCAAAAATTTCAAATTTGTATACCAATACAAACTTTCAACTTTTGCTTTATTTGTCATTTGTTGGTTACTACTTCCTAGTTTTTGAAGAAAAAAAGTTTTAAAAAGTAAAAAAATTTCAACTGTTAACAATTATAAATGATAGTTCTATAGATTTCTATACAAAATAAACTTTAAACATCACTTACCATTTATTTAAGAAGTTGAGTTCTCAAGCATAACAAACTTTGTTGTTAATATTTTATTACAGAGGAGTGCTCTGACGTCATAAATAATATTGGTCAACAGTACTATTAAATGAACCAAAAAAAAAAAAAGTTTTTTAAAATTAGACGTGTGGCCAAATAGCCGTTAAACTTTCACGTTTTTTTATGAGGTGAAGTACTTTTTTTAATTAACATCACTGCGTGTGGAGTGCACTGCAAATTTGTCATCAATGGCGGGTAATGAAATAGTTGGTAATATCGTTAGAGAATATAGAATAGTTTTACCCATATCTGTTGAAGAATATCAGGTTGCACAACTTTATGCAGTTGCTGAAGCTAGTAAAAATGAAACTGGTGGTGGAGAAGGTATCGAAGTAATAACTAATGAACCTTTTGAATCTACAATTGAAGGTGAATGCAGTGGTAAGGTTTTTAAAGGACAATATACTCACAAAGTTATTCATCTTTCACAAAAGGTACCAAGAATCATTCGAGCGTTAGCGCCTAAAGGTAGTTTGGAAATAATTGAAAAAGCTTGGAATGCTTACCCTTATTGTAGGACCGTTTATACAAATGATTACATGGCTGATAATTTTTTTATTGTTATTGAATCACGTCACGAGCCTGGTACAGGTGAAATAGAAAATGTGCATCAGTTGTCAAAAAAAAAATTAGAAAAAAGGAATGTTGATGTTATTGATATCGTTAATGACCCTTGTCGACCTAATGACTATAAAGCTGAAGAAGATCCATCTAAAGTAAAATCTGAAAAAACTGGACGTGGTCCACTTATTGGAGCTGATTGGAGTAAAAACCAAAATCCTGTAATGTGTTGTTATAAGCTGTATGATGTAAAATTTAAATGGTTAGGGCTTCAAACACATGTTGAAAGTTTAATTATGAAATCAGTGAGAAATTTGTTGTTTAATTTCCATCGCCAGGTATTTTGTTGGATTGATAAGTGGCATGGTATGACAATTGAGGACATTCGTGTTCTTGAAGAGCAAACAAAAAAAGATCTTGACCAGATGAGACAATCTGGTGAGGTCAAAGGAACTGTCATGAAAGAAAAATAACTTGGGTTTTAATGTTTATTTTTTAAAATATAAATTTAATTATTATATTTTTTTTTTTTTTTTGTAATAGAATTCTGGCGCTTAGTTTAGCAATATGTTAATACGTGTATATTCTACATCGACTTTGTTATTCTCTCATTGTAAATTATACAACAATTTAATATAATTGAAGGAGTTGTCTTTTTCTATAAATATCAAGCGTAGTACCTTAATCTTATAATTGATTATAAAAATACTAAACTTTGAATTAATTTTGGTTTTGGTTTTAATTTGATTCCAGTTTTATATAAGTTCTTAACAAGTTATTAAAAGTTTTATTGTCCAAAATTTATATTGTCTTAAAGTCAATTTAAATATTATTGTTTATTTTGATGCAATCATTTAGTTAAAATATTTCAATTCGATAGTACTGTGTATGAAAAACTGAAGTTTGATTAGCTATTATCTAAATATAATTTAAAATATTTTTGTTTTACAAATTTTTATAGTTAAATACTCATCTAGAAGTGATGTAAATTTATTTGAGCCCTTGTAAATTTTAAGAATATAATGCGATAAAAATCCTTGTAAATTGTAATACATGTAGTTGAAATCAAAAATAATTTACATTGAAAGGTTGTTGAATAAGCATTTTGAATACTGTGGAAATATAAGAAGTGTTAAATTTTTGTTTGATTTATTTTAAAATGAGTCTTGATTTTTATTCATTTTTTATATTGATATAGGGTTTATTAGATTACATTAAAGAATGATGAAACCAATGTTTTAACTTGATATTAATGGTAATAATGAGTTAAAATATTGTATATTTACTCAGCAAGGCTTTTTTACAGTTTATTAGTGTAAAACCAGAGACTGCAGTTGTGAGAAAATTAAGTCTAGCTTTGTCGATAACTTAATATTCTAAATAGTTCAATGTCTTTTTTAGTAATTTGGTTAATTATAATCAAAACATCAAGAAATATTTAAAAAGGTAAATCTAATTAGTTCTTTTATAATCCGGTGATCTTTTATGCCGTATTATTGTTTATATATATTGTGTTGGTAAAAACCAACTATTATATTTACTAAAAGAATTTATTACTTCTTTCTAAGGTTACATGCATTTAACCAAGCTATTGTATGGAATTTTTACTACATACAATAGTTTGGTAACGTCCCTATTAACGGTTAACAGTTTTGACTTTTAATATTTTCCCAATAAAGCACAAAAATACTTCATTAAAAGACTAAAAAGGGTATTTGCATGGGTGGAAGGTCTTCAACTAAAATAACAATGCAAATTAACTAGTTTTTTTAGCAACTTCAGTGCATTCTGTTTTGGTCTGATGGTGTCGAACCTTTTAAATTTCTTTATAAATAGTAAATTATGGCCGTCCTATGAATTATAAGAGCTCTAAGTCTACGTATGCTACAAGCCTCCTCCCGGGTCAAATCAAGTAAAATATATAAGTAATTAACAATAGTTTTGAGACCTAATTTTCAAATTTGATTAATCATTGTTGCTTAATTTTCAACTTTGATTGCTCATTGCTGCTCATTTAATTTCATTGTAATTATATTTTAATTACTTAAATTCTATGCCGTCAGGAGTTAATATAAAATGTGAACTTTCTGATATATTTTTATTATAGTATCAAACATAGACAAACGTTCTTTTTATGTTTCGTTTTTAGGCTTCTCAGACAATAACGTTGCGAAAAATAATAAAAATTAAGTTAAAGTTAATACTTCAAAAACATACTACCATTTGAGTAAAAGTTATTTTGTGCGAAGATTTTATTTTTGAGAAATAGCCGATGTAAAAATATCAAAAAGTACTTTTGGCAAGTTGTTTTTATATTTATACATGAATATTAATATTTGAAGTAAATTAAGTTTTGATATATCTAACATTTTCATATACTTAATTACAGGAAAGGGTTTTTTAATCTCTTTAAAAAGTTAATTGCTTTACATGTTTTTGTAAGTTCTGCAACCTTATTAATTTAGTTTTGTGTGGGTCAGCCCAAATAATATTAGCGTAGGAGAGATGACAATCAACAAGACTGAAGTAAAGTGTTTTGTGCAATTTATAATCAAGAAAGCGCTAGATTTATATAATACACTTATAACAGAAATTATAAATATTTTGATTTAAATGAGACTAATATGAACTTTCTATGATTGGTGCTCATCAAAAATTACTCATTTAAACTTTGTATGATTTACTAGATTTATTTTATTTGTATTGATTGATAGTTTTGGCAACTTTATTTTATTGGAAAGAGGAAAACGTCACAATTTAATGATTTATTTATTTAACCAATGGTTTATCAGCTATAAACCATTGGATAAAACTTTCTAGTTCAGTGTTCATTGTTTCGAACAATATTTTTACATCGGAGTAATTGTAGAATAAATTTGTATTGTCAGCATACATAGTTGACGATATTTTATGAGAAGCATTATTCATATCGTTAATATACATTAAAAATAATAAAGGTTTCAAGATCCCTGTTAAATTACGCATACTAAATCAAGAGCTCCACACTCCTCCAGGACAACATACTGTTTTCTATTAAAAAGATAACTTTTAAGTCACTAATATATAAGGCCTTTAATGCTGTATTGCTTTAGTTTTGAAATTAAAATTCCGTGATCAACAGCATCGAATGCCTTATAGAGATCGATAAATACTCCTAATACTTGTTCACCTTTATCAAAAAACATAGATATTTTATTGGCAAGTTCAATAATAGCATGTTTAGTCAAGCAGTATATCCTAAATCTGAATTGATTTTTGTATAAAAGCGTATTTAATGTCATGTAATTACAAATTCTATTAAAAATTACTATTTCAAATATTTTTAAATAGACAAAGAGTAGTGATATGGAATGGTCGTTGCAAACAGATAAACAATCACTTTTTTAAAAAACTGGGTGAATTTTGGCTGCTTTTAACTGATCAGGAAATATACTATTCTCAATTAAAAATGCTATTAAATAAAATTATGGTTTAATTATACTATCCATAACATAAAAAGCTACATTACTGGTAATGTCGTCATATCCACATGACTTGTTGCACTTTAGTTCAAAAAGTACTTTGTTAAATTTGTGTTTATTTATTTTTTCATTATATATGCTAGTCGCGGGTTTCTCTCCCAAGTATTCATCAAACGCTGTTGACTGAACAATGTGAGATGCAAGAGAGGCGCCTACATTAACAAAATATTTGTTAAATTCTTGACATTTTTTTATTTGTTATAATTTTGTTGTTAATAATTACTTTTTGTGGTAAGCAAGAGAGTTTCTTTTTCTTTCTTCTAGTAACTTCATTTATAATAGACCAAGTTTTCTTGATATCAAACTTATCAAGAAAATGATTAATTTTTTATTCAGCTTGCAAGAATAGTACTTAATTTTAGCTTGTTTCTAGCTACTTTAAAATTTTTTATGTTTTGTACGTAATTTTGTCATTTTCTTTTTTAGATTGTAGAAGTTTTATATAAAGCTTTTGTTTTCTTTTTGATAATTTTTTCAAATTATTTGTCATCCATGGGTTTTATAAGTTATTTATTTTTTATTTCAGTGGTAATTTTGGGCAGACATTGTCATTAATATTTTGAAAAGTATTCGAAAAACTGTTAAACGCGCTATTGGGGTCTGTAAAGACCCCAAATCTTTTCAAATTGCTCTTCGTACAGCTTTTTTTAAGTTTATCGAGTGTTTTAAAGAGATTACTTTTCGTAACAATTTTTTGTTGTTGTTGTTGATCAACTCCATGCGCAGTATGATAGATAGGTTGATCAACTCCATGCGCAGTATGATAGATAGGAAAATAATCAGAGAAATCTGTAATAAAAGTATTTATTACAGATTTCTTTGATTCTTTTCATAACTAAATTCAAAATCTAAAAATTATTAGTTAAAATAATAGTAAATTATAGCAGACAGTATTTTTTTGTAATATGTATAGACTTAAAAACGGTAGGTATAAAATTCAAATAGTAAATTAAAAAAGTATACTGTGTTTACAAACTTTTTGTAACACATCCAAGCTTAAACCAAATGCAAAAAAAAATATATATATATATATGCTTCTTCTGAAAACTTATTTGTGATATAATGGTTCTAAGGCTATTATAAAAATTAATTCGCTTACAAATCTTTTTTGTTTGTTTTTTTATATTAAATTCTTCAAGTTTATAAACTTGACGAATTTAATATATAAAAAAAAAAAAACACGTATCGAGACAACTTATATTTACTTCAATCAAAAAATTATATTCATTTTTGTTAGTTTTCAAACGTCTTAAAGTTCATAATTACTTCAAAGAAGATGTGGATAGTTAAATATTTTAAAAATTTCTCTCAGAACAATATCCGTTCTTTCAGGCCATAAGTCAAAATTACAGTTCACGAGTGAGAAACGATTGTCATCCTTAGCTGTTTATTAAAAGAGACTTATTGAGTGAACTTGATCACGACGCTGCGCTGAATGTTTTTTTTATAGAAAGAAAAGGGTTTGTAATAAAATAAATATCATAAAAACTTTTCTAAAGTTTTTAATATTTATCTTATGGTGACATTTTATGGTGACTTAACATTTAATCGAATCGAAGGTTTTCGAATTAGAGAAATTGTACTGTACTTTCCTCTATAAAAAAAAGTCACTTATATTTTACGCTTTTCCCTATACAAAAGTTATCAATAGATTGTAAAATAACGAACTTTTTTTAAAAAGCAAAATGGTTTACACATCCGAGAAAATGAAGTATTAATTCACGTATTTATTTTAACACTATAAAACTCAACATCTTACATGGATTTTTTAAAACAATTGCAATACTCTAAAAACTGCAACTTTACAAATAAAAAATAATTTTCTTATTTATGCCTCATTTTATCACGTTTTTTATCAGTCAAAATAAAATGAAACAACTTAACTAAATAAATATCCATAAAATATAATTAAAATTGTTTAATAAAATATTTACAGTAAAACAAATATTTACAACGATTTATTTCATATACTAAAAGACAAATTAAAAAAAAAAAAATGGTTCCAATAAATAAACGCAATAGAAACGTTATATACAATTATAAATAATTTTATGATATGAAGTTCAATTCAATAAAAAATCTCAAAAAAAAAAATTAAACCTGCAGAATAATTAAAACTCATAACACGATGGTTTTATTATAAGATCGAACAAATTTTTCACGTAAAGAGCATTTAAAACTAAACGAAGGGCGAATCATCTGGACTAAATGGCTGTAATATGTAAAAAAAAAAAAAAGTTATTCATCGTCTGAAGCAACACCTGCTGGTTGAAACTATTTAAAACTCCATGTACACTGTATTTTTCCTCTAGTTAAACATTTACAGCCAACATCATTTAAATCTCATTTCTCTTGTTAACAAAGTTGTTGTCAAGGATGTTAACGATTGTAAACTTTCCTTGAACCGAATTCTTTCATCATCTTGAAGTGAAACTTGTGAATCTATGTATGAAATAAAAAGTCTAACTTAAAGTCTTTTTTTTTGGGAGGAAGAGGAGGGGGATAATAAAGAATAAAAACAGCCCAAGGCCGCAAGGGTATCTAAAACAACCGCTGCAAACCCAAGTTTTAAAGGCTATATGCAGTCTAATTTGAAATATTAGCTATTATTGCAAAAGTTAAGCCATGCAATAATAGTTTATATTTATCTGTTTATAATAATTAATAGTTTAATTGGATGTAGTAAACAAGTATTATATAAATTCTAATATTATATCAGTTACTATAAAACATTACTTCCAATATAAATATTATATCATTTCAATAAGTAAAATAGTTAAAATTTTCATTTAGCAAAACAGTTGTTTCAACTAATAAATAAACTGACAATATCTTTAAAAAGCACATTTGCTGGATTCATATCTTTTGATAACAGTGATTTTTTTACATGTAACTAACCTATGACTGATTTAACATGTGATAAGGTTAAATCATGTAAAATACGTAATTACCATAACTTTCAGGTTGCTGACTAAATGGGACTAACTGCTTATATTATAAAACTTGTTAAGACTAATTTTTTTGTTGATAGTATCCCAGATAGCACTAATATGTTAGCCCAACGTAAACCTTTATCATAAACCTTTATGATAAACCACTAACCAGTAAACTATTTGGTACTTGCTATACACTAAGCATTTGGTAGAAAGTTCTGAAATCATGTCTGAAAAAAAACCTTTCTTTTACTTGTCTGATAATCTGTAACTTACACTTCAAAAATATATTTTTTCAAAAGAATCTAGACTAGACATACTAGTACTTGCATCCTAAAAATATCACAAGCAGAAAAAAATAAAAATCTTTTTAAAAAGTACATTGAATTTTCCACGACTTTAAAGAAAATTTAGAAATTTCATGACTTTTTCCATGACCAAATAAAATTCCATGACATTTCCATGACCAGTGGCCACCCTGTATATTAGTTAAAAAACAAACATTGTAGATACTTTTAACTAGTTTTTTGCATATTATACTGTATAATTTTATAAACCAAGCAATATTACTAGATATTTTATAGAAAATATATATATATATATAAATATGTATAATATTTAAATATATTTTCTATAAAATATCTAGTAATATTGCTTGGTTTATAAAATTATTTATCAATAATTTATTACTAGTGAGAATACTATTTATATTTTAAAAGTATTTATATTTCTAGAAATACTTTAACACATTTAAATAAGCAGAATTCTGCTCATGATGTTCCATTGTGTAGGTTATGCAATTCTCTGTGATAATCTTTGTAAAGTTTAGATTTGTCTAGATTTTTTTTTAAATTATTATTCGAATCAGAATCTATTATTTCAGACGAGAAGTTGTTCCTGTTATTACTAGATTTTGGAAAAATTGATATGTGAAGGTATTTCTGTAAAAATGTTTTTTCAGTTTGAATTTATATTGTCACAAATATTGTCACAATTATATTGTCACAAAATTTATATGTCACATTATATTGTCACAAAAAAAAGACCTTCTTCTGATACATTGATAATTCTTCTCTTCAGATATGGGGGGCAAGATCATTCAAAGTATACAAAGATCATTGAAAATCTTCAAAACAAATCAATTAAAATAATTCATTTCTAATCTAATAGATTTGACTCTAAAATCCTCTTTCAATCTCTCAAAAATTATGAAGCTAAAAGATCTAATATTCCTATTGAATTGCACTTTTGCATCAGACAGTTTGCATAATAACTTACCAATAAGCTTCAATAGTTGAAAAAAGTCATTGCCATAATCTTAGATCAGCATCATGTAACAATGTTGTAATGTCTTTAAAGCAAACACTTATGTATAGCATTAATTGCATTAAATATCAATCATTAAAACATGGAATTATCTTCCCTCTGAAATCAAGACAATGTATCAAAAAAAGGAAGTAGAGCTCTCTTTATCAACAAATTTAAGAAATTTATCTAAGGTAATAATAATAAGTAAAGCTTCTGCTGTGTTATTTATCTCAATAATTGTTTTTTATGTTGTTTTGACCTTATCCATTATACCTGAAAAAGTCAAGTTGTTTTTGCCTCTTTCCTTAAATAGCATGCTATTGCTGATGTTTGTGTTACTGTATTGTTATTGTTCTATTTAGGAACCTGTTATTTATTATTTTTAGTATTATTGCTTTTCTTTTTTTTCTTTTTTTTATTATTATTATTATAATTTTATTATTATTATAATTTTGTTATTATTATAATTTTATTATTATTATAATTTTTAATTATTATTATTCTAATATTACCTGATATTATTATTCATGTATTAGTAATATGTTATATATTTTGTCAAATTTATAATGAATATTTGTCAGTCATCACATTTTTTCATTGTTTCAACTTATAAAGTGAAATAAATGATTGATTGATTCTGTATATTGATAATGGTTTGTAACCCAATTATCTTTATCACGGCTATGCTGAATAAGATCTCCACCTAATCTACATTCCCTTAGTGTTCTTAATTTTATAATGTTTTATAAGATTATTTTTTAAATTTTAGGTGCAAGTTTCGTTGATTTGCTAGTATCATCTCGATTTTGTCTATGTCTTGCTGTAGGTATAGTGAACATGATATGGACATAGGAATGCTGTTTAGAGCTTCTTTATTATGTTTATGTGTAAATACTTAATGTTTTTAAATTTTAGCAATGTCGTCTAATCTGTCAAAAAGTTGGATTATTTCTCATTTAGCTGTCAATTGATGAAAAGCATTCTTGGGGTAAGTTCAGTTAATCATCTTTGGAACAACAAAACACTAGTTTTTCTTGTTCCGGAATATCAAAACATAAATATTGGTTAGTTAATTTTTTTAGTCATGGTTAATAATTTATTATTTGTGCTAATTTTAATGCATAAATACCAATTTGTAATTATTATAACACCTCTCATTGTCTCTTTAGTATGGCAAGTCTTTAGACTTAACTCCAAGAAAATGTATAGAAGTAAAAACCTTACTTCTTCACTCAACACATTTTCAAATAAAGATAGCATTCATTACAAGTGTTTTGAAATTAGTATATATATATATATATATATATATATATATATATATATATATATATATATATATATATATATATATATATATATATATATATATATATACATATATATATATATATATATATATATATATATATATATATATATATATATATATATATATATATATATATATATATATATATATATATAACATCTACTAACAACATTAAAATTGTATTGAGCTTGGTTTTGAAGGCTAACTATTTAGAAGTGACTTGAATCTTTACCAATGAACATTCTAAATACTAATCTGAGCTAGACATAACAGAAAGACAAGCATCAAAGACCCTAATAATGTTTTTTGTATCAAAGATAAAAATTAGATTTACTTGAACTTATTTCGATAAATCTGTGAATCATTTTTATAAATTAGGCAATTTTTTTGTTCTGAAGTTTAAATTGTTCTCATGTTTGTTTTTTTTAGTTGATATTCATTTGCACAATCTATGTAAACAACTGATGGTGAGATTGAGCAAATCATAAAGTTGTGCCTAAGATATGCTTCAGATTGTGATGGTGGAAGGGATGCTCCAGAAAGAGGGGCTAAAAGTATGAAGCTTTCATCAACCCAGGATGAGTGGGAGAACAACCCTGATGAATACGATGCACTGGACTCTACGGTGACTTTTAAAAAAAGTTTAATACAACCCAGTTAGCACACATGCATTAGGTTAACATATGTAAATCCATCCTAAACAAAGGGTGTTTTTTCTGATGTTAATCCAAAATTGATCATTATCATTTGTTTAGTAATAATATCAAAGAAAAGAATCATACCAACGAAATCGAAAACAACTTCCACAGTTACATTAGTCCAAAATATGAAGAAACATCTCAAAAGTTTATTGTTTTTTCAATCTAAAATCAACACTGATCCAATGTGTTGGATCATTCAATGTTGATTTAATGTAAATGTAAAAGTAAAAAAATTCAACATTGATTTAATGTTACTGGATCAATGTTAATCCAATGTATATAACCCAAAGTTGATATAATGTATTCAAATCAATGTTGGTCCAAAGTGCAAAAATATATAACTTGAAAAATAAATCTTTTATGAATCTTGAAATATTAAATCACAATCAAAACAAACATGATGTCTATTGATATTGTATTTTAAGCTGGCTTGTTATGTTTTATGTTGATGGCAACATTGTATTTGTAACCAAAATGATATAAAAACAATGTTGGTCACCGATGTTGTGCCAATGCAACTTTCAACATTGTTCTATTGTTGACCAACATGTGTGCTAGCCAGGAAGCTCACACCCAACATGGCTGCAGAAAAATAATATTTAAATTGTTACTGGAATAGTAAAATTTTTTATAAAGAAGATAACTAAAAAAATAAAAAAGGATTTAAAATAAGACTTAAAAAGTTGCATTATGATATGCATATACAATATGCACTATATAAATCAGAAAAACACAATGAAGAGAAAGAATTATACACTAATTTAGGCAGAAAAAATTAGACAAATAAAAGTTTTAAGAGATCAACCAGAATAGAGGTATGGGACTTGACTAAATAATCAGTCCCACAAAAAAACTTCAGTTTTTGTAAAGAAAATAAGAGGTGTTATTTCAAATAATGACCATTAAATTATGATTTAAACTCAATAATAATGATTTTTTTATCATTATCATCTTTATGATCATCATGATCATAAACATCATCATCATCATCGTTATTGCCATTATAATCATCATGATCATAATCAACAGCATTGTCAATATAACCATCATCACAATCATGATCATCAATCATTATTATTATTATCATGCAAACAAATATACCATTATCTCCATGATCTTCCAATGTTTCCATCATGTAATCTTCCCATATTGTGAATATTTGTTGAACAAAGTCTCTATGATCTTTACAACGTGGCAAAAGCTTTCCAAGATGTTGCATTAAAGCTACATACCACTCTTGTTCTTTCTTCAACTGCACTGCAGTTAAGTTTGATCGACTACAATACTAAAAATTAAATTAAGAAAACCAAATGAATAAAAATAAGTAACTCAATAACATAAGTTAGTACTAAAAACTTTGAATTTTTTTTCTTGACTCTTTTTTCAAAACTATTAAAAAGCAAACCATGACATATAAGAACGCTTTATAAAAAAAACAAAAATAATGAAAATAAAAAAGAGGAGGGGACAAAACTACATATATACTACATAATAAGCACTTTGCCACTGCACCATACTACTATCATTTGGATATTGAAAAAAAAACAACCTTTTTTGAATACATTAATAACATGTGAATGAAATAATTCAAATTTAATCCAAGAGTAAAACTTCTTTGCCTTTTTTTTTTTTCCTTTTTGCATTTGAAATTCATGAATTTAATAAACAAAAAATTAAAGTTCAGCCTTTAGTGTAAATATGTATAGTAAAATAATTATATAACATTTTTATTAACACAGTTTTAGCCAGCCTTAAAGCACCTCATTATACACAGTATTCCTAACCGCTTATAAAACTTTAGTTTACAATTTAAAAGTAACAACAAATATAAAAGAAAAAAGGTTAAACATAAACTTACACATAGTTGCACACAGTTATACATTAAAATTTAAAACTTTTTATCATTTCAAAGTTCTGATAAATTTTATGCTAGGTGCAATTTATGTATGTACATTGACAATATTTCGAACTATTTTTTTTTTAAAAGCACATTGAAAAATTTATTTGGCTATGTACAAATATTTTTATGCGTGATTATTTAAGTGTTTTTATCTGAATTTCAAAACTTCAAAAAATTTGTCTTATTTCAGAAGTCAGACAAAATATTTTCTGGTATGTACAGTAAACTTTGTGTACTGCTGAGAGCTAGACAAAATGTTTTTAGAAATCAATTTGTTTAATACTCTCAGAATGTTCTTCTCAATCAAATATATAAACATCATTTGTTTAACTGGTAAATTTTATAGTTAAAAAACTCTTTACTACATTGACTTTCAGTTCATCATTAGTACGCAACTTCCAGAAAACCAGAAAAAATATTGCATAAAAAACCCACAGATGATTGGAAAATGATAAGCGTAGCCTTGCATCCCTTTTTGAGTAACTCGTTTGCTCATTATAAAGAGTTGAACCCATGCTTATAACTTTATACCAACCATTTGTATTAAAGTACACTTGAAAACTTCACATAACATAATGTTTGTACATAAACAAATGAATTTCACTGTTATGATTAATTCCTTGCTAGTATGTCTTACTTTGGTGTCACCCCTTTAGATGGTGTCATGTATTATTTACATGCAACACTTTATCCTTACACCCCCTCATCAAATGACATCAACTTTACTTAGATTAAAAAACAATATAAATTTCTTACATAACCAAAATAATATTTTAAAAAAGAACTCTATCTATTTTTCATTCCTTATCAATTACTTAAGTGCTTACCAAAATATTCTTTCAATTTGCTATCAATAGAATTTTCCTTGCAATACCAAGGAAAGAATAAACTTGACCATAACACCCACTATGTAACAGTAGCGCAATACCAAAGCATCTCTCTCTCTCTCTCTCTCTCTCTCTCTATATATATATATATATATATATATATATATATATATATATATATATATATATATATATATATATATATATATATATATATATATATATATATATATATATATATATATATATATATATATATATATATATATATATATATATATATATATATATAGTGTGTGTGTGTATATATATATACATGTGTGTGTGTGTATATATATATATATAAATATATATATATATATATATATATATATATATATATATATATATATATATATATATATATATATATATATATATATATATATATTTATATATATATGTGTGTGTGTGTGTATATATATACATGTGTGTGTGTGTGTGTGTGTGTGTGTGTGTGTGTGGGTGTGTGTGTGTATATATATATATATATATATATATATATATATATTTATGTATACATTCTAAAAACAATCCATTAGAAAAAGCAACGTATTGCTTATTTCCATTAAATTAACAAAGTTATTTGTCATTAAATATTACAAAATTAATGAAATAAATATTCAAACCTGTTGAAAAACCACTGAACTTTTTATTAAAAAAGGTTTTCATAAAAAATTATGAAGTGCTTCCTCTGTAGATTATATTTTTAAATTTTATTTGTTTGATTTAGATTATGATTAAGTTTTGAAAGACGTTTTTCTTAAACCACATTTATTTCGTAGATGAAAGGTTTGTTGCAGTAAATTTAATTTGTCATTTTTTAAATAGCTTCACATTTCAACTAAATGGAAAGCTATTTAAAAAAAGCGTTATTTAAATTGTGTTTATCTATTTGCTTTTTTTACTAAATTTTAGTAAAGAAAGCAAAAGGATAAACACAGTTTAACTTACACTCTGTTTGTAATTTCGAAGGTTGTTAAATTTATTTTAAATTTTCTGTATAAAGAATTTATTTTTAATTTTTTTATATGACAAACTAAAGGGTTAGTTGAACCATTGTCTTTATAATTAAGACTATATGACTTGTATATATTCTTGTATAATTTTCTATTTTAAATGTGTAGTAACTTACAATTTAAATATAAATCAGTTGTAAAATTAAAAATGTTAACATTTCTTTTGATGGGTATCATTATTTAGGTTAGTTGCAGCTATGTTTACATAGAGCTAGTTTATATGCTTTTATAATTTGCAATTTTAGACACGTGGCATGCAATATCACATTGCAAGTTTCATCAGTTGTAAAATAAATCAGTTGTAAAATGTTTACTTGCATTTTTTAAAGGTGTTTATTTAGGCTAGTTACAGCCAAGTCTATGGATTGTTTTAATTTGTATATTTAAATTTGCATATGCTTTTATGATTTTCTATATTAGACACATGTCATGCTATATCACACTGTAAGTTGAAATTAGTTGTAAAACTAAAATGAAAATTAAAAATGAAACCTAAATTCCTTACTTTCAAAACTTTAGATTTCATGTTATTAAATGCGGTAGTGGTGTAGTGGTAGAGCGCTCGCTTCATAAACGAGTGGTTCCGAGTTTGATCCCCACCACGTCCCTGGTAGTACCGCGCTCAACTTGTTTCTCTGCGCAGACCCCTTGTTCGTCAAGGTTCATGTTTCGGAGTTATAGAGTTGAGAGAGGGTTATAGCTACAAAATAAGTAGCCTCCTCGTCTGTAGTGGCCTTTTCGGCCTTGAGGAAGTGAAGTATAAAAAAAAAAAAAAAAAAAAAAAAAAAAACTATTATTTTTTTTTACTAGCAATTTTTTAATGTTAGTTGCAACTAATTTTATATATTGCATGTTTATATTTGAATCAAACTCGCTACATTAGACATGTGGTATTTAGATATAAGGTATCAAATTTAAATTCTAATATTAATACTAATAACGTGTTTATTATTATTAAATAAAAAGGTAAGAGCCTTTTTTTTTTTGTAAGGCATTTAATTTTTGTTTAACACATTGAAATGTAGAACTAATAAAATAACATAACTTTTATTAGCAATTTAGAAATAAAGAACTAGTAACAAATGTTTCTTACAGGGTTATTAGTAAAAATTTATTTCCATTTTGTATTATGGTATATCATTTATATTCAATGTGTTCTTTATTATGTTTTAAGGTTTATTTATCTTTAAATAGTTGATAAAAGGTTGCTGGAATAGAAATGTGCACACACATGAATTTACAACAGAATTAAAAATTGAAACCTAGTATAGTAACAATTGTATACAATTGTGTTTTTTATATAAATGTTTTTTGACATTGAATATAATAACTGTATTAATAAAATATATATTAAGAAACTTTTTAAATTTTATTGAAGTTTTTTAATTTTTATTGTAATTGAAAACTTTTATATTGAATTAAATTATTATTTTACTAAAGCAGCAAAAGCCTAACGTAACAATTCCTTTATTCTAACAAATTGTTTGTTACGCAAACGGAATAAATATGTAATTTCAACAGACTAATATCAACAAACTTCAAACTGTTAAAATTTTAATCTGTTAACACAACAGAAAACCCGTTGGTGCAATAGCGACAGATCTAGTTCGTTGTATATAATGGATTTTTTCTTAGAGTGTATGTGTATATATATATATATATATATATATATATATATATATATATATATATATATATATATATATATATATATATGTTTATATATATACATATATATATATATATATATATATATATATATATATATATATATATATATATATATATATATATACATATATATATGTTTATATGTATATTAGTGATGTACCGATTAATTGGCATTGGCTTAATCAGTTAAACGGTTCTTTTATATTTTAAATAAAATGATTAAAATAAAAACGGCAAATTAAACATTTTAATTCAATTTTAAATGAAATGATTAAAATAAAAAAAGCAAAACAAACGCTTCATTTAAACTTTAAAATAAATAAATTAAAAAGGTAAAACAATGGTTTTATTTCAATTCTAAATAAAATTATTAAAATAAAAACAACAAAACGAACCTTTAAAAAACATGTGTGTATACATATGTTGTATTCAACAGTTTTTATCTAAGTACTTAATTAAAGGACTAGCTGAGGTATTTACAGTTTTAAACAGATTACTTGTATGCAAGGCTTGCTAATATTAGTTTGATATTCTCTAACTTAGTAAAATAGTTAAACTTTTCTATAAATTAGTATTGAAATTTTTGTTTGTTTACAACAACAACAACCAGCTATTTATTTTCTGTAAATCATTTTTACAATAAATGACTTACAGAAAATAAATACCATAAACACATAGATTAAAGCAGATATAACATACATTAAAAATAAACATGTAGAAATCATGATTTCCAGGTTATAGTAAAAAAAAAAAAAGAAACGAACAAAAAGTACTGATGATAATTGTAGAAATAACAAAAAGAAAATTAAAACTATTTGATTCCTCATTCATTTATGAATGTGGAATTTAATAGTTCAGAAAGAAGTTTGAAAATTCATAGTTAAAATCTATAAGAATGTTTGTGGGAATGCTGTTTTTGGATTCGACTTAGATATAAGAAATGAAATTTCAGGAATATTTGTTGCAGATAATAATAAACTGTAAATGTAAATTTGGATATTTAAGATACTTTTGATAGTTAATGTAAGACAAATGAAAATTGGATTTGAGTTTATGAGCAACATTTTTAAAAAAAGTGTTGAATGATTCAGAGATTAGTTGGGTCAGTTATATAAGTTTCATTTTCTTGCAAACAGTTGTGGAATGATTTATTAAAAATTTTTGACATTAATTAGAATGTTAATGCGTTTCCAAAGTTTGTAAAGATTTCCATATTTTTTTTAATGGATTTTTTTATTAAGGTTAATTAATGTAATTATCATATATTTAAATCTCTAAAAAATACTTTTAAACTTGTTTATATTCATAAGATCTTTAGATCTTAACATTTTTATTTGGAAAAGATTGTGCACTTGATTTGATTTTTATAATTTCTTTTGTAATCTGTAATTGTAACCTAAGGCTGGATAGTTCAGTTGGGTAGAGCATCAAACGAAAAGTTAAAACCCTGACTGTTGTACAATAAAAGTTTAAATCTCACCACCGCCAACTCATCGCTTGAGTAGTACTTTGATATGCAAAAACGTTGGTCAATAACGAACGCTACTTTGGATTAGTCTTAATGACTATTTGTGGCTATTACTATGTTAAGCCAATATCTCTTATATCTTTGGATATAAGAGCATTGTATAGAAAAATACAGCATGAAAATTCAAATAAATAAATGAACAAAAATCTATGGTTTGAATCGACGTTTGAAGTTTTTGATACTTGTTTTTTTAAGTAGGGCATAGCGATCTCAAATCAATGTTGTTTCAGTAATAAATTTGGAAACATGAGTTAGTACCATTGGACTTTATAACATCATCCCAGTCAACTTTTAATAAATCAGATTTAAAGAACTTTTGTATTAAAGTTTTTAAAACTCCTGCTATATAAATTGTGTTGGCGAGGTATAAATAATTTATTGAAATTGGGACAAATACAAAATTGAGGTAAGTGATCAGAAACAGAAGTTGCCAAATTTCCTGAAATAATTTCATTAGTTGTTAAATTAGAAAAAATATTTTTAATAATTGTAGCAAAGTGATCAGTAATTCTAGTCAGCAAATTATAAAAGGACGAATATTATAAAAAGATAATAAGTTTAAAAAATCAGACGTCAAAATGTCATTATTTGATTGTATCAGATTAATATTATAATCACCACGTATGAAAACAGGCTTATTTTTAGCAGATATTTTTTGAAGTAGGACATGATATTATTAAAAATATTGATATCCATGGAAGGGTGTCAAAAAAAGCAACCAACAATATTAGACTTTTTAGTCAAAGTTAAGCGTACATAATTTGCTTATATCGTAATATTTACTAACTATGTCTAATGAAGAAATGTCATCATCGGAATCTAAAACACGAGAAAATATTGAACATAATTATTAATTTAATTAGAGACTTTATTTAAACAAAAAGATGGGAAAAGGTTAGTAGAAAGAGGTAAATCATCAGTTTTAAAAACTTTATCAGAAGAAAATAACAATTTAAATTCATTATCTGGTACATCTGTCAATGGAAAGACACTTTTATATGTATCATTGTAGTAAACTGTACATATAATTATTAAACCTGTCACATTTTGTATGAGTCCAAAGCAAACAAATATTACATAGAATAATAAATAGAATACACAGCATATAGTTGGAATATAAGTTAGTATTGCAAATAAAAAAATAAAAAAAACATTACTTATACCTGCCACATATAGTACATGATATAAGAAAGCTCTGACAATCTTCCATTTATGGCCTTGTTTCCCAAAACTTCGCAACACATAGAATCTCCACATAACTTTAGAAATATAGCAACATTTTCTATATCCCACTCAGTAGAAATCACTAAAATAAAACTAGATTAAAATAAATGTAAAAAAAAAAAAAAAAATACTTTAAAAAATTTAAAGAATATTGTATTTTAATTTATAGTTTTACTATTTGTTAAATATTTTTTTATAACACAATCTAATCAATGAATCAGATATTTCAAAAAACATTTACCAGTGATTTCATCAAAAAGACTGATGATATCATCAGAACTCCAAAGTCCTCGAACATCTGACTGAAAAATTTGAAATGCATTTGAAAGTTCCATTAAATCTTGAGAAATTGAAGTAGAAGTCATTGCCATTTGAGCCCATAATATATTTTCTATAAAAAGAATAACAAAGTAAAAAGTTTCTCCTGACATTTCTACTTTTGCTTAATCAAAATAACAATCAAATAACATGTTATCAAAATCTAATAAACTTTATAATTCACAAATGGAACACTTCTCATTAAAATTGCTCCTTTTAAAATTGCTCATAGAGGTAGGCATCAGGTCGGCAAAAATTATTTGATACAAAGGTCTGACCATAAAACAAAGAAACAAGGTCGGCAATTTTTTGCCGACCTCAAACACTTTCAGGTCGGCAGTTAGGTCGGCATTACCGAATGCTGACCCTAATTCCGAGGGTTATTTGATTTAAGTGATACTTGTCAAAAGGGAGATTTATATGCAATTAAATTTTTATTCTAGTTAATAAGCTTTTGGATATATGAAAGATGGCTATTAAGTTTAATCAATTGTCATATTTTCGAAACAATTTTTCACGCATATGCAAAGTGCACGCAAATTATTGATTTTTAATATGTAATGATGTATAATGCAATGTAAACTGTTGTTCAACAATGCAAAACTTTTTTTTTTAAATTTAGTTTGTTAAAATTATTTACTCATAAAATATATGTAAAACTTGAAGAAATTAAAATAAAAGGGACTAAAGAAATAAATCGCAAAATGACAACTCATTAATATTTATATATTAATTTTTATATTTGTATAAATGGATTCAAAAATTGCTAGAATTTTTTAATTTATGGCCTTCCAAATGTCTAATACCAATCGCGTCAATCCGATTTTTGAAATGTTTTTGGGGCAAAAAGTCTTCAATTAACTGGCCATCAAGCTTTATACGCATAATATCTTCTAATTTAATGAAGTTCACAAAATATTTTTTTGTAAGTTCATACAAGTAAAACTGCGTTCGCAACTTGCCTTTGAAGCGCTGAAAGTTAGCATAATCTCTAACGCAACATTTATACTTGCCAATTCAGGTTCATTTTCCAACAAGATATCTTTATAAATGCTTAAAAGTGAATTTGTCTTTGGTTTATAGACTTTCTCCCTGAATAAAGGCCACTGCATTACACATAAGTTAGAAGTTTCTCTGCTTATCATATTATTGCTCTTATAAAAATTGCAAACACTTTTTATTTCATAAAACCCCCATTTTTTTATCTCTGTTACGGATTTTGATCAGTTTCGACAATCAAAGATTGTGGCTAAAGATTTTAATGACTCTAGATTGAAATCAGGGCGGAATTGCCTGCCTATATGTATTCTTTTGCTCCGTCAACAATTTTAATAAAATATTTTTTATTAAATATAATAATGTTGTTAGTGATTTACCAATATCTTGAATAAAATGTAAATAAAATAAAAATTGTGGGTCTTTTATGAAACACAAATATCCTTTAGCTTTCTATGCAGTTTCGTCTTTTTCGTTTGTCGTGCTTTAGAAATCATAAATAATAACTTTATAGTCAGATTCAAGCAACCTTAACGCCCTTTACCGGCTAGTTAACCAACGAATATTTTTCAATCTCCCAAGCTGTTTAAACTCTTCATCTAAAAAAGAAGCTATATCTTTCAGTTCCTTTCTTCACTGCAATGAATAATAGTAAAAACTATTGAGTCTAACACAGAAAGTTCTAACCTCTGTGCCACACAGTGGGTATATATTATACTCGGGCTTTTATTTCGCATTTTAGTTTGAACACCAGGTTTATTGCCAGACATTACAGATGCACCATCAAAGTTAACATTTACAGTTTTTGCATAGATATTGTTTAAATACAAATCTTGATTTATTTTGTCTGTTGTTAAACTTTTCAAAACAAATTCTATTGCATTTAATATACCATCGGCATCAACTGTCAGTGGTGAGTTAATACCAGCAAATATAGCTATTGGATTATCATTTTTAACAAACCTTAAAAAACTGTTCTTGTTCACTAAAACTCTTATCAGTGGAACCGTCAGATAAAAATGCAATAAAATGAGCATTTGACGTCTAAACTTAATTTGCGCTTTAAGTCAGAAGAAATCGAAGAAAAAAAGTTTTTGCAAGATTTGTCACTTAAGTAGTTCTTGCCCAACTTAATTCCATTTAGCTTTTGTAGCTTGCACAGCTGAGGAATTTTTTTAAATGCAAGATCATCTTTAACAACAAAATACAATATCTGAAAAAGTCTGTTCAATTCTTCTTGGTTATTTTCAGTAGTTCTAAAATTGGTGTCGATACAGTTTTCTCAAGACTTGAAGCTATATTGTAAAGGTTCTCTCGATATTTAGAAATACAAGCTTTATGCCTATCATCTTTATTGTGGCATAACAAATATGTTCTTTTCCAAAATTTACATCTTATTGTTACTGAATTGGTTGCATTGGTAATATTTGGATACTTTTGGAAAACCCAGCAAGAGAAACACTCATTTGATTTGTCAATATGAATCCAGCTGAGTTGTTGCCTGTATTTACGGTGTTCCAAAACATAAATTCAATATCTTTTGGCCATATATCCAATTTTCCCAAAGTCATAGCACAATCCAAGTCATTGCACTTTTTTTTCGCATGTTTAGTTTCTGTCTCTTCTTCTCCTTTACGTTTAATGCTACGCTCCTCTGTACCATCTTTCTTTAACATCGAAAAGATGCTTAGTTGTTTTGACATTTTTTTAAAAACTTTAAAAATAATAGTAAATTAAGTATTTAATAATAAGTTAATAAAAATATCATTTTATTGGTGTTGTTAAACGCACAATAAAAAAATTAAAATTATAATAAACATAATATTAATAACTTTATATATTCTATTAGATAATGTATTTTTTAGCAAAACTTGAAGATTATTTTTTTAAACTTTTGTTTAAGTTTTTTTAAACTACAAACTAACATTACTTTACTTTAAGGAAAAGGAAAATAAGATATTTTTTAATAACAAGTTTTGATAATAACATCTTAATTCCGAAATACTATTTTTTTTTTCAGATTTAGTAAAAAATAGTAAAAATACATCAGGCTTCAGGGTACATTTATTAGACTTTTTATAACTTTCCAAGTTTCACAAAGATTTTTTACATTTTCTGAAAAGAATTTTTTGAAATGTATTTTTTTACTCAGTTTTATTAGATTAATTATGGTATATTTATTTTGTTTAAAGATAGTTTTTAGTTTAATTATATTTGTTGGATCTTTTATCCTTAACATTTTCCCTTGAATAAGATTTCGAATTTGAATTGATTCTATTATTCCTTTAGTAATCTATGGTTTGCATTGATGCTTGTAGCTCTTAATACTAATTTTTTTGAGTGGCACATTTAACAGCAATGTTGTTTCAGAAATAAATGCTCCAAAACCAGGCTTGGTCGGGAAGCGGGTGCAATCGCACTCGATAACTGACTACGGAAATAATATTTAGTTGCAAAAAACCAACCAGATTTTTTAGTTGTTTTGAGAACATTCAAGTTTATGTATGTTTCCTTGTTTGTCTGCAAAATAATAAGTTCATTTTATTGTAAATTTTAAAATATTTTGTTTTACGGGCTTACATGGAAACATACATAAACTTAAATGTTTTAAAACATCTTAGTGCATAAAAATAAAAAAGTAATATTTGCGAAAACAAAAATCCACGAACAACTAATTCTATTAGTTTAAAAAATACTAACCGAAATTTCTAGAATATTCAAAAAATACTAACCGAATGTCCTGAGTATTCTGTTGAAATATTTAAAAAAATTGTATTATTTGAACTTTGTTACGTTTGCGTTGAGATTTCTATCAAACAAACTATTATTACGTTTGCGTTGAGATATACTATCAAACAAACTATTATTTTAATTCTTGAAACCACATCTACAAAACTATAAATATTTTAAACTAACATTTGTTTACAATAATAAATGTTTTAAATTTATATTTATTAACTTGTCAACGTTTTGTAAATATATTATAGATTTTATTAGTATATTCTAATTTTTTATATATAAGGGATGTATTTTTTATGTATGTAATGTATTTTTATATATGTAATATATTGAAATTATAAAGCCCACTCACTAAACATCATCAGCGGTATTGTGAAACAGTTCCGCTTCCTCCTCACATAGTAATTTAACGTTTTTAGTTAATTTCTATCTAGCTAATTGAATTTCTACAGTAACTCAATGATTTAATTATTTTATTTGTTTATCTTACTAAGAAGAATTGTTTTAAATGTGTTAAACTTTTTAAACTACGCAAAGCATAAAACAGTTATTAAAAAAACTTTTTTTATTTATAAATAAATCATCGTTAGTTTTATTGGTTGAATCTTGTTGGACTTTTCAGGGCCGGGGGCTGCATTACTTTGGCGGCCTTTTTTATGTGCCACAGCATAAAAATGACAAAAAAAAAAAAGAACCGAATAGTCCTCTTGACTATTTCCCCTAAAATTGTGAGTCCCAGGGCTAGAGCCCTACTACCCCCACTCCACCTCCTTAATCCAGCACTGGAAATAAGACATAAGTATATAAAAAAAAATTATATATACTCTTTGATAAATTGAAGAACATTTGTTTCTTTATAGTTGTTACTGTATATAAAAAATGTCGCTTATTTTTATAAAAAAAATTATAAAAGAGCGACGTTTCAAAAATAACTGCTTTAATAAATTTATTTTGCTTAAAGTTTTTTCGCGTTAAAAGCTATTTTTCTTTTTTTAACTGTCTCTCATCAGTCCAGTTAATCTTGCTGCGCTTTTTTTTTTTTTTTTTTAAATGTACTCCAAATGACTAAAAAATCTGGCCAGTTTTTTGCAACTAAATGTTATTTACGTGGTCAGAGTGCGATCACACCCGCTTCCCAACTAAGCCTGCAAAACTAGAGTTAACTTTGTTTTTAATGGTAATGTCATTCCAATCAACTTTTAATAATTCAGATTAAAATGATTTTTTATTATAACTTTCAAAGTCCCAGAAATAGAAGTTGTTAGATTTCTTGATCAGAAATAGAAGTTGTTAGATTTCTTGAAAGAATTTTATTAGTGGTTACATTTGAAAAGATATTGTCAATGGTTGTAGCAGAATGATCAGTAACTCTCGCTGGTAGCATAATAAATGGGTGAATATTATAAGAAGCAAGTAAGTTTAAAAACTCAGAAGTTGCAAAGTCAGAGTTTAACTGGATCAGATCCATGTTAAAATTGCCAAGTAGAAAGACAGGTTTATTATTGAAGTCGTTTACATCCATGCCGGGGTATCTATATATGCAACCAACAATGACATTTGATTTTTTGGGAAAAATTATTTCAACATTAATTTCAAAATTAATCATTTAATTAAGCTGTTTTTTGTACCAGATTTGACGATTATTAAAATGTGTCATAATTTTTAGCAAACAGAAACCTAGTTGAAAAAATTTTAATTTTGTTCTAATTATTTCAATCATTAACCAATATATATATATATATATATATATATATATATATATATATATATATATATATATATATATATATATATATATATATATATATATATATATATATATATATATATATATATATATATATATATATATATATATATATATATATATATATATATATATATATATATATATATATATATATATATATATATATATATATATATTAAAATACACACACAAACAAACACAGACAAAATTTTAGGACATAATATATTATAAATGAAAACAGAAATAACATAAAAAAAATAAATAAAAGTAAAAATAATATATTAATAACTAAATTAAAGATAAAAATAATATATTTAACAATAATATACATATGTAATAATGTATAATTGTAATAAATTAAAACAATCAATAAATAAGATACAACAAAATCAAGTTAAATAAAAATTATATTTAATCAAACTCTTCTTTTTCTTTTTTAATAGATAATTTTTACTTCACTTTTTTTACTTCTTTTTTTTTGTGATTTTTATTGATTATTTTGAATTGTTTAAATCTTTTTCGAATTCAAAATTCTTCTGTTAACTAGTAAACGTTTATTCTTTATTTTTGGTTTCTTTATTGAAAGTTGTATTTAAATTGAGTAGAAATTTATATGTACTTTTTCTTTTCTTTTTTTTTTAATTTATTTTTATTTATTTTCTATTTGTTCATAAAATTATTTATTTTACTTTATTTAGTTTAGATTAAATTAAATATCTTCTCTTTTTTTTTATATTTAAGTTTCTTTTACTGTTCTGTTAGAAAAAAAACATCTGCCATCCCTGAAGATGTTACAAAGTAAAATTTTGTATAAATAGTTTTTATTAGCTAAAGAGGTCTGTCAATTTTTGATCTATTTTTTGCATGAAAAATCTACCAAAAATCTATTATTCAAATAGTGTTTTTCAATTTTAACTAAAAAGTTTACCTCCATCTGGTTCAGTTGGACCAAATAAGATAAACATGAGTCTTGCTTGGAAATAAATAGGATACGGTTTTAATATTTGTGCTAGCCAAAATGACTTGTCGGCCAAAGTTGATTTATTAAGAAATATCTCCTTGCAAAAGACTCGAACATATCTGAAATGATAAAATTTCATTAATAAATATCTCTGTGGAAAAAAAATATATATATATTATTATTATTGAGATAATTTCTACACTGATATATAAATTTGATGTATAGTATATCTATATTGAGAATCTGTACAGACCAGTAATCAATACTCAACAGATGCAAAAAAAAAGTGTAAACATTTTAAAAAATTTTAACTTTACTACCTTTCATAACCAGATAAACTAGCTGGTTTTGATTTCATAACATGTCCAATTCTTTCCTCAAGTAGAGATGCCCCTTGAATCATAAAATAAAATATTCCGAAAATCATATGATCCAAAAATCAAATGAACGAAATCTTTTTTATAAAAAAAAAACCTTTTATAGCTTGAAATGCTTTTACTTTTTCATCATCTTCCCAACCAGCAATAAAAGCATGCAAAAATATGCCATAACAGCTATAGGCAAGGTCACTCCCTAGTTCAGTGCATATTTTAACATGCGAATCACGCAGCTGAATAATCAAAAATAGTTTAACACAATTTAATATGAAAAAGATGATTTGCTCACACACATACAACAAAAGCAAACAATTTTTTTATTTAACAAATGATTATTTATTTAAATTTTATTAAACTATTTTTCAAAATGCAACTCTTTTTAAAATGACTGATCAAGATATACCTGATCAAGAATTTTTCCAACTTGAGAAAGTCTCTCTCTTGTAGAAAACAAACAAGTAGATCTTTTCAGCATAATACCTAAATTGGAAAAAAAAAAAAAAAAGTAAAAACAGTAAAACTAAAAGAATTATAAAACTAAGCAATTATAGTTAAAAAAAAGTTTAACCATAATTAGTAAATACTAGGTATAAGAATTTCTATAACCCAAATTTGGCAAATTTTGTAAAAAAAAAAAAAAAAGAATTTCAATTAATTTTAAAATACTGTTAGAGATCAAATTTAAAATATATTTTCTTTTTTCACTCAAAGTATTTTAAAATTTTCATTTTTTGGCAAGTTTTAATATTATTAGTGAGAAAGAAGTAAACAAACATTAAAAATTAATCTGCATTACTTTAATGCAAACGAATGCTTTTTCAAGATAAAATTGTGTTTAACCCTTAATATTTAAAACAATTTACAATGATTATGGTTATTACACACATATTATCAAAAAAGCTTTTAGACAAAGTTTTCATTAAAAATAAACTTGATTTGCATTTAAAAGTTTAAAAGGTAGAGACATTTAGATATTAGGTTTAAAATCTTTGTCACTATAATGACAGAAGTTTCCAGGAGTCATTAATATTTAATAATTTTGTAAATTCTTAAGTTGCAAAACAATAAAAGTGCAAGGACCAATAATAATGGTCCTTAATGTAGACATATAACTATATGAATTATAACAATGTAAAAATTATTGCATACGAAAAAATTATT
>NC_061161.1:18624280-18684280 GCF_022113875.1 Hydra vulgaris
GTGAATAACCAAAATAAGATCAGACAGTACACATTTAGCAATATAAAAACCATAATTTTCTCTAGCAACAAATTGTTTTTTAATTAAAATAAAAAATTTATCATAGCTAATATTTTGGATTAAATTTAAAAAACCTAATCTCTGCCTCTTTGTCTTGTTATCAACATTTGTCTCTCGGTTTTCCATGACATATATGAATTGGATTCTGAAAAACGGATAATGTTAAAAATGAATTTATATTATGGACATTTTGCTTAACTTCTGGTTACTTTTCGTCGCGAAGATTGTAAACAAACCGAAACACAATAATTTCACTTTAAACTTGATTTTTCGAAATTTCGCGCCAATGTATTGTTTATATTCCCAGACCTTTTTTAACGAAAAGGTCACGTGATCTGAATTTTCAATCAGAAATGGCGCAAGGTTTCTTAAGACTAGGCGAAGGATTTTTATGCACAGCGTAATTCTGTGCTAGCACATCGCAAATATATATTCGTTTTTATACTGTACATAACCTCGCTTACAAAAATAAAAATGCCTGCTGTTAAAGGTGAAGGAATGCGAGGGCTTCAAGTTTTTATCTCAGACATTAGAGCATGTAAGTTGTGTGCGTCTATGTTTCGACTGAAATCATAGTTAATATTCTGCAAATAAATTTCTGCAGTAAATAATCTGCCTGAATATTGCCTAAAATGCCATAATAAGTAGAATAAAGACTTCTAGCATAGTCCTACAGAATAAAACTCTAATAAACAAATTTAAAGAGGTTTTAGACGTAAACAAAAATTAACCAGCATGTAATATTATTCATACTTTTCACCTAAAGTGAACAATATTAAGTAAATTATTGTTTATAAACGTAGCTAATTTAATATATCCTAGCTTTTAATTTCATATATCTAATATAAACGTGGTTTTAAATTTAATGTAACAGGTTTAATATTTTTTACCATTATTTAATTTTCAATGATAATAAAAAGTTTTGATAATACATAAAATGATAACTAAAATTTTTTTTTTTGCATAGGTTAAAACCTTTGCAAAAACATATAAAAATTTATTTTTCCTATATTTGTTACCAACATATTACAAGAAGAATTCTGTTTAAATAAAATGTTAAAAGTCAACTTTAAAATTATTAGATATCAGTTCATATATATGATTGCCATCTACCTGTATTTCTGTAAAATATTACATAGCAACTGATATTAATCTTAAAATTGCCTTTGTTAAATTGAGAAGCAATTCTACCGAATGAACTGACCTGTTGACATGAACATGTTCTACTAAGACATTCTTTTTTTATTTATTAATAAAATAGAATATGTTCATCTATTAAAGTAAAATGAAAACAATCAAATAAACAAAAAAAAAACATTTTTTGCATATTGAATTTTTGAACATTGTATTTTTCTGTCAAGAATGGCACTTTTTTTATCATTGTTTATTATTATGAAATTTTACTGTTTTTTCATACCCATGTTTTTTTTACTAATTTTATTTCCAAACTGTACATGTTATTGTTAATGTTATTATTTAATAGTTGATATTTAACCTTTTTTTTTTTTTTTTTTTTTTTACAAAAAAGTTCATAAGTTTAATATTTTATGAAATAAAACCTATGTGAGTTTATGTTATAATATATAAAATTAGTTTTAATATTTTGATTTTAGGTAAATCAAAGGAAGCAGAGATGAAGAGAATAAATAAAGAGCTAGCAAATATTAGATCAAAATTTAAAGGTTATTTTCATTTTATTTATCTAATTCTAAATAAAAATAATGAATTTTTCCCACCCCATCCTGAGTTTGTTAATATCCCCTCCCCTGTTAATTAAATTTTACTCAAGGATGTGCAGTCCCAAAAAAAAACTTTTTTGCAAACCCGGCCCCAGGAAAATTATAAGATTTAGCAAGGATTGATAGCCTGGGCTAGAAAAAATTTGTTACTCAAAATATTATAATTTTATGCTTACATTTACTATTTATTAATTACTGACATACATGTATATATTTTTAAACTCTAATTTACTTCTAACAAGATTGTAAGCAACCATTATTAGGTTATGAGTTACTTTAAAATAGAGAATAAAGTAAAATACAGGAAATGTGTAAATGAAGGCTTGAAAAATTGTTAGTTGTATAAAAAAGAAAAATATGAAGATTGGTAAGACAGTCTTCTCCGTTTAGCCGGCGCTTTTGCACTGAAGTCTTTTTGCAACTTTGCCAAGCACATAAAAAAGCATAATTAATAAAAGTTTTTGTAGCATGAAGGGACAGATACAGTAAAATGATGCAACTTGTTGAATAAATATCCAAGCAAGAAAGAGTAAATAAATGAGTTTTGTTGTCATACAAAAATTGTGGATTTTAAGTCCAGAATTAAAATCCATAAGCCATAAGAGAGATCAAATTTAAAATTGGCTGCTTGTTCTAAGTTATTAAAAAGTGAAGATTTTTTGTCAAAACAAGAGTATAAAGTTGAGTCATCAGCAAATAGAGCCACTTTAGATTTTATGAAGATCGTTATTGTAGATAAGAAATAATACAGGAGTAAAGATAGAACCTTGTGGTACTCTTAAAGTTACAAACCCATGAATTAGAGATTAAAAGTTACACTTACTTAAGTTAATGACACTGTTGAGGACTAACCAAAAGTCTCTAGAATTTAACATCTGAGATGTGATACAAGATTTAGTAAGCTGAGAATACCAGAGTTTAACATCAAACAGGACTTTTTTACATTGGCTTCTTGCAATAATAAAAGGAAACTTGTTCCTTATGAGAGATGTTGTTGTAAAAACGATTAAAAAAATGATTTAAGTTGAAAAATGTGGAGTAGAATGAGGCTTGACTTAAAAAGAAGAAAAGTAACAAAAGCTTGCGAACTTTTATTCCAGAAGGAATAAAAGCTTCTAAGATGCATTTTATGCATACATATTATGGATATAAATATATCTGTTTGCTATTTATTTAGATGCTGGCATACAATATCCTTTTATTGTTGTATAAATTTTAGTATTTATATGGTGTAGTATTTTTCCAAAAGAGAAGATGATCAGATGAATGTATGGTGTGACTCTAGCAAGACAAGAAATGGAGGCATAATTTTATACAGGTTTGAAAAAATGTTGTAACCAGCAACATTTGTTAAAAAAGATTGAAGTAATTTAGGTATCAGCCTGTAGAAAAGTAGCAGCTTCTTTAGAAAATAGTTGTGGTAGAATAAGAAAATTTGAAGAGAGTGCTTTACATATTGTATGAATGAGCTTTAGTTAGGAAAAAAATTGCCATGTTCAAATATCAACCCCGGTCACTTACTAATTTTAATGGTTATAGCGTTCTGACTTTGACTTACCTTTTAGGCTCAATTTTATTAACTATTAAATGCCAAATTAAATAAAATAATAAACGTTCTATCATATAAAATGTGTCAGGTAGTTAGACCTACTAAAATCTCAACCTATTAAGATGTTCTACAAAAAGAACATCTACTAAAAATTGGAACTAATTTTCAGATCATCCCTGGTAAAATTTTAATAAATTTATAAAATTTAGGATTCGATTTTATAAAATTACCAAGAAAACAGAAAAAGCAAGTCAGCAATAACTAAAGTTACATTTTGATATGGTCAAAGCTGTTCCAGTTATATTATTACAGTTTTATTTATTTATTAAGTTAATCTCAGGTGCTAAATACAATGTTGGGTGTAAATGAAAAGATGGATGGGAATTTTTTTCCAGGTGTAATTAATGGGGGGAGATAGGAAATTTAAAAGATTTATTGGAAGATATTTGGCTAATAGTTTGTTTGTCTTTAAAATTATAAATAGTATTGAACCAAAACAAAAATAGTATTGTACCAAAATAACCAAATATAATATCTGATAATTATAGTTTGGTAATAAATTTCTTCAAAAGTATATCAAAAGTATATTTCACTAACAATCAATTATAGTATTCAAAATATTTGCAAATGTAATGTTACATTTTCTATCATTTCTCTGGTGCTTTTTTATCTTATTAAAACTGTTTGTTAATCTGACACATGACTGCATAAAATATTTACCTAAGTTTAAGTTATTTTTAGTCCAGTAATAATTTGAATTTTTTTTTCTATTAAATATAAATTTACTATTATCTTTATGTAGGAGACAAACAAATGGATGGCTACCAGAAAAAAAAATATGTGTGCAAATTACTTTTTATTTTTTTGCTTGGAAATGATATTGATTTTGGTCATATGGAAGCTGTCAATCTTCTTTCTTCCAACAAGTACTCTGAGAAGCAAATTGTGAGTTTTTATTAATTTTTTATGTTGGTCTTGTTAGTTATAAATATGTGAACAAAGTTGAAAGCTTTTTTATTTAAGCATAGATAATGTTCTTTCTAAAATTCCCTGTCTTTTTTATGCAAGTTTAATTGTAATCTATTTTTTTAAAGTTGCAAAGTGCAGCTCTAGGTAACAGGCTTGGTCGGGAAGCGGGAGCGATCGCTCTCGATTGCTGACCACGTAAATAATATTTAGTTGCGAAAAGCTGGCCAGATTTTTTAGTCGTTTTGAAAACATTTTAACAAGCAAAAAAAAAAAGCGCTTAAGATTAATTGGACCGATGAGAGACAATTACAAAAAAAATTTTATAAAATTAAGCAATGTTTTTTATCTAAAGTAACATCTTATGATTGTTTAAAAAGGAAACAAATATTCTTTATTAAACAAAGTTTGCAAGTTTTAGTTTTATTTAACCTAAATTATTTTATAAATAAAAAAGCTAATTTTTATTAATACCTATTTTATGTTTCGCGCAGTTTGAAAAGTTTAACATATTTGAAGTAATTCTTCTTAGTAAGATAAACAAATGAAATAATTAAATCATTGAATTACTATAGACATTAAATTAACAAGATAGAAATCAACTAAAAAGGTTAAAAATATGGCGAGGAAGCGAAACTGCTTCACAATATCGCTGATAATGTTTAGTGAGTGGGCTTTTTAATTAGTTCGTAATTTAATTAGTAATTAAAGCAGAAAAAAGTGTAACAAGTTTTTAAGAATGGCAAATGAAGGGAAAATAATTAGAGTTGGTAAACCAATATCTAGAAACTTTTTTTTATATCTAATTATTTGCTATATATATTTGTGTTCTGTCGTGACCTCAGGCGCGGTGCTTGTTCATCCGCGAGTTACTTTGTATGCGTTGTTTGTGTTTAGTAACCAGAAACTTCTTATATGTGTTACATGGTTAGTTTTATTAACTTTACCGATTATAACTTTATTGAAAACGCAATTATTTTTGTAAGTCTGTTTAAATCATAAAAATTGCTTTAAAAGATACATTACGATAAAAAATTAATATAATTTCTAAAACATTTCAACAAAATGCTCCAAAATTTTATTTCGCTTAGTCAGCGTATTTTTTGAACCAATAGAATTAGTTTGTTCATTAATTTGGTGGGTTTTTAGTGTTCGCGAATATTCTTTTTATTCTCTTGCACCAAGATGTTTTGAGAACATTCAAGTTTTTTATTTTTCCATGTATGTCTGTAAAACAAAAATTTTTTGTTTCGTACATAAACTTAAATGTTCTCAAAACGACTAAAAAACCTGGCCAGTTTTTCGCAACTAAATATAATTTCCGTGGTCAGTATTCGAGAGCGATCGCTCCCGCTTCCCGACCAAGCCTGAGGTATCTATTTTAATTTTGGCTTTCTTCATATGACTGATTGTATATTTATATGTAGGGCTACCTATTTATATCTGTGCTAGTTGGTGCGAATAGTGACTTGATTAAACTAATTATACAAAATATAAAGAATGACTTAAATAGTAGTAATCCAATTTTTGTTTCACTTGCACTTCATTGTATCGCAAACATTGGAAGTCAAGAAATGGTAGAAGGTGTTGGTCAAGATATTTCAAAAATACTCATCTCAGGGTATATTTATTTTATGATTTCTTTTATGGTGTTAGACCACTATTAATATACAAAATAAAAACATGAAAATATGTTTTTTTTAATTTATCTTATTCAAAATTTTGTTCTCTTTTTTATGTATGTTTATAGCAATGTTTGTTTTTAAAAATGTAAAAATCTAAATTAATAATATTGTTTATCATAGCAATGTCATAGTAACTACTAATATATATAATATATATATATATATATATATATATATATATATATATATATATATATATATATATATATATATATATATATATATATATATATTGTTTTATCTGTTAAAGTAAATTTAAAAAAGTAAAGTAAAAAAAAGCAAAAGAGCTTGTGTTTTTATTTTATCTGTCATATTTTTATTTTTTTAAATTTATCTTTTAAAGAAATTCAAAAAATGAAAATTGTAGTTTTCTCGTCTTTAAAATAAAAATTGATAATGCAATTGTTGTGATTCATATTTTATTGCTGGAATATGTTGTTGTATTTGAGCCTTATTAATAGTTAGTAATAAATTATATCTTTCACAAATTATTAGTAATAATTACCATAATTAGCAAAAAAAAACTGTAACTACTAAAAGACTATTAGTAAACAAAATTTTAAGAGACAAAAAAAGCAGATAAAACAGCATAGCTTAAAAAATTTATCTTTGATAATTGTTGTATCAAAACTCAATTTTCAAGTTAAATTAAACAATAGCTGAGTTTGCTATAAATTCCTCTTTACAAACATTATCATTATTGGGCATTTTATTTAATCAAATACATTCTGCAAACTCTTGTATATCCAGAATTTTTTGCAATATTAAAGATTTTTTCAAAAAGACAAGGATTCTCTCATGTTATAATTATTAGTTGTGGTAGTTGTTAATCTATAAATAATTAACACTTCCACAAAGATACGATTAAAAAGTAAAAGGAAACTAAAGATTAAAATATATCTAATGTATGCAAGCATTGAAAGCCTTGAAACTTCTCCTGATAAAACTGGCAAAGATACTAACTAAAGATACTAACTATATAAGATAAAAACTGCGCGACCCATAAGCACGGCGTGATTTTTGACATCATTAAGTTCTTTTTATTTGCTTTTCATATTTATCGACATTAACTGCACCAATTTACTTAATTACCGCAAAACTACTTCAAATCATTAATGTAGAAATGTTATTATTTTAAAATGTTTTAGAATGTTTCGTTTTTTAAAATGTAAAATGTTTATTTTCTCGACGTTTGACACGTTTTGTCTATACTAAATGAATAAAAAACATTTTAACTAAACATTTAAAAAAGATTATAAAATATGCTAATATTTGATTTTTTTTTTTTTCTCAAATATATAATTTAAAGTTTTTCAAATAATTATTTTTTCTTTTTAAAAATTCAGCGAGTAATAAACTGGAAATTTTAATATTGTACGATTAAAAACTGTGTAATAGCTAATATTTTTACTAGCAATTTTATATAATATTTTTTTATTTTTATTTATTTTCATAAAGCGGTTGATAAGCACAATCATTTGTATTACTAAAAAACTTTAACGAACATTTTAAAATAGATTTTAATGTTTACAAGGAATTTTATTTTTGGTAAAATAAAATAAAATAAAATGTTAGAATAAAAATCTTATAGGTATAAAAGACATATTTCAGCGAAAAAATTGTTCTTAAAAATTATTCGAAAAACTATTGACGTTCTATTTTTCAGCAGCTGATCTTGAGCACGTTGAGTTTGAGTTTCGGCAACTTTTAACAAAAAAGCGATTGTTATTATTTAAGTAATTTTTTTCGAGTTACTTTTTACAAAAATTTTAATAGCTGTACTTTTTTTTATTGAGTCAAGTAGAATACGTTTTAATATTATTCCTTTTATTTTTTTTTTATTTGCGCTTACCAATTTTTAAAATGTTTCCTCGAAATTACTCTTAAATACTTTAAATACCTCTAACAGTTAATAAATATTTTTAAATCTATGGAATAATTTAAAACCTAACAAACCCCCGTAAAATAATTATTTAAGTTAAATATCTAAAACTAAAAGAAAGTATTTTTGTTCAATTTTATCGACAACTTTGCTATTGCTGAATAATTTTATTAAAATGTTACCTTGAAAAGATTTAAACTTTTTTTTTTTAGCTGAATTTTTTCTACTTGTAAATAATGAGCATATTTAATTTTTTTGTAAATCAAACTTTTGTATCAACTGCGTGCATGCATTTAATAAAAATACTTTATTAAATGTTAAAATAATCGTAAATTACTTCATTAAAATTCTGCTCAAAAATATCTTTAAATATACTCAAACAAAAAATTTTTTGCTCGACGCAAATAGCCCTAGCTACACGCAAAATCGCTCTTGGACGACGTAAAATTCACATCGCCCGACGCTTTATCGCAAGGCCTGGTTTGATATCACTTGATGGGTCATGACAAAAATGTTGTCATTTGTATTTGCGTAAGGTAATCACCTCTTAATTAGTATATAGATGTTTTGATATATAGAAATAAAATCAAGACCTTTCTATCGTTGCAAAATTTCGTTAGTAAAGGGAATACAGATAGTTATAATAGTTGAAAATTGGATTGTCACTGCTAAATTAACTATAGTGGGTCATCAGAAATAGGTTTATATTTTGTATTACATTACAATGATGGTAAAAAATGTTGTGTTAAAAGTATTAAAGTAATTTGGATTTCAAGGAAATGTTTCAAAATATAACAATAATAGACAATTTAAGAATAAAACAAATAAAATGGAAAAGTACTGTGGTAAAAAAACAGATAAATTAAATCAATAAAAAAGTTTCAATGAGAATCTAAAAGCAGAAAAAATTCAAAATTTGTATGTTTTAGGAGGGTTTAATGTGATTTTACTGTTTAAAGGTTCTTTTTTCTTATTTATTTTGTACTTATTTTTCTACTAGTTAAATTTTTCATATTTTATCAAGATTTTTAAACATGATTTCTTCTGCAGCCCTTGGAATTAGGAAAAATAGGACTGCCAACAGTTTAAGGTCGACAATTTATTGCCGACTTTGCAATAATTTATTATAAATTTATTATGAATTTATAATAAATCAACAATTTATTGCCGTCAAATTGGGTTGGTGTTGCCGAATGCCAACCCTTATTCCGAGGGTCGGCATTCTGCAACAAAACAAATTTAACTCCCAAAAACCAAAGGGCTACAACTGTGGTATAGAATAGTTTTCTTTTTGTTGTTTCCCTATTTTAAATCTATAACTCCAAAAAACGAATGTAAACAAACCAGGTTGTTTCATTGATAAATAAGTTAAGTGCAGTGTTATTTTGTAAGTGCTCGGTTAGTTTTTAATTATTTCAAATATTTAATTATGGCATAATTAAATTATTTGCTTATGAGTATGTAAAACATTTTGTCAAATTGGCTTAAATTAGTTGAAAATATTTTGAAAGTTGTTAATTTGAACTTAGATTTTTTTTTTCTTGCAGAGAAACAACTGAGTCTGTAAAGCAGTCTGCAGCTTTGTGTTTAGTAAAATTGTTTCGTATTAATTCTTCTGTGGTCCCTAGTACTGCTGAAATGGCATCGAGAATATGTCAAATGATTAATGATGCAAACTTAGTAAGTTATTTGCTTATCAATTTATATATGTTTATACATACAGTTTTTAGCCATCTTGTCATCAGCAAATAATTTTTATAAATTTTTATAAATTTTTTACAAATGTGCATGATTTTTGAATTTTTATTCTAACTATTGAAAAAAAGTTTTAAAGGTATTTTAAGGTTGGTGCTTTATGCAAATATTATTTGCACATAAATAGTTTATGCGTGTATTATTTGCACATAAACATATTAACTTATGCATATTTTAATTTTTTGTAGAGAATACTTTATAAAAATGTTGGCAACAGTTTAATGCTATTAGCAAGGCATGCTATCTACAAAAAATATATGTGTATACATTTTTTTAAGGGTGTGGTTACATCTGCAGTAAGCCTTATTTTAGAAATTGTTCAAAAGTCTCCTGATGATTATAAAGGATGTGTTAGTTTGGCAATTAATCGACTTTCAAAGGTACATTCATTAATTTTATCATTGGTTTATAAAAATAACTATAAAAATAAAAATTTGTTCTGTATGATGGTATTAATAATTATATTATTTATAACAATAAATTATGTAATATAATTATGAAATAAAAATAATAAAATAAAATATATACATTTTATGATGAAAAGAAAAAAAAAAAAAAAAAGCTAATAGAAAATAAGTCTTAACTATATCTTATATTTCATATGTTCTATTCAGAGTAAAGTGGTTGTCTAATTGATTTCACGTACTTTGACTAAGTTAGCATTGTTAATTTTATCTGGTTCATCAATTATTCTTTCATTCATTAACTGTTCCATTATTAAATAATGATGTAAGCAGTTTGGTACAATTTTGCCAATAAAATAACTCTGATAACCTTTGTTTTGTTGCAGTCTGGTTAATAATCCCAGTTAATCACAATTTAAAAGTTTTGTATAACTCAGCAATAATACTGACTGCAATGATGTGCTCTTACTTTTACAATCATCTTTTTGTGGTTAATTTTTTATGATATTGTCTAGTTTATATGTAATTCCATGATTAAATAATGAACAAGTAAAATGGCCTTGTGTATGCAAGATGTTATTTAGCTTTGTTATTTTGTATTTAGATTATCAACAATTGCATAATTAAAAGTGTTACAAGTCATTTTACAAAGTATTAGAAATAAAACTATTTAGGGTATTTATCATTTCGTAAATCTATTTACTGAATTAAAAATATTTTTAATTCAGTAGAAAGGTAAAAACAGAACCATCATCTAACCATTTAAAATAAGGTATAAGAACACTTCTAATAACTTCGAATCAAATAAAATGCTTGTATGTAGGTTTTGTGTTAAAAAACTTGTCTGCAATTATATGATTTTTAAGTTTTTTGCAAAATATGCAACTTATTTATGTTTTATAACTGAAATTTTGCAAAATTTCGGTTATAAAACATACCAAAAACCAAAAAAATTTTTAAGATTTTCAATTTTTATCTAATTTAGAAAAACAGTTATTTTTGAGAATTTTTACAAAATACTTTGAAAAAATCTTGTTTTGCAGAGAAAATCTGCCAGTTGTTGAAATTTCAGTTTATTTCAGTCTCAGCTTTTTTTCTGTTTTTGTCAATCACTAACAGATACTAACTTTGCAATGGATTGTATTCATGGTTTCCATGTGAATAATAATCCTAAAAAACATAACGTAGATGATTCGGTATAAGTGTCATTCATTAATATAATTAATATATCAACTTGATATGAACATTGCAATGTTTGCATTAAACAAGTGAATTAAATTTGGGTTCTAATTCACCAGCCACTGCAAGCACCAAACTTCACAAGAGAAATTACATTTAAGATTGGCTGTCTGTTCTATGTAATTAAAAAGGGATGACTTCTTGTCAAGACTAAAGTATATAGTTTACACTGAAGTATATTATTATAGTTTACACTGAAGTATATAGGTTATAATTTATATAACCTATATACTTCAAGACTGAAGTATAAAGGTAATCATTAAGATCATTAATGGAGATTAAAAAAAAATACTGGACCTTCTATTATTCTAAAAGTTCCTTTAAATGAAGAAGAGTGAAGTCCATCTAGTATAACTTTGATACCAAATCTAAAAAGGTTATTAGTTTTTAAGGTTATTTGCCAAAGTACGCATATGCATCATCTTAAGTAGAAAGTTGTGTTGTTGTTTTTTTTTGAAAAATAAATTGCTCAATTTTTTTTAATTTTTGTTTTTTTTTTTAATAATATAAAACGCCGTATTCCCAAATGCTCAAAAAATTCAAATTCCCAATTTAAAGGTAAAAAAATTTCATCATCCAAATAAAGTTTTCAAAATTAAAGTTGAATAATAATTCTAAAAATTATTGAAAGTTAATTGTAAATTTTTAAAAACTAATAGAAAAATAACATACAAAACTCTAATTTAATGTGTAAAACTTGAAAGAAAAATTGCTGTTATTGGTATAATTCAGGCTTGGTCGGGAAGCGGGAGCGATCGCTCTCGAATACTGACCACGGAAATTATATTTAGTTGCGTAAAACTGGCCAGGTTTTTTAGTCGTTTTGAGAACATTTAAGTTTATTTATGAAACAAAAAATTTTTGTTTTACGGACATACATGGAAACATAAAAAACTTGAATGTTCTTAAAACATCATTGTGCGAAAGAATAAAAAGAATATTTGCGAGCACTAAAAAACCGGCAAATTAACGAACAAACTAATTCTATTGGTTCAAAAAATACGCTGATTAAGCAAAATAAAGTTCTAGAGTATTCTGTTAAAATGTTTCAGAAATTGTATTATACACGATTTGTTACGTTTTGAGATTTCTAGAATTGGTTTAAGAATATATATTATTTGTTTACAAAAATAAATGTTTTAAATTTATATTAATTAAATTGTTAAAATTTTAAAAGTTTATTATAAATTATAGATTTTATTAGTATATTCTTATTTTTTATTTAAAAAGTATGTAATCTTTATGTAAATGTAATTTTGTGTATCTGTTTTTTATCGTAATGTATCTTTTAAAGCAATTTTTATGATTTAAATAAAGAATTACAAAAATAATTGCGTTTTCAATGAAGATATAATCGTTAAAGTTAATAAAACTAATTATGTAACTAACATATAAAAAGTTTCTAGTTACTAAACACAAACAACGCATACAAAGTAACTCGCGGATAAACAAGCATCGCGTCTGAGGCCACAACAGAACACAAATATATATAGCAAATAATTAGATAAAAAAAAAGTTTCTAGATATTGGTTTACTAACTCTAATTATTTTCAATTAAGTTGAAATTCTTAAAATACAATTAAGTTGCCATTCTTAAAACTCATTTTACTTTTTTCTGCTTTAAATACTAATTAAAATTAAAAAGCCCACTCACTAAACATTATCAGCGATACTGTGAAGCAGATTCGCTTCCTCGTCATTAAGTATTTTTAACCTTTTTAGTTGATATCTATCTTGATAATTTAATTCCTATAGTAATTCATTGATTTAATTATTTCATTTGTTTGTCTTACTAAGAAGAATCGCTTCAAATATGTTAAACTTTTCAAACTACGCGAAACATAAAATAGGTATTAAAAAAATTAACTTTTTTATTTATTAAATAATTTAGCTCAAGTAAAACTAAAACTTGCAAACTTAGTTAAATAAAGGATATTTGTTTCTTTTTTAAACAATCGTAAGTTGTTACTTTATATAAAAAATATCGCTTAATTTTATAAAAAAATTATAAAAGAGCGATGTTTCGAAAATATTTGTTCTAAATGTAATTTATTTAGCTTTAAGTTTTTTCGCGTTTAAAGATATTTTATTTGCCTTTTTTTTTTTTTTTTTTTTTTTTTTTTTGTAATTGTCTCTCATCGGTCCAATTAATCTTTGTTTTTTTTTGTTTTTTTTTGCTTTTTAAAATGTTCTCAAAACGACTAAAAAATCTGGCCAGCTTTTCAATGTAAAAAAATAACAAACTTGTTTGGTTTAACACCCTGCTATTTCTTTAAAAGTTTTCCTTTTAAATAACTTATTAGGTCTTACTGCAAACTCTACTTCAAGTAGTACATGTGATTGGTCAACAAAAGTAATGAGAAGCTGTCTACATCAGATACTTTTGAAATTTTGATCAATTACAGATTAAACTGTAAATCTTTTAGTTCTCATTTTTTGTTTGGTATTTTATATCATTTGAATTACGTGATCGCATTGACTAAAATCATTGTTTACTATCTACTATCTTTTCTCAACTAACCTTTTTAAAAGACCACCTCTGAAATTTAAGTTAAATACAAAAAGTGTTTTATAATTATAACAAACTGGTACAAGAAATTTATTTAACGAGAGAAATAGATTTCTCTACCTAACTGTTTGCTTTTATTTAAAACGTAAATTAAAAACAAATTTAAATGTTTGAATGAACCATAGTAATAATAATGTTTTATGACTATGAATGAAAAAAATGATGTTTTTCGTTGCCACAAAAGCATGCAAGTGCTTGGGATTAACATTTTTTGTAATTAAACGACATTTGTTTTCGTTTTTGCTGAGATTTTGTAGTTGTAACATTGTTTTGCTAAGCGATTTATGTCTAAAGAAAAAAAACATTAATTATAAAAATGAACTCGCAATAAATGTGAATTATGAAATTTATGAGCTTGTATTTACTTTTTTCAAATCTTTTCTATTTTTCTACTTTTAAAACATATTTTGAGAATACTGCTTATTACATGATGGTGTAAAGGTTTGTCTGTAAAGAACCCCTAGCAGAAATTATACAATAAATAGAAGTAGAAGATCATTGGCTCTCTTCCGCGAAGATTTTCGATGAACATAAATTGCTATATTACTTAAAAAATCGCTATTTAGTGCCCACCATTGAAAAAAATATATATTTGAAAGATTTTTCTTAAAATAAATGCGGTAATGATATATTAAGATTGAAAATAAATTAAAGATATTACTTCTAATAATAATTAATATATACTAATTATTTTATAAAATAAAAATATATAATTCTTAATATATCTTTGGAAAGCAGTGCTTAATTTGAAGTGTCTTTGTGAATCTACGTCTATTTTTATGTTGATTTCATATTTATCTTCAACAGACAGTACTTTATTTTATTTTTGGTGCTGTCCAATCAATGTATGCAATGTAGAAGAAGAAATAATATAAGAGAACCCTACACATTTTCAGAACATATTTTATCAGGGTTGGGGGCAGGGGAGGTAGGGGATAGGATTGGGAAATTTTTTGACAAATTCCCAATTTCGTCAAAATGCTGTATCAAGTTTATTCCTGGTTAACACCCTGATATAGTATTGATAAAAGTAATTTCGGTAGACAGTGCTTAATACAAAAGTAGTGCAAATATATTTATAATATATTTTTATATTGCGGTATTAAATATTATTAATTCACACAGTCAAAAAATATAATCTAATGTTTCCAACATAAATGTTCCAACTTGTAACTGCTGGCAAGCTTCACAGTGTCTTTGCAAAGATATGTATCTCAGTAAAAATATAATTTACACCTGCAACATAAAAATATCACCGCTGGGTAATGGATTTAATTATATTGGTTTAATGGAGCACACCTTTAAAGATCTCTGGTACAAACATAAAAACTTTGTTCAATACAAAAGTAAAGGAAATTCCACAGAAATTTGTAAATAAATTGGAAAATTAAAAAAAAAGGGATTTTTAAATATTATTTTTATGTGGAAGATTATTGATAAGGTGGAACCATTTAAACCCGGAGGAAAATTCTGTAATTTTTGTTTAACTGAAAAACACCATATCATTACATCATCTTTGAATCTATTAAGTAAATGAAATGAACTAGTATCAAAATGCCACCACAAAAACAAATTTATTAATTGCAACTTTAACGTTATCTAAGCCAACACTGTATTATATATTTTTTGTCATTATGGTTGTTAGTAACGTCTGATGATTGCATAAGGTGTAAAACTCCAAGTTATGTTTCAAATTTTATTGTAGTTATTTTATTATTATTATTCTAATATATATATATATATATATATATATATATATATATATATATATATATATATATATTATTATTATTATTATTATTATTAATAATAATATTATTATCATTATTATTATTTTAGATAGTAACTTCCAATGATTTGAAAGATTATACATATTACTTTGTACCTGCTCCATGGCTTACTGTTAAATTATTGAGATTACTTCAAGTTTATCCAGCACCTGGTATTAAATTTTATGTTAATTTAGCAACTGTTCGTCAAGCATTGCATGATAGCTAGATGTGTTATTAGTATATTAGTATATTTCAAATTTTTGTTTTAATTTGTTTTTTACATGATTTATGGTTTGCTGTTGTTTACAACAAATTGATTTGAAATTAGATGACAAAAATTGAGCTTTTTCAATCATTTTGTTTTTTTAAATTTCTGCAATATTTTTAAAAAAATAGAATTTTAAGGTAAGTTTTAAGAAAAATAAGACTGCAGTAAATTATACTTATCAAATTGTTATGAATGTTATATGGCATTATGAAAGTTAATAACATCACCATTTTATTAATATAGCTAATGAATGCCATTATTAAAGCAAAACAGATTAATCACCTTTATGGTTTTTGTTTTTTAAAGAGTCAATCATACCAACTAATCCAGTTTTCTTTTTTTATCTTTTATAATTTACAATAGTATATTTATTTTCAACAACCCTGTATATAATTTTTAATTAAATTTTTGTCTTGATTCTGTTTACGACATTTAATTTTGCATCATTAAAATATTGTGAATTAGTTTTCTTACTTGGTTGTTGTTTTTTTTTATGATAATCTATTTTTGTTTATTGAGTCACATATGTATTTTTTCTTGTTATACAATAAATTTGATGGGATTAAAATTCAAATTTTTAAAATCTTAAAGAACCTTAATTTTGCTTAAAAATTATAACCACGTATATTATTTTTCTGCAAACAAGAAATCAAAATTTAGATTTAATTTTAGAATAGTTGAATCCAGAACATGAGCTGTTAATACCTTGGTATTAGACAGTTCTTATGGTGGTTAAAAAAAAACATAATTATGGAGAAGAGATCTTCCTTGATCTCTTCTCCATAATTATGTGATCTTGTCTAAATTAAAACCAATGTCTATTTTGATTTATTATTGCTATATGTTAAAGTTTAAGTAAAGTATATAAATTTACTACACAATTTTTAACAAAAAGTTCTGAAAAGTTTATAATTAAAATATATCATTTATTTACAATAATATTTTATTAAAATGTTAAAAGATCTTTTGATATTTTAAATTAGGTTTTGTATCTTACAAACCTAAGAATGTTGAGAGAATGTTATAAAGAGTTTTGTATATTACAAACTTATGCTATTAATTCAAATGTGTTTAATAAAACTGACTTTTATATTAGATGAAGCTACACTGTTGGGTAAATTAACAGATTGTTTAGAGACAATTTTAAATAAAGCGCAAGTAAGTATTTTAAAAGGCATTGATTAATGATTTGATTAATTAATTAATTTTAATGGATTAATTTGTTTGTTATCCAGTTTGTGATCTTAATTTATTTAGGAACCCCCTAAGTCTAAAAAGGTTCAACATCCTAACTCAAAAAATGCTATTTTGTTTGAAGCAATCAATCTAATTATTCATCTGGACAGGTTTGCAACTTATATTTTAAAGCTAAAGTGGTATATATATATATATATATATATATATATATATATATATATATATATATATATATATATATATATATATATATATATATATATATATATATATATATATATATATATATATATATATATCAGCCCTCAGAATTAGGGTCAGCATTTTAAAAAATCACTGACCTTGTTTCTATGTTTTATGGTAAAATCTTTGAATCAAATTTTATTTACAACTTCTAACATTAAGGTTGGCAAAAAATCATCATTTTTCCTTATTCCGAGGGCTGATATATTTATTTATATGCATATTTATTTATATGTGTATACATATATTTTTTCTCTAAATTTTAGCGATCAACATTTATTGATAAGAGCATGCAATCAACTTGGTCTATATTTAACTCATCGTGAGACTAATTTAAGGTATAAGAAATTTAAAATGTTTTCAATTTTATTCTGGATATCTTTGAAATATTTGTGTACCTTTCTAAACAGTATTTTTAATACAAGTTTTTATATATATATATATATATATATATATATATATATATATATATATATATATATATATATATATATATATATATATATATATATTTGTTATTTTGTTTACCAAAGATATCATTACATTTTTTTGGTAGTTGCCAGGTTTTATACACATTTTATATTTTAAAGTTCAAAGAGTTTACATCACCTAAAATATGTAAGCAGTGTTCAAAATATAATGAAACTGTTCTAAAACAATGCAACCTGGATTGGAACTTTGTTTTATCTCTGAAGTTGCTAGAAACAATAAAAAATGCAATTACTTCCATTCGTAATAACTAAAGCAGTTTTATTTGAAATTAAAGATTTAAAAAAAAAAGTTTTTCCTAATACACCAAGTACTCCGGCATATATTTCAGCTTCAGTTACAATGCTGAAGCCAAGGCTGATTGTGGTCAGTTTAATCATTTGAATAAAATCATTTAATAAAACTAAATTTAAATCAGTTTAATTCCAATAACTACATCCTAATTAATTAAATGTGTGTATTAGTATTGAAACAGTATTCTTTTATAAAAAAAAAAACCTTCATTCGATGTGTGGGCATTCCACTTGTATATATATAACTTTTTACATTTACTGTTTTTCTTATTTGAATTTTACATTAACATTTTTTGCATCCAATTGATGTTTATATTTTGTGCATATATGTATACACGCGTATTAATAATAAATTTCTATTCAAATGCATGAGATATTCTTAGTTACACAAAATGCCTTTATATTTCCAGATTTTTCTTAAAAATATTCAGAATTTTTTTTCCTAAAAATACTCACATATTTAAAATATGACTTAGATAATCCACAAAAACATATTACTAGATTAAATTGATACATCTTTGCAGACTCAAATTACTGAAATAAATTATTAAATTGTAAACAACATTTTTTTATCTTTTACTTTTAAACCTATTTTTGTAATAGTTTAAAAAATTAGAAAAAAATCAGTAATTCAAATAAAAATAGCTAAGATAAAACAAAGTTGGTAGTAAGCAATTTAAAGGTATTGTGCTTTTTGCTTTATATTAAACAAATATATTAAATTCAAGAATATATAATCAATAATGAACAAAAAATATATATGCTACTATTAAATAAAAGTATGTATGATTATGTGTGTTTATATATATATGTATATATATATATATATATATATATATATATATATATATATATATATATATATATATATATATATATATATATATATATATATATATATATATATATATATATATATATATATATATATATATATATATATATATATATGAGGTGTGTTCAAAAATTAAGGTGACTTTTCAAATTTTGCGGGCAACGTACTTTCGATTATCGATTTTTTTGTTTTGTCATGTTGGTACACTCTTCCCGAACATCTGTACCAAGTTTCAAGTGTATAGCATTTTTTTTTTTGGTTGTGAGAGACGTAAAGGTTATAAGTGTTTTGCCTGCTCGGCGATTTTTTGCTGTCAAAAAATATAGATCAAAGGATTTGCATCAAATTTTGTGTAAAAAATAAAATAAAGTGCTCTAAAACACTTGAAATATTGACAGTTCTGTTCTGAGTAAAAAAAATGTTTACAAGTGGTACAAACTCTTTCAAGATGGCCAGGAAGATGCCAATGACGAGCCTCGCTCTGGACGCCCAACCACGTCAACAACTGATGAAAACGTTCAAGCAGTGAAGAAAATTGTTTTGGAAAATCATCGAATCACTATCAGAGAAGTTGCTGAGGATGTTGGTATATCGCTTGGCTCGTGCCATGAAATTTTTTCTAACGTTTTGGACATAAGACGTGTGTCAGCAAAGTTTGTTCCGAAATTGCTCAATTTTGACCAAAAGAACTGTCGCATGAGCATTGCTTAAGAACTGTTGAATGACGTTAACAACAACCCAGACTTACTCAAAAGGGTCATAACTGGTGACGAATCATTGATATATATTTATGATATTGAAACCAAAGCCCAATTGTCCCAATGGAAGAGCCCAGGTGAGCCAAGACCAAAAAAAGCACGCCAAGTTCGATCAAATGTCAAAGTTTTGCTCACTACTTTTTTTTAATTATCATGGCGCATCAGGAGTTTTTTACCATATGGTTGTACGGTCAATAAACAGTATTATCTTGAAGTTATGCGCCATTTGCGAGAAGCAATATGAAGAAAACGTCCAGAATTGTGGAAAAACAATTCATGGCTTTTGCATCACGATAATGCCCCTGCTCACTCATCTTTGCTTGTGAGAGATTTTTTGGCCAAAAAGAACACCACAATCATGCCTCAGCCACCATATTTACCGTATTAGGCCCCATGTGACTTTTTTTTGTTCCCAAAACTAAAGAGACCTATGAAAGAACGGAGATTTGCAACGATTGAAGAGATAAAGACTGCATCGCTGGAAGAGCTCAAGGCTATACCAAAAAGTGCTTATGAAAAGTGCTTTGAGGATTGGAAAAAAATGTTGGCATAAGTGTATTGTATCTAAGGGGGATTATTTGTGTAACATAAGTTAAAATTACATGCACTTACTAAAGTTCTAGCTCTTTTTTGTTAGTTTTTGTTTACAAAATGAATTGCGTCATTAAGAAATTCACATTTGTATAAGATTCTTACTGAAACTTTTTATATTAGGAGAATTTAGAACGAAAAAAAAAAATTTTATTGTTAATTAAAATTAATTATATTATTGCTTTTTAACTTCTTTATGTATCTTTTTTTTATTTGACATATTAAATATTTCTATGAATATTTCTTATTTATTTTATTATATTATAAATACACATAAATAAATAAAAATAAGAATTAATAAGTATTTAGACATTAAGAAAAGAAAAAAAAAAGATTTTTTTGCTATTCTCCTAATATCAAAAAAATCAGTCAGAATCTTTTTTGTTTTAGTAAAACAAATCATTTGTAAAAGCTATTATGGATCATCCATAATGCATGTCACCTTATATTTTTTAATTTTTAACCCCTTCCCTCCTGTCACAAACGATCACATATACCTGAACCCCTTTCCATCCTAAACTGTGATTTTGCAATGCATTTTTTTTGTCAAAAATATTTTAAAAGATTTTAATGTAAATACTTTGCAGTATTTTGAAAATTCAACCTAATGAAAATATGGCAATACGAATAAATGTAAGGAGTGTGTCTTTGCATAAATGTAAGAAGGTTAAATAAGAAAATCTTTGACAAACCAAGGATTTTCTTATTTAAATGACTCAAATAAATATTAATAAAGTTATAATATTAAAATAATTTTTTAAAGTTGCTCTTGGACTTTTTCATTAAAAAACTTTCATAAATGTTATGAAAAATCACTCAGAAAAGTGCCACCAGTTTTTTAAAATTTCCTTTGTTAATTTTTTTTAATAAATAAGTTCAATACTTTTGCAATTCTGTTGTTACATAACTCTAACTCTGAAAAATAGATATAAAAAAATCCACAATAAGTACCACTCAGTTACGTAAGTAATGTAACGTAATTTAAATAAATGGTATCAAAAAAACAAGTTTATCTTCCTTAGCCGGTCACCTCTGATAAAATTTTACATATTTTTTAAATTGGTATAGAATTCTTAAGAGAGAGAGATAGAGATAGAGATATATATAGATATATAGAGATACATGCATACATACATACATACATACATACATACATACATACATACATACATACATACATACATACATACATACATACATACATACATACATACATATAAAGAATCCCGTTAACTCAGACCCTGGATAAGTCAAACAAATTTTCAATACCCTATACATAGCAAAAGCTTTGCTTAACTCATTCACTAAATCAGACAAAATATATATACCCGTTCAGAGCCCGAGTTAAATGGATTCTACTGTGTGTGTGTGTGTGTATGTGTGTGTGTATATATATATATATATATATATATATATATATATATATATATATATATATATATATACACGCACACACAGTGGTGTACCAAAAATTTGAATTCTTAACTTAAGTGCACAAAATTCAACTAATTTGTTTTTTTAAGTAAATTTTAATAATTGGTTAATTATTTTGTTTATCTTATATCGTTAAACAGTATTTAATAATGATTTAAAAATATAAATAGTATAAAAATTATAACTGTTTATAGTATAAATATACCTTTATAAGTTATTTGGATTTATTAAATAATGAAATCTCTGATTAATCTTTGTTTTTTCAAAGTTTTTGGAAGTATGACTATTAAAAAATAATGCTGAAAAAACTCAGTGAGAGAGCAACAAAACAAGTTTATAAAAATCAAATTTCTTTTTTTTTAAATAAATTTTAGCTGTAAAAGTTGTTAAATTTTAACGACTTTCAAATTTACATTTTAAAGTGAAAGAGCGACAAAACAATTTTATATGATTAAATTCATTTGTTCTTCAAAAGTAAATTTTAACCAGTGACTTAAACCTTTTATTTTCATTATTAAATGTTAATTGTTGAAATTTATTTAAATATTACTTACAGTAAATATATGATTTTAAATTTTATTTATATCATTTATAATAGAAGTAACCACTAAAAATGTAATGCTACGACCCATGTTCATTGAGGTTTTATATTTACAAATTTATTTCTTTTATTTTTTCTAACTAAACATAAACTAATTTCTAGTGTTTAAACAATATAAAACTCGAACAATTTTATTTTGTTCTAATAATTAAAAAACATAAATCAAACTTTATCTCTTGCAAACTTTATCACTGAGACTTGCAACATGTTAGGTTAGATAGTTCAGTCATAAAGTCATCAAAAATATGTAAATGTAAAAAGTTGTCTTCTTTAGCACGCAGAATAAAAAATTTAACTTTAGATGTAAAAAACTTTCTTCTTGTTAGGTTAGATAGTTCAGTCATAAAGTCATCAAAAATATGTAAATGTAAAAATTTGTCTTCTTTAGCACGCAGATTAAAAAATTTAACTTTGTAAAATACTTTGTAAAATTATTGAATTGATAAAAAAAATCATAAAGAAAAAATTGAGTCGCCCCAAAAAAAGTTAAGTTTGGGCGTCTAATTTGCATCAAAATAAAATTTGGCAAACACGACTGAACACCACTGATATATATATATATATATATATATATATATATATATATATATATATATATATATATATATATATATATATAAAATTTTTTTAGGTATTTAATTTGTTATATTAGCTGTTTATTATTAGTTATTTTATGTTTAGAATATATGATTTTGTTATTTCTTTACAGATATCTTGCATTGGAAAGTTTGTGCACCATGGCAAACTCAGAGTCTTCTGCAGAAGCTGTTAGAAAACATCAAGAAACCGTCATAACTGCATTAAAGGTTAATTTTAAATAAAATCTTTCTGATCAGAAACTTCACTTTTAATGAGTTTTTAACTTAAATATTATTTAAAATAGACAGAACGTGATGTAAGTGTGCGTCAAAGAGCTGTTGATTTGTTGTATGTGATGTGTGATAGCAGCAATGCTTCTGAAGTTGTCTCTGAAATGCTAACTTACTTAAAGCAGGCTGATTTCGCTATACGTGAAGAATTGGTAAAATACTTTATTCAAATTTGATTGCTTTTAATTATTTGTAAAATAGAATTTTCAGAAAGAAAAAAAAATCCTTAAACAAAATTTTACAGCTTTTAATTTTAATTATTTATGAATGCGAGTATTAAAGTTAAGCATATTTTTCAAAGGTTTTGAAAATCGCTATTCTTGCTGAAAAGTATGCGACTGATTACTCTTGGTATGTAGACACAATATTAGAGTTAATTCGTATTGGAGGTGACTTTGTGGGAGAAGAGGTATAATTTTTGTTTACTTATTAAATGCTGCTTTATTATTTTTATGAATAATTTTTAGTGTATAATTATTATAAAAAGGTTTGGTATCGTGTTATACAAGTTATTATTAATCGAGATGATATACAAGGCTATGCTGCCAAGACTGTTTTTGAAGCTATTCAAGCTCATGATTGTCATGAAAACATGGTAAAGGTTGGAGGTTATATATTAGGAGAGTTTGGAAACTTGATAGCTGGTGATCCGCGATCATCGTAAGTTTTTTTTTCATATATAATAGTTATTTGAGTAAGTATATTACTTTTTTTAATATTTTCTCAGGTATTTTTTAAAAACTTAAGTGTAGTATGAGTTATCATATTTATGGAAAGAAATTTAGCATTTCTGAATATGTCTGAAAAATGTAATTTGTTGAAAATAATTAAAAAAATGTTTTTTTCTTAAATATGCATAGATTTAATTAAAAATTATAATAATATAAGTTTATTTTATTTTAAAGACCAGCAGTACAGTTCCAATTACTTCATCGAAAGTTTCCTCTTTCAACAGTGTCAACAAAGGCACTTTTGTTATCAGCTTATATTAAGCTTATCAATTTATTTCCTGAAATCAAAGCTACTATACAAGAAGTAAGTTTGGTTTATCAAGATATTGATTTTTGATTTGATGCTAAAATTAAGATTTTACTTTTTTTAATTCAGTTAATTTTATGAGTTTTATCATGAGTTGAGATTATTACATGTATCATGAAATGAGATTATTACATATTAAATAAATGAATAGATATTTTACTCAAGTTTAATTCAGTAGAGTTAAAATGCAACTATTTATAAAACTTAAACAATGGTCATTATTTAAAAAATAACTGGTTCAGTTTTATTGTTAGATGGTAAAAATTTAGTAAAAATTTTTAGCTTTCTTATCTCTACAACTTAACTTTAATTTCAATATATATTAATCCCTTAGTTGCATTGAACATTAAATATTATAATTTTTTTAATTATAATTATATATAAGTAGTTTTGGTGAGATCAAAGGTTGGGTATAATTGTATTAGGTGGTTGAGTTTTCAATTTAACTGAAGTGCATTATTGAAGTAACAAGGATTGATAGAAAGGTTCAAATTATGGGTCAAACAAATCTGGAGCAAATAACTCATCAAAATGTTGTTTAGTGTGAGGTGTCTCTCCAAAAAATATGAACAGTCTTGTTATCCTCAATAAAGAATATACTCACCAAGATTTTAAATTGATTGGCCAGTCCCCAATCGTGGATTTGATTTTTTGAGTCAATTTTGTATATAAAATATGAAGTGGCAAGCAAGATCTAAAGGACATTAAGAAATGGTATGTATGACTAAGAAGAAGATTATTGAATTTAAGAAATTCCTCAAAAGTGGTGGTTTAGGAACAAGCAATAATGGCGTTACTTTAGAGCCTTATTTTTCACAATATGAACAAACAGCTGAAACTCTCAGTATTGATCAATATATTTAGATTTTATATCTTTATATTCAGATTTTACAACGTGACTCTTATTTCTTCACTGCATAAATCTATATCGCATAGAGCAAATCGTAACATTTCCTTTAAATGTTTTACAATTACTCAACAATCTTTACCCAATCTTATTGTTTTATAAATTATTGATTTAATTTAATGATAATATTTAATGTTTTTCATCTTGTTAAGGCATTAATTACCTAAATATCTAAATGCTATTCAATATAGGTAGGTTAAAAAACAAACAAAAAGTTATTTACAAATCTATTTATACCATATGTATCTAAGAAGAGTATCTGGTTGCTAAGCTATATAAGTATCCACAGCAACAAGAAATCAAAATTAATATCACCTTTAGAATCACAACCCTCAAATTGGTGTAAAGGGATCGTCCATAAGTTACGTCATGCATTTTCAACAGATTTTGACCTCCCCCCTCCCCCTCATCACAAAATCGTAACACTTAAGAAGCAAGTTTTGTATAAGTCGTCACAAAACTACTAACTCCCCCTTCCCCGTATAGCGTGACGTAATTTATGGACGATCCCAAAGAGCAAAAACATTAATTTTGTATAATAAAAGTGAATTCTGGTCAATTGTTAAGTGCTGAACTATATGTTTGGAATTTTGTCAAGCTTTTTAATTATCTTTTTAATTATTTTAATTATATTTTTAATTATTTATCTTAGGTTTTGCGATCTGATGTAAATGTTCGCAATGCAGATACTGAGTTACAACAACGTGCTGTTGAATATCTACAACTGAGTAATATTGCAACACAAGATGTTTTAGCAACTGGTAACATTTTTGTTTTTTAACTTTTTGCTCAAATCTTAAATTTTGTTCCCTTTTTTTTTTTATGAATTTTTTTAAAATATATATATGTGTGTATGTTCTGTGTTGAAGAAAATAGAAAATCAATTCAAGAATATAAAAACTGCCTATTTTCTTCGACATCTGTTCAACATATCTTTATTTTTCTTAGTTTTTTTCTTTGCATTTTTTTTTTTATTTTTTAAAGACATTTTTGTTCTTATTTTGGATGCATAAAAATCTCTATTTTTTAAAAAATGAAGAATTTTATATTTGTGTATTTTAATGGGTGGTTTAGTTCATGGCTTTACTGCATTTAGTTATAAAATTCCTTTTAGGTATATTTGTGATTACATTTTGTAGTCAATATAAATTATTTTCAACTAAAAAAAAACAATTGAAGAATTAGTTATGTAAGCAAAAGTTATTTGCATTTTTAACTTATTTGCTAAAAATGTATCTTTGGTTGCACCTGCAGTAATAAATTATTTATTGAAGTCTTTTATTATAAGATGCAAGACATGAATCTATTAGGCAAGAATCTATTAGTTTAGAATACAATATACAGCTCAAATTAATCACTTGTATTTAGATATAATCTATTCAAAATAATAATAACTAAACAAATAAAGCATTTAAAAAAGATTTAATAGCAGGCATTTTTTTTTTTAAAGAAAGTAAAAAAGAGAGAACAATGAAATTAAGCAAAAAACTCATAAAATTAATAATTGCTATTTAAGTTGCCTCCTCAATATTTCATTTTCCAATTAAGAAAAGGGTTTAGATTGGTGCTATCAGAATTAAAAGGATTAAAAAAAATTTTTTTGCAATTATTTGATCCATATGTTATATAGAGCTAAAAAAATTTTGTTTAGTTCTTGAGGAAATGCCTCCATTTCCAGAACGTGAATCATCACTTTTAGCAAAGTTAAAGAAGAAGAAGGGCGGTAATGTAGAAAAAGATGATCTTGAACAACCAGTACCAGCTCCTGTAAATCATTCTGTGGTATAAATTTTTTTTTTTTTTTTTGTTTATGATAATGTATATAATAATTTTTTTGTATATTACCTGCATATATTACCCCAAATTTTTTGATCATAAAGGGTTTTTCAAAAAATTTTAAATTTTTACGCCAATAAAGTTTCTTTATATCTATTGTTCAGCCATTGTTTATTTTTGGTACATGTTGTTTAAAAAATATGTTATTTAATTAATATAAGTTTGAGAATAGAAGTACCATACTATGTTCGATTTGTATAGTTCATAAATTACTAACATAATAATGGTCATCATTAAAGAATGTATGCAAGTATGGGAGAGGGGGTTGCCGAAAATTGTATAAATATGTCTAAAGAGAAAAGTGGGTTAAAGACAGTGAGTTTAAGTAGCGATATAAAATATAGAAATTGAGAGACACTCTCATTTGCTATATCTCCAAAAATTCAATGTCTTTTTTTTAACAAAAGCATTGAATTTTAGAAGTTTAAAAAATTAATATTATGTTATGTAACAGAAATAGTAAATTACCTAACAGTTTTTTTGTTTTTAATGTTTTAAAAAGTTTTAGGTTGGTGAATGAGTATGCAGATGAGGCAGGGAGGTGTTAAAAGCATACAGGCGTGTACAATGACAGGGATCCTAAATCAGCTGTTTTACTGTGTACATACTTTATGGATGCCCCCTAACTATTTATTTTAATTAGGTTCTTATTTATGAGACTATAAGTTTGAGCGGCTTGTGGGACATTTGAGAAAAAAACCTGCTCAAAACTATCTGTTTCTATTGAAATATTATTTATGTTATTAGATGCTGAATATAATTTCTTATAACAATATATTTTTTATATATTTGCTTGCTAATTTTTATATATTTTATATATTTGCTTGCTATTTTAAATAATATGTTGTTTGATGTTGCAAAATATTTCAAATTATATTATATTATTGCAAATATATAAAAAATATATTGTTATAATTTCTTATAACAATATATTTTTTATATATTTGCTTGCTAATTTTTATATATTTTATATATTTGCTTGCTAATTTAAATATGTTGTTTGATGTTGCAAAATATTTTCAGCAAGTTCTTTTTTTAATTTACCACTAAAATAATATAATATGCCATGTTTTTCTTTATGTATATGTATGTTTTTTTACTTATATTGATTATTTATTATTATTTATTATTTTATATATTTATATAGAGATTTACTTTTGTTATGTAGAGTATGTATATTTATTATTATAAGTAGAATTTTGAATTAAATTTAGGTTTCAGAACCTCCACCAGCACCAATCACTGTAGCAGCTCCGCAGAGTAGTTAATTTTTTTATTTCCATTAATCATTTAAAAGTTAATATTTGTATGTATTTGTCCAATGTTAGTCAAACTTAGAGAGCTCACATATTTCTATTTTATAAAATTTGCTTTAACTTTTCTTTATATATACAATTTTTATTGAAATTTTTATTGAATTTTTTTTTTTCTTTATATATACAATTTAATTGAAATAATATAAGTATGGTAAATTTTGTAATGAATAATTACTTAACTTACTTAAAAAAATAAAAATAATCAGAAATATTAAAAATAATCATATAGCACTTGTTTCCTAATATTTTTTAAAATTCAAATATCAGTTGTGTAAAAAAATCACTTAAAATATTTTTTTTTTATTTCTGACACAATATACCAGGTGTTTTAATCATCAGGAGTCTTGTTTGTTAACATATAGGATATATATTATAATATAAAATAAATATCAAATACCATATATATTATAATACAGTATTAAGTTCTTGTGTATAAAATTATCATAAATTAAATCAACAGTTAGTTTAATATTGTTTTTTAATTTTTTTAATTATAAAATGTGTATTTTTAATTATTAGATGTCGTCAGTAGATTGCCAACAACAGCCCCATCATCAACTGGTACTTTGTTAGATATTTTTGATTCTGATCATAGTGAGTCCCCGTTTTCAACAAAAGCAATTACAAATAATTTAGATAAGTATGTTTATTAAATTATGTTTACATATAACTTATAAATAATTTTAACACAATGCAAATATAATTTTTGATTTATTAGAGTTAACACAACCTTAACCCAGACTATTTAGACAGACAGCCTTAACCCAGGCCATTAACCAAATTTAGTGAAAACATTTGTTAAAAAAAATATTGGTTCTGTTTTTCTATATCAACTGCTCTATGCTAATTTTATACTTGCTGCGTTATCTCAAGTTATTTTAGTTTTAAATTCTTTTTTTGAATTTTACGATAAAAATTATAATAAAATCTTCATTATGTAATAACATTTGTTTAATCAAAGTTTTGTTAATAGGTTTGTTTGCAAAAATAATGGTATTTTGTTTGAAAATGATGTCTTGCAAGTTGGTGTCAAGTCAGAATATAGATTAAATGTTGGTAAGTTTTACATATTATAATGATAAATTTAAACAATCCGAACCATTTTATTTCTGATAGAAATTAAAATTTTAAGGTCGTCTAAGTGTATTTTATGGCAATAAGACATCTTTTCCGATGACCAACTTCAGTTCTAAAGTTAATTTGGAAGAACAAAAGGAACGTATCTTTTCTCCTTTATTTATAAAACTTATATTTTTGTCTTTAATTCAAAAAAATTTTATTACTTGTCTTAGAAATATTAAAGCGTTGTTTATTTTTTTGAGAATTCAGCTGATGTCATTTGTTAGGTTTTTTAGAACCCTAGGTTCCTTACTACTTTTTGAAACTATTGGATTTTGAGCGACAAATATTTTATAGAATAGTTTAGAGTCGAATAGTCATTACTTCTTCCTAAATTCTAGAGTCTTAAAACTCAAAATATTATTTAGTACCTTCTGAGCTCTAAAGCTAAAAAGTTAAGACTGACTGAGACCTTAAATCTATTATTTTAGAAGCTAGAGTCTATATGTTTTATTGTAGCCATAATTCCAAGACTCTGTGTTTAAAAATGATGGAATAAAAGGTTCTTGATGTTTATTTTTTGAGAAAAATTACAAACTTCTAAAAATTTTAAACATTTTTTGAACAAGCCTGAAGGGTTTTAAAGTGTTGTTAAATTTGTTTGCCTTTAAATCCTAAGATCCTAATATTTATTGTTTTCATATGAAATTATTTTAAAAATACATTTGCATTAGCCAGTTTTCCTTAACTCATATGCATAGGATTAATAATTGAATTGCAGCCAATAACCAATGTAATTGATGGTGGTGCTCAAATACAACAAGTCATAAAAGTTGAAGCTATACAAGAGTTTTCTGTTGTCCCTACACTTGATTTCTCATTTATGTAAAAACTTATTTTTTTTTTTTTTTGCTTATTATGTTTTAGTTGCTTTTTTTATTTTTTTATTTTTACATTTTAGTTGCTATTTTTTAATAGTGTTTTATTCTTCTAGTATTAATGGTTTCTCCCAAGTTCTTCAAGTAAAGTTGCCTGTCTTCTTGATAAAGTTTTCTACCCCTGCTGAAATGTCTGTTGGTGATTTCTTCACAAGATGGAAAAGTCTTTCTGGGTAATAATAGAAACTAATAACATTTATTATTATGTGTAAATTCTGTCAAACATGTTTGTCTGTATTTACATTAATTCCACCAGCCCATTAATCAAATCATGCTGTTGTTGTTTTTTCTGATTTATTAGAGCTCTTGGACAATTTAGTGCATTAGCTGATTAAGCTATTTTTTACTTTCCATTTTTGTCTGTTCTATAATTTTATACACATCAGGATCAGGTTTTAAGAAACCATAAATGGAGTGCAGATGATTTACTAATTTCAAAATTGCAGTATTTTTATTTACTAGTAAGATTGCATTTGCATGCAAATTTATTTTTAGTTTCAGTATAATATTCATTATATAGAACACTTGGTAAATTTTGTTTTTGAATTTATTTTCAAAATAATATTTTCTATTTATTCTACAAAGATAGTTTACTAATTTACAAAAATTAATTTCATGAATTTAGTCACTCATTAAAAGTGATTTTACATCTAAGTACCATACTATAATAATTATTGTACTGTACTTATCCATAAAAAAACTATTAAAAATTAAAAACATAGATTAGCTTTAGGTACAATGAAGGCCAGATGATTAAAGTGCAGTAAGCCAGTAACTTCAGTGTCTTAAATCCTAATTTTGATTTTAAATCATAAGTTGCTTTAGATGTTAGAAACACATTTCTTATTGGAAACTATTTTTCGTAATTCAAGTAGATTGTTTGTAGGTGCTGTGCCAAGTTTTTCCATGGTAAAATGTCATATTACATACTGAAGAAAAAAATACAATTACTGATTAGCAAAATACGCATTCATGATGCATTGATAGAAAATTCCTTGAAAGGATTCACCCTTTACATAATTTATATTTTTTTGTAAACATATATGATTTTATGGTACTACTGTTATGCAAACATACTTTGATCAGTGTTTATATTTTTTTAAGTGTTTTATGCATTTTATATGTTATCATTGAAGCAAGTGAAAACTGTTTTTTCTGTTTATATATGTTTCTGTTTATATATGTTCTTTCTGTTTATTAAGACCGGGACAAGAAAGTCAAAAAGTTTTTAATGCAAATCATCCCATTGATACAGAATCTTCTAAACTAAAGGTATTTACTTTTGCTATAATTTTACCTACCTATAATAAAATTTAACTATAATTGTTTTTACCAAACTTTTAACTAACTAGTAATACAATGCTAGTAGTTACCTATTAAATCAATGACTTTCAAGTCTGATTTATTTCAGTAGTTACTCAATGTACGTATGAATATAGGCCTTGCAACAAATAATTGCCTATTAACTTCCAGAAAGGGCTTCTAGCAGGTGCTATACTTATTATATTTAATTAACAGTTAAGGTTTAGCTTATTAAGTTGAAGCTAAATCAATTCAGTTGAATCATAACTTATCCAGTTAAATCTTAACCAATTTAAAATTTTTTGATAACTTTTATTCAATTAAATTAAACAAAAAAAATCAGCATAACTGATTGTGTTCTGCTACTAAAGATATAAATTCTGTATTTTTGATGTTCAAGGAAAAAAACAAGGTGAATAAAAGTTTTTTAAGCATGAAAGAAGTTAAATGACAACTTTGTCAAATAATAGGTCAGACAAGATTGAGTTAGCTAATGGAATAAGTGATAATAGCAGCAACAATGATATTATGTGTAAAAAAAAGAAAAAGATCCAACCTAATAATAATGTTTACCTGGTTTAGTTTCTAAACTTGAGACAGATGCTCCAGTTTAAAAACTAAACCAGGTTCAACAACATTTACAATTATGATTTTCAATTTTGTCAAAAAGAGAAAGGGTGTTATTAGAAGAAACTGCTCAAGTATGATAACATTGTTTCATACAAGAACAAGTAAGAGATTTATAGAGGTAGAGAATCAAATCAGAATAAAGTGAATCAGAAGTAAAAATGAAATCAGTTTGTTAAACATCAGAAATAAGAATGAATCAGGAACAATAATTATTAGCAGTAAGCAGCTGTGTTTTATTTCGTTAAAACTCACCACCCACTGCAAGCCTCGAGCTCTATAGAAAAGTGATTACATTCAAGATTGGCTGCTTGTTCTAAGTGATAAAAAGTGATGATTTTTTTATGCAATTAGATTTTTGTCATCAGTAAATAATACCTTAGATGTAAGATTTTCAGAAAGATCATTAAAAGTATAAAGTATATTTATAAGGATAAGACCACAAGCTGTAGTGGATTTTTAAGTGAGAAATAATTTTAGCAACAGAAGTAGGAGTGATTTGAATGTCTTTTGATGGATTAACCTGTTTTTTGGAGATAACAGGATGACAAGAAGAGTGTGGACTCTTCTTGTCATCCTGTTCAATTTACAAAGGTTTTCTGAAAAGAAGACAAGTTGAGAATGCATTGTAACAAAAGAGATTATAACAAAAATCGTCAAAATTTGTTTTCTAAACACTTTTTTTTTTGTCTGATTTGTTATCTAGAATACTTTTCTAGAAACTTATATACTGTAGAAGCTGAAAGAGATAGGAAGATTGTATGAGAGATTTTATGTCAGACTTTCTTATTAAACTATTAAACAACATCAGAAAGTCATGTGACACATCAAGTTTTACATTAAAAAATTCCATTAAGTATTTGTTAGAAATGTTGAGTCAATATATTTTGTTGTCTGTATTTTAGATAAATTTATTATTTCTTCAGAAATTAGCAAAATTCTCTCATTGTGTCGCACCTTAACACAGCTTTGATGAGAGACTTGTATTAAAGTCTTTCTTTGAATTCATCAGCAAATATAATAAGGTTTTCTGTAAAGAAAACAAGTTGAGAGTGCATTTTAGCAATAAAATGCATAAAAAATGTATATTTTGCATTCCCCAATTGCATTTCTAGTTGAAGAGCAATAACTTTTAAGTTGCTGCAATTCATCCACATGCGTTGTAAGTACTTGCAGTGCCACCCGGATGTATTTCATTCCGTTTGACTGGTATGGGCGCCTAAACTAATGCACCTAAACTAAAAGTTTTGTATAACATAACTCATTAACTCCAACATTAGTGAAACCCAACATGTCATTCAGATTAGCTTGACTAATAAGTTGAGTGTCAGATGATTATTGACCTGTAGCACTACACTCAGGTGTTACCTATGGCTTGTTATAATCATTCAAAGAGTCATTGATGTTTGGTAGATCTGCAAACAGTCCATCTTTATGAGGCACTGGTTTTATTGGTAATGAACAATTAAATTGATTAAATTAAATTAAGACTAGTCCAATATTTTGATTTCAAGATAATCAATGTTAAAGTTTTTAATAATTATAGTTTACAAACTATTTATCAATCTACTTTATGGCAAAAATTAATGAAAGAAAGGTGGATTAGTATTATTTTTGTAGTACATAGAGAAATCAACATAAATTAAATGAAACTATGAAAAGTCCAAATAACAAAAAATGGACTAGTACCGTTCTTCTCAATTGTTTTTTCTAATTTTTATTTAATTATCATAAACTTGTGAGCAACAAAAGAAGGAGTTATCAGTGTAGTTTTTCTGTTTACACCTTACTATGGATACTGCAAATGACAGTGATTTGTATATAATGTGGAGCTCAGCTCTCTTTTCGATCGCCTGCTTTGCAACTAAAATAAAAATAGAATGCTAACTAGAAATTGTATTACAAATTGAAATCCTCATAAGTAGGCTACAAATATAGCAAAAACTGTTTTAATAAATGCGACTGCTAAACATTAGTTAACTATAAATGCTAAAACATTTTTAAAAATTTAATGAGTTTGACATATACAATATTATATAACAGTTTAAATATTTAAGAATTATACGACACTACACTAAATAAAATAAAAAACATATCACACTACAGCAAATATAAATTAAGCATTAATTGAACAATAAAGTTACCTTCAGGGTAATAAGGGGCCAAAAATCTTTGAAGTGGCCAAACAACTCCATGTTAGGAGACCTTTTGATGTTATGAACGCTGAAAACCTTTTCAAGAATAATTTCTGAAACATGGTGATGACAGGCCAAATTGATTATGTCAACCAAGCTCTGCTTCCAAATGAATACAAGTGCCACCTTTTGGTCCAGTATTTGAAGACGTTGTATCAAAGCAGAACCCTTTGATCCTGTCTCGCAAACCCCAGTCATCATTGAAGCTGCCGTGTCATTTTGGAGTTTAGGGACAGCTAACAATTTTACCACATCCTGCCCAGAAACTAGAATCCAAAGTCAATCAATTTTACCTCGTTCTGAACCAGTAAGGTCATTCATTATCTTACCGTCCCAATGCAAAATTAGTGGAACTGTCAGATCAAATTTTTCCTTGACTTCCAAGCTGAAAAGCTTGCGATGCTTCATGTGGGCTCGTCTTATGTGTAAAACCATGTATTTTGAACTCTAAAATGTGTTGAGCAAGTTCTAAATATTAATTTAATAGAATATATTTTGACTATTGAGTCTTTATATGACACATCATCAAATGATTAAAAAAAAGTATATATGTGTGTGTGTGTGTGTGTGTGTGTCTGTCTGTATGTATATATATATATATATATATATATATATATATATATATATATATATATATATATATATATATATATATATATATATATATATATATGTATATATGTATATATATATATCAATACATTTTCTCCAACAATTTTCCAATTCAGTTATACCATCTCTAAAATGGTTTACTGGAAGCTCGTTAAAATATTAGTTCACATTCACTATAACTTCTTTATTTGAGGAAAAACGCTTATCACTTAAATTTTTTAAATTTGGAAATAGATGGAATTCCGAAGAGGCTAGATCAGGAGAGTAAGACGGATGTTCCATCAATTCATACTGTAAATCGTCAATTTGGCCATTGTTCGAACACATTTGTGTGCTGGTGCATTATCTTGATGGAAAAGGATTTTTTTCTTCTTCAAACCAGGTCTCTTTTTTTTAATTTTTTGTGTTTAACTTATCCAACAGATTTGAATCCTACTGTGGTTTTACCAGTTTAAAAATAATCAATCAACAAAATGCCCTTTGCATCTAAGAAAATAGATACCATAACCTTTTTTGATGATTTGGACCATTTTGGTTGTTTTAGGGCTAAACCAACAGGCTCAGTCTACTCTGAGGTTTGTTGTTGAAGCTTGGGATCATAGTGGTACACCCAAGTTTCATCCATAGTGTCACAATAACATAAGAAATCTTTTTTATTTTTTTAAAAAAGCTCTAAATATTTCTTAGAAAGATTCACTTGAAGTTGTTTTTGATTACAATTTAAGAAATGCGGCACCCATTGTGCACTAAGCTTTCTGAGGCCTAGCACATCTTTTAAAATATGAAGTACTTGCTCAGTTGAGATATTCATAGTCTCAGAAATCTCACTCAAGGTTAACGCTCTGTCATTCATAATCATATCATGAATAATATCAATTTTTTATTTTTTTTTTTTAATTTGCATTCACTCCCAACAAGGCTGCAAGCAACCACTATTAAGTTGGGAGTTACTAGAAGAAAAAAAAGAACAGATTTATAGAGCAAGGAAACGGTTGACAGAAGACTTGAAAAGTTGAAGGTTGTATGAGTCAAGAAAACATGAAAATGGGAGGGAGTTCCAAAGGATTGAAGTGCGGGGAAAAAAACTAGATGAATAAAAGTTTTAAAAAGGTACGTCTGATCACAGTTTGATCTCTCTAAAACTATTATCTCATTCTTCCTCATCATTTGAATCCCTCTATCATTTCTTCAGTAGTCACACTTTTTGGACATCCTAAACGAAAATCATCTTCTAGGCTTGTGTGACCATGTTTAATTTCTAATGCCCACTTACAGACCATTGTTTTAGATGGAGCAACATCCCCTAACACATTCACTATAAATTTCCATTGCCTTCAAACCTTTTTTCACCAAAAATTTTATTGTTGCATGATGTTCAATTTTTTCCATGATTAAATTATGTTGAGACTTCTAACATTAAAGCGTCATAAAAACACACTTACAAGTCATAGTGAGTTGAAATTTGCATGTATTAAGTTTTTTCAATTTCAATATGGATACCTTCCTTAATTTTGAGCTCATACATGGAGGAGGCTTTGTCAATAATGGAAAAGCAATCAAGATTTGTTGAATGTTTGTATTTTTGTGATGAATTAAGATGTTTGTAAATGTGGGAGGCTTAGTTAGGATTTAAATGTTCTGAAATCTTTGTTGTGTAGTAACGGATATTACATCAGAACGTAGAGTTTTGATTGAAGCTGTCTATCCTGAAATTGTTAGATTAATATCTTTATTTTTTATCTTTCTATATAAATAAATTTCGATTTTATCATTTGTAAGAGTTTTCTCTTGCCTAAATTTGCTTGACCCAATGGCAATTATGAATACTACCAATTTTTTAATAATGTATTTTTTATAATTGGATTTAAGCGTTCAAAATGAATGTTTTAACTTATTTCATTTCTCTTATCTTGCAAACATATATTACTCATCTTATAAGCCCTCGTTTACAACAATAAAAAAATCACAAAAAAAAAACACATCCTTCAAAAGCTACGAAAAAACAAATATATTATAATAACTCAACCAGACTTCTTAATAAAATTTGTGAAATTATTAATGATACCACTAAATTCAAAAAGATTTCTAAAGATCCTACTGTACTCAGAGAAGGCTAACTACAAAGATTTCTAAAGATCCTACTGTACTGAGAGAAAGCTAACTACACTGTACTCAGAGAACTACTTCAAGTCAACTTCAACTACTATTCTTCTTTGCAAAAGAAGAATAAAAATCTAATTAATGCAGACTATACCAAAATATTTAAAAGTAAGATAAATATACCAAAAATATGGCAGCAGGAAAAAAACCCTCCAGAAAATATTCCCAGGAAAAAATCCCCCTGGATTTCTTTTTACAGCGCATAAAATAAATGATATATCAATATAATAGTTGTTTATAATATAAGTATTTTATACATAAGTATTATCATACAAACAGAACCTTAATCCTTCATTTTTCATAAATTAACTGACAAATAGGTAGAACATACAAGAAGTGTACAAACATTAACTGACAAATAGATAGAACATGCAAAGAGTGTACAAACATAGAAGGAGTGTTCGAACATCGACTGACAAATAGGTAGAACATGCAATGAGCGCCACTACATTAGTTGAGGGTTTTGGTTTGGATGGATAATCTATCAATTTCAAAGCAATTTTTTTTTAATTTATTTTTTGCTGAGGATTTTTTCAGGTAAATTTTCCTAGTACCTAAAAATATCTATCCTACTGGTTCAACAATTGTTAGAATGTATAGAAAACCTAAAATACATAAGTTAACCGCTAATAATAACATTCCTTCTTTCAGACCCATAGTTTCTTCATTATAGACATACAACTACAAATTATCTAAATTTTTAAGTAATTTAATTACTTCATACATTCCAATTAATCATTGCACCAAAGATAGCTTCACATTTGTTAATGAATTTAACAAAGTAAGAGTAGCCACCTCTTACCTAATCTCCTTTGATGTGGACAAATTTTTGTTTACAAATATCCCATTAGATGAAACCATCTCAATTACTGTTGATTTAATCTTAAAAAATAGACCAAACCTTAATACTTTCAAACTTGAATTAAAAAAACTATTTGATTTTTCAACCATGCAAATGCATTTCCTATTTAACAATGAAATACTTGATCAGAACGATGGAGTTGCCATGTAATCTCCATTATCTCCTGCTTTAGCTAACTTATGAGTCATCATGAAAATGGTTATAAAACAATAATTGCAAAAAAAGTAGTTATATACAAAAGGTATGTAGATGATATCTTTTGTATCTTTGAAAATAACGATGATGTACTCACTTTTCTAGAATATATAAATAAAAAGCATCCTAACCTCAAATAAACTAAAGAGGAAGCATTTGATCACAAATTGAACTTTCTTGATTAAAAAATATTGTTAAGACAAGCAAGACTATTTTTTATACCTTTTAAAATAAGTAGTATGTTTTTATCCAAAGATCCCTTACCCTCAAATTTAAAATCTTTTGTTGTCTATAAATTAGAATGTTCCAGCTGTAATGCTGGATACATTGGTAAAACCACTAAACACTACACAACAAGGATTTCAAAACATTTAAATTTAGATAAGGCTTCCCACATTTACAAACATCTCAATTCATCACAAAAATGCAAAAATTCAACAAATCTTGATTGCTTTTCCATTATTGACAGAGCTTCTTCCAAGTATGAGCTCAAAATTAAGCAAGGTATCCTTATTGAAATGGTAAAACCTCTTCTTAATACACAATTAAAATCATACATTATTACTATAACAATATAATTTCTCAATTATCTTACTTTTTATTTCCTATTTTGTTTATTGTTAATTACTTCACACCTTCTGTATAATCTTTTATAAAATGTCATGGTAATTATTTATTTAATAAAATGTGTAATTAACTATGGTAACTATTAGTTATGGTAGTAATAGTTTATGGTAACTATTTTACAATAGTTACCATAAACTATGGTAACTATTGTAAAAACTAACTTTAAATTTTTAATGTAGCCAAAAAAATTGTTTATATACAGAAGTTGTAACTAATTTTTTATACCTGATGATGTCAATTGATATTGATGAAAGTTGTTGTCAAAAAATATATTTATATTAATATATTTATAATTTTTTATGCGACACAATGATCGCAAAAAGTGACTAAGGGTTTGAGCAGAAGATTTTTGTGCGAAAGGTGAAAAGCATGAATAACTCGCTTGTTTCAATAACCTTCCCTACCACGGTCACTAAATAATTTTGGACGTCCAGGACTATTTTTTATTCCATACATAAAAAAGTATTAAACTGTTATAGAATTGTTTTTAATATTTAACTCCTCTTCTTGTGAGATCTAGGCTGGTTTTTAAAATTTTTTATTAATTTTATTTATTTTTTGTATTGCAATTTATGTTATTTTAGTCACCTTGATGACACAAATGTTTTAAATGTTAATACCGTTACTTTTGGTTGTTTACATGCTTGAATTTAACTATTTAGCTTCTTGGTTGTAATATGGGATTGTTAGACGGCATTGATCCTAATCCAGACAATTTTGTTACAGCTGGAATTTTAAACACAAGAAACGCGCAGATTGGTTATTTATTACGTTTAGAACCAAATATTCAAGCTAAGGTTTGAAATACTCTGCTTGTAATTTGTATAATTTATTCGACATATTTATTAAAATATAAATTTACTTCTCTTTAGATGTACAGAATAACTATACGTTCATCTCGTGATGGTGTTGCTGATATTCTTACAACTCTTCTAGTAGATCAATTTTAGCTTTGATAAAATTTGTATCTGATATTCTGCACTTCGATAAATTACTCATGGAAGGGAATGAATGTTACATAATATAATAGTCTCTGGAAGCGCAATTTAATAGATTGAAAGGTGTTCCCTCTAATTATAATTCAATCAAATTTTTTTTTAACTTATTTCATTTAAAACATGAATAATTTAGGGTGTAAAATATGTGTAATAATATAATTTTGATGAATGTTAAATATTTTTTCTTTAAATACTACATTAATGATTTGCATTTTTTGATCGTAGTTTGATGTTGATTAATTTTTTTTTTATATATATATTTATGAAAAAATAGTAGATTTTTTTTTTTTTTCTTTTCTTTTTTTACAATTTTTTTATCACCAAAAAATATATTTCAATAATTATAATATTTTCTACGGTGTTTAGATCATACATCTGTATAAATGTTTGAGATCAATTGATCGTAAATGTCGTTTAACTCAATTCTAAATAGAAAAAAAAGAGTTGTTTTTGATTTTCTGTTTGTATAACTGTTCCTTTTTATTACCTTGTCTACTTTTTTACATATATTTTTATATTTAAGGCAGGCAGATGTTTCTCTCCGGCCTGTTCTATTTATGGATCCATCAATAAACAAAAAACTTTTGAATCTCTGCTTTGTTACTGTTTACATTCTTTATTAAAATGGGTAACCTTGTGCCAATATTGATAAAGAATGTAATTTTTTGATTAAAAGAAATATCTTACCAAAACTACTTTGATGTAAAAAGTGACCTCCTTTAAAAAAGTACCCGGTATAGTCGGTTCCTTATAAAAAGTGGCTCCTTAAAGTACCAGGTATAGTGGGTGCCAGTCGGTACTTTTTAAGGATTCCTCCACCCCATTCATTTTGATTGTAAAATCGCTTATGTTAATGAGTACACCATTTAATTAGTAAAATGGTGGTTGATATTACCAAGCAATGAGGTTTTGTCTGAGCTATTGTTGTTGTAACAGGCTTTTAAATTGAGTGTTATTATCGACATTAAATTAAAAATAAATAGGTGTTAAAAAATAAATATTACCGTAAGAAAGTAACAATTGTAATTGAAATATAATCTTTTATTACATAGTAGATTAGAGCTAAGTATAACTAGAGTCCAACCTCTGCATACAAATTTTTTTAAATATTTACCTAAAATACTACAATAAATAATTTCCAAATGAAAAAAATAAAACAATACTTAAATTTGATATTAATTATATTCTTTGGATCACTAATAGAATCAGGAAATCATTAAAAACAGCAAAAACTTTACATCAAGTATTTTTTAAATCTTTTTTAATTTGAACGGTCTTATCACAGAGCACCGCGGAAGAGCATTTCAAAGACCAACTATCCTTACTCCATTGGATTAATATTAACATAATGCAAACGACATATATGAAACTTTCTTCAAAACTTTTTATTCTGTATACTACTCTAACTTTCCCGTAGTTAAAACAATAGCAAAATCTAAGAGTTTGAATTCTCCTTAGATTACCATGGGGTTTCAAAATCAAGCAGAAGTTATATATTAATTTTCTAAAAACAAAAACAACCGCAAACGAAAAAATTAATAAAAACTAAATATTTATTTGAGAAAATTCGTAAAAACTTTAAAAATATATATTACTCAGAATTATTTAACAAATTCAAATATAACACTAAGCGCATTTGGGAAATTATAGGAAAACAAAAATCATGTTTTGGCTCTCTGCCACAAATGATGAAAATTGAAAACACTAATAATATCATATGAATTTAATAGATTTTTTACTGAAATAGGTCTTAAACTATCAAATAAGATTCCTATAACCAGAACTTTGTTTAGTGACTTCTTATTAGCCTTGGGTGAGTGCATATGCTCTGATGAACTACCCTCTGATTTATCATTTGAAGAACTTGAAAAGGCGTTCAAATCAATTTTTAAAAATAAATCATGTGGACCAGACGAAATAGATGGAAACGTGATAATAGATTGCTTTAAGCAACTGAAAGATGTTCTTTTTAAAGTTTTCAATGCCTCAATTAAACAAGGAATTTTTCCAGAACAATTAAAAATTGCCAAAGTTACCTATTTACAAAAAGGGCGACCAATCCCAAATAACTAATTATCGCCCCATCTCTGTGCTCTCAGTATTTACAAAAATCCTAGAAAGAATTATGTGCAACAGAATATATAAATACCTTGACAAAAATAACCTACTTTATGTTAATCAATTTGGTTTAAAAAGGATAGCTCAACAGAGCATGCAATTATCCAACTTGTAAATAAAATTTCAAAATCGTTCGAACAATAAAAATTTACATTAGGTATCTTTATCTACCTATTGAAGGCCTTCGATACGGTTGACCATCATATCCTACTCGAAAAACTGAAATACTTTGGAGTAAATAAGCAAGCGTTAAAGTGGTTCAGAAGTTACTTAACAAACAGAAAACAATTTGTTGTTGGTAATGACAACTATCACAACAATTGTTTAAGTATAACATGTGGAGTTCCACAAGGTTCTATCCTCGGACCCCTCCTTTTTTAAATTTACATAAACGATCTAAATAAAGCAACTAATCTGATGAGCATCATGTTCGCTGAAGATACTAATTTATTCATCTCTAAGAGTGATATTAGCAAACTTTTTGCCACAGTGAATAAACAACTTAAACTTTTATCCAACTGGTTCAAATCCAATAAATTAACACTAATACTGACAAAACTAAATGGGCTCTCTTTCATTTGAATAGAAAAAAAATTTTTTTACCCTTAATCTTGCCTCCAATCTTTATTAATGAAGTTGAAATAAAAATAGACTCTGTTATTAAATTCCTAGGTGTTTATCTCGATATCTCGATAAGAATATTAATTGGAATCAACATATTAACTATGTATGCACTAAAGTCTCTAAAAATATTATAGTTTTATACAAAGCTCGAACTTATCTCAATAAGAAAAACTTAAGACAATTTTATTTCTCATTTATTCACTGCTACATAAACTACGCTAATATTGCCTCGGGAAGTACTGAAAAAAGTAAATTACATCGTCTTTATCGCTGTCAGAAACGAGCAATTCGCATAATTAACTTTACTGATCGTTTTTCTCATTGTAAACCTTATTTTATTGAAATGATAATTTTAAATATATTTGAACTCAACGTTTTAAAAATTTTATGCTTTGTATATATGTGGAAAAACAATCTATCCCCCCCCCTCCTCAGTCTTTAAAGATCAGTTCAGTTTAAAACCCAGCAACAAATACGTTCTTAAAAAAAAAAAAATTCTAACGAACCTTTTTGTCAAACAAATTTTTAAATTTTGCCTTGCCTATCGTGCACCGCACCTATGGAATAAACTTGTTTTACCAAATATTGATTTTGATCGACCAAATTCTTTTCGTCTTTTTAAAAACAAAATTAAAAATCTAATTTTTTCTCTCGATAACATCTTAGAGCACTATTAATTAATTTATCTATTATTTAACTTTACATTATTTTTCTCTAAAGTTTTGTTGTTTACAACTATTTATATTTATAACCGATATAATAAATTTTACCCATAGGTAGCGTTAAACCACGATCTCTATTTTTTGAGGCATGTGCGCTACGGCTGCCCAAAAAAATTATTTAAAAAAATTAAAACTAATTCAAAAAATATTCATTATTCAAAACAAATCCGAATAAAATAATGACAACATAAAAATACTTAAAGCATAGTGAACGAAATAATTGGAAATATCTATAAAAAACTAAATGTTTTACCAGATACAGAAGAATGTAATGTTAAGATTTTTAAAGCTGAAAATTTCAATAATAATATTTTTTGCAAATCTTTTTTATTTCAATTCCCCAAGGCCATGAAAGCCACTACAATCACTACTTTATTTATGTTTTCAACCCTCTCTCAACTCTTTTACTTTGAAACACGAACCTTGACAAACAAAACCGCTGCGCAGAGTATCAAGTTGAGCACGATACTACCAGGTACGTGGTGGGGATCGAACTCGGAACTACTTGCTTAAGAGGCGAGCTCTCTTACACTATTACATAAAATATTGGCCCTAACATGGCTTCCGAAATTATATGTTTATATAACTCTTGCTTTTTTGTTCATTTAGACGGCAAAATTGACCCTTTTAAACAAGTCAGTCAAGTCAATCATCAAATTTAGACAACTTAGTCGGTAAATTGAAACAGTCAGTCGGCAAATGTTGACTTTTTTTTGGCGCACTTATACCAATTTGCACCCTATGCCAGTTTGCACTTAAGAAATTTGCGCTTATTCAGCCTCCTGATTTCAATACTTGCAAATTCTTTTGGTGCATTTATATCAGTTTGCACTTATGTTGATTTGCACTTATGCCAGTTTTCACAATTGCTTTGCACTTATGTTTATTCGTCCATATATTCTTTCAATCTAATATCAACAAATTTAACACAAGAGCAACTGGTAACTTTGTTGTACCCTGGAAAAGACAAAAAAATTATCAATTTTCTATTTCTTATCGCGGCCAGTATTTATATAACAAATTAATTTCGAATTATACCTCAATTTTTCTTGCTGACAATATAACTTCTCTAAAGTCAAAACTAAAAAATCATGTTCTCAATACAGATAATTACTTAAAAATGTTTTAGTTCTAATGATAAATTAACATTTAAGCTCACATTCAAACAATCAGCAATCAACCAAAAATGAAAATGTATTTTTTTTTTTAATTAAAAAAAAAAAGATAATATTATTATTATAAACCACAACACTAACACCACTCATAGAATAATAAAAAGAAAAAAAAAAGTCTACATCAATAACATTTAAAATATTTGTTTTATGAGAATCATAATGTTTATGTGTACTTTACGCAATACCCCAAGGTTCTCGATGATAAGACTAAACTCAGTCTTCTAAGAGTTCCCTACAACAGTCAAAACCCTTATCAAGTCATAGCATATTTAATTTTTTGTATTGGAAGTATATTTTGTTTATGCTATCGCAGTGTAAAAAAAAATTTGTAATTAATATAGTTGTGAAAATTTAACAAAAAAAAAAAAAAAAAAAAAAAAAAAAAATGTAAGTTTGCACTTATGAAATTTGCACTTATTCAATCGCCCTAATTTTCGACAAATTACAATTATTTATTTAGTTTGATTTGCCTAACGAAAACATGGTGTTCTGATCAATCATCTCAAACAGGTTCATAAAAAAGTCGTGACGCAGTGGCTAGAGCGCTGGCTTTAGAAGCAAGCGACTGAGGGCTTGAAGCGAGCTTTAAGCATATTTCACGCCTTCGGTAAGAAAGAAGGTGTACACTTTTTAGTTAAATGCTTTTCCACGGTGCTCTGTGACAAGACTATTAGGTTTTCCTGAAGCATCTAAAAATAAAAATTAACAAAAATAAAAAACATCTAAAAAAACAACAAACAAATGAGAGGAGGGATTACAACATCTGAAATGATCAATTGAAAAAACATCTCTTAATTTCCGATACCGACAGTGAAGTTTCTACAATTGAGATAACCAATAAAAAAATTTTTTTTTAACACCACCTCTAGGCAAGTTTAATAATATCGGTAGAGAAGGAGGCGTAAATTTCTTTTTAAATGCTTTTCCGCAGTGCACTTTGATAAGACCGTAAGGACTTCTTGGGGTACCTAAAATAATTATTGATAAAAAAAAATTCAGTCCTTTTCAAAATAAATAATAAAGAAAAAATAATTTTCCGTGTTTAGGATCTAAACATTAACTACTTAAATTACAACGAAAATGCGACTACAAAACCTTTTTTGACATTATGTTCCAGGAATGCATCCGTCTAATTGTCAACAAATCCACATAGGTTACACCAACTTTCGTTTCTACTATACTATATATAGTATATTGACCAATACTTTTTTAGAAACCTCCTTAAAAGCAGAAATCATAAAATCAGATATATAAGATCATTTTCATTATTCTATTATACAAATATGTCCTAATGTACAAGAACAGTTAACAATTCTATGACCAAAATCTACCAATATACTATTCAAAATTTTTCAATTCAAAAAGACTCATTATTGACAGTAAATTGGGATGTGGTATTAAAGCAGTTATCGTTATCGACAGTAAATTGGGATGTGGTTTTAAAGCCAACGACACGGGGGGGGGGGGGTCAGGGCCCCGGTGTTGTCGGCCCTGTATACCTTACACACACACACCCGCACACACTTTTTTCTAGTAAGAACAATCTTGATATAGAGGACTTTTTTCACAATTTTTTTTTTTTTTTTTTTTTAATGTTGATTTAGGTGCCCCAAGAAGTCCTTACGGTCTTATCACAGAGCACCGCGGAAGAGCATTTAATAGGGAGTTCACGCCTCCTTCCCAACCGATGTCGCATAACTTGTCCAGAAGTGGGGTTTGAACCACGGACCTTACGTTTCTGAGGCAAGTGCGTTACCACTGCGCCACGTTTGAGGCAAGTGCGTTACCACTGCGCCAAATTTGATGATTGTAACCCCCCCCCACACACTTTAAAACCCGTGTCGTCGGCCCTGATATACTAAGAATGTAACCTAGGACACACAAAATCGAAAAAAAGGAATAAAAACAAAATATTTAAACTAGGAATTGCTAATGGAATTAGAAAATCATAAAAAAAAAGCAACTGCAGATCATTAATATCTTTTTAAAATCCATTTAAGTATTCTACATTTTTTGATGAACAGACAACAATGCGTAAGTGCTCGTGAAAAAAAACTATTTAAAATTACTTAAAATAAAATGCCGTGTTCCGTGAGCCAAAGGTTCCAAGCTTGCGCCCTTGCTGTTTTTAATATACCAAAAGCCTCAATTACACTGGATGTCATAATATTTGAAGATACTACAAATTTATTTTATACATCAAATCTATTGGAGAACTTTTTAAAACTACGAGTATTGAATTTAGAAAACTTAATAATTGTTTTAATGATAATAAATTATCATTAAATACAGAAAAAAAAAATTACTTTTCATTCCAACCAAAAAAAATCACTAACATTACCTTCAGTAAAAATAAAAATAAAAAAATAGTGAAAACCTAATCACTAATTTCTTGGGATACTTATTGACGAGGACATCTCGTGGAAAGCGCACTTTAACATATCAAATAGCAAAATTTCGAAAAACATCTCTAAAAAGCTAGTCCTATGCTTTACTGAAAAAAATTTCTTCATTATTTTTTATTTATACAATGGGCATAAACTCATATATCTAAATTAGTCAAACTTAATCAAAATCAATAACATGCAGGGAAAATAGTTTACAAAAAGAACTATTTTAAAAAACTACAACAGTTTAATGTAATTTTTTAGAGGGCAGGAAGTGTTTATCCACCTGTTTTTTAAACACTTTTTCTATATTAGTGGAAACATTTTTGCTATATGAAGGGTTGAGCCAAATTATGTTTCATAAATATTAATAAAGAAATTGATTACATTTTTATTAGAGAAGTTTTGGTTCAGCCTGTTATCAATTGGTTTAAAAAAATCTAACTTCAAGAGTGAAAATTAGATTAGTTCATATTTTAAAAAATTACCCAAATTTTGACTGTATTTCACTTTTGTACAATTGTATGTTCAATTTAGTTAAATCAACTCTCAGGTGCTTAATACACGGAAAGGCACGTTTAATTATTTTCGATAAATTTTTACACCCATACCAAGTAAATTAGGAACGCCTTTCTCTCCATGTTTACTAGTTTTTACTTTTGTTTATTAGTTATATATAATATATATATATATATATATTTTAATTGGAATACAATTAAAGTTAGTTACAGCATAAAAAATAGGAAAATATTATTAAAGGTCACAATAAAGTTTCACAAAAAAAATTCTAAGTGAAAAAATTACAGAAAATTTTAATTGTGACAAAAAACAATTGCCTTATGAGTGTATCAAAAAGAGTTTACCAAAAAATGTGGTATATAAATGTGTTTTCTAAGAATGTACCTGATAAGCAATGTATTGGCTTAACAGAGGGTGAGTGGGTAAAACGTATTGTCAATCGTAAGCAACCCTTTTAAAATCAAATGTATTAAAAAGACATCATGATGTCAAAATATGTGTGGGAATTCAAAGTTAAAAAAATTAATGGTTTTAAATTGAACTAGTCCATCCTAAAAGCAATATTTCCAAAAATGCATAATATTTATATTAATAAAGTTTGAATTACTTACATAAGCGAGCTAAGAATATTTATTAAACAAAAAAATTATAATCGATTTTATTTTAAAAATTATAATCGATCAGAACTTATACTATGCAAGTATAAGTTCTTTTTTTAAAGTCACATAGTGGGCGAATTAAATCAACATGGCGAGATTGAGTTCAAGTGAGCGAGAATCAGTGCTTTTCGACACATTGTACAATTTATAATGGAAATGCCAATTAATCTTATAAAATCTAAAGGATTCTTTGTAGTTTTGTAGCTGAAATAATAAGCTATCTAACAATGTATAGTGCAGCAATGTAAGTCTCTTAATAGCCTAGCAACAGCAATTTTGGTGCGAGGTTTGATTATTGACAAATATATTAAACAAAATTGAAAGGTAAGCGAGACCTCAGCATTGTCTTTTTTGGCTATTATAAAAGTTGTGTAAATAAATATGGCTGCCATTTATTGGCCGTTACCATCGATTTGGTTGAACTTGCGATTTTACAAATTGTAAACAATCACGACATTTAAATGGGTAAAATTAGAATTATTTAATTTGTTTTTGATTGATTTTTTTTGGATTTTATATATTTATTACAATATTATTTGTAAATTATTAAAATTAAAACAATTACACTTTTAAAAGTCATTATTAGGCATGTGTCATAATTCTAAATTGACTAAATACAAGAATGTTATATTATCATTAGAAACCCCTTCAATACAGTATTTAAAAGGTAAAAAGGTTATCAAAATGGAACAATTCTACAAAGAAAGTTATTTGGTTTTTAATAGCCAATTTTTAGTATATGAATTTGTTAAAGAAACTGTAGTCAAAATTTAGTTTTTTTTTTTTTTTTTTTTTACCTAAATTGTAAAGAATTAATAAAAGTACTTTAAAGAATAATCAAAATACAAACTAAAAATGGTAATTCTAAAGTTAAGCGGCCTAAAATAATTTTGTTTTCTTGCTTGTTGAGCTCTCCTCAGAGGAGGCTTTTAAAATATTAGAAATATTATGTGAAATAATAAAAGAAAAATGATTGATGCCAAACCCTCAGTCAATGCAGCAGCACTTCCTTGTAGCAGCAGACTATAAGATAGTCGATGTATGTACTGAAGCCAATAAATATTCGTTATGCTTATATTAAAAAGTGACCACTTTGAGCAAGTTTTCACACGAAAGCGCAACAAGCAAAAAAATAAAATTATTTTAAGTTGTTTAACTGTAGAATTACCCTCAAAATGCTTGAAAAGATAAGATAACTACCTTTTATTATATTTCTCCTTAGGTCGAATCCTTAAAGCATGAACACACTAAAACCACTCATTTAAGACTCCCCTTCCTCCATATGCACATGTATCATTTTAACGTAATGTATCATTTTAACAACCCTATCCCCTCATCCTCAATATTTTTGACAAAACTCTTCACCTTCTCCAACATAAAGTTAAAAAAAAATTTTCAAAAGTCAAAAAAAAAGTTTCAGTAAATTCAACATTTCTCTGTTACATGACTCAATTTTTATTTTTAAACTCATAAAATTCAATTCTTTTGTTAAAAATCAAATTTTTGAAGAAATAGAGAACAAGAGATAGTAAAACTGTTAAAAACAGTTGTGGTATAGTGGCTAAAGTTTTGGATTCAGAATTAAAAGTTTGTGGTTTAAAGCTGGCTCTGGCCATATATGTAGGTATGTGACATGAAATTTTTAAACAAACCAAACATTAGATTGTTATATATCATTGGAAAGACTTTGAAAACAGTATTTTAATGGTAGAAAAATTATCAAAATCGAAAAATTCTACAAAAAGTTATAGCGTTTTAAGTACTAAATTTTTGATATATAGATTTGTTGAAGAAACCATGACCAAATTTTATGTTTTTCTGAACTTAAAATGTCATATTTTTGTCAATTCTTATCAAAATTTGTACAACTTGGTATTAAAAGTAAGGTCTTAAAAAGAAGAATCAGGATACATAAAAGATGTATGTGGGGCCTCTATACCACCCTTAAAAGGGCATCTAGAACACCCTTTAGTATGTTCAAATTCAAGGTCTTTTTAAAGAAAATGTTTTTTTTTTTTGTATTTTTTAATATAATTTACCAGCCCACCGATAAATGTGATTCGGATACTTTGGGTTGGGTGGGTGGAAGCCAATTTGGCTTCGGGTGGTAGTAGTCTTTCTACCTTAGTAGTTCGGGTGGTAGCATCTTTCTACCCAATGCCACTGCCAAATCATTGTGTTTTTATATATGAATGTATAACATTAGTGTAAAGAAAGAAATGTTTTTGAGATAACAAATGCATATTACGTGTTTAAAAAAAGTGTAACAAGGAATATTTCGCACAATCTCTCCTCTCCTTCCCCCCTGCCTTTACTTCAGGTAGACAGGGGGTGGAAGGGCAAGAAATTTAATTATGAAATTAAATACAGTCTTTTTTATTTAAAAATATTATTTATAGTAAAACACAAACTTTATTTACAAACTAATTATAAAACAAATTAATATAAATGTCATAAAACAAATTATAAACCATATAAAAAGTATATACACAATATACACAAATATACAGAAAGACAAATATAAACAAATAAATATACAAATATAAACTAAAAAAAAACTATATATATATACACAAAGACAAATATAAACAAATAAATATACAAATATAAACTAAAAAAAAACTATATATATATATATATATATATATATATATATATATATATATATATATATATATATATATATATATATATATATATATATATATATATATATATATATATATATATATATATATACACAATATACATACACCTACCAATAGGTGTATATACATACACCTTTAAGTGTATCTACATACATATATTTATAAATATATGTATGTAGATATATGTAATAATTATAAATATATGTATGTAGATACACTTATAATATAAGTGTATGTATAGTAATTAACATTAAGGTTTGTTTTCCTGCCTCTTCTGCCACCCCTTCTGCCACCAGGACGCTAAAATTTAAAATAAGGCAAGTCTTTGCCTTCATTCTGGGCCCATATACAAAAGGTCCGCTTTGATTTAGGCACAGGGTGGCTTTGGCACCAAATAAGAAAATCACTCCTTGACAAATCTATATTAAGTAAAAGCAAAACTTTAGTAAAATAATAAAAAAATAAAAATAAAGAAAAATTGTTAAAAAATTACTTTGAAGGTTTTCTTCAGAATTGTTGGTGCAAGATGGCAGAGATGGTGATGACGCTGATAAAGTTGATAAATCTGGAAAAAAGTCAATATCTTTAGTAAAATTACTAAATTTTTATAATGACCTGTCTATACATCTATTTTAAAAAACAAATAAAGTAAGAAACTAATAAAATACTGCAACTTATTTGTTCTGCAGCAGCTAAATTAAAAATTTTTTTAGCTCTTTTAAAACATATCTTTCTAATGAATTCAATAAAATAATTCAAATTTTACTAAGTACTTCTTTTCTTTAAGCTAAAAACAAAAGTTCCTATTTTAAATTATTTTTATTTAGTATAATGCAATAAAAAATAAATTTATAATTTAATAAAGATATATCTACCAGGTTCAAGTTCCTTTTGCGAGCTCAAATATATAAATTTTAATGAAACATTACAGCATGTCACAGCTTTTTAATTAAAATTAAATTAAATAATTTATACCAATCTCCTACTTTATCTCCACTAAAAAAAATTGCTTTAACTTAATCCATATTTTTTTATCATTAAAAATTAAGTAGTATATAGTTATAGCATTCTTGTTAAATGTAAATTAACCATGTTGAAATAAAAATGAAATTTTATATATATATATATATATATATATATATATATATATATATATATATATATATATATATATATATATATATATATATATATATATATATATATATATATGTATATATATATATATATATATATATATACATATATATAAATTTAAAATGCGGTATCAAAAATTCTTAACAAATGTTTTTATATTAGCGAAACGATTTTAAATAAAGTAACAATTTACTGAAAAAAAGCTTTGTTTTTTAAATATAATTGACAGTTGTATATATTTTTTTAATTTAAAACATATAAATTGTTTAAGTGTTCATTTCTAAAATAAATCTTATTAAAAAATAAAAAATTGTTTTGTTTTTATAAACGATGACATTTTATGACAACGAAAAGTCTCTTTAACGAATTTAAATATAAGAATGATTAAAGTTAATGCATTTAAAAAGATAAACAAAATTTCGTTAAAAAAAAAAAAGTTTTAGAAAATCGTTACAATTTAATAAGTTTGATCTTAAATGCTTTTATATTATCGAAATGCTTTTAATGAAGTAAAAAAAAAAACACTAATTAATTTTAAAAAAAGTATTAATAAAATTTTTTTTATTTTATATATATAACTATGTATTTTTTATGAGAAATATTTAACTTTTGAACATATTAAATAAATAAAAAATATATTAAAATGTTGAAACAAAGATTGAAAAGGTTTTTTAATGCGTAAATTAAATAGACAAAGCATTTTAGTTTGATGAGTTTTGTTTTAGTTGCGTTATATATATATATATATATATATATATATATATATATATATATATATATATATATATATATATATATATATATATATATATATTTATTTTTTTGTGTGTTTGCTTTAACTAAGTATTTTTTTTATTTTCTCTTTCGTTAATATTTATTATTTAAAAATTTTTTTTTTTAGATAAGTTTAGGTAAGTTTTTGTAGCCCGTTTTTAAATTTTAAAAATATGCCGTGGCCAAATTGTTAAAACATTTTTTTTTTGTGTGCTCATATAAAGACATGAAATCGCACGTCTTCTTGTGAAAGCCTGATATTTATGTATACAGTGCTTTTTTTCTAAAAAAAAAAGTGCAGGAACTCACCAGTATTTTTCTTTATATGTATCTATATATCAAAGATGAGGGAGAAATTAGCAATTAAATTCATACCCAATAAGGCAAGAACAAAAAAAAACAATTTTTTTTTGAGGGGGGGGGGGGGTTGAGGATGATAGGACACATAACTGTTTACAAAATACAAACTTTACAAAGTAAGAAACTTTTATTACAAATCCCATTGTTTTTTCCAATTTTTGTTAGAAATTTTCTGCTCGTCTCATTTTCTTGTTCTTAGTGTCTATTGCTGAATGCTTCCCGCTAAATAACTACGAATTATGCTAATAACTATCAAAAATTTTCGATTAAAACATTATCAAAATACTTCTTTTTTTTTCAAAATCTAAAAAAACTTTCGAAAATAATTGAACTAGCCATATTAATTTCAAAAAAAAAAAGTAATTTAGAAATGTGAAATTAATTTCAAAATAAAAAGGTGGATTTCGAAAAGAGAAATTTATTTTGAAAGGAAAAAAAGAATTTTGAAATGTGAAATTATATTCGGAAAAAAAAAGTGTATTTTGAAAAGTCAAATTAATTTCGAAAGAAAAAAAAGAATTTCGAAGTGTGCAATTAATTTCGAAAAAAAACCAAAAGATATTTGATAAGCTAAATTAATTTCAAAAATAAAATTATATTTCAAAAGTTTAATTTATTTCGGAAAAAATTTTTATTTAGAAATTTAAATTTATTCCAAAAAAAATAACGTCCAATTAACGTTATAAATTTTAAAAGCATAACTTATAAATGCAATTTTAATACCTTAAATTTGATTTGCATAATAATACTAAATAACCCGGGGCCTAATTAATTTACCATAGGTATCGGCAGGTAAACCTTTTATATATATATGTATATGTTTCGCAAAAGAATACTAGTTTGGTAAATTTATTTCGGCACCAACATGTTTAGTATATAATGAATCTGTTTTAGAGTGCAAAGAATATAATTTAATGTGGCAACATGATTCATAACATTTAAAAAACTTAACCAGTTTCTTTTTTTTTTTTTTAATTATTATCCTGCATGCATGTTTGCTATAAATTTTTTTGAGCTTCCCATAATTGGTACTTCCCCATGCAAGATTACAATAGGAAAGATACTATGAATAGGGGAAGTCGGGGTACAGTGGATCAAGGGGCACAGTGAATAAGAAGCATTTTCTCAAAGATTATGATTTTGTTCATTATGATGATGTAATCAGTTTATGTGCACATATATCACCCATCTTTATTTATAGGTGTTACCACATAATTTTTGATTCTCGGTTTTTGGTAGGTAATTTATGTTTTTAGCTAACTAAAGTAAATGTTCTTACCATCTTTATGTTTGTTGAGGAGATCATTGTTAACATCATTTTATAAGTTAAAGTTTTTTATTCGGAGTACTGATATTTATGCTTCATTTTATTATTTTTGCTTTTCCTTTAATAACACTAATGTCCCAAGAAATTAATTTTGAACCTTATTTTTTATGGTGTGGCACAATGAATCGTGGTACCGTGAATTGGTTGATTCACTGTGATAAAAATGTTTATAAAAATTAAAATGTTTATAAAAATTAAAAAATCACTTTTAAAAATTTCTTTTATTTTTGGTTAAATAAGTTTTATTAGGTAAATTTTTTTTTGTGATTTTAGATGGTTGAATAAGCTTTGTTATCAATAAAATTTATTCTTTATTTTTTCAATCAGAAAAAATTTAAATTTAATTTTAATTACCAAAAGTGCGCCAAAAGTATAATGTACAATGTATTTACATCCTCATCCACAAAACTTTTTGGTTACGCCACCATTAACTACCACTAAATTGCAGATGTGTTAATTGATTCACTGTTCCCCAGGACTGGAGTACAGTGAATCACTTTAAATCTTTCTGTGAGCTGTTAGATAATAAATGTTTAGGTTTTAGTGATTTCTTATCATGAAGGACATATTTCTCAATCCTTAAGTCTTGACAAAGATAAAATATATATTTTAACTTTCACTCAAATTAAAAAAGAAAGAAATCGGACCCACTGTGGCCCAACTCTCCCTAAATGAAAAATATTTAATTTTCAAAGACTCCATATTAAGAAAGGTTAAGAAAAGGTTTAACTTTATACAGCATTGAAGTATTTTTGGAGATTTCCTTTTCAATAGATTTAATATGATATTTCCATGATATATTTTCATCTATAATCATTCCTAGAAAGTTAACAGTAGACTCTCTTTTAATAACTTTTTTGTTCATAAGGATTCTTGTAAAGTTAGGGAAAGATAAAACAATCAAATTTATAATTAGTTGGTTGGACAACAAGATTTTTAAAAAAAGGGCAATATCATAACAGTAAATACTACTGTTGCAAGCTATGAAATTCTAAACCATTCAGTGACGAGGAAAGATCGTTTAAATTTACGAAATATTCACACACACCTTCCTCAATGCATTTTTTGTGCATTTAGTCGGCAAAAATAACCCTTTTAAAGGAGTCGGTAAATGTAGACCTTTTATATAGGTCAGTCGTCCAATTTCAAATAACAAGGATCTAATTTTTTATTCAACAAAAATTTTAATGACACCCCACCATGTCACACCTACTTGCATCTGCCCTGATGGCAGCTCAATGGTTAGATATTGGTGTTTTTTACAGAATTGAAAAGAATATAGCAGAAAACATATTGTTATTAATTAAGCTGTTTGTAAAAAAGTTCATCAGATTTTACTAAAATATAATTTAATAAAGAAATGTTTTTGATTACTTGTTTTCTTTAATAAAAACTAACTGCTTCAATAAGCTCAACGCAAGCCTGTTCTGTAGTTCCGTATCTATTAAACCGGTTGAACTAAATAAGCATTTTGATGGCACGGATGTCGCTGGAACTGAAAATATTATCTGTGTAATTTGTGTCAAAACCGGGAACAATTTTCAATTAGCTTGGAAAAATTCAATGGCACTATTTTCATAGCTCTGAAAGTATTGCAGAGTGTAATCATTTATTTCTTTTTCAAGTTTATCATTGCTCTCAATTAAATTACAACAAAATTTATCTGTTACTAGTTCAATTAAGTTGGTTGACTTTCGTCTTTTGTTGTTAACTAAAGTAATATTATTTGCAATAGGTGGTATTGACGATTGCTGAAATGTTTTGAATGTATTGTCAGCTGAGCTGTTTGACGAGCTCAAAGTTTTATTTAAACAGTTTGTTTCAATTGTTATATTGATTTCTTCGTATTCTTTTAGAAGCATTTCATAAAATTGAAATGCATTCATTTCTATAAATATCATTTTTGATAAACTTGAATTTATGAAATTTGAAATCAAGAAAAGTAGCTGCTAAGAAAAAATCATTGGCAAAAATGTATTTAAAACATCCTTTTAGAGACCTTAATAATTTCTTTTGAAAAGTCTTAACTAGTTCTGTAAAAATAGGTTGCGATTCAAGTATTTCATTTAGTAGAGAATACAGTGTTTGAAACAGGAATGTTATTGTAACATATTTCTTTCTGCTAAAAAGTTTTGTTAGCTCTTTAATTGGGTGTAACAAATCACACAAATCCTCCAGCACCTTAAATTCAGTTGCAGTGGGAAGATAGTCTTTTATATTTTGGAATTTGATGCTTATCATATCTAATGCAGTTTTATTTGTTAATATAGATTCAATCATATCGAATTGGCTATTCCAGCGAATAGTTATATCCTGTACTAACTTTATTTTAGTTTCGTAACGAAGTGTTTCTTGAACTTCTTTTAACTTTTTTTGTAACATCTCTGAATGCTTAAATGAACCAACAATGTGTCTGCAGGATGAAATTACCTTGGCAATTTCTAATTTGCCTTTGTTAATTTTTTCAATTTCTTTAACTTCACTTTCTGTAATTTCTATATTAATTAATTTTCCATTACCGTCGTAATCTTTTACCTCGTAACCCTTTGACCCATTTTTAAATTTTTTTACTTTTATATCTTTTGCGTTTAGAAGATCATTAACGACGAGATTCAAACGATGATCAGCACATGGAATCTTAAGAACATTATCATCAAATTTATTTACTGCAGAGAAAACATTTGCACTCTTGAGTCAGTAACTAGTACAAAAATCTTATTACTGATTGACCATTCCCTAAAGATTTTGTTTAACGTATTAAATAAATATTCAGCTGTTTTCATTCCAGACATAAACTTAAGATCCAGGTTTCGGTCAACTAGAGTCATATTTTTGTCAATAAAATGACAAGTCACACCGAGGTAACTGTTTTTACCCAATGATGACCAACTATCATAAGTAATTGTAATGAAATGACATCCCTTCAATTCTAGCATTAAAATTGATTTAAGATTGTCCGTAATTGATGGAATTAATTTCTTGCTCACCATATTTATGCATGGCATTTTATAGCTTTTGTTTAACTCACTAAGTTTACAAAATCTGGATGACGTACTATCGAAATCGGCTGATCGGTACCAACAATAAAATTCACCAATAACTTGTTTATTTTTTTATGACCAGTCTCTTCAAAATCATTCTCATTACCGCTCTCAATATCAGATATATCGTCATCATTAAGTAAAATTGTTGATTTTCTAGATATTTTAGAATTAATGCAATGATCAATGGATAAATGGGATTGCATTGAACTGGTCGAACTGATGTAAGGTAAAATCTTATAACATATGCTGCATTTTGATTGCTTCTTTTGGTCTATTTCAAAATATGTCCAAACGAAGCTTCATTTTCTTATTCCTTTCTTAATAATGGATTTATTTGTTTTTGACATTGTTTATTCAAACTAAAAAGCTAGTAGTTTTTTTACTCGTTTGTATATAACAAATATTAAAAAATTAGTAACTTATGTTAAAATAAATTTGTACCACATGTTACTTCACTTACGTTACCAAGATATTAATGAGATTGTTATAACTTTAATATAAAGTTACATTTTTTTTAAAGTTATGTGACACAAAAATCACAAAGGCATAAATCGGTTTGAAACTGTTGTAAATCTCTAAATAACCACTAGAGAGTAATTAGCTGTTTACATTGCAACAATGATTTCATGTCATGCGTTTAAGGCCTCAAGGGAATTGCCATTAAGGAATAATAATGACTTACGTGCATGCTGTGAACTATGCATTCTAAGAAGGTAGTGTCAAGTTTCTATATTTCTTGTTTAACCAGTTAATCTTTATTAGATTTTAGAGAAAAATTTGAAAAACAATTTAGTTTTTGCTAATTTTTTGAGGCTGACCTTCTACTTTATTTTTTAAAATTTACAGCTATTAAAAATAAAATTCTTTACAGACACTTATATGTGAGGTGATTTGCAAATGACCCCTGAGTTATTTTTAAAATAATTACAGAATCTTCTATGGAGGTAGTTAAACCCTTTTCTCTGTCACCTGTGCCGTAACACAGAAAATTTTAAGTATTATTTTATGTTAATTTTTAAAATTTAATTATTTATAAAAATATTTTAATAACATTTTGTACAATTTCAGTAATAAAATAAATATAAGCAAATTTTAAAATTTAATAGTAATAATTGTATATTGTGTAATACTTTCAGAATTTCAAAATAACAAAAATATTTCAAAGCAAATTTTAGAATTTCAAAAGTAAAACTTTTTTGGGTAATATTTTCAGAATTTCGATATCACAAAAATATTTCAAAGCAAATTTTACAATTTCGAAAGTAAAAAATTTTTTTGGTAATATTTGTTGGTAATATAGTCCCGTGAAAGCAATAACAATTGTTATACTTTGCGTAAGTTGAATATTCTTATATATGCATATATATATGTATATATATATATATATATATATATATATATATATATATATATATATATATATATATATATATATATATATATATATATATATATATATATATATATATATATATATATATATTTTGCGATCGCAAATCACTATTGCTTTTCACACCATCTTAATTAGTTTTTTCTTAAGAATATTTGTGTTTTTTTTTTTTTTTTTTTATTTTTTTCTTTTCTAATTTAGCATTTTCTTTTGGCCGTTCTTAAAAGTAATGTTTTTGTCTGAGTTTTTTATTAAGGATCATAAAGTACCTCACGCTAAATTTATCTTTTGAATGATTATTTGCTCTCTTGCGCATAGATTTTTATTCAATATTAAGCGCTCTTGAATTTAAATTACTTTAAATCTCAGCGTGGAAGCCAATAGTATTTTTTTAGTTTGATTTACTGAATAGATAAAGTACATTGCAGTAAGTTTACCTATAACTAAATCAAAACAACCAGTTAAGTTACTCTATTTATATCTTATATGTTGTTTACACATTATATAAACTTCTAACTAAAAATTATTTTTACAAGAAATCTCGAATAGAATATGAAAAACCTTAATACCGTTTTTTTTATTTTATTTAAAGTGATATCAAGATTAAATATTTTCTATAAATACGCAAGTGTTTTTTAGGAATTTTTTTAAAAAAGAAATCAATTTGAACATAAGAATTTTAGTCTTCTAAAATTCTCTTATTAAAATAATTTTGCAATTGAAATTTGAAATAAAAATAATTTAATTGCAGCAGCATAGTTTAATTAGCAGCGGTGTTCGTAATACCCAGTGCCATAGCGAAGATCATTCCTGAAAGTTAAATGTATATATCTAGCTACAGTAACAATTTCAGATTTAGAACATAATGCAACTGAGGAAGAAAATTTTATTTAAATCATAGACATTTTAAATAGTTCGTTATTTTTTGCTTCTTGAAAATAGTTTTAAAAGTAGAAACATTCTATTGCAAACATTAAACTAGTTATTATTGCTAATGTTAAACCAAAGTTTAAATTATAAATAATTAAATTGAAAAAACTAAATTATTTTATTTGTTTTCTAAGAAATTTCTAAAAAATATTTTAAGTAAAAGAATTTTCTAAATAATTAATTACGCATATACAACTATATGTATATACAACTTAAGGAAATGTAATTTGATTTATTAGGCCAAATTTTTTTCTTTCGCTTTTTACTGCAAAACAATTTGAATGAAAAAATTAATTATACCTAAATTTTTTATAGT
>NC_061161.1:18689280-18793398 GCF_022113875.1 Hydra vulgaris
AAAAAATCATTTGTAGTTGCAAAGCTACAATTAGAAACTTAAGATTAATATAAACATTTAAAAATTCAAAAATTTAACATATTTCAATTCATTTATGCAAATGTCAAGAAAAGAAAGTACTTTGTTATTAACAAACATTTTTAAAAAGGTAATATTAAATTTAATTATTTAATTTTAAAAAATATATATATAAATAAAAATAAACATTCCCTTATAGTAATAATAAAAAATAAGTTACAAAACATTTTTGTACAAACAACTTGTTTTGCGATAATTAGTATTATTACAGTAATTTAAAAAAGTTAATGTCTTTAAAAAATAAAAAATTAAAGAAAATTTTCTGACATCAAATTCACATTAGGCTATTGCATTAAGCATTTTTTATTTAAAACAAGGCCTGCAGTCTCTGTTCTGCAGTCTCAGAACCATTTGGTTAAGTTTTGCTGTAGTACCCTCATTAGGAGGTAACAGTAAGAGTTGCATAGCCACTACAAACAAGGTACAAGCAAATACAGATAAGTGGAGTCAAGAATTTTAGGTTTATCATATTAGGCTGGAAATAGTTTAACACAGGTTTATATCTACTGGATAGTAAAAACCCGGTTTGATATTTGACCGGGGCCGGGTTTGGTCATCATCTGGCTTTAGCTTTTCTCTTTTATGCTGTTTCTCTAATATAAACAATCTAGAGCATTTTTTTTTCTTTAACTAAACCTTATTCATACAGTATGTAGGCACTCTTCAAGTTTTTTTACTTCTACCACTAACATTTTCTCCTAAGGCTTCTACCTCTCTACATGCTGATACCTAATCCCTTTAATCTTCTCTAATAAACATTTTCCGATAAGACACTTTTTTTCTAATCTGTCTAAGACTATGCCTCCTTTTCTTAATGTGTTAGAATCACACCACACATTCATCTGATCATCTTTTATTCTGGCAAAGATTACGCCATATAAATACTAAAGTTTGTATAAATATGAAAGAATATTGTTTGCCAGAATCTAAATAAGGGGTCATTGATAAAGTACATACGTTTTTTTTTCGCTAACTGACTTCTCCATTTATCCTACGGTTAGACTTCACTCTGTTATTATTTTCTTTATATAAAGCTTTTGAGATTAATAAATTATTTATTTCTAATTGCAGAATTAAAGTTAATTCTTGAAGGCCTACACTCCACTTTATTTCAATTAACTTTAAGGGTACCACAAAGTTCTTTGCTCCTGTAATGTTTCTTTCTAAAATAACAATTTTCATGAAAATTTTACATCTAAAGTACCTCTATTAGCTAAAGACTCAACTTTATACTCTTGTCTTGACAAAAAAACTGGATTTTTAATCTGATCTCTCTTCTGTAACAGGCTTGCAGTGGTTTGCAGGCAACAAAACTCATTTATTTACTGCAAAAAAATATTGTCAAAATAGAAATGCCAACAATAGCATTCCTATATTGACAAATAACAACCCTCTTACTCTCAGACAAAGTCTAAAAGTAAATTGTAAATTTAATTAGACCTGTTTTATCTACCAAGCTTGAACCACTTTCTTTTTTTTTTCCTACAAATACTATCATGGTCAATGTTCAAAAAAGACATCATAGACAATAGTAATTGTAAATATAAAATTACAATACAAAAAGTATTATAAATTTTTTTTTAGTCCCGGCTATCAACCTCTGCTAAATCTTATAATTTTGCAAAAATTTAAGGTTTAGCAGAGGTTTGCTAAAATTTAAGATATAGCAGAAAGTTTTGGTTTTCAAAAAGTCTTATTTTCAGCCTGGGCCGGGGCTTGGGGCCTTGTCACTTACTAATACTGGAATATATTTCTGGAGTAAAAAACTGCAACATTACATTGAAAACAATTATTTAAATAAGTTGCTTGTACAAACTACTGGAACAAAATACTGAAACAATTATTTCTTTTAGTTTTTTTTTTGTTACACTATAAATTTTTGACAAAACTAAATTTAGGCTAAGTTTTTGTGAATGATTTAGTTACCGCTTGGTAATGACTAAATGACTAATTAGTAATTACTCAATGACCACCTGTTAATGACTTAATTGCAACATGATAGTGGCTAACTACTAATCATTTCCACTGTTAATGATAACCTAAGAAACACCATTAACAACATATAAATCTATGCAAAAAATACTATAAAAATTTCTTATAAAAATGTTCACCTAATGAAGGTAAAACAAACTACCCTCTTTATATCATTACACTATCTTACAATTAGTTGTTTTGCTTGAAAGTATATTATATTTCACATTGAATAGTAAAGTTTGGGCAATGCCTTTTAACACCATCTTAGATAACTCTTTTGTTGTTGTTGTTGTTCTTACAACCCTCTCTCATACCTATAACTCGGATACACAAATAAAATAAAGGTTGACTGCAGTTATATTAAAAATGTGTAAGTTGAATTTGGAATTCCTCTCTTACCAAGCAAGAACATACTACTTTTATAAATCAAGTAAAAAACCTAATAAAATAAATTTAGTAAAATTTAATTTAATAAAATAGCAGAATAAAAATTTAAAAAAAAAATTTTTCAGTTTATATTTAATAATTATCAATATATTGGTTTTATTGTATATGCCAATATTTGATATTCAAGTAACTTTCAAGTATAGTGCAAACTTAAGATTTTTGCATATTAAATTGAATTTAATGAGTTTCGAAGACATCTTCATTCTACAAATTTTTATATTTTTCACATTTGTTTTCACTTAAATTTGTATTACTTTAGGCAAATTTATTAATAGGTTTATTAAATTTCACCAAAAAATATTATGTTACATAGAAGTTAAGTTATCGTTGTTGAGAGGGTTGTAAATTTCATTGTGTAAAATGTAAAATCTTATTTTAGTGTAGTTGTAAACTTTATTCTGTATAATTTTTGTATGCAGATGACTTAATAAATTTTTTAATCTAAACATAAATTTGTTTTGGAAAATTTCCAATCCTTAGACACATTTGCAAAATAAATAAAAAAAAGGAGAAAACTGTCCTCATCTTTAACCTTGAGGAGTGAATTTGATTTAATGATTTTTTATTTTTGCTTATAAACTCTAAACAGCCCATATTTGATCATGAACAAATAGTCTTAATAAATTCTATTTATCTTTTTAAGTTTATTTATTAAGATATATTTTTTAAATAGATTGTACTCTAAATAAATATATACTATAAATTTATGTTAAATTATTTTTATTAAAGAGTATAGCTTTATAACTAATTTTTTTTAAGTTTTATTTTTTCGTTCATAACTTTTTTTAGCTGATGTCTTAAAATTTAGATTAAAAAAAGAAATGATTTTACGAGTTAATACTGTAGCGTCGGAGTTTCGTGAAGTATCTAACAAACAAATAGCTGACACAACCAAACGAACTATTCATGAAAATGTAGTCATAAACTCTCAGCTTATTAAAATGTCTGATCAAGCTGTCGAACTTGTTTCAGAAAATGATGACATGAAGCTAAAACTAAAAAAGTTAAAAGAACAACTTAATATATTTGAAAGCACAGAGAAGGAGTTAGTTAAAAAAAATGTTTCAAACTTAAAGGTTGTTCAGTTTATCTTTTTTCTACAAATGTTTAATATCTAGGGATATGCAGGGGGTTTGGTAGAGGTCTAGTACTATTACTCATCTGACTTAAATAAATAATAATATTTAAACGAAAAACTTCATTTAAAGTTTAAACAATGTTTGTTAAAAAGAGAAATCTGATGGTTTCAAGATTTCTAAACTCAACACTTGTATATGTTTATATTTATCATGTATTTTTAGAATTGAGTTTTGAACAATTAAATTTCAATACATTTATTTTAATCTTAAAAATAATTTTTCATTCTTAGGTTATTCGTATGCTGACTGAGAAAATTAAAGAACAAGAGGTGTTATTACAACAGTTTGAAATTACTGATAAGGAACATAATTTACTCAAGACTCAATTCAAAGAGTTAAATGAGCAGCTAGATGCTCAAAAGAACCAATTTATTTTATTAGACAAAAATAATAAAAATTTGCAGGGGAAACATGAAGCTTTATTATCAGACAATAAAATACTAGCTGAAGATAAAGATTACCTTTTTGGAGTAGTGAGTGATGCTTGCAAAGTTATCAAGCAGGCACTTCAGGTTAGTAAGCTAATATCTCAAATATGTGTGTGCTTTATTTAAATTTAAATGAAGCAAGTTAAGTTAAAAAATAGTTTCTATAGTTAACTTAGTTTTTTGTAAAAATATTTAATAAACCACAATTTTTATTGATTTATAATGGAATGTGTCATTGAAAATGATCTGAATATGTAAACAATGTAAAAACCTGCTAATATAAGCATTGACAATTTTTTTTCTCCATCGTATTTTGTTAATTGCTAATTTATTTTTAAAAATATGTTTTTTTTTAATTACATTATAATTTTAAATAAATAAAAATGTTTAAAACATAAAAAACGTTACTAAATACAAAAGTGAGTTGGGTATAAATTTTATCATAAAATATTTCTAGAAGTTGCATTTTTAGGAAAATAATTTCACTATATAATATTGATGTAAAGCTAAAGAAAATGTTTAATTTTTTTTTTAATGTACTAGTGTACAATCTATCATAAGTCTAAAAATAATTTTTAATTAAAAAAAACTTGTATAAAACTTTTTTCGAAAGTATAATTTACACCTGTTTCTATTTTAGAGAGTGTTACCTGATATTTCTTAAATTCTTCAGCTTTCATATTTTTACAATAAAAGTTAATACATGCACTCAAAATATATTTTAAAATTAGTAATAAATTTTTTTTAATGATTTGATAAAACAAGTGGTTACTAAAAATCCAGATTGACCTTTAAGAACAATTTTTTTTTTTAATCTGGAGATTAAATAAAAATATCAATAGAGTTTTTACAACATCAAGAAATACATATCTCTCAATACAAATAATTTTGTTATAGAAATTTTCGCTAAGTTATGAATACCAACATCATCAGCTTGTAAAATATTACAATAATTTCTATAACAAAATTATTTATTTGCTGAATGCCAACCCTAATTCCGAGAGCTGTATATATATATATATATATATATATATATATATATATATATATATATATATATATATATATATATATATATATATATATATATATATATATATTCATTTTTAGTGTGATACAAAAGAAGATACAGTAGATGAGCAATTGAGAAATAATGTATTGTTTAAGTTAGTTGAAATTCTAAATTTAGCTACAAAAATGGGAATTGGTTTTCATTTGACAGATCTTCCAAACAGCAGAAAATCTGTAAATAGAAAACAGTTGCTTACATCACGTCCAATGAGAAGGTTTTTTCTTTATTTTTTTGTTATTTGATTTTTTATTTTCTATTGTAAGTATTTTCCATTGATACCATACAACTCTTATGTTTTTATTTAATTTCACATTGTAGCAAGTAAGAATGATGAGATATTTCTACATAGGGAAATTTTTGTGTATGTGTGAGTAGAAAACAGTAAAGATTTGAAAACAGTAAAGTTTTGAAGATAACATTTTAATACAGGGAAATATAATGGTTTAGGGATAGATTTTGTACTGAAAAAATGATTACAAAGATAATATTTTAAGACAAGGTTTAATGATTGAATTTGGGATGTTTAAAAACGAAGCAATTATAATATAAATTATTTGAGATAATTCTGCTTTAGATCTACATCTGAAGAAATTTCGTTAAGCTCCATGCAACCAATTCCACATTACAGACCTGGCGACCTTGGCTTTATTCCTCCATTAGATAAGTCAATTTTAAATGGTAGCAAAAGTGAACATTTTTATTTTGATAAGGTATTTTTTTTTTTTTCATTTTTTCTTTAGTATTATATTTTTGGAATTTTGTACTATTTTAACATTAAGGTTTTCCTCACATTATTGATTGGGCAATATTTGCTTCATTGAACTTTTCATATATATCTTTATTATTACCCCATATAAAATTGTTTAATTTTTTAAATTAGATATATTATTATGTCTTGCCATAAAGGGATGAAGAGGAAGATATGATCTAAACAGAAAGTTATAATTATTCTAAAATCTCAACCCCTCTTCCATTAGTTTGGAAATTGTGTATAGAAATTAGAATAAACATTTCTTCCCTCTCTCCTTCTCCCCCTTGCACAAACTAGATGTTAATAGTAAATTATGAAAAAAAAAATTTTTTTTTTTTTCATAATTTACTGCATGTAGAAAACAGTCAATGTTTCCAGTTCAAAATATTTCATTTTTTGTTAACTCTCAAATAATCTTGAAAAAATGTTTCAAAATAAATTCGGAAAGATCTCTTGATTGGTTAATTTTAAAAATGCAACAGTGTAACAAAATATTTATTTTTTAGCTACCATATAATGGTTTTTTTTGTGTGATATTACACAAATTACTATTACAACATAGAACAAAGAAATTTACATAGTATTGTTAATAAAATATTAAAAATTTTAAAAAGAATTTTGAAATTCACCCTAGATTTTTCAGGAACAAAAGGCATCAAAGTTAAATTAATGAGACATTATAATGGGTAAAGAAATAACCCAAGATGGAATTAAAAACTGAAGTTTTTATTTGTTCTTTCTATTGGTTTTTTGTATATGGCTTTTTGCATTCAAAGCTGTTTTAAAAGCAAACTGTGTTCATATAGTCTGTTCTACTTCTAGTTTTTTTTTTGTTTTTTTTTGTTAAAACAATTGAATGAATTTCTAAATATGTTTTCACTTCTTCCAAATATTTTTTATCTCTTCTGAACAATGCTTCCATTTCCCATTGTTCTAACAACAATTAGTAAATCACACAAAATAATTTTTGATAATATAATCTTTTTATAACATTTCAAGTTATCCAGGTTTTGTTGGCCTAATTTTTTTTTATTGACAGTATCCAATAAAGATTATCATATTGTTTTGTTTTATTTAAGATTTTTTATTTTACTTAAAGTACAAATGCCCCAGAGCAGAAATTATTTAAAAGTTCTTACTAGTAACAGTTACCAGTTAAGAATTATTCCCAAGCCTTCCCGGGAAGCGCGTGCGCTCGCATGCCAAGTTCGTCCACGTTTAAAGTAATTTTTTTGGCAACTTGACCACGTTTTTATGTAGTAAGCGTTTTAAGAAATAGCGGCAAAAAAAGCTATAAGAAACTACAGAGAATAAAATAGCAATACTCGATTAAAGTAAACAAATACCATGAGAAATAAAAAATCTAAATAAAATAAACCAAAAAAAAATTTAAAATTGAAATTAAAAAAATTTTGTCAAAAAAATAATACACCTAAATAGTTTACTGTTTCATTTTTCTTTTTTTAGGGCGTTTGTTATTTTTCACTACCAAAATTGATACTAGTAGAGGAAAAAAAGCAGATAAGAATATAACGAAAACAAAAACATTTTTTGATGTTAAATTTTTTCGTGACTTTTGTCAGTCAGTTTATTAAGGAAACATTTGCACTAGAAAGACAACTTATTTGCACTAGAAAGACAACTTTGAAATTTGAAAGTGAGATAACTTTGAATGTGAGAAAACTAATTGTTTTTTATTTGTAAAAAACAAATTTTTTAAGTTTATTATGTAAAAAATAAAGTCAACTAATATTTAAATATAAAATATTTGGTTGTTTTCACTACCCCCATTGTAATAGTCTGCTCTTTCTTTGGATTCTCCAAATTGTGCATTTTGTGCAATTTTTGCAACCCGATAGTTTATTTCCTGATGAACTATTGTTATTGACGATACTCCAAAAGCTTGTGGGTTAGTGCTTTGTAATTTGCTAAACTTTTTAAACAAAATTTTAGTAGCCTATTTAACACTTTTTTTTAAGTTTTTACCACTTTTTTTTAAGTTTTTAACAGAGCAAATGTTATGTTCATTATCTCTAGTATTTCGTATAAACATTTGAAATTGGGCATTATAAAGGAAACAATTTCAGAGAGACATCAAATATGGTAAATAGATTTATAAAAGAAACCATGCTATGCTTTTATTTAATTTTTACCGTCATAGAAACAAGGTCGGCAACTTTTTGCCGACCTCAAACACAATTAGGTCAGCAGTTACTAACTGCCGATCTAACTTAGGTCGCCATTGCAAAATGTCGACCCTAATTCCAAGGGCTGTCTGTTTACATTTTCTTAGATAAAGTTTTTTGGATTAAAAGATATTTCTTAAAGTTGGCACTTAAAATAGTATAAAGGCCGTTTTCCACAAGACGAAATATTCGCGCGAAGCGAATTTTTTCGCGATGAAGAAACGCTGTTTTGATTTCCACTTACTTTCTTTCGTGCTACTTTTTTTTCGTTATCAACAATAAAAATGGCTGCGATAAGTTTACGCTGTATGTTTAACTAAAAGCAGTTATTACTTTTTTAGCATACTTTCTACTTTGAAGCATGTGAAAATTTCTTTCCATGCATTAATATTAACATTTCTGCCTTTATATGTAAGATGTAATATTATTTTGTAATATAATCATTTAATATGGTTTTTTTACAAAAAACATAAGAAAATAAATGATAAACTCTGATATGAACATTTCGATTAAAAAACTGTTACTGCAAGAACGAACAGCAGGTTTAACTCTATGTAGAATTTTTCACAAAAAGGTTTATCATCGTGTGGCCACTTAAAGATTAACATTCTTATGAAATGTAACTTTCGTAATTGACAGTGTGAAAATTTATATTTGTAAATTCTCGATTTAGTTTTATATATAAATCTGGTTTTTTATATTTTTTTATGTAAGTCTTGCCCCTTGTTTAATGAATTTACTCATGCTTGCCAATTTTTAGAATAAGTTCATATAAAATTAATAAGAACCGACTTTTTTTTTCGCTGCAGCGAAACGTTGTATAATCGCCAAAAATGTTTAATCTGCGCATTCTTAACGACGAAAAAATTCGCTTCGCGCGAATTTTTCGTCTTGTGGAAAACGGCCTTAATCAAGTTGATAAGTTTTTTTCAATAAAGAGTCTTGTGTTTTTTGAATCATTCAAGGATACTAATAATTTTTTTAAGAAATAAATATGACATTTGCTTGCAAAATAAATAAACTCTTTTTATATGCAAGTAGTTTACCATAAATGGTAGTTTGCGAACCACAATATCTTCATATGAACCCATAACTCTAAACACTTAATATGCTAAAACCAACTTCATCCTAAAGTATAGCTACAACATTATAAGAATGAAATATACTCCTTCAATTTTAGTCATTTCGTCACTTTATAAAAAAGCTATTCAATATTTACTGTTAATTATTAATTAACATTTTATATAGAAAGATTAGATTTACTGCTATTTCAACAAACATCGCCTCAGTCCTCCATCATCAGTTGTTTCTCTCCTTTAAATATACGATCCCGATCGTTAAAAAAAGTTCTTGTAATTCCTTCTCAAGAAACTGGTGCATTTAACAATCTTTCCATGTCCATTATAATTTCAAAATCCAAAGGTTCTAGATATTTTTCCAGTTTAAGAAACTTATTTTTAGAAATATCTTTACGTTTATAAATAACTACATTTATATTAAACATTTACACTAAAGAGTTAAAATTGTAAACATGACCCCTTATTTTATTTCCTTTTTTAAATCTTATTTTGGTTAAACCAACACTTTTTTAAATTTAAATAGTTCAAACAATGTTTTAAACCTATCAACTCTGATGCAAAGTTTTAATTTTTTTTGACAGTCAATATTCACATGTTATATGTGAATATTGACTACCAAAAAAAATTGAAATTTATAAAAATGTCTTCTGTCTATTTGAAATTTAGATTTCAATTTAGACTCGTAAAAAATTACGAAGAGTTCAAAATAACTATTTTTATTTTAAAAATTGGGTATCTACCCTTCTTCTCCTTGGTCATAAAATAAACACATTTTTCTAATTTGAAGTTATTTATATATACTATTATCTTATATAGAAAATACTTAACGAAACGCAAACGCTGAACAAGTTAGTTAACGGAGCATTCAAGTTACCGACTATTAAATCGATTTGAAGAAATGTTTAATCGGTATTTTTTTATATAAAGTGTAAATTATTGTAATAAAATAAAATAAATGTATAAAAAATTAAAATTATGTAATCTAAAGTTTTGTTTTCACAGTGACAAAGTTTATGGTAAAAATAAAATCAACAATTTTTGTGATTCAAGGTTGTTTTTGTATTTTTGTGTGAATTTTTTTTTTTTATATTGTATTGATTTATTGACTAAGATTTGTTAATAAATAAAGCTTTATTGTTATATATATATATATATATATATATATATATATATATATATATATATATATATATATATATATATATATATATATATATATATATATATATATATATACATATATATATATATATATATATATATATATATATATATATATATATATATATATATATATATATATATATATATATATATATATATATATATATATATATATATATATATATATATATATATATACATACACACACACACACACAGAGGCAATTTTACGGGTGTGTGTGTGTGTGTGGGGGGTGTTATATATATATATATATATTATTATTATTATTATTATTATTATTATTATTATTATATATATTCACACATATATATATATATATATATATATATATATATATATATATATATATATATATATATATATATATATATATATATATATATATAATTTAAATGAAAAATATACTTTTTTTTTTTTTTGGAACTTCAAGTTATTGGCTATCTGGGAATTATTCAATGCAAATTTTGCGTTGCAACGAGATCCAACGTCAGTTTTTACATATCACCTTGTTTGTTTTGAATAACACTCTAGATTTGGCTTATTCCAAGAATCGCAATTACTTTAGTTAATTAAATAATCTCTATATAATAATGCTAAAAATTTAATAGTAGTTTTAGTTATGTCCACTCGTGCGTTTTGTCACGGAGCTGAAGACATACGTTAAAGAAAAAAAAATAAGGCGAAAATAATATAAGCGGGTGCTATATTGGATGACAGGTATAATTTATGAAAAAGATATATACTTTATTATTTTTGTATATTTTTTTATTTTTTATAATAATGTCCGCATAATTTTTCTAGAAAATTAAGAACCATAAATAAAAAAATCATATTCACTTTTATTGTTAAAATTTTTCTAGAAAATAGAATTTATAAATAAGCAAAGAACCTCAACTATGGTATGTTAACAAAAATGATATATATGTATTTTAAAATATCAATTTTTCAATAAAATTGATATTTTTATATATCAGGGATTATCTTTTTCCGGATATTTCAGGAATTCCGGATATTTTTCTCAAATTTTAGTTTTTCCGGATTTCCAAAAGGTTTTCAATACATACAAGTTTAGGTATATATTTTTGTAGTTTTTAAACTTTTTCACTCAGCACTTCTAACAAAATGAGAGAAGTTAGAAACAGCTAAAAGCAAAACTAGTAAGAAAATATATTCCGGATTTTTTACGAATATTTTACCCAAACAATTTTCCGGATTTTTAAAATATGGTCTGGATGATCTATGATATATATATATATATATATATATATATATATATATATATATATATATATATATATATATATATATATATATATATATATATATATATATAACTGCGTATAACTTTTCAAATATAGAGTTAACGAATAGCATAAAGAAAGAAAACGACAAAAAATTTGCTCAAAAGTTGTCAATGAATTAATATTGCAAATCCTAACATCAGAGTTGTTAACAAGGCCACATGTTACAAGACCAAGGCCAAGAGTTTTAAACTCAAGGCCTATGCAAACATTTTCAAGACAAAACACTTCAATTTTTGCCTTACGTTAAGGCCAAAGCTGGAAGTAGCAAAGGCTGTGGCAATAAAACCACATTTTGTAAAAATAGATCATAATTATGCATAGAATTCAACAAAATCAATAAGAAAATATGTATTTTTTTTTTAGGGTAAAACCAAGGCCTCAATTTTCGCCCTTAAGGCCAGGCCAAAGCCAAGAACTAACAACTCTGGGTGCAATGTCTGTCCGCTTTTTCTATGTTATCTCTTTAACTCAACTTTTTCTGACTCTAATTTACTTCTGTTCAAACTCATTCTCTTTTGGTTCGTCGAAACGGGTTATGATGCTCTTTAGTGAGCTGAACTTGTCTTCGTAGGTCTTGGTATGTGGCCTCTGTATGATTAATAGCCTTCGGAGGATAAAAATAACACCAAATAAATAAAAATTAAATGCTTTAAATTCCTTTGAAATTGAAACTTTTGTATCCCAAAATAAATGCTTATGTTTAGATATCCGCTAAAAATGCTTATAAAATTCATTAAATTTTTAATTTAGGTTACAAAAGTTAATTAAATTTTTTTTCAATACTAAAATAAAGCTAGTATTTGAACCGCTGATAAATAGCGCTTCGCGCTACGGGTACTATGAAGCGTTTAAAATTTGTTAAAGTTAATTTAATAAAAAATTTATTTTCATAACTTCAAAAAGTTACCAGTATGCATAAATTTTCTATAAATATAAAACTTTTTTTGTTGGTTAATGATTGGAAAAAATTCGAATTCTAAAAAAAATAAATTTGAATTTATACAACTTTCTGAGACTTTCTTATTAGTAGTAATATGCTTGCTAAATATTACGTCACAACTTTATAATCAGCCAAAACTGATACTTAACACATTTTATGCGAGTCAAATATAAGTACCCGTTTTGTGGACTACTGTTTATCAGCTGGTCGGAGTATTGGTAGCTGTTTTTATAATTATTTCTTTTTTTAAAACAAACCACAACCAAATATTTAATTTGGAGCGAATGGCTAGCAAACATATTTTGTTTAACTAAAAGTTTAGATTTAACGCATCTTTACAATTTACATATATATATATATATATATATATATATATATATATATATATATATATATATATTACATTTATATTTTGTAATTACACTTTTAATAGTTATATTTTTTATATTAAACTTTATTTATTATATTAAAAATATCTTTACTTTTTAATACATATAATTATTCAGTACAATATATACAGGATTATTTTTCTATATATTATATTTTTACTAGTGTATAGGATTATCCATACCTTTGCTACGTCATGTAAAAATAAGTTATAGTTAAAGTTATAAATTATATTTTATTGCAAAGCGATGAGCCAATGAAAAACTGTATGTTTATGAAAGGTGTTGATTGTGTATGTCAATAATCGTTGTATTATTCAATGCTGTATTGTAAAAAGAATTACACAAAAAACGCTGTGTGATATTTCTTACCAAATCTACTCTTTTATGCGTTTTTTAATTAAGAAATAAAGTACAGAATTTTTATACATGATAGTAAGAGAATAGATATGAATAATCAAAAGTACATAATCCAAATATAAAAGAATAAATCCAAGTACATAAGCTAAGAGATTGTCCATAAATTACGCGACGCTTTATTTAAAAATTACAAGTTTTCCCTCGCAGAGCCTTCAATTTCAATATAAGTAGTCTTTATAATCAATGAAATTTGCTGCGCAAAAGAGAGAAATGATTTCCTATTTCTATTTTTTAAAATAAGTTCAGCGTTGTGTAATCTATTGAAGTTCCCTACTCAAAGAAAAGATGATCCTACAGGAAGATAGTAAAAAGGTCCAAAGAACCACTACTAGGTTTAATTTTTATTCTTCAACAAACTCTCAAGAAATTCTACAAAGGCAGTGCTGCGTTTGTGGATTGGAAGATGTTACAAACAAGTGGATTTTGCGGAGTGGTTTTTCTGAATGGAAGGATGCGTTGCTTAGTTTTAATTTCAAAAAAATTTTTACTTTTGGTTTCTTCTTTTTTATTTTTAAAAAAAAGGTATATGGTTTTCAATTAAAAAAAAGACGACATTTTTCTTGTATTTTTTTTTAACTCTTAACTTTTTTTTTTTAATGTATTTTTTAACCCGCTATGCAATACAGTTGCGCTTTATACAGTGCCCGCCTAAAATGTGTTAACTAAAGAATTCAACTGGTACCGGAATTTTGTTATGTTATATTATGTGGGCCTTAATCCGTTGTTAGATTAGAATTCCTGCTGTTATAATTGATTTAAAAATTCTTTAGTGGTAATCATTTTGTAACAGCCGAAATGAAATATCTTTAATCTTCATACCATTTATTAAACCTATTTAAATATTGTTACAATGCTGTAACTCAAATTTTTGTCGTCCTTTTAGTAATTTTTATGTTGTTTTAATTCATATAAATTATAATAATTTAGTTTATGAAAAATAGTTTGACTTTGATTTTCAAAATTAATGACTTTTATTATTTGTATATTTATAAAAATTTTTATATTTTTATTTTGAAGAAATATTTTTGTATTTAGACTTAATCATTGATTTAAAAATAAAAAATAAAAAAATGCGATTACTTATGTGGTCGTGGTTACAACGCTTGCTTTATATGCAGGAGACCCAGGTTCAAAACGAGCTCTAGACATATTTTCGCGTCACGTTAAGAAAGGAGGCCTGAACTTCCTGGTCACTTCTGCGGTGCTCTTTGACAAGAACGTTAGGTCTTCTTGGGGCACCTAAATAGCAACAACAACAACAAAAATTACAAAAACATTTGTAACTGCATTTCTTAACCTAAAATACAAATATTTATATAATTAAATTTAGAATTTGAGTAATTGAATTAGTGTTTTCATATAATCGAATGTATTCGACTGCCTGACAAAAACATAACTTAAAAGTTTATCACGCCACTATCTACTTATTTATTTTTAAAGACTTCTTTATTTCAAAAAACAATGTTTCTATTGTGTAAATGGCGATTAAGCCATGGGAGCCTCTTGAAAGCACTCAGTGTGTGTTAAGAACCCTTTGTTTTGTTACTATTTTCAACCTTTTTGACACCTTGGAGTACCCACATTTAAAATAATAATTTAATCCAACAAACCAAAATTCTAAAATTTAAAATTTAATCAAACAGATCATCTAAGAACTACCAAAATACTCCAGGTTCTTTTAATAGTGTAAGTAATTATGATTGCGATTAAGGACATGTATAAAAAAACGTTTTTTCTTTTTTTATAGAAACTTTTTTATTTATTTACAAATTTAAAAAAGTAAAACTTGATGTTGATTTTTTCTTAAATAAAAGAACTATTTTTTTTCTTTTTGGTAAAAGATTTTTTTCAATATTCATAAAATTAATTGTCATTATATTAAAACTAATTAATACAGTGACGGATCCAGGTATTTTAGGTTTTTTATTATATTTTATATATATTTTATTTTATTATATTTTTTTATTTTATATATTTTTATAATTTTATTTTATATATTTGTTATTATATATTCTATATATATTATATTTTATAATATTTTAGGCATTTTAAATGCTGTTTAAAAAATAATGTTGATTGGAATTTAATTTTGCAATCAAGTGATGCTAACATGCTTATAACTTGTTTCTTGGTCAATTTTGCAAGCAATATGAAATAGCGTTTCCAGAAAAAGAAATAATCATAAATACCAAATCCCTTCAAAATCCCTGGATGTCAATAGGCTTACTAAAATCTTCAAAAAAGAAAGAAAAATTATATCTTAAAAAAAATCTTATAAAAATGAAATAACTTATAAAAGTTATAAAAATATATTCGAAAAAATAAATAGATACTCAAAAAAGCTTTATTATGCTCAGCTATTAAAAAAACCAACAGAAACACTAAAAAAGTATGGAATGTAATTAAGGATTTAATTGGAAAAAATAATTACAAAAAAAAAACACGCTGCTAAAAAATCTTTTGAATAACGGAAAATTAGTTTATGATAAACCTATTATAGCTGAAGAACTAAACAACTACTTTGTTAATATTGGTCCAAAACTGGCTGCTAAAATTTCATCTAACTCCACTCTTTTTGATTCATACTTAAAAACTTATGACAAACTTATGGACGAAACTAATTTAAAACTTAGCCACCTGAGAGCTGCATTTAGCAGTCTCAAAAGTAAAAAAAGTGAAGGTTTTGATAAATATAGTATTGATATTGTCAAATCAGTATTTGATATTATTAAACAGTATTTGATATTATTTATTTCATGTTTTTGATCTTTTATTTAAAACAGGTATTGTTCCTGACAAACTAAAAATTGCCCGTATAACACCAATTTTTAAATCTGGAGATAAGTCAAATATCTTAAACTACAGGCCTATATCCATACTACCTTGCTTTTCAAAATTGCTAGAGAGAATAACAGATTATATAATTATCTAACTGAGAACAACATGTTGTATTGAAAGCAATTTGGTTTTAAAAAAAAAAATTCCACTGAACATGCAATAGTTGAACTTTCTAATCAAATATCTAACGCCTTTGATAATGACTGTTATACATTAGGAGTTTTCATTGATCTGTCAAAAGCTTTTGATACCGTAAATCACAATATTCTAATAAAAAAACTTGAAAACTACGAAGTGAAAAATAAAAACTTACTTTGGTTCAAAGGGTACCTGACAAACCAAAAGCAATTTTTATACTATGATCAAAATAACACAACTCCATATTCCATAACTTACTTGCGGGGTTCCTCGGGGCTCAATTTCAGGACCACTCTTATTTCTATTGTACATAAATGGCTTATACCTAGTAACAAATCTTTTAGACCTAATTTTGTTTGCTGATGATTCCAATCTTTTTTATTCTCACAGAGATATTAAAACACTTTTTAAAATAGTTAATGAACAGTCATGTAAAGTTAATGAATGGTTCGTAAGTAACAAACTTTTATTAAATGTGAATAAAACAAAATATATACTTTTCCATAAAGTAAATAAATCAGAAAATATTCCTCTAAAATTACCAAATCTTATAATTAATAATACTTATATTAAAAGGGAAACAAACGTAAACTTTTTAAGAGTAAAACTGGATGAAAATTTACTGTGGTATTGACATATAAATAGTATTGAAACAACACTCTCAAAAAATATCGCAATGTTGTTTAAGGCTAAACCTTTTTTAAATGTAGCATCCCTAAAAAAATATATTTTGCCTTTATTCACAGTTATTTGTCTAACTATAATATTGTGTGGGCTAGTACTGGCTATACAAAACTTAAAAAATCTACAACAAACAAAAACATGCATGCAGAATAGTGTTTGGAGCCTACAGAAATACTCCTTGCGAACCACTTTTAAGTACACTCGGTGCTTTAAATGTGTATAAACTCAATTTACACCAAGTTTTATTGTTTATGTTTAAAACAAAAATGGGATTGTCCCCAATAATTTTTCAAACCTATTTTAATAAAATTAATCATAAATATTCAACTAAGTTTTCTGATAACAACTCAAGTATAATTTAAAATTAACCTCCTATTCAATTAAATATCGCGGACCTTATCTGTGGAAAAAATTCCCAGATATTGTCAACAAAAACAAGACTACATTAGAGCAATTTAAAAAATGAATCAAAATAACTATTACTATAAATGTTTATTTTAAAGCTTAATCAAATAAAAACAAATTTATTTATATCAATGAAATTTAAGTAATGATGTTAAAAATTCATCTTGTGATATTGTTAATTATAATTTTTTTTTTATTTTTATTTAAAACTTTTTGTTTAAATGATTTTTAAATATTTAGCGTTTGTTAGCATTTCAACAATTCTTAATTATTTGCTATTTTGAATTTCTTAATTTTCTCAGTTATTTTCTGTTTTAATTCTGATCTATATTTTATATATTTGTATGTTACGGTTATGTAGAGTTTTTTTTTATGCAGAGTTTTTTTTTATATGTGGGGCTCGGCGATAAGGCAAACTGTGCGTTCTTCTTGGTCCTCCCATTAATTTTGATATATGTATATGCAATGTAAACATTCTTTAACGGCGAAATAAATTACACCAAAAAAAAAAAAAAAAGGTTATTTGGGGGTGCTGGAGATGTTGAAACATTTTTGTATTTTGCATCATATTTGTGTCTCCTCAAAAAATATAAAAGATATTCCATTTCTAAAATATTTTAGGACTTTCAGAATTAGGGGGGGGGAGGGATACATACTCTTATCAAACGATCAAAACGGATACATACTCTTATCACCCCGATCCCCCTCCCCCTTTCTACTTCCCTGGATCCGTCAGTGAACTAGTAATTGGAAAAATTGCAAACTGTGTCTTGATTGTTTTGTCATTTTAGTCAAAATGACAAAACAATCAAGACACAAGATTGATCTTGAAAACTGTTTTCCCTTCGAAAACAGTTTTCAAGATCAATCAGGCAGAATCTTATAGAAAAAATAAATTAAACAAGTAAAATTTAAAAACTTCATTGAATTAATGAACTGTTTTTGAAATTTAAAAATCTTCATTAATTTATGAAAAACATTGAGCTCTCATCAAAAACTTATTCTTATTGATCTACGAGATATGCATCCTTAGATTCTTACCACTATTTAAAGTATAGGAGGACACTATCTAAGCAAGTTGTGAAACAATTATTAATTTATAAGACTTTAAAAATGGTTTCCTCTTCGTTATAAGTTTAAAACTGCTCTTAACATCTGAAAATTTAAAAACATCCTTCGTTAAAAAAAATTCTGCATTTACAGCTGCTTCTGGTAAACTGACTTGAAAACGTTTCTTACAGTTTCACCCAATAATGAGAATGCAAAAAATACTCCGTCTTAAGTTTATATGATCTATTTTTTTACTATCTATAATTTGAGAACAACTCTTAAACCTCTTTTCAAATCAAAATTATAAAATTTTGAAATATGATTTCAATGAAAAAAAAATACTACTCTTAATGTAGCTGGATTTATTCATTTCAGCATAATTACTTAAGCCGTTTTGAGAGGTTTTTGATAAGGTTTTTGAGAACTAGCAAAATCAGCAGTTTTATTTGCAAGATCATTTATGATTTGAGGATTAAAACCTCTTGAAGGTGCGTAAACTTGGAAGAACTAAAAATCCAAGTACTAGATTCTTTAACTATCAAAATGCAAATCAAAATATGATAATGAAGATATAAATACTAAACTAAGATAAAATTTTATAATCATTTGATGATACTTAACATTACAAAAATTAGAAGCTTTAATATACTTTTGCTGCTCATTACAAAAACGTTTCATAAAGCTTGGAATATTTTTTTTACCAGAATATAATCAGGGCCGTATCTATCCATAGTTTGGATGCCACCGCGTCTACTATCTACCGTATCTATCATAGTTATAAATTACTATCTACCGTATCTTTTTGTCATAGGTAGCATCCATAGTTTGGACATTACCTATGACAATTTTCAAAAATACATTTTTGATAGATAAAAACTTATAATTATAGGGCATTCATAGATCTTGTTTACTGATCTGATGTAAAAAAAAAAATGAATTTTCTTTATTGCACTTCTTCATCTACGATGTATAACACTCCTTCGTAAAATTAATTACATACATAAGTACGCAACATTATTAAAGTCTGCCATTATGTTTATAGTTATAAAACGCAATATACGGCTAACAACAGTGACAACTTTTTTTTTCTTTTCTCTAATTTATTTAATAATGGTGGACTCTTTATAAATGTTTGATTTTATGGTTTTTCGAATTTTTAGTTTGGGTGGATTGGTTTGGGAGCCCATACCGCTAAAACGGTAAGGAATTCCTTCTGGCCCTGATAATGTTAAGGTAAATTAAACAGGAGTTATGAAAGTTGGTTAGAAGTTGCTTTTTTTTATCGTTTTTTCATTTTTGGTTTTAAGATGCAAAGAATTCATAAAGTCTTTATAAATTTGCAATAGACTTATATAGGCATTTTTTAGCGGTTCATTTGAGTTTTGCTCATTGGTTACTTAGTGGACCATTAGTGGCAGCCGCTATATGTGGCAAGCCGATAACTTTTCGTCATGTTAATAGTGGCTAGTCATATGCTAGTCACTTTTAACGGCAGTCACTAATGGTCCACTAAGTAACCGATGAGCAAAACTACAGCCGTCCGCCCAAAATACCTCTACAGGTCCGCTGAGAAAGAGAAAGCAGTTTAGCATAGAACGAAAGTTTCGATATAATTAATTTAATTTGATGAAGAAACATTTTTTAAAAGATCCTTTATGTTGAAGATGCAAATAATGACCTTTTCATAATATCTAACCAAAAATTGGAGCAGTGGTGAGTTAAGAATTTTCGGGGCTTGGGTATTTTAGGTGCTCCCAAAAGTCCTTACGGTCTTATCATTGAGCACCGCGGGAGAGCATTTAACAGGAAGTCCACGCCTCCTTCTGTACCAATGTCGGTTGTTGGCCTAGAGCTGGCGTCAAACCTCGGACCTCTAGGCTCTGAGCCAGAACTCTAACCACTGCGCACGGCTGCTCTATTTTGAATCAAGACTCACAAAGCTGCAGGACCCGAAGCTATAGTCCTATCCCATCCCCCATACCTTAATCCAGCACTTAGTTGGAGTAGAAATTTTGATACCTGAGTGCCTTCTTATTTTACAACAAGTAAAATAACAGGCAAACGCTAACAGCAACAATTTTTCCGTACAGGTTTACAATTCCGGAAACGAGAAAAAAACTATATGAAAGAGTTAAAATAATGCGCTTTTGTTTGCTTCACTAAATTCACTTTTTATTCACTAAATCTTTTTTATTACCAACTATAAACATAAAACAAACTGTTGTTTAGTTCATGCGTTAAACTTACCCATATCAAAAATCAAAATATCTGTCAATGCATACAGTTGTTTTAAAAAATATAATATATATATATAAAAAATTGCTTTTCTAAATTCTTTCTAATTAAAATTTTTATAATAATAGTTTGTTTAAATTTTTGTACTTCTAGTTTAGTTTGATTCGTTTGTAAATAATACTTTGTTTATAAATATATATTAGATCACTTATTCAGGCTATATTTTGAATTTTAAAAAAGAATTAATATCATACGTCATACTAAGAATGAATACATTATTTTCTACTTTATTTTTTTTCCATTATTTTTTACTAAACAATTTTTATAATTTACATGTGCGAGGAGGGGAATATACAAAGGTTACAATAACAATAAAAAAATTTGCCGCACTTTTCATTTAAAAAAAAAGTAAGTAAATATTCCATTCTTTTTGTTCGTTCTTTTTATTGGCAGATAAAAACTAAACATAAATACTTAAAAATTTCATACAATGGAATTTTAAATGCTTCTAAAACAAGATTTAAATCATTTATATAGAGAGAAAAAAGATTAATAATCGCTTTTTGATTAAGATAAATATGCAAACGATTTATATTATCTAATATGTTAGATGAGTGAATCAAAACCCTTTTATAGTGATTCAAACAAAGAGTTTTATTCAAAGTTAGTCATTCTGTTGGCAAAGTTGTTAAATGGGTACTAAAATTTATAATGAATAATCGTGTTATAAACAAAGATAATAAATGAACAACAAACTTAATAAAGTTTATGAACTTAGCAGTGATCTTTACATATTGAGTGATATGTTCAGAGATATAAAATAAATAATGCCTAACCAAAGAACTTTTGAAGACGATGACAGCTATTATGGAGAAAACATATATAATCATAAGCGTGGACAAGTAAATATACTACAAGACAAAAGCTATATAAAGCATAGACCTGGACAAGAAAGTCTGACACCGCGTAACTACCAATATACTAATGGTATCTCGTCTAAAAACCGCTTAAATGATTACTCTGAGTTTTATGAACCAGCTCGCAAAAAGACTAACATTGTACATAGTCGTTACACGGGGGATGGACAAAAGCGAACTTTCTACGACACTCCAAGTAGGAACTATTTATCACATGATTTTTATAAAAACGAATACGATAGAAAAAAACCTCATAGTAACGCATTTCAAGAAAAAGTTTACAACAAATATAAAAAGCGGAGATATGAAACACCAGAATACAATATTGAAAAAAAAATGCCCCCGATTGATTACAGACTACAAGATCATCGATATCGACAAAGGAGATTTAGCGATTCTACTTACGATCGACAAAATGGCAGAGACATGAGAAATAATATTTACATAGATAACTATGCGCAGAATTTACCAGAACCAACCTTTCAATACATTCAATCAACTGATTACAGGTACCCTAACCACCAAAACTATCCGGATAAAAAAAAAGTTCATTACACATTTAGTTCAAATAATAATAAAAGTTTTTATAAAGATAATGATAGTGTGGCTGTTGCTAAAATAAGAAGCAAATCAAAGTTATGCATTATTATTTTTAACAATATTTTTCTGTTGGGAGGCCTTGCAACTGGTTTAGCATCGTGTATCAAAGCACCCTGGTGGAGCAAAACAGGTATTTATGCCAAAAATTATACTTGTCTACGTAATAAGTTGATATGATATGTAGTTATAGAATAGTCGTGGCGCAGTGGTAGCGCACTTGCCTCAGAAACAAAGGATCTGTGGTTCAAACCCACCTCTGGGCAAGTTTTGTGACATCGGTTAGGAAGGAGTCGTGAACTTCCAATTAAATGCTCATCCACGGTGCTCTGTGATTAGACCGTAAGGACTTCTTGGGGCGCCTAAATAAAATTAAAAAAAATTTAAAAAAGTTGTACTATTTTGAACACTTTGCAAAAAGTTTTTGAAATTAAATGACTTAAAAAAAAAATTTTAATTGAGTAGTCCAACAAATTTTATGGTATTAACATTAAAATTATTATTTTACATTTGCAAGGTCTCTATTTATTACGCCTTACGTCTCAAAAATAACTCAAAGTTAATGTCTCTTAAATTCAAAATTTCTGGCCGTATATTACAAATCATTTTTTAGGTGAAAGATGCGTATATTGATGTTTAATAGTTGTAGTCAGTGGCGTATCATTATCAAATTTTGAGAAGGGTCCTTAAATTTGCAAATAGGTTCCCTAAATTCTTCGGACCCTCATATAGCTATATTTTCTTACATATATATGTAAAGTTTAAAGCCCACTCTTTATATAAAACAATGATCTTTCATTTTGTTACTATAAAACAATTATCTTTCATTTTGTTACTATAAAGCAATGATCACTCTGGCACTATGAAACACTACAGAAATTACTATAGTGATTTCTTTTTCATATTTAAGTTGATACTTTGTGTTCCTACGATTGTCTATTTGAAGTATTACCCCACTTTGTTTTCGTCGACTTTTGAATAAAAAAAGGATTACGAATAAGTCAATTACAGCACGTTAATTATAATTGTATATAGCGATTATGTTTTATATTAAGAGTGGGCTTTAAACTTTACATATATATGTAAGAATAAATGACTATATAAGGGTCCTGAGAATTTAGGAAACCCATTAGCAAATTTAAGGACCCTTTTCAAAGTTTGATAATGATATAGTTTAAATTTTTGCTAAATTATTTTAAAGTTTTATATAAAACGTTGTTATGTAAAAGAAATGAGCATTTTACCAACTACAACTACCTGCATCTACAACTACGTGCATCTACATTTTAGTAATTTTTATCTAATTAGTTAATGTATATATATATATATATATATATGTATATATATATATATACATATATATATATATATATATATATATATATATATATATATATATATATATACATATATACACACACACACATATATATATATATATATATATATATATATATATATATATATATATATATATATATATATATATATATATATATATATATATAAAATAATTTCTTTTTTATATTGAAAATAATACTTTGTGTTTCTACGATTGTCTATTTGAGGTATTACTCACTTTGTTTACGCCAACTTTTGAATAAAAAAGGATTATACGCCAACGAAAGATGATTGTTATATAGTACCAGACAATTAGTAAATTTTATTGTTCCAGACGATGACTTAGTTTAATGAAACTTCACGTAGCTTCTGCGTTTATTTGTTAAAATTTTGTTGTTTCAAGATATAAGGTAGATTCATTATTTTTTCAATTTTATTTACTCAAACCTTTAAACAATAAAAATACAAATTTTGACGATTTGACAGAGACGATTCATATTACCTAGATGGTCATATTATCCGAATCTACCTTATCAATTATCAAAAGTTCTTAAAACATTTTAAAATTGTGGTAAAACAATTTTATAATTTCTCAAACGTAAATGATGCCAAATTTCATTGGCTACCCAGCTAGCATTTGGTCCTAAAAATGACGTCTGATGAACGTTTTTTGAACGTTCAAAAGACGTCTTTTTAGGACCAAATGCCGGATGGGTATACACTAGCTGTTGTTGTTCATATCTATGTTTTAGATCTTTTCAACAACTCCAGCATAAGATGATGGGCTTTTTAAAACAGATGCTATACTAAATAACAATAAAATAAAAATAATTTATTGAAAAAATAAAAATGAAGCAGTGCATATGTAGTATATTAAAAAGATGGTGTTGTTAAAAAGACAAACAGTTATGCTTTCTAACTTTTGTTCAACTAGATTTAATCAAAGTTTAGGTGTTGTAAAATTTAACTTTTAGAAAAAAAAAGTTAAGATAGAGAGAGGTTCTTAATAAATTGGTTTTTAAAAAGGTTCGACAAGTAAAAATGAATGAGCTTTAATGTAAAATGCAAAGTATTCAATACAAGTCCATAAAATATAACTATGAATTGTTCCCTTTTCAAAATAGTAATTGTTATGTTTTTTTTACCATTAGAATGAGAACAAATTTTAAAGTAATTAAGATTTATATCAAAAGATATATTTATTTAAATAGTTTGTATAATCTTGCATCGTTCGCTGATCTTGTGCGTAAATCAAACGTAATGTCTAAAAGTATTTAAGTAGTAACTATTATAATATACGTAGAAAATTATTCGTGTATTAATCATAAGCTAATTGCATCTTAGTGTTTAAATTTCTTTCCAATTTTGTTGTAATTATATTGGTATTTGTTGATTTAGCTTCATTTGCATTTTCTCTCTTTTTTTTTTTTTTTTTTATCGGGTCACTATGAGCGTTTTTTTTGAAAACGCGTCACTTTATTGCTTCCTCATCCTTAATTTTCAGAAAAGATCTTTTGTTTCTTGTAATGACGTTTTCATTCGAAGTTTTTGGAATTTTGACTCAAAGCTTTGTAGTTGATCACAATTTACGACTTTTCTTGCCATTTATTTCCGTTTCCATTATTTTCCGTGTGTTTGAACAATGTTTTCCTATGTTTTCACATATCTGGTTGTACTTCTTTCATAAATTTTGAACTTTTAATCAATATTTCCTAAATTTTTACGCTTATGGAATTCGGTAATGTTGCAAAATAATGTGAAAAGTAGCGTAAAATAATTTTATTTTTTGGCTAGTTGCGCTACCGTGTTGTTGTATCGTGTTGACTTGCTTAAAGTAGAGACTTTTTAATATAAACAAATGGAGTATTTTTTGGTTTAAGTATTCTTGCGGCGAAAAAACCACGTGATCATGCGTAATTAAAAACAAAAATATCTACCATTATGATATGGGGGCAAACAAACGCGCTGATATCAGTACATCATTACTTAAACGCCTTGAAAATGTCTTATGATTATCAAGAGAAGTTATCTAAAAAAGCTGCTGAACGTTACCAGAACAATATTTAGCGTTATATTGAAATAAATCTGTGCAAATGCTTATAGGAAACATGGAATTTAATTAATTCATCATTTTGAAATTATTGCACAGTTTACAGATGTAGTCAATAAATAAAACAAAAATATTACATATTGATATTCTAATAACATTTAAAAATTCTATATTTTGCTTAAAATTTTCCTCAGTGTAATATTTATTCCTCATGTTTTTAATATATGTGAAATAAATGTTATAAATAAAAAATATTTTTTACAGTATAATAATGAAATGATCAAAATTACTAATTACAACAATTTGAATTATAACATCGTAACAATATTTATAAAGCTTTTTGGTAAATGGTATGAGGATTAACAATATTATGTCTTGGCTTTGAAAAAATAACATAAATGACTTTTTATCTTCATTCACAAAGGTACTCTCTAAAACCAGTGACAACAGCAGAAACTCTACTAAAGAAAATAGAACCAATTTATGCTGAAAGCATTTACAAATTAATGTTTTATGTATCATGTTAACATGAAAAATAAAAATTTAATTAAAAATATAACTAAATAAATAATAAAGAAGAAACTTACTTTGTAAGATTGTTTTTGTGACCTAGGAACAATCCTAAAGATTAAAAATGACAACATTAAAAGTATGTTTTACTTTAAAACATGTTTCTTGCCTATTAGTAAATGATTAGAAGTAACGAGTTCAAGTAAAAATAATCATTTCTAATAATCTAATAATCATTTGTAGCAAGAGACACCAACGAGAAAGTAAGCAAAGTTGTCTATCAACACAAAGCCTCACAACAATAACATCACTATAATAACACAATAAAACAAAATAAAATTATACACATAATGACTTACAAGTGAATCAACACCGCACTAGAGGTTGAAACAGAACACAAACACACATATAATGTCTAAAGGGTGAGCCAACACGACACCAGAGGTCAACACAGAACATAAACACATATATATTGACTTATGAGTGAGCCAACATACACATAATCACTTACCTAGCCAATGCTGCATTATTTTTAAACTACCATCATTCTCAGCTAAGTTAACTTGTTGTTTCATGTTGGTTCAAGACACTAACACCTTCCACTCCAGTCAATGAATTGTCAGTACTTATTTGTTAACTGACTTTAATAACTTGAGATTTATTGCAATGACTTTTTTGTACATAATATTCTAAAAAAGTATAAGCATGTTTGAGGTATATAGTAAATACAAAATTTGTGCTTAACAAGCTATTGAACATTAATTTATTTAAAAAATAAAAACAATAAACACATGATTTATAAATGCTTAGTTTTAATGCATTAATATTTATATATACAATTTATTTTTGTTATGCGTCGATGCATAACAAAAATAAATTGTAACTATTACATAAACAGTTTTTACAAAAACATTTTAAACAACAAGATAAACTATATTATATAGTTTATCTTGTTGTTTATACAGTACATATAATACTATATAGTATATACTAATTGAATTGTTTAATCTATTTATTCTCCTTTCATTTCACATAACAATTGGTTATGTTGGAGGGATGATTTCACTATATATATATTTTTAGCACCTAACATATTTACTGATGGAACATAGTCAACATGTTTTTCAAAATTTTGAAAAGCATCTGGACTATGTTCTTTTTTTTCCTAAAAGAGAAACATACTTACAATGAATAAAAAACTTAATAAGTTCAAGAAAAATTAGTGCTCAAATATTTTGACGATTCAAATACAAAACTTACCAGATACAAAATGTTTTGAGCATACTTAGACATGTTTTGCGACCTAAGTTTGTTTTAGCAAGATGAATCAGTTCTATATAAAGCATAAAGCCACGATTTTCTTCTCTTTGGATCAGGAAACAAAATATAAAAAATCAAGTTCGGATGACTATTAACATTAAGGGAACAATCAAAAACACATTTCTCCATTTTCAAGCGCTTTGTTTGCCCCCATACCATAATGGTAGCCGTTTAGTTAGTTAAAGTGACGTCACGTTCGCCGCAAGAATATACATCGACTAACTTACAGACTACTGCTACAAGGGAGTGCTGCTACATCAATTATATTATAGCCTGTTGCTACAAGAAAGTGTTGCTACATCGACTATCTTATAGCCTGCTGCTACAAGGAAGTACTGCTACATCGACTGAGGGTTTGGCATTTTTTTTCTTCAATTAATATTCCTAATGTTTAAAAAGCTTCCACTGAAGAGAACGCAACAAGCGAAAAAAATTCACTTAAAATAGTGATATAAACGTCAAAAGTATGAATTTCTACCGTTTTCCACTAATGATCTAAGCTCGTGATGCAAACCGTCAATATGAGTGCTTCTTTACTATAATAGAACTAAATACAGATCTTGGTTTGAACTTTTTGCTTAGGTTACTACTTTTCTACTGTTTACCCATATCTCTTAGCCATTCAATTTTGTTGTTAAGATTTCAGACTGGTATGTAAATGCTAAAAGTCTTTATAAGCTTATAGATATTTTACTTATCTAAATTTAGATTTTTTATTTGTTTTTATTTGTGCTTTTATTTATGCGGTCTTCTCACAGAGCACCACTTGTTTGTTTGATATAAAACCACATGTCTCTTTTTAGTATAAAACCAACTTTAACTCTACCCTAATCAAGCAAAATTAGTGCAATAGTGTTTATATAAACAATTTAATTTTAACTCTACCCGAATCCGTGTCACATACTGTAACCGAATTTAAATAGAATAGAATGAGAAAATTGAAACTATTTAAAATCAATGTTGAGCTTTCTTTGTTAGGATAGAATCATTTACAGTCGAATTTTTTAGAATTAAATTTTTTTAATTAAACCGTTAAAGCATGTTTTAGTCGAAGATTATAGAACCACCATCTTGAACAGAATCTTCTAGAATCGAATCAGTTAAATAAATTAAAATTTTAATGTATGTTTGCAGTATATTAGATAATACATTAAGTAATACATTAAATAAACACATTTATAAAATCTGCTGTTGGTCCTCTGGATTCTGGACAGTGATTAGTAGTACTACTTTGAATGGCTTCAGCACATTGCTGGCATAGGCAAAGATGGCAGCAAGGGAAAACAACAACTTGAAGAATGTTGAATTCAATCCTAAACTAAGCAATGCTAAATGAATTTATTATTTTAAAACTTAATTACTTTTCACAGATTGGCTGTAAAAGATAATTAAGTTTTGAAATAATAAATTCGATTGTAAAGTATTCAATGCTAAATTAATTGGCTGTGAAAAGTAATTCAGTTTTTAGTTTCATTAATTTTTTAATGATATTCGATCATCTCATTCTATGTTCAATAAATTCGATTCTAGAAACTATTTAAATCTTTTTCGATTCTAAGCAGTTTTGAACAATTCGGTTCTAGAACGTTTTTACAAATTCAGTTCTGGCATTGAGCGCCCCCGAATCAAGCAAAATCAGTGCAATAGTGTTTATATAAATTATATAATTATATAGTTAGCACTAAAAAGCATTAGTAAACCTTTACTAACGCTTGACTCTACCATTATCATGTATCCTCAGTTTATTCACCTATTTTTTTCTAGTTGGTTTTAAAAATTATCATAACTTCTTTTTTACAATTTGTTTTACCTGATTGTACAGATTCAACTTGGCATTAAAAAGCACAATTTTAATATATTTTTTGAATTATTGTAAGTCACTTTTTTTTTTGATTTTTTAGCATACAGATCAACATCAAAATTGGTTGCTCCAGGTTTGCTAATAAAGTGTGTAGAGAGAACACCAAGCAGATAATTACTGGTGTCTGATACAGCGCCGTACTATCGCAAGTGCAACAAGTGCAATCGCACTGGGCCCCCTATTAAATACATTAGAAAAACTTCTCCAATACCATAAATTACTATGAATTGAAAAAATTTTTTTTTAGTTTCTGCACAGGGCCCCCAAAAGTTACAGCACGGCGCTGGTCTGATAATTATAGATAGTATACTGGTGTATACTGGTGTAATGGTATACTGATAAGTATAGATGGTATACTGGTGTCTGATAAGTACAGATAAGTACTGGTATTCTGAGGGAGCTTGTCAATTTATGGGAGCACTCTGGGTTTAACGATGTTTCATTGTGATGGAGCTAACCATCAAGGCCAGAATCACCAAGAATGTCAAGGAATACCACGATTCAAAAATGCTAAAAACACTAGAACTACCAGAGGATAGCTACAAAAAGAAGGTGAACACTTTTTTGAAAGACCAGTGCTCTCTTCTCTATTAATAAAACAAACATATTTGATTTAATAAAAAGTGATGAAAATAGGGATGATGAGACAAGAAGGAAGACATAAAATTCTTTAGGTTTTGTCTAAGAGGGGATATGGTCTAATTCAGGGATATGGTCTAACACGGAACAAGAAAAAATAATTAAAATGTCTGAGAAAATCCAAAGGCATAAAGATAAAAATAAGAAAAAAAAGAGTAACTATTCAGACAGTGACTTTTCAAGCACAGATAGTGACTATAAAGCTGAATGCAACAAACTATATTTACCTCCAGCTAAAGTCCAGAAAAAACAGAAAAGGTTTCTGAGTGACATCAAAGTTTTCCTTCAGTTAAGTATGGAAGACATTCTTCACAATTGGATTCCAATTATGACCGGAATGAGATTGGAGTTAGACCGGGTATGTGTCTTATGTCTTCTCTTTATAAGGCTGGTGGAGTTATATTGATAATATGTCAATATCAAGATAAACTCTAAACAGGAAAACTCATGATGTTGTGGAGTCTGAGGCACAGATAATTAGAGAGGAAAACATAGATAAAATAAGAGGTTTAAAAATTGTGCTACATTTCTATACCAAGGTTTTGAAGAAATACTATCGGGAAAAAGGAATATCTAAAAATGAGGATAGAATTGCCATTAGTGCATCTTCACCAGAGTCTGGTCCACTAGACTTTCTCCATGGCATCCTAAAAATAAAGAGCTCCAAGGGAAGTGATCAAGCCATTGCAATTCAAATAATGCCTGAATACTATGAGATGTCTGATCAGATTATTGGATTATGTTCTGACACAACATCCAGTAACACTGGCAAAAATAAAGGTGCTGTAAGCAATATTATTTCCTATGCCCTTAAAGACCAAAAAAATCTGGTTCTTCAGTTAATGTACAGACATCACATCTATGAAAAGCATGTGGCTCATGTAATGAAAAAAACTTTTGGTCCAACAAGTGGTTCCAGCAATAAACTTTATGTTATTCTCTAAAAACTATGGCTGCAGATTTACGAAGGTGTGAGAGAATTGTAAAGTTTGATTGGTTTTAATATTTTTAGGCACGGCTCACTACTGTTCAAACTTGCCTTGGATACTAAAGAGTTCTGTATCACAGCTCTTCATAAGAATACTTTCCAGAAAGGTGATACAATTATCTTTGTGAGCTTCTGGCATTTTTTCTAGGAGCTGAGCTATCGAACTTTTCATTTAAACAGCCTGGAGCTCATCATTAAGCAAGATTTATGGCTGACGGTATATACTTACTGGTTATTCAGATGATGGTTTAAAAAAATACAATAAACCATCTGAAAGCTGCAACCAACTACATTGTATTTTTTCATGGACTCTTCTTTCTAAAAAAGCCCTAATGCTTTTCAAGCGCCATCAATAGATTTAATGGCGTTCAATATTGCTTTTCAGCTACAAACAGTAAACGAGATTAAAGAATTTGCAGCAGTAGGATTAGTTCTTTACCAGAGTCTTATGCGTCATACTTGGTATCTGTCCTCGCAACAAGTAATTTTTTGTTCTTGCTGATAAGTATCTGAAAACCGAAGTTAAGACCAACATGTTAAACAATCTGCTTTCTTATGAAATCTTGTAGTTAAAAGATCTAAGTAAAAAGAGGTCTGGAACTAAGGTTGAAATTATTCCTACATCAAAATTAGAAGGCTGTATCAATGAGCAGTCCTACCTTTTGTTCTTGCTATTAGAGATCTCCAAGAAGAAATCTTCTGCTATGGAAAGAAAAAGGCATTGAAGCATGTGAAAATGAGGCAGTTTCCCAGTCATTCACATATTTTTCAATTTGTATAAAAATACTTGCAGTTGTAAATAACCGTGCAGAACGCCACATTAAGTTAATTCAAGATTTCATTGAGAGAGCACACAATGAATTTAGGCTTCAGAATACTCTCCAAGTATTTTGTAATAATATGAAATATAAATGGAATTTTTAGTTGTTATTAATAATAATGGATGTATAAGTAGTACTTTTTATAAATTTATGTATTTTTAATTAAGGTAGCTCAGAGGAACCGGCACAAGATTCCAAAGAATGCTACAAAAAAAGATTTTAAAATTATTTAGTTTAATATTATTTGTATTAATAATATTGGTTTATGTTATATTACAATATTATAATGAGATAAATTTTTAGAGTAAAATACTATTTTTTTTTTTTTTTTCTATTTTGTTTAATGATAAATTAAATCTCTAAACTTGATTTATTACAATAAAGTTAAATGAGCAACCCCCTCAAATTGAGAGGGAGGGGGGTCAAACTTTTTATTGTTCATAGTTTTCGAACGCTAAAAGATTTTTGTGTCAGTTTTAAATTTTATCTATTGAGAATAGTAAAAAAAATAATGTATCAACTTGTTGCTCTTACGTTTGGGGCAGCTCTAGCTAAAACTTAGGGCTTTTTTGTTCCCAGGCTCCATTGCAATTTTTTGCAAAGCATCCTTATTTGACATAAGTATAAACATATAAATGTTTGGAGTTTGATCCATGTTTGTAAGTTAGTAATCTCAAATGTTAAAAAATGCTGTATCCACGCTGAGCCTGAATTCTTAAAATTGTTTGCTAAAATGTTCATTATTTGCATTTAAAACAAATTTCTCCTTAAAATTGAGGATTTATTTAGTAACAAAAATTCATTTAAAGATTTTACAACAAGTATATTTGTTTGTTTGATATGCACCATTAATTTTTTTGTTTATTTTGATAACAATGTAATCTGGATAACATGAATAAAGTCATTATTAAGTCAAATTTTACTTAATAAAATAAAAGTAAATTCATCTAAATAACCTTTTGCTTTAGCTAGAGACTTAATTTTTTTGTTTGTTAGTATTTATGGACAAAATAGTGCCAAATATGAAAATTTAATGTATGATTCCGCTTATGAAAATTTAATGTATGATTCTGGGACACCCTTGTGTACAGTATAAACTACATAAAAACTGAATAGGTTTGAAAAAAATGCAAAATTTTTATAGCCAAAATAAATTTGTTGTCTTTGTAAGGTCATTATTTATATAGTTTGATTTTAATAGGCATCAAATGACTGTTGATAGGCAGTATTTTTTATATGATTTGATCTTGGCCGAAGGATCTAGAGCTTCAGTTTTAGATAATTTTATTCTCTGATAATTTTATTCTCTGCTGTTTTTGGTAGCTAAAAAAACTGTGGGAAAAAAAAACCCTCAATAAAAACAAATCGTAAATAATAAAACATTTGAAAACAAAGAAGCTTACAAAAGAAACTAAAAAATAGAAATCATTAATTATATTTATATTATTTACTAAACAAACTTTAGCAGTGTCAAATAAGGTCTTGGTGACATCAAAAATAATGTCATTTAATGTTTTTGTTCATTTATATTCTTTTGTCTATATTTTATATTCTTTTCTCTATATATGAACTTTCTGTTAAGTTTTAAAGTTTGTTTCTTCGATTATTTTTTCTTTTAAAACATTTCCTCTTTTTCTTCTTAATGTTACTTATTTTTGTAATTTTTTTCATTGATTAAATTTTTATTTGCTATTTTTCTGTTGATAAAGATGGATTATTACGTTATCAATCAGTTTTCTTTGTTTTTCTTCCTCTTTTTCTTCTTTTCTTCTTCAAATGTTGCTTATTAAAAACATTGTTTTATTTCACACAATTTTATTTGTTAAAATCTCCCCACTTTATATCTCCAATTACATCTTTATTTTAAAATATTAAATTAAATAAAACGTGTTCCAAATTCAAGAAATAAAAAAGTTGTCACACGCGCAGAATTTAATTAGTTTTAATATCAAAAAAATGATCCACTGAATTCCAAAAAAAATGTTGATTAACATTTCTTGTTTTAGAATATAAAGGGATTGCTGCGGTCAACTGCGATATTGGAATTTATTAAAGAAATACAAATGTTAATGAAACCATAAAATTACAGGAAACCTGTGCTGGAGTTAATAAAGGTTATTTAGCTGGTCTTCTTGCAACTAATCTAAATTCATGATACAACATTCTCCTAATTGTTCCTGAACTATAGTAATACCTTTTTCTGTAGCACGTTGTTTTTGACACAAATGTGATTACATTCTATGATGTAACCACATTTTCTGCCACAATTTTGATGAAATGTGATTTAAGTCTTGCACACATGTGTGTGCACATCTTAAAAATTGTTTTGATAGTTTAAGAACATTTTTAAGAAAATTATATCCCCTCCCCCTTTCCCTTGTTTAAGAAAATAGTAAACCCTCTGAAAAATGCGCACTTATTTTACTTTTTGTGCACTTGTTAAAAAGGTTGTTCACTAATATTTCAATATTTTATTATGGCACATGTAAAAATATAGCTCAGTGTCTAGTGTGCACACAAAACACTGAATAATTTATTAATTTAATTTTGTCAAGCATTTAAAAACTAAGTAGTTAGCAAGTATAAATGGAAAACAAACAAACAATAAAAACAGAAGCAAAAAAAGTATATAAATTTGTTAAAGTATATTATAGTAATGATTATTTTAATTTTTTTTGTTTATGATCATTTATTTTAAAGTTATTTATTACTATATTTTCATGATTAGCTGGAAATGGTGACCAATTGTTAAGCATTGGATTATGGGAAACATGTAAACAAACACTGCCAGATAAAAGTTGGGAATGCCACAAATATTCAACAGTTTCATATGAAAGTCCATTCAAAAGTAATTTTTTCATTAAGTTTTTGATTTTCCTTATAATTTAATTATTTATTTATAAGTGATAATTTTTGGTCAAAATTTATTATACTAACATTTTTTTATTTATTCATTGACACTTAGCTACAAAATGTGCTATTATACATAAACTCAGGGGCGACCCTAGGTTTTTCTGGCCCTAGGCACAGTGCTGGATTAAAGGGGGCTAGGGGGCTATAGCCCCGGGCCCCAAGAAGTCTTAATCTGCCACTGCCTAGGCAGCCAGGACAGTGTGCTTCCTGGCTGCTGTGGCCCCGCACGGGGCTCTAACTTCACATTTTCTACTTAGTATGTGCGGCCAGAGATGATATAGGTGCAGGCCCCCTAGGGCTGCCTGGCCCGCGGGGCCCTAGGCGGCCGCCTATCCCAGTGGCGTAGCTACCATATAGCAAAGTAAGGCAATGCCTCAGGGCCCAAGAGTTGAAAGGGGCCTTTTTAGCTTTGGCCACAGCACACAGCCGCTTTTATATTTAATTTTATATAAACAATTTGAATATTTTATCTAGTTTTCATTGCGATTCTAATTTTTTACTTTATAGAAATCTTTCAGTTAATTAGTAATCCCCTCCCCTTTTTATATAGATTTCTCCTAATATGTAAATTACCAGTGTTTTTATTGGTCGATTTTAAAGTTAACACGCGTTTTTTCCGGACCATTAGTAACAGTTTTAGAAATGCTAACATTAACATGCACGTGTAGCCTCAAAAATATGTATTCGTAACGGTTGCTGAGGTTTTTAACGTTGTTTAAATATCCATTGTATTTTTCTAATAGAAAAAGACAAAATAGAAAATTTCTATTCATTGTTTCTTTTCTTTATATCTCCCTTTCTCTTAAGAAATTTACGTTTTCCGTTTTTCTTCTTTAGATTATCTGAAGCATTGCAATAACCATATAGTTCTTTCTGTTTAGGGAGTTTAAAATTGTACAATTTATCCTGATCATTTCCATGTTATAAGAAAACATGGAACTATTAAAGAGTAAAAGTGGGTTTCAAAAAAGAAAACTTATAAAACAGAAAGAAAAAGCATTAAATAAATTACCAAAGCTAAACAAGTTTATTATTAAAAATAATAACCAAGAGAGTACTCCAGATGATGCATCGATCGAATATGAATGTTATAATGAGTTAAATATTTTAGAGAAAGGTTATAGAGAAGTGATTGCTTGTAAATCAACTAAAGCAGACTGAAGCGATGGAGAAATTAAAAAAATTTCAGATGAAATAGTTGACACTGAAGATGCTCAGGAAGTTTTAACAGGTATTAATGAAAAAAATATCATTTATACAAATACCGCTATATGTAGTGACCTAGGAAAATACTTAAATCAGAACATTTCTGATGAAACCAAAAGATTACTGATAAGCATTCCTGATCACAGACCTAAAGGACCATTTCCCAAAGATCCTAGTCAACAGAACAGAAGTTTCAGTTGGCCCAGTTCCATGATTATGGATTTGTTATTCAAGTGTGTTGGACGCAGTATACTGTCAACCTTGTTGGCTTTTTTCAAGCATCAAAAGTCAATGGCAATCGGGGATAAAGGATTGGAAAAATTTATCACAAAAGATACAAATGCTCAGTTCATTTCAACATCACATTGAAGCCTGTGCGGTGCTCGAATTATGGAAGAAAAATAAAACCATCAGAAGAAAAATAAAACCAATAAAACCATATATTTTTTGAAGCAAAATTTTTGTATTATTCCTATAAAATTATTTTGGACAAGGGCCCCCCAACTAAAATATAAAATATTTTTGTTGGGGGGCCCTTGCACTGGTTTTTGCCTCAGGGCCCAAAAATCCTAGCTACGCCACTGGCCTATCCCACCTATGCCAAGGGCTGCCTCTGCATACACCTATCATTTTGTGATGATTTTATGATACATATGATACAGATTTTTATTTTTTATAGTTTTATTTTTTAAATTTTTGCTCTCTATTTTTTATAGTTTGCTTTAAAATATTAAATTAAAATATAAAATTTTTGCTCTGTTTATTATAATAGTGGATTACAAGTTGTTATCTTGGCATTTTTTTAAATATTATTTTATATTTGTATTTTAATTATGTTTGACAACCTTGTGTATGCACAATGTTGTGCACAAATTTCAGTTAATTTGTGTATACAACAAATGTACATACATTGACTGAAGTAGGGAAAAAGAAAACTATGTTATTTTCAATACACCACAACAAAATCACAGACAAAAACAGAGTTGACCATGATTTTATACTGATAGTTAAAAATTAAATAATATCAATAAAATAAACACTCATATGAAAATTTAGCTTATATGAAATTAGAGTGTTTTGGTTTATTAATGTACTTTATTTATTTGTTTTGTTATTTGTTTCTTTTTATATTTTTATTTTTTTATTTTGATGTTGTAATGTAGTAATTATTTTTTTAGTTTATATTATTTTATTTCATTAAATATTTTGACTAATAATAATTTTTTTTATTTTATTATATGATATTTAAGCGTTTATTTTTGGTAATTTGTAATTTTTTTTTTTTTTTCATTTTTTATTTCATTATTGTTCATTCATCATGAACTCTTCATACATTTTGTTGCTGTTTTTATGTGCTGTATTTTTGTGTGCTGTGTTTTTTCTTTCTATTTCTGTCTGTTTTTGCTGTGTTTTAATTGCTGTTTTTTTTGTTTGTTACGCTTATGTAGAAATTTTTTGTTGATTTTTTGTATTAATTATAATATTATTGTGGTTGCATGTTGTAAGCTCTATCATTATTATTATATATTTTGAGCATAAGCATATTAGTATTTTATTATTATTTTTGTTGATTTTTTTGTTGTTGTTGATTTTATTTAGGTGTCACTCCATTGACTATTTTTAACTAAATGAGTGACACCTAACCTGATTTTGTAAAAAGTTTGATAAAATTCACAATTTTCAATTTTTGGTTGCATAAATGGATAAAAAAAATATATCACTAAAATAATAAGTTAAAAAATCTTTGTAAAAACAAAAAAAATTCTAAATAAATGTTTTGCTATTAAATGTAAGGTATGTACTCTAATGCATAGAAAAGTGCAGTGTGAAAAATATTAAAAACAAGATTTTTTTAACAATAACTTATTTAGGGATTGTCTTTTTTTTGATATTTCTAGAATTTCTTTTAAGTTTTATTTTTTCCTGATAAGTAGTTATTCAGAAATACAAGTTAAAAAATATTTTTTTGTAACTTTGTCATCGAATAATTAAAACAGTAAAGGGAACGCTCATAAATTATAGAACACTATATTTAGTTAGATGACATTATTTTTATTTGTGTGCAACTAAAAAAACCAAAATGAATCCAAGTTTTTCTACGACAAAACCTTTTTTTCTGTACAAAAACTTTATTTTACAAATAAAATAATTTGTTTTATTTTATTTGTAAAGTAAAGTAGTCCATAAATTACACAACGCCTAACTTATTTAAAAAACTTAAGATCTTTTACGCAGTGATTTTTATTAAACTATTTCGATTTTCCATTTAATTTTCACCAAAAAATAAAGGTTTTAAATCAGACACAATTACATGCTTAAATCACACACAGTCACACACTAAAATCACATACTCTTCTGACATCTTAGCTAGATTGGCTCACATTCGTTTTCTATAAAATTTTGTTGCAATTTTGTATGCAATTTTGTTTTGCATTGTAAACTGAATAAGCATTTTTTTAAATAACAATCAGAAAAAGTCGTTAAAGCTTTATTTTTGGCATTTCTACAATCACTGTCACAAAATATAGAATACAATAATAACTTTTACAATAATAACAATAATAATTTTTTTTGCCGACCTATTGCCGACCTCTAAAAGATTGATAAAATGAATGCCAACCTCTAAAAGATTGATAAAAATAAGGCCGGAAATATTTTGCCGACCTCATTTTTCCTAATTCCAATGGTTGCTTATATAGAAGTCTGATGAAAGCAGTGACACCAATTATTAAATATATCATGAATAATAATACACATTAGAACATAAATTAGTAAAGATCATAATTTGCAGGTAATAATAAATAAGGAAAGAACAAAATAAACAGTAATAATAATACTAATAATTGAAATAATAACAACTCATACACAATGAATTTCTTGTTCCATTTATCATAGTTTTATTATATTTATCATAATTTTATATATTTATTTATCATAATTTTATATAATTATTTATTATAGTTTTCAGTTTTGTTAGATGTTATAGATATTTTAGTAGAGTATGAGTAACTTTCTTTAAAAATGATAATATTGGCTTATTATTGAGCATTAAATCCTTTTTGACTAATTCCCATTCCAAAATAAACTTGTCCACTATTACCTTTTGATATTGGTTTTTACACCATGCTTTTGTATTTCTAAAGAGTCCAGCTTTAAATCGTTTTTGCTTGCAAACTAAGTCAATGTTAATGTTAACTGAAGCATATCTTGTAATAAGGTCCATCGATTCTAGCAAATTCTTAATACAATTTTTTTTGTTTACAAATCAATGCAGGGATATTTAGCATAAGTTAAAAATTTTTGAGTGAACATTATTGACCTTAACTGCTTTGTGTGCATTAGGTTTTTCTGTATATAGGAAGTGGGGCATAACCGCCCCTGTAACCTTTGGATTATTGTTATATGCAAATAAAAAATGATATGGGTTTTTTTAACAGTTAATTTCAATAACCACACTATTAAGCTTTAAATTGCTGCAATAAAGAAAAAAGTAAAACGGTTTTTGAAAATACTATTACACAAAAATTAGACTTTATGAAAAAAACGGTTTTGCCACCATTGTAAGGCACAACGGAACCCTCACAAAAATCGTTGGGAATACGCTTTTTGTGGTACATTTTTTTTACAATTCTCACAGCTCAGAATATTTTGCTGATTCTGTTGCACGTTTGCATACTGTGTAGGCATTCATTGTATTTACAGTCTGAGTTTTGTCATTCAATATATATATATATATATATATATATATATATATATATATATATATATATATATATATATATATATATATATATATATATATATATATATATGTATATATATCAGGCCTTGTTTTAAATAAAAAAGTGCTTAATGCATTAGCTTAACGCGATTTTGACGTCATAAAATTATCTTCATTTTTTTATATAGATGTTAAGTGTTTTAAATACCGCAATAAATAAATAACCGCTAACTAGTTCAATTTAACAAATAACTATAAACGTTTTATATGTAAATATATTATGAAAAGTTTGTAATGTTTTTAATTTTTATTTTTTTATTAATTTTAGTTCAATATTATTTAGTAAAAAAAATATATATCTATATATTTTAATTATTTCTGAAATTTATTTTAGAATACTTATTGTTTATAAATCGTTATTGAATAAAAAATAATAATGATTTTTTTTTATTTTTAAAATTTTCTGGAGTAAACAAAAAATATTAACATTGATAAACAAAAACCCATGTTAATTATTTAAACAGCGATTTTGTTTTGACTAGCAAAGAATAATTTAGGTTTTTAAATATTTTTTTAATTTATCTTGCTTGGCATTTCAACTTGCGTTATATAAAAATATAAAAAGTTTTGTCTGCTTTGAGCATATTTTTGATACATAGTTTAGAACAAGTTTGCCAGGAATTTAATTCATAAATTTTTTATGTTATTGTAAAAATGTTTTACATTTGAAACAAATCACAAAGAAACAGAGCTACAGAGAAAAATTGTTTTTTAACAATTAAATTTTTTTCTTTTAAATTTTAGGAAATTAAAAAAAAAATTAAATTAAATATAAAAGTCTTAATTATGCAAACTCTTTTGTTAATTATTCTTAAAAAAAAACAAATACTTCTACGCAAAACTTTAATTGTGCTAACTTAAAAAAATACTCAACTAAAATAATATAAGTATATTTAATAATTTAAATCGTATCTGTTAATAATAAACATTCGTAAAAATTTATTTATTAAAAATTAAGTTCCTTAACTTATAAAAAAACTCAAAAGTATTTTCATTCTACGTCTAATTACAAAAATCTTTTTTTTTTTTTCGTTTGTAAGCAATTTAACTTAATAAAATAAAAAAAGAATAGATATAAAATAATTTTTGTTAAGAACAAATTTAATTTATTTACTTAACTATATTTTTATTTTTATTTATATATCAACTTAATTAAAGTATAGTAACATGTTAAAATATTTTAACATGACTTGTGTTATTTATAAACCGTAGGGCAGCTGCCCTTACGGCACCATTGTTTTTGGATAATATTTTATTTTGAGGAAGATCACATAACTTACATTTGATTTTAATACCGTAAGTCTTCTCTTTTTCTGTGATCATCGCATCGGCAAAGCATCAGCAAAATCCCAAGATTTAAAAGTTTTTAAAGTAAATCTTTTGTCCTTCAAAATACAATCCATATTTATAACTTTAAACAACTTAGAGAGAAAAAAATATACAAGGTTTTTATATACTAGTTTGTCTTGTTTTATAAAGTGTTTTAAAAATACATATTCATTAGTAAAAAATAGAGACTGTCATTAAACTAAAACGTGCCTTAGTATTTATTTAACGGATCTGTAATGTGCGTGTGCATAATGAAACCTCCGTTATATAAATATATTCAACGTAATTAGTGTCATCAGCGGATGTTATAGTCTACTCGTAACTACTCGTATAACTTGATATATAAAAAAAACTTATTGAATCGCACAAAAAAGAAATTTAACAAATTGTCTTCATTCAAAAATTGCGAGTAACAGGTAATTTTTTTTTTTTCTGTGCCAGCCCCCTCCCCCTGCATAACTTAAAGGTAAAGGTATCTATATACCTTTAACTAATAAGAAAAGCAAAGAATAATAATTAATAAGGTAATTTTTAGAAAAATACAAATAGATTGTTCATTCATTGGCACTTTTTTTTTAATATCTCGAAAAAATGTCTTGGTATTTTTGTTATCGTGTTGACAAAAATATTAAGACATTTTTTGAGATATTAAAAAATATGTCAATCCTTAATTACAAATTTTTTTGCAAATGTTTTTTATTATAAATTCAGTAAAAACTCTTTAAAAATATATATTACAAAAAATATTTATATTCTGTATTAATAAATATGGAATATAGATTTTTTTAAAGTTTTTTTACTGAAAACTTTAAAAAATTACTACTTTTTATTAAAAACATTGCAAAAAATTTTTAGTTAAGGATTGACGATGAATTTTTCATGTTGCTAAATATTTGGATAAAAAGTTTAGCGTAAAATTAACTATAAAAAGGTAAGATATATTGCAATGAAAAGTTACAAGAGTTATTTTTAACGTAAATTCTTTTTTGTAATAAATATCTTTACATATCGTTTAAAAATTAATGTGTTTTTTTAAAAATTAATTACTTCTTTTATGTTACCGCTAATTTAAAAGTTAACAAATGATAAAAAGTAGCTTAACCAAAACAGCTTTTCGCATATGTAGAAATCGCTTAAGGCGTACGTAAATCGCTCTAGGCGTAGCGCTTTAAAACTAGGCCTATATATATATATATATATATATATATATATATATATATATATATATATATATATAATCAGCTGACAGGTGACAGCACACAGGCAGAATTTCGTTGACAAGTGCCATTTTGCAGTGTCAAAACAAGTGCAGCTTTTTTGTTTTTTTTTCATTTTCTTAGGTCTGGTCCATGTCAATGTCACGGAAGTTTTTTAATAATTAAAGGAAGTATCCAGAAGTTTTCAGAAGCATGCAGAAGCTTCCAGAAGCATGCAGAAGCATCGAAAAGAAGCATCTAGAATCTTCAAGAACAGGTTCACACAGGTTCATTTTACTATATAAGAGACATGTAAACCGACATGTAGTTCAGTCAGTATATGGAAGTCTATCAGTCAGTATTATCAAGACAGTTTATTGAAGAAAGTTTTATCAAAGTGTTTTATTAAAGTGTTTTATTAAAGAACATCAATACAAGAAGTGAAATACAACAAGTGTTTCATTACATCAATACAGTCCACATCCAACCAAGACGTTGTGTTCCACAGAGCATTATTGTATCATCACAAGGTAAATGTAACACAGTAAGCCTTAAGAAGCGTGATTATTTATTTTTGTTATTTTTATGACTTCAAGTGCAAAAATGGCTCCCGACAGTCTTGGATTGGAACTAAGAAAGAAAATTTTTGGCGAATACATATGTGGAATGTCACAAAAAAGTATTTGTGATAAATATCGTGTGAAAAATGGACCATATCAAGACTATGTTCCAAATATCGTTCTATGGGGAAGTTGGCAGCAGATAACAAAGGTAAAAGGCTGCGTTCCACCACTTCTAGAGAGGATTCTATGATCGTCAGATCCATCAAGAAGGTTCCCTGGATATTATCAGTCAAGATACAAAAGCAATTAGACCTGCCTGTATCGGACCAAACAATCAGACAACGTGCTGTTAAAGCCGGATTGTTTTCTCAACGCTCTGCAAAGAAACCGCTGATTTCACTAAAGAACCAGAGGAAAAGATTCCTGTTTGCTACATCTCATATTGACTGGAATGTGCAGAAATGGCGAAGTGTCCTATTCAGTGAATCGAAGTTCAACATCATTGGGAGCGATGGTATTTGCCGTGTACGTCGACCGGTCAAAAAATGCCTCAATTTACATTACTGCCATAAGATCGTAAAGCATGGTGGAGACAATGTAATGGTCTGGGGGTGTTTTTCTGCTAACAGTCTAGGTCCAATACATCGAATTGATGGAATTATGGACCATTTCATGTATAAAAATATCCTGAAAGATGTTATGTTACCTCATGCTGAATGGAATATGCCAATAAATTGGGTTTTTCATCAAGACAGCAATCCCAAACACACTGCAAAAGTAAACAAGCAGTGTTTTCAAGACAACCACCTATCGGTGATGGATTGGCCGCCTCAATCTCCGGATCTCAACCCTATCAAGAACCTGTGGGAGATCTTCAACCGCAGAATTAATTGTGAAGGTGTTCATAATAAAGATCACAGGGTTCCCACACCTCCTTAAAAACCTTAAATAACCTTAAAAAATAAAAGCCTCTTTAAATGTCCTTAAATAACCTTAAAAAAAGTTAAAATTTGACTGCTCTGCTTAATTTCTCCTTATTTTTTTGATTCATCGAAAAATTATTTAAAGTGAATGGATTATACTTGTTAATAAAGAAGATAATATATAGATTTTTGATTGTTTTCAAACCTATTTTTGTTATTATATATATATTAAAATTTATATACATATAAATATATAAAGTAATAATAATTTCTCTGTTATATTTAAAATTTATTAAAAAAAATAAGATTATGTTTTTAATGTAATCATTTTCTCCTTAATTATCTTTACTTTTTCTTTCAAAAAAATGTCGTTCGCGACCAAATCTCCTTAAATATTAGGAAAATATCTCCTTAAATCTCCTTAAAATCCTTCATTTTAGCCTTAGTTTTAATAGTGGGAACCCTGGATCAACTGTTTGAATAAATCCAAAAGGCCTGGGCAGGGATTCTATAAAGTTTCATTGATCACCTGATCGAATCAATGCCTCGAAGATGCAAGGCTGTGATCAACAACAAAGGATTCGCCACGAAATATTGATAGCGAAATACAGCTTGGTCAATATTTTGTGGAGTTGCACTTGTTTTGTCAAGAAGGAAATCAACCTTTTTTAATACTTTTGATTAATTTATTAATTTTTGTGTACAAATAATGAACTTTGTGATGAATAAAACTTGAAGAACGTTGTCTCTAAACAGTTACATAGTTATTTCTCTAAATTGAAAAAATGCAGCACTTTTATATAAAGAAACTAAATTAGCATTATTTGGTTGCACTTGTTTTGTCTGATACTGTGTATATATATATATATATATATATATATATATATATATATATATATATATATATATATATATATATATATATATATAATTTTTAAAGATATACATAAATATAACAAGATATCAATTTATACTCTTAGTTTTATAATTTGATCAAAAACTCATTTATACAAATTTAATAAAAAAATCTATTATCTCAAACAAAGATATTTCTATTCAAGTTTTTAAATAAACGCATTTAAGTGTGACTGTTGTAATTATTCTCATTCGTAATTACCTAACTTTGATAATTATCAAAAGTATGCAGTTGTGCCTGTTGTGCGTCTATGCAGTTCTGCCCCAGAGAACAGTTTTAGAAAGAATATAGTTTCATAGCTTGCCTATTAGGTTATGTTGATATCAAAAATGGTTTTCACTTGATGAAATAATGCTGATAACACATATCTTTAACACTAAAATTAAGTAATGTTTAATCCTCGAAAAAAAGGTCTGGAAAAATATGATGTAAATATAATACTTTTATCAAAATAAACATTATGCACAACTTCTCAGAATCGCAACATGCACTCTTTTTGACATAAGCGAAATGAAGGAAACTGTTTTACCAATGCATCGTATGTTTTTTGCCATATTAGATAACATTGTTCAATGGGAAATGGTAAAAAACAGTTGATTTATTCCCCCATTCCCCCTATTTATGCACAATAACTAAATAGAAACTTGAGTTTGAACAATAGTCTGAGTTCTACATTAATAACTGCTTGATTTAAATATTCTTTTGAGAATATCAAGACAAAGAATTTGTTTAATGATTTTACAATTTTACATTGAATTGTCTTGAATGTGGTGATAGTTGTAAGTAGTATAATTATCTTAAATTTATACGCAATAATTAGCCGCTCTCAATCTAATTAAAACGCTTTTAAATTTTTTGTGTTGTTAAAATATCATCATTACACATGAAAGAATTATTTAGTTTTTCATAAATAAAAATATATTAGCTAGAAATCTGTTCTTGTAAGGTGCTTGTAATACCCTAATTTATCCTTTTTTTACTTGTTGGAACAGTTTTTTTCATTGAACTTGGTTAGGTTTTGAAACTTGGAATTCTACATATAAACCACAGGATGTTTTTTCACACATATTTTTTAAAAATCTATTTATCCATTGGGAGTCTTAAACTATTTTCTTTTAACTGATTCCTAAACCTTGCCTGTATAGAAAATGTATCCAAAAACAATTTTTTGGGTACTAATTTTAAAAATATCCCAAACTTGCTTGGTTGGTTCTAAAAGGGAAAAATTTATTTTCTATTTTAGATGGTTTAATAAAATTTTTGATATGCTAATCAAACACCTCCTTTGCAAAACCAATCATTCCCGTACAAATTGAGTTCAATAATGTTCATTGCTAATGTTTTAGACTATCATTAGTTCTATTGCTGCATTATTATAATTTGTAATATTTTGCTCACTCAAATCAGTTTATTTCTTGTTTCTGAAGAAGTAGATAAAAACAGTAAGTTATTATTTAAAGTGTCATTGAAAGATTGAAATCATTCTCTTGTATATAATTACCATGTTATTTTTATGTGACTTTTGACTATGATTTGAGTTTTCACACTTCTAATTTACGTCTTATCTAATATGTGTCTAATATAATCTAATATAATAATTGTCTTATCAAAGTATCTATAAAAATATCAAGTAGAAAGAGTTACATGCCATACCAATCATTGTTGCCATACCAACTACTTAAAGTATAATTTAGAGCATTTGCACAGTACCCCAGAATTGTTTTGAACTTGTAAACTTCTAAAGGTCTCTTCAAAATCAATCTCAGAAAAAAAGTCTATAATTATAAATAGATAAAGTAATATTTTTATTTTTTTTAAGAAAAAAGAATTTTTATAAATGTAAAACAAAATGCATTTGCTATTTTTTATTTTTACTACTTTGATATTTCTAATGCAATTCATCTATTTCCTTAGATATGTTGTGTAAGTTAATTTTTACTTTATTATTACATTTTTTTTTCATTTCCAAATTTTTTACATTTTTATTACAAATTACATTTTTTAAGTGTTTTTGTTTTTTAAATAGTAACATACCATAATAATATTGCTTAGGTATTAAACTACTGCAAAGCTGTATGATTGCCAGTGTTGTATCATCTGGAGCTGCAATATTGGTAATGTGTGTTGTAGGATTTTCTATCACCAAACATCCAAAGATCACTAGATTGTTAATTTATATTGCAGGAATTTTAACACTAGGGGCAGGTAAAAGATTTTATAAACATAGATGGAAAAAGTAACACAATTTTTTACTCAAGTGAAATTTTACTCAGGTACAAGTAAACATTACTGGTCAAAAAGTTTACTCCAGTTAAAGTAAAAAAGAGCTCATTAAAAATGTACTCATAGTAAAAGTTACCATGTTACTTTTTTGTTTTTTTCAAGTTTTTTTCTAATTTTTTTTTTTATAAGTTCTTTTAAATTTTTTTTTTTTAATTCTAATAAAGAAGATTTAAATTTGAAACTTCAGCCGTGTATATGTGATGTAAATTTACCAGTAAATTTTTATTTATAATTTCCCTGGAAGTTTTTTTAAACTTAAACATTTTGTACAAATTATACTAAATAATATCTGTGATTAGCTGCACCAATCTAGTCACCAGTCCTGCCATTCTGCCTCGAGGTTTTTTTTAATAGAATTTTAATAGACTTTTTTTCCCTTTTTAAAATCAGATCTTTAAACTCTTATTTTCATATTGCAATTTTTATTTATTGGAAATTTTTCCAGTGAATTTTGAATTTAAGAAAGTAAAGGTGAATTTTTGTGTATTAACTTAAGAAAAGCATTTGGGGAATTTGCACCTATTAAATTATTAAGAAAATAATGCTTAAGTGAAAGTAAATGAACACATTTAAATAAATATTTAAAAAGTAGAAAAAAACTACTCAATTAACATGAGCTAAAACTTTAAAACTAAGTGCAAATTTGACATTTAAAAATTTTATGGTAAAGAAGCTTGTTAAATAAGCTAAAAAAGATGAATATAGAATAAGTTTTGACATATAGGTGATAATGTGCATCCTCTTTTTTTACATTTGCTGCAACTCTATTAGCAAGATATTTTTATAGTGACATACTAATCTTTTAATACATTTCTTTGCTATTTTTTATAATTCCAGTGTTAAGTTCAAATAAATTATAAATTGCTTCATGAACAGCTGGAGAATAACAGGTGCTTATTGTCAATAGGTTACGTACAATTCTATCAATCTCTACCTCCAGTCAAACCACCATTGCATTTTAAAGAATGCATTAGGGTTTGTTCAAAAATGACATTGTAACATAAACCAGCTGAATACCTTGCAAATCAACACACTGTGTGGCTACCATCTATAAGTTTTTAGTGCCACCACAGTTTTGCTTTTAAAATCATTTTCATTTTTTGCAAGTATAACTTGAAGCAGTTAACATTGACAGTTTGAATGACCTGATGCAGTTGTAGTACTGCATCAACAACATGTTTTTGATGGAATAAGCAAGCAACTTTTAAATTATTTGAAGATTTAAATACCATATTACATTTATAATACCATTACATGTGAAATGTCCTATAATCATGCGTAGGAATAATATGATCTGCATTACCACCCAATGTATCAAATTCAGCTTTTTTTTTTGTGACACTTTTTGTGATTCTACTAACTGTAGCAGATAACTTAAACAATTTTACTTAGTTGGAGGTTGTTGAAAATCCAATTTTGAAAAGATGATCTACAGGCCATTTATTTCTAAATGATTATCTACTCTAATTCTTAATCACCATTCATCTCTGCCGTTATTCGCACATATCCATTACCATTCTTAATGCCAATTCATAATGGAATAGATGCTATCATGTATCATGGTTGTGAAACATGAGCATTGTATTGTCCTAAACAATATCAAAGTTTATTTATCAATGCTTTAAAAAAATCAAAGGATTTGGAAACAACTGTCAATTGTTTCGAAATCATTAGAGTTTATATTTTATACAACTCATATTTTCTAGTGATGGATATACAGATTTATTGACATATATTTCTCTAATTTTTAAGAACTTTCTGGACAATCAAAGTTTTGTTTGGAGTTCTCCAAACAAAACTTTGATTGACCAGAAAAAACTCCAAACAAAACTTTGATTGACCAGAGAGTTCTCCAAACAAACTTTGATTGACCAGAGAGTTCTCCAAACAAACTTTGATTGATCAGAGAGTTCTCCAAACAAACTTTGATTGACCAGAGAGTTCTCTAAACAAACTTTGATTGACCAGAGAGTTCTTCAAACAAACTTTGATTGACCAGAGAGTTCTCCAAACAAACTTTGATTAACCAGAGAGTTCTCCAAACAAAAAATATGATCATCATGATGTACAAAAAAATTTTATTTCAAAGATTTTGTGGAATAACACAGAGAAATACTAAGCTTTTTATCTTACTGTACACATCTGTGTATACTAGCAGTCTCTTCAAAAATTACAGTTTCTAAAAATTTTCAATTATAGCGACATGTAATGGGCAACTGTATTTTTTTATTACTGTTGATTTTTAAGCCTAAAAATTACTGTTGATTTTTAAGCCTTTGTTTATGCGCAAATTATAATAGATGGCTACCTTCGCTATACCTAGAAAAAGCTCAAAATTTGCAGAAAAGTTAAAGTTTTATAATATTTTTATTTGGATTCAAAGTTATTTTTTTCCAATTTTCTGAATTAAAAATTCTTAATAAAGTTTATGAACTTTACAAAGCTTCACAAATGCTTCAAAAATAAACTAAATTTAAAAATTTTTCTGTATAATTCTTATTATATATTATATAGGAAATTATGTATAATACATAATATATTATACTAAAAGTTGTAGAACTTTTAATATAATATGTATTATGTAGGGTATGATCTATTTTCTAGGGTATGGTTGGTTATACATTTAACATGTAAAATAGATCCCCTATCATACCCTTACTATTTGGGGCTTTTTTCATGATATTTTGACGCTTGAGCACAAGGTAAATATCAATATACATATATACACTCACTCACACACACACACAGACACACACACACACACACACACACACACACACACACACACACACACACACACACACACACACATATATATATATATATATATATATATATATATATATATATATATATATATATATATATATATATATATATATATACATATATATATATATATATATATTTATATATATATACATATATATATATATATATATATATATATATATATATATATATATATATATATATATATATATATATATATATATATATATATATTTATATATACATACACACGCACGTATAGCAAAATTTAATTTTTTTAAGCAATCTTATATGGCTTGACAGTTGCATATGCAGTAGATAACAAAAATCCTGCCAACCTTGTACCAATCTGGGTAGAAGCTGTTAGTGGAAGTCTAGAGCATGCAGTAATGTTTTATGTTTCTTGTGCTGCTGCAGCTTGTTTGTTTTTAGCGCTTATCCACATTGTTGTGCTTTTGTTTATAAATGACGATTATGACACTGATCAACAAGAAACACAATCAACAGAAGAAGACGCAATAAAGTATAAATTTGACAATCCTGAGTTTGATGGTAATTATAATTACAATGTGAATCAGGATAATAGAGAAATTAAGCAACAATTTGAGTTACATGAGCTTCAAAAGTCTCCTAAACTAGTAACAAACCTCAAACAAAAACAACAGTCTTTAGCAGAACCTGTGGAGCTCTCTGGGGTCAGTTCAAAGTACTTAGTTCATAATGGGAAAACCCACCAGCACCCATTCAATGACCGTCAGTACCCATTCAATGACCGCTACACAGTAAGTAGAACATTTTTACCTTTTTAATTTTTTTTTATTTAGCCTAAAAGCTAAAATCAGTTTTTTATTTTATCGGTTAAAATCATTTAAAACTAATTTTGAGATCTAATAATAATTTCAAATGGAACTTGTTATCTGATGAATAAAATTGGTGTTTGATGATTTTAATTTTATCCTAAAAATTATAAACTTTGAAAATTGGTGAAATGTGGAATCAGATCATATTAATCTGGCATTAATTAAAGTCTTGTTTTTTTATTCCTTTTAAATTGTTGTTTATGAACTTTAATAATGCGAAATAAAAATTTATAAATATAATAATAAATAAAAATAATAACTAAAAAGTTATATATGAATATAATAATCTTGGTAATATACTGAAAGATATTTAAAAAATAAGTTTAGTTGTTATCAAGAGTCTCAATATAAAAAACCTTATAAAAAACTTTCAGCATATATATTTTAGTGTAAGTAAAAGGTCCTCAGTTTAATGAACATCACACGACAACCTAACGATCATCTTACGACTACCTAACGAACATCTTACGACAACCTAACGAACATCTTACGACAATCTAAAGAGTCATGTTTAAATTAAAGCATTTAAATATTGATTTTTGAAATTTTAACTGAAACTTTTTTTTTTAATACACTGGAAGCTGTATATAAATTATTATGTTATGTAAATTTTATGTACAGTTTTATGTAAAAGAAACTCAAATTCTAATTGTACGTAGGGAGCTTATTTTAACCGATTTTTGATCGGCAATTTTAATCAACAAAAAAAAAATTTTTTGTCGATCAAGTTTGAAACTTTTTTTTTTTAATAGGTGTTTTAATAAAATCAAAGATTTTATTCAATTTTATTCAAGATACATTCAAAAACATTCAGATTCAAAGCCGACTCCGGTTTTCTTTTCATCCGGTTAAAATTTATTTATGGTTGGGCACTCGTTGCTGCTTTTACCCGTCTCATAATAAGTTAAGGTTTCTATTGAGGTTAGATCCAAATACTTGTTCTTCATTCATACTTAACATTTTGTTTGTTCTTTAGGCTCATTCATACTTAACTTATGTTTTAAAATATTTCATTAGTTAGCTAAATAATAAGCATTCTTATATTTTCGTTTGTCGGTATCAGCATCTAACACAGTTATGCAATTCACTAATATATATTTTGCAAATAAATCTAGGTATAATAAGAATTTAGCTGTTTTTCTTTGGTGCGCGCCTAATTTTATATATGGTTTTATAAATACTGTTTTAAATATCGTTTTTATAAACAAAAAAGATTTTTTTTTAGGATGTCAATGAAGGATACAATCATAGTATTAATGATGTCAATGAAGGATACATCCAAGAACAAAACTTAAAAATAGTTGGTGTAAAAAAAAAACACTCGTTGCCCAATATTTTAAATGAAAACTATAATGCTGAAAATTATCCAAGGCAGTTTATAAACAGTGTCCCCACGCCAGCTGTTTATATGTATAAAAATACAGAAACTGATTTTAAAAATAATGTCTCTTACAAAAAAAACATTGTAACTCAGCAATCTCTTGATTATGAGACATACTTTAATAATCCATACTGAAAGGTAAGTAATACTTCAGATCGCGTCTGCAACAACCCAAGGACAACCCAAATGTTAAAGTAGATTTGTGATAAAAATACGACAAATCAAACTCAATAAAAAAAAACGACAAACCAAACTCGATAAAAATATGACTAACTTATAATAAAAACTGTTAAACATAAAATTTATTTAAAATCAGATGCTAATCAGAGCCTAAACCTTTTTTTAGGTTGTTCAATTTCGAAATTGCACAAAGTAAACTTTGTTGACACCTGGTTGACAACTAGTTTATTTTTTTTATTGCTAAAAACTATATTAGTGTTTTCCTATTTTATTAATCTGAAATTTTGTCCAGAGTAATAATTTTTATACAGTTTTATAGATGTATATACGACGTTTATATTTTTCTTGTGTTTCTATTATAAATTAATTCTAACCTGACTCAAATCCGAGATTAGTGTTATTAATGCAAGGTATGATGAACGAAAGAACACGATAAGAATACTAATATTTTATATATATTTATTCTTAATGGTGCAATAAATAAAATTAATTGTAATATCAATGAATTTTTAGCCAGCGACTATCTAGCCACTTTTTCATTTTTATTGTTCTATTCTCTCTTTTTTTTACAAACAAAAAAAAAAAAGTTTTTAATCTTTTAATACTGAAAAAAATTGAAATTGTGAGGTTGCGCGATTTTTAAAGATAGTAAACTTTAAAATGTATGAAGTAGATAATAAAAAAAATACGCAATAATATATGCTAAAAGTAAAGAAAAAATGTATTTTTTCTTGATCTAAAGCAAAAATGTTTATTAGATTTTTATAAAACTATATTTGACATCAGAATAATTTATAAGCAAATTTGACCTATTTGAGTTAATCTCTTGGAAATCCAAATATCTACATTCACTTCTTAAATTTACGAAATATTCCTTTTTAAACTTTAACTTCCCCTTGCACCATCTTAGTTAAACCTGGTGCATTTATCCTTTTGGTTACATTGTCAATATTCTGTTCATCGTTTTGTATGTGTCCGTAAAGAGCTTTATTAATGCCGCAATCTGGATCTTCAAAAGATGATCTATCTTTATCCAAGCATTAAAAAATAAACGAATTCGTATGCTTTAACTATTAAATTTATTTTCGTAGAAGACTAAAAACCAAGTTTAACTGATTTTGATTTTTAAAAACGAACCGTACTAACGTATGGTTTACACAAATACACTCCATCAAAACCTGAAATTAGTTATTTATATGACAAATTTTTTTGTCAAGCTCAATCTTAATTGATTCATTGGAAAGAAGCATTAAGTTTATAATAAATTAATCACAAAGTCTTTTTAAAAGACTATTATCATTTATTAGTTTTAAAAAATATGTTTTAATATATATATGTATGTATTTGTTTATGTATGTAGTGTGTGTGTGTGTACATATGTATATAAAAACCTCCGAATATATTCAAAATTACAAAAACATTTAAAATGGATTCGTCTTATAGAAATGCTCTTGAAAAAGTATCAAATTTATTTCACACTAATAGTTTTAATTTAAAAATTGAATTTGATCTAGATATTAATTATTTTAATGAGATTAATGGACCTGAATTTGAATGATCTTACTTTTATCCAGATAAAATTAAAAGCATTTTAAAAAGTGATGATTTTAATTATTTTAATGTAATCCACATTAATATGAGAAGTTTAAAAAGAATTTTGATAACTTTTTTAATATGATTTGCGAAACAGAAAATTTTTTTAACGTTATTTGTTTAACTAAATTTAGTTAAACAAATAACGTTAAAAAAATTTTCTGTTTCGATTTAAAATCTTCTTCTGTACACCAAGTTTTATAAAACTTGGTGTACAGAAGAAGATTTTAAATCGAACTCTAATCTCCATCTTCTAGGTTTTAATACAGTGTTTGTAGAGTCTAATGTTAATAGCGTGGAGGAGGAGTACTTTTTTACATAAAAGAAAACATTGCGTATAATATTAGAATATTACTTTTTTACATAAAAGAAAACATTGCGTATAATATTAGACGCGAGATTAGTGTTTCCATAGTCAATAGAAATCCTGGTCTGGAAAAGCTATTGTTTCCATCTTATTTTATAAAAAATGCGTAAAAAGTAGTCACGTGATCAAATCTAGTGCAAAACAAATTTTTAAATGGCGTTTTCTGAAGAACTTTTTACAGGCGAAACGCTTGATTATATAATAAATATTAATGCTGATGATGAATTAAATCCGGATTTGCAAGAATACTTTGATAATGCATTATTAGAGGTAATAAAAATGTTTAAACTTTAATTAGAATGGTTTATTTTGGTGTAAAGGTAATGATTAAGTCAAATTAAAAAAACATTTTTAAAAGTTATTGTATCTTAATATTTACTGTTAATAATCGTACTAAAATAATATATATATATAATAAATGCTATTTTTAATATATATTAGGTAACCGATATATTTTTTTTTTTTCTATTTGCATTCACTCCCAACAAGGCTGAAAGCAACCACTATTAAGTTGGGAGTTACTAGGAGAAAAAAAAGAACAGAGTTATAGAGCAAGGAAACGGTTGACAGAAGACTTAAAAAGTTGAAGGTTGTATGAGTCAGGAAAACATGAAGATGGGAGAGAGTTCCAAAGGATTGAAGTGCGGGGAAAAAAACTAGATGAATAAAAGTTTTTAGAGCATGCAGGGACAGATACAGTAAACGAATGAGACTTAGCTGAATGACGAGTAAAACGAGAATGAATTTTAGTTGATGGAACTAAAGATGATAACTCCTTTGAGCAGTGACCATGATAGTATTTGTAGAAAAGAGAAAGAGATGCAACTTTACGACGATGGGAAAGAGGTTCAAGCTTAGCAGATAGTCCAGGTCCAACAACCTTTACAATGCGTTTTTGGACCTTGTCAAGAAGAGAAAGTGAATCGTTAGAAGAACCAGCCCAAATATGACAACAGTATTCCATACAGGGACGAATAAGAGATTTGTAGAGGTAGAGAATGGAATCAGAAGTAAGAAAATGGCGAGCACGATAAAGAGAAGCAACCTTAGCAGAAGCTAGTTTAGCAATCGATTGTACATATGGTTTCCATGAAAGGTCAGTAGTAAGCGATAATCCAAGAAGACGTAAAGAGGAGGACTCAGTAAGAGGATTGCCATTCATTAATATAGGAATGTTGACCATATTACGGTAGTTGTTTGTAGTAAGCAACTGGGTTTTTTTAGAGTTGAAATTCACAAGCCACTGTGAACCCCAATCTATTACTGAAGTGAGATCAGATTCAAGATCAGCTGCTTGTTCTAGGCGATCGAAAAAAAAAGACTTTTTGTCAAGACAGGAGTATAAAGTTGAGTCATCAGCAAAAAGAGCTACTTTAGATGAAAGGTTGTCAGGAAGATCGTTTATGTAGATAAGAAACAAAACAGGGTCCAGGATGGAACCTTCGGGAACCCCAGAAGTTACTGGAAATAAAGAAGAGTGTTGGCTTTCAAGGATGACTTTAATAAACCGGTTAGAAAGAAATGATTTGATAATCTCAAAAACTTTCCCAGAAACACCATATGAAGCAAGCTTATGGAGAAGACCAGCATGCCAAACTTTGTCGAAAGCTTTAGATATGTCGAGAGCAATAGCCCTAGCCTCACCGCCTCCATCTAATGCACGATAAAATCTTTCAGTTACAGCAGTTAGCAAGTCGGCCGTAGAGCGAGAGGATCGAAAACCGTATTGATTGTCTGACAGTAGTTTATTTGACTCAAGATGAGATGTGAGGAATTTGTTGATCAAAGACTCAAAGACCTTGCTAATAACAGAAAGAAGACTGATCGGACGATAATTGGAGGGGTCAGAATTTTCTCCAGAGTTTTTGAATATTGGAACCACAGATGCCATTTTCCAACAAGCAGGAAAACAAGACTCAGTCAAACACTTGTTAAATAGTTTAGAGAGAATTGAAGAAAGTTTTGGAGAACAATTCTGCAAGACTGTGACAGGAATGTTGTCTGGACCACATGCTGTAGACGAGTTTAATTGAGATATGACTTTTGCAACAGACGCCGGAGTGATTTGAATGTCTAACAATGGGTCAACCTGTTTGACTGGAATGGAAGGAAGAGAATGTCCATAAGATTCAAGAGTGGAATTAGAAGAAAAGTTCTTTGCAAACAGTTCTGCCTTATCCCTGGGAGAGGTAACAAGATCAGTCCCATGAATGAGAGATGGAATGTTAGATCTACCCTTGTTAACAATGCTGTTGAAGATTTTCCAAAAGTCTTTAGAGTCTAATTTCTGCGATAAGATGCGAGATTTAGTGAACTGAGAATAATGGAGTTTAGCATCAGAAAGCACCTTTTTACATCGATTTCTTGCAATAATAAATAGCCGTTTGTTCTCAAGAGAGTTGTTCTTTTGAAATAGATGAAAAAAATGATTACGATTGGATAAAGCAGCCGCACAAGAAGGAGAAAACCATGGAGTAGAATGAGGCTTGACTTGAAACCGACGAAAAGGAATAAAAGCTTCCATTCCAGCCTGAATCCAGGAGATTACGTAGGAGGCGCATTTGTCAGCTGAGAGAGAAAAAACATCAGCCCAAGGACCATCACGAAGAAAATCACAAAAGAAATCCCAGTCAGCTTTAGGGTAGTAGTAGGTGGTGCGATGATAAGGTGAGCCCAAAAAAGAAGTACGAGAAGAAAGATTTATAGAGATCATTGCATGGTCAGAACCACCTAAGGGAGAAAAGGGAGAAACTGAAAATAAGCTAGGGTCAGAGACAAGACATAAGTTAAGGAGTGAAAGTAAATGATTAGGGTTGTCAGGAAAACGAGTCACAAAGTTAACTATCTGAGTAAGAGATTGAGAAACACAGAAGTTAAAGGCTTTAGTGCCAGCAGGATCAGTGGTGTTAGAGCCAAGCCATTCAGTGTGATGAGCATTAAAATCACCAACAACAACAATATTGGCAGAGGAGTAAAGAGAGAGGGCATGGTCAATTTGATCAGAGATAACATCTAAAAGAGTGCAATCATGGGAAGAAGGAGAACGATAAAGAACAAAGAGAAAGGTGATAGAGTGAAGAGGTGCTAGGCGAAAGCACATAAAAGAATGGTCAAAGGATTCGAACCTGATTTCACGACAAATAGGGGAATTAATGCGTATGTATACCCCTAAACCTAGCATGTGACTATTGGAGTCTTTACAAATCAAAGGATAGTACCCATCAACACTGACATCTGAAGAAGGAATTGCAGAATTTAAATTTGTTTCACTGAGTGTAAGCAAGTCTGGTGAATTTTGCAGGAGGTAAGACTCAACTGATGGAAAGTTGCTTTGTAGACCGCGAATATTTGTAAAAGATATATTAAAATATTTAGGTGGTGGGGATGGTTTTTTAGGTTTTAAATTTTTGGTTACTTTGGTCATGATTTGGGTGTAATGAGAACTTGACTCATTCATAGATAGAGCACAGCCTCCTAATCAATGAGCTACGCAGTTGTCTCAGTCCTGTTAATTAACCCTAAGCCGTGACATAGGGCTCCTTATGTGGCCTTGACAATGCACACCAAAAGCATTAACAGGGACACCATCCATGCGCAACATGGCACTGTTAATACTCTGATATTTTGCAGCTGTTGATGGAATCAGCCTCTCTGAGAGCTACCACAGAGTTCGGGAAACCTTACTACCAGCCGGCCTCAGAACCATTAAACTGAGTTTTAGAGCTGTACCCTCATATGGAGATAACAGGAAGAGTTGCATAGCTATTATCAAGGAGGCATAAGCAAAATTCTATGAGTAGAGTCAAGGAGATCCAGCATTCATCATCCTAGGCAGGAAACAATGTAACACAGGTTACATCTACGCCAGTCTAATAGATGAAGAAGGGGTTCGAGGCTGGTTAGCAGAATTTTTCTGCTTACCCCTAAAGTCTTTGCCTAGGAGGCCTTCTACAAGACAGTAGCAGGATGCAGTTAACATCTGCCCAAGATGAGTATTTTTATCGAGACACCATCTCTAGCCTTTACTCAACCAAGAGCCCCAAGGCAGGGGATGTTTAGCTGGATGCAGTTAACATCTGCCCAAGATGAGTGTTTTTATCGAGACACCATCTCTAGCCTTTACTCAACCAAGAGCCCTAAGGCAGGGGAATTTTTAGTCGGAGTTTATTTCTCCTAGCCTTTGCATAAGAAGAGCACACTCTGCAAGGCAGCAGGGCTTGTGGCAGGTGGTACTGGGTTACGTGATACCAGTAGCAAGATTGATCTCGATTATCCTGACCTGACCTGGTCATATTGGAGACTTCAAGTGCAAAATTTACAAATCCAAAACGTATAAAACAAAAGGAGGCTTAGCACGACACAATAAAAATATACATACCATAAAGAGTCAAACAGATATGCATTATAATGATTTTGTTACAGATATAAAAAAAAATTGTTGCAGAAACTAAAGCTGATTTGTCAACAAATAAATTTTATCCTGAAGAAGTTATTTCAGAAATAAAAGACTATGAAAAAAAAATAACAGAGAACTTTTTTGATGTAATAAGAAAAATGTCAAAAAAATTAAAATCATCTGGAAATGCTGAAAAATATTATTGCATTAAAATCATCTGGAAATGCTGAAAAATATTATTGAAAAATATTATTGTGTTGTGGCAGGTGGTACTGGGTTACGTGATACCAGTAGCAAGATTGATCTCGATTATCCTGACCTGACCTGGTCATATTGGAGACTTCAAGTGCAAAATTTACAAATCCAAAACGTATAAAACAAAAGGAGGCTTAGCACGACACAATAAAAATATACATACCATAAAGAGTCAAACAGATATGCATTATAATGATTTTGTTACAGATATAAAAAAAAATTGTTGCAGAAACTAAAGCTGATTTGTCAACAAATAAATTTTATCCTGAAGAAGTTATTTCAGAAATAAAAGACTATGAAAAAAAAATAAAAGAGAACTTTTTTGATGTAATAAGAAAAATGTCAAAAAAATTAAAATCATCTGGAAATGCTGAAAAATATTATTGCAACTTTCATACCAATATTGTTCTCTTTTCAGACACATATTTTAATCTAAAGAAACCTGCATCAACAGTATTTACAACAAAGTTATGCAATAAATTATTTCACTATTTTCAAAGCTCTCCTTCAAAGAATGTTGAAGTTGAAGAAATTTCACTACGTGAAGTGGATGGATTAAAATTATTGTCTTGGTATGTTATAAGAAATCTACTTAAAAAGGCAAAAACAACAAAAAATTACAAAAGCCAGTACAATCAAGCTATAATTGCATTATTACTTCAAACAACTAAAGAAGTTTCAAGTTCAGAAAAGTTAATAAATACCCAAAACAGAGGGGGTTTAACATGTATGATCGTGGATGATGTGAAATTCGTGTCTATTGATAAGGAAATTAAGCTTAACTTGTTAGAAAAAATGATAGAACTTTATTTTTGAGTTCGTACATTTTCATTGGCTAAAAATATAACTGCAAAAAACAATGATCAAAGTTTTAAAGTAAAATCTTTAAGAAAAAGTATAAAACGTAAATCAAACAATAAATAAAGACTTAAACTTTAAACTTAATACAAATAATTGATATCTTTTGTTATATGCTATGTTTATATCTAGATTATATTTATAGTTTTTTTTTTCGTTTTGGTAACTTTTCATTATCAACAACACTCCAGGATACCTCACATTTTTTGCCATGATCACCTTTAGTATTTCCAGTAACCGGCGCAATTGATCTTTGCAATCGCAAGGTATTTGACTGGTAACCAAATTGATATAATGTAGGGTTGTCATTTCTTCGACCTAAACTCCGTTGTCTGCCAAAGTATTCCTCCAAAACGTCTTGATTGAATTTTTCAGTCAAAACAAACGGCATACCACTTTTTAATAAAAGTTTTACCAATTCGATAACAGACATCAGCGTGTAAAATAAGAAATCGAAGGCGAGCGGTCAATTTGACCAGGTAACCGTTGGAATTGACGGTCAACTGTTTTTTTTGGACGGTCAACATTTTTATTATTTTCTTTGTTTTCATTTTAGTCTTCGTAATAGTTCTTCATGACTGAACTTTATAAATACAAAAATAACTTAATATTTGGTAATTAACAAATTAGTATTCCTTTTTTAAATTTGCAAATAACTAACATTAAAATTACACGCCAATGTTAATAGTTTAAAATTAAGCGCGCAGATTTTCATTTTATTTCTTAAAGGAAGTTTGATAAATTGATAAACTTTTTCAAAATTTCAGTGATTATATGATAACTTAGTACATGCTTTTTCCAAATAATAATCTGATTATTTTTCAAATCTTGTTTTTCAAAACTCTGATTATTTTTTAACAGGTCAACCATGACCGGCAAGAATTCATTTTGGGAGGTCAAAATAGCAATTTTTTCTCATTTTGGGCGGTCATTGACCGTTGACCAGCCGTTATTTTACACGCTGACAGACATTACAGTTATTTAAAGTCCTTCGTATGTTTGCCAAGAGATAAACATTCTTCTTTTTGCATTGTTGGAAAAGTTACCAGGACGATTAATAATACACTCTTTCCATTTTTCTAGATAGCATTAAAATGTATTCTGTAGCCTTGTCAAACGCTCGTCATTAACATCCGTGTATGGTAATAAAAATGGTTTGCGTTTTATATCCCTTCACTGCTGTTTCGCACATTCAAGCAATCAAAAAAACTATCTAACATTTCACAAAATTTTTCAGTTCCATTTGTATCATCAGGGTAATAATTTTTTAAAATGTTACTGACACTACTACTTAAAACCTGGGCTGCAAGTCTTACATTCATAACAGAATAAGCACTAAGTTTAATATGATCCTGTGTTAACTTTGGTATAATTTTTAACACATTTTTCATTTCGTCATTGACTATTCTTGTGATATGGTACCAAATCAATTGTTGTCCATCATTCCAAAGACTTCGTGTACCCCTGCCATCTCCTGAAATAAAAAAAGATTGAATCTTAATATAACACAAAATTATTGCCTACAATTCAACTCTCAATCTAGAGAGGTTTAAAATATTGCATAGCCCTTCTAATCTTAGCTAAATAAGTAAGCATTTCATAGTTTTTAATATAAAAATCTGTTATTTTATCATTACTTTCCAGCAAGAAATAACCATAACCTGATAATTTTCTACTGGAAAGGCCTGTAAACCAATACACTATAAATATGATTTACATTCCTGAGTGTAAACAAAAGTTAGTCGTTGCTCTTAATTATAATTATATCTTAAACAATGTTAGTTTCTAAATGAAATAACAATAAGTTTAAACAACAACAATATAAAACAATATAAAAACAATATAAAAACAAGAAATGAATAATGTCACTATTTCTACATCCCCTTCCATGTTTTTAAGTGTCAATGAATATAAACATAATTTCTGGGTTCATTTCTTAAAGTCATCTAATGTCAAAGATTTCCCGGTTTCTGGTTGGTAGAATTTTTTGGGGATACGTAGCCTGGATGAACGTTTCAATGGTTGATCTCCTACGATTTCAGTATTTAATAAAGGTGGCATCGCTAGATGCGGCGAGCTTGTTGATAAAGATGCTGGCATCAACGGTAAGGGTACTGGAGTTGTTGGTAGAGGTAGTGGTGGTACTGCTGGTGCTAATGTAGAAGGCGGTAGCAATACTGTAGATGGTGCTAGTTCCGGTTGGGATGGTATGACTTTGTTGCTACTTTCTGGGACATACTCTGTAAATGGTGTTGGCAAATCGGCAGAGTTATAGTGACTAGAGCTTATTTTTGGTGGTGTGGTCAATGCAACTTCGGTTTCGTATGACTTTAAAGGGTTGAGGAATTTGCGCAAGTATTTCTATTTCTCAATGTTAGTTGACCTGTTCCTTCAACCTTAATGATGTATATATTGGTCATTTTCCTTACATTCAACAACTTTTCCACTACGATCCCATTTTTTAGGGTGGTTCCCTACTTGATTTTGTATGAAGACACTGTCTCCTTCATGTAGTAGTGTGAGAAAACGTGTGTGTTCTTGAAGTGATTCAAGGGTCTTTGCATATCTCGTTTATAATGCTTCTTCTTTTGCAGACCATGCATGTCTCCACGTTTTCAAGAATTGGTTGTTATTAAACATAGGTATTCTGGATTTTATCCTGGGCATGGCGTTGCGAATGGGATGGCCAAATAATACTTGAGCGGGGGATAACTGACAAGTAGGGTCTGGTGTGTTTCTTATTGTAAGCATTGCCCTTACAAAAGCGTTATTATTGAGATCACCATTTGGTCCCACATTATTTTCGAGGAGGCGTTTTGTTGACTTAACTGCAAGCTCAGATCTTCCATTAGATTGTGGGTGGTGGGCTGATGAAATGCGATGAGTTATGCCCCATTGTTGTAGAAACTCTTTTGTTTCTCCAGAGGCGAATTGAGGACCGCCGTCGGTTGAAGTTTCTTCTGGGACTCCAAATGTTGTAAATAGTTTACGTAAGCACGTGATAAGACTTTTGCACTCATTTCTGATGTTCCTGATTTTATTCTGTAGGCTTCGGTCCATCCAGAAAGTCTCCAATGACCAGATAATCCCAGCCACGAAATTCAAAATAGTCAGCAAATATGCATGCAACTGGTTTGGCATTTTCTTGAATTAAAATACTTATTAGAGGTCCCTCCATATCAGGTAAAATCTGGTGTGGACATGTGTTGAATGTTGAAGCAGAGTATCTTTCAAGGAGCCACGCTTTCATTCGTTCGTTGTTTTCAGGACAGCAGACAAATGGAAGTTTGGTGGGTGCACCTGAAGGGAGACTTCTTTTGGGGCAATTGCACACGTGTGAGCTATTATTTTCACTGGATGTTTTGGTCCCTATAGTTTGAGGGCCTGAGTTAATAGCTCCGTGGAGGGCACTGCCTATCTCTGGAAAGTCCTTAGAAATGATACCCAGTTGGGTCATTGCTTCTTTAGATAGGTAGAATCCGTTTGCGTCTGGACTTATGTAAACCATTACTGCACATTCAACTTTGTGGCCATTAGATTGTCGTCCTTCAAGACGTAAAAGAATTGCACTATCTATACGAAATTGGGTTTTATTTGCGGCCGACATGCTATGTTTCAAAGGTATTAAATTGTTTGCATTAAAGCCTGCACTGTCAAATCCTTTCCTAGACCATAAGCAGGACTGTGCACCGGTATCTGTAATAACTTGTATATATTTTGGTATAATTGGAGGAAATGGAATACCAAATGCGACATAGTCTGATTTGTTAGTAGTCACACGCAGCTGAATTGTAGGATGAACAAGCAATTGAACTGTGGCCCATCCATCATGGGTAAATATGTGATGGTTTATTCCTGTGCAGGGTTGTTTCACATTGGTCTTCATTTGTGATCTAATTTTTTTATTTAAATGCTCAATTGCACTTAACTTTAACACAAGTCCGCCTGCCTCAGCATCTTTGGTTGCATTCGATTTCTTATCAGTTGGGATAATTCTGTTGTTAATTTTAGAAGTGCGAGATCTGAGCTTCTTCCAACAGTCTAGACACAGCTTGTAGGGTTTTTTTTTCCATCCTCTGGATGTTTCTGTAAATAAACTGTAAGATTCTGAGCAATCTGGATATTTGGCTGTTATATTGGTCCCTTTACTACTCTGTGTATTGCTCTTGTTTTGTTTCCTGAAAGTTGATACACTTGCTGTTGTTGAACTACAGCCTAGTGCATTTCGTGCCATTTCTTTACCCTCTATAAAAGCAATGATATCTGGGACTGAGGCTGTGTCAAGGGAGACCCATCCAAGTACATCTTTGCGGAGTGTCTGATAGCCCAGCAACAACAATGTCTCAACAGTTGTTTGTGGGTGGCAGTCGCATTGAACAGTGTAGTTGCAAAAAACCATAAGTACCGTTCAGGGGAATAAATATTAATGCATCGATGAACAACATTACAATCTAATTTGTCGTCAAACATACTATGCATTCTATAGAACTTTCTGTTTGGTGCTGCACCATCCGATACTGCAGCTATAACATATAATTTACATGTCAGTTCTAAAACTCCAACTGCTTCCCAGAAAGTTGGCATTAGTTGGAACGAGGTGAGACCTTTAGTAGCAAAGTGACATAAAGCAAACTTTAAGTCTGAAGCAAACTCGAATGAAGTAGACTAGAACATGGCTTGCTAAAGAATCTTCCTTTTGAAAAGTAGAATATAAATCAGTTTCACCTAAATCTACAAAACCTATAATGTCATCTGTGTGTTTATTAAAAACAAGTTTTTCTTGTATTTTTACTTCATCAAAAGATAACGTTACATATCGTTGGTAGCCAACTAGGTTAATACTAATTTTATTCAATTCTACAATTACGGGAGGGTTTAATCCAGCTTTCAGTCAAATGAAATTTTTATAATCTTTTAGAGTTCTGCGACTTGGTAATGTTAGTACATTTGATGAGCGCAACTCATCATAAGCGGAGGCTGACTTTGAGGCAAGTGAGAGGCAAAACCGTATTATCATAGGGTGATAATACGGTTTATTGAGCCAAAATTTTTATTATTATTTTCTTTTGCTGGTCCCAAAATAATTTCATAAAGGGAGTAGCTTTTTCGTAGTTACTACTCATTATTTGGTTTAAATCATCAACAAACCCATCATCAATAGTAATACCTTTAGAGTCTATTTAAAAATTTATTTTTTCTAAATCACTTGTTAGCTGGGCACATCTTAGACGTTCTTGTTTTAATGCTAATAGAACGCGAACAAGATTTGTTTTACTAAGTGGAGCTTTTCGAAGAGCAGGTGTGGCTAACTGATGTTGTTTTTTTATTTTAATCATTTTGTTATTTTTTAGTGTGTGGGTACAAAATGAACAAACAGAATTTATATCATCAGACTCACTAGTATGTAATATAATACATGATTTTGCTCTTTTAAACCTTTCATTTGATACACGCATACCATCTGTACTTGCACTTTCTAAATCAAATTCCATTGGAACAATATGATCAACAAAATCATCATTATTTATATTTCTGATGTTTTCTATAATACCAGAATAAAATTTTAATGTACATATTTTGCATAAATTTTTGGTAACTGTAGTGTTCAGCATTGATCGTGAGTATAATTTATAGATTAGGTGAGTATCTGGCAAGAGCCATCCAAATACAATAATGGTGAACGCTAAACTGTCATCCACTACAACTTCATACTTAGGTAACAAATACAAAGGCAATAACTTTTTAAATTTGATATTGTTTTCATTACATGTCATCTCCCATCCACTAAGTTTTAACTTTTTAGTTTTTTTCTGTAAATCAATTAAGTTTGAATAATTTATTCGTTTCTTTGGGACAATATCTTTTACAATACTTATGTGTCTTCTAGGTACCTTTTTTTCTTTTTCCTGTGATTTTACGGGTAGGTTAACAGTTTGTAAAGCCTCTAAGCGTAATGATTTCCTTCCTGTTTCTGAAATTCAACATATTTCAATAAAGTAAATATAAATTATCACACAAAAATAAGAGCAATACTGAGAACTATACTGAGAAAAAAAGAGAATATGTTATCCACAAATTTATATAAAGCCACAAATACTTTAGGCTTTATGAAATTTATTTGTTTATTGTGTTTAAACTTATCAGAGTTGCCCAAAATTAATGCTTTTGGAATTAAATAACACAGAGTGTAAAAGCAAATTTAAACAACTAAGTATATAAAAGTATCCTTACTTGTCAATTCAATATCTTCTGCTAAAAAATGATTCTCACATATATAAATATTGCCCTTTGAGAGTCTTTCTTTCAAATCTTTGTCAAAGTCTCTATACTGATTGAAAACAACTAACAATCTCTGTCTCCATTTTTTATAGAAGTCTCCTGTCCTCATAGGAATTCTGAATAAGGTGATATCTTTGTGCTTAATAGATCTTGAAACTGTACATTCTGGTAGACAACAATTTGAACCTGGCATTTTGGATTTATCTTTTAGACTTTTTTTTAATATAGAATATAAAGAAACATTTTAAATTGAATAAATTTTTCAAACCATAGCGAATAGAAAGGAACCAATATTATTTTAATAATAAAGAAAAATAATAATTTTAATATATTAACCCTCTAGTTCCCAAAACCGCCTCGAGGCGGGTATTATAAAAATTAATGTAAAAATTACATCGCTAGAAATTTTAGCGTAATGCTCGTGTCCGCCTATAGACAATAGCATACGAACCAAATTAGGTCATATTTTTTACTTTAGAAAAAAATTAGCTTGAAATTGAGTTTTAATAGCCTCAATTTAGCCAAGCATAATTTTTTGGTGAAGAAAAAAAATTAGGTCACTAGAGGGTTAATTTAAAATAAACATCAAAATCTTTTTTAATTCGTAACTTTCATTATAAAAGTTTTGTTTGTTTTGCACTAGATTTGATCGCGTGACTTAAAAATAAGCAAACAATAACATACGACAATAGCTTTTCCAGACCAGGATTTCTATTGACTATGGTGTTTCTGATGAAAATATTGAGATTTTAACGGTTAAAATAATAAACAAACAATCTAAAAAAATTTTTATAAGCTGCTGTTATCGGCCACCAACTGGAAGAACTGAGTACGTAAGCAAATATCTAATAAGTAATTTAATAGAAAAAACTAACCAAGAAAAGAAAAAAAATTACATACTTGGCGATTTCAATTTAGACTGTTTCTATTATAATAAAAAACAAAATATAACAAATTTTTATAATTATTTATTCCAAACAGGAACAATACCCATTATTGATAAACCTACTAGAATAACAAATCATTCGTCCTCTTTAATTGACAACATTCTAACCAATGACATTTTTAATACAACGCTTAAAAAAGGCATTGTAAAAACCGATGTTTCTGACCATTTTCCTATTTTTTTCTGCATAAGCGCAAACAGCAAACCAAGTATGCATGGAAAGGTAACAATTAAAAAACGTTACATTAACCTAAATTTATTTAAAGAGCAACTTTTGAATCAAGACTGAAGCTATGTAAATTTCAATGACGATATAAACCTCTTCTATAACTCTTTTTTTCAAACTTTTTATAAAACCTACAACGCAAACTTTCCATTGCGTGAAACAATTCTTAACGCCAAAGACCTATCTTGTCCTTGGATAACTAAAGGAATTAAAAAGTCCTCAAAAATAAAGCAAAAACTCTGTTAAGTATCTAAAAACTAAATCAGAAAAGCATAAAATCACTTACACAGTCTATAAAAATTTATTTGAAAAACTTCGCAAAACAGCCAAAAAAATTTACTTTGAAAAAAAAAACTCGCTTTGAATTATATTTGTGCTTCATAAGCAAGTCCGAGTGCTTATGAAGCACAAATATAATTCAAAGCTAGTTTGGCCAATAATGAAGGATATAACTAGTAAACATAAGACATGCACAAAATCTATGCCGGCTGCAATAAAAATTAAAAATAAAATAGTTAACGATTCGAAGGAAATTGCCACCGAATATAACAATTTTTTTTCAACAATAGGACAAAGTCTATCACATAAAATTCCTTATGTAGACAATAACTCCGTTGATGAATTTATTTTATTAACAAATTCAACTCTGAACTTTTCAAATCTAACATTTAGTGAATTTAAAATAGCATATAAAGCAATAAAAAGAAATAAAGCAACTGGGCCTGATGATATAAATAGGAACATTATAATAGACTCTTTTGATGCGATTAACGATATCCTCTTTAAAATTTTTAAAGCATCTATTACTCAAGGATCTTTTCCAGATTGCTTGAAAATAGCAAAAATAACTCCAATCTTTAAAACAGGCGACCCTACAAACGTAACAAATTATCGTCCTATCTCAGTTCTACCAGTCTTTTCAAAAATATAAGAAAAAATAATGTACAACAGATTGTACCCTTATCTTATTGACAATAAACTTCTTTATAAAAATCAGTTTAGTTTTCAAAAAAAAAGTTCTACTGAACACGCTATTCTCTAAGTAACGCGCAGTATTGCCGACTCTTTTAAGAATTCTCAATTAAATCTTGGCATATTTATTGATTTGTCAAAAGCTTTTGACACTGTTAATCGCCATATTTTATTGAAAAAGCTAGAAAGCTATGGTATAAGAGATGTAACCTTAAACTGGTTTGAAAGTTATCTAAGCAACCGTAAACAATTTGTTTATAACAAAGAATCTTTGCCTCAATTTTTAACGAATATAACACGTGGTGTTCCCCAAGGATCCATACTTGGGCCACTCTTATTTTTAATATACATAAATAATCTTTACAAAGCTTCTAATTTAGCGACTATAATTTTTGCTGACGATACGAATTTATTTCAGTCAAACGAAGATATTAAAATACTTTTTATCAATATGACTGAGGAACTTAAAAATATTTCATATTGGTTCAAAAAAAATAGATTGTCTTTAAATACCGATAAAACAAAATGGATACTTTTTCATCCAATTTCTAAAAAAAAGAAAATTCAAAATATCTTGCCTTACTTATATATTGACAGTACAGTAATAAAAAGAGAAAAAAATACAAAATTCTTAGGATTTATAATAGATGAAAACTTGGAGGCAACAAACTGATAATATTTCAATGAAAATTGCTAAAAGCATCGGAGTTCTATATAAAGTTAGACATTTATTAAATAAACATCAATTAACACAACTAAATTATTCATTTATTCATTGCCATATAAACTATGCCAATATTATATGGGGAAGCGCTCACAAAACCAAACTTAATTCTCTCTATCGACATCAGAAACACGCAGCTCGCACAATTAATTTTGCGAATTGTTTTTCAAGCTCAACACCACTTCTTAAAGAAATGAAAGTTTTGAATATTTACGAACTAAATGTTTTGAATATTTTATGTTTAAATGTAAAGAAAATATATCACCTAATGTATTTATAAATCTTTATAATTTGAAACCTAAAAACAAATATAATCTTCGTGCCAGTAAACGTATCGAAGAGCTATTTTGCCAAACTAAATTTGACCAGTTTTGTATTTCTTATCGTGGTCCTTCTCATTGGAATAAAATAATTTTACCTAACTTCGATTTTTCTTTTAAATGGTCTTATTCTTCTTTTAAACGGAAAGTAAAAGAAATTATCTTTTCAACACAAAATATTTATATCTATTTTTAATATTTAAGTTGTTTTTTTTTATTTATTTTGATTTATACTTTTGTTTATTATATAGACTGTGAAGAATATTAGAATATTGTATTCTTTTTGTTAAATAGATTGTAAAGGTCTTCATGATAAGATCCTGTGATCTTCTAGAAATCATGCCGGTAATATATTCAATGTAAATTTACCTTGTACATATTCTGGCAAATAAATAATAATAATAATAAAAAAAAGTAACCATTTCCTCAAACCCAAAAGTTGTTAAAATATGTGTAAAAGTTATGAAAAATAATTATTTGAAAGCGCTACCAATACTTTTAGAATTAAATAGCAATTAGCTAATTATTAGCATTATTATGAGCAAAAAGCTAATAAATTAGCTTTTTAACAGTTTTTGAGCAATAGTTAATTATACTATTATTTTACATTTTTATACAATTATTTTACAATAATTACTATTAGCAAAAAGCTAATAAATTAGCTTTTTAACAGTTTTTGAGCAATAGTTGAACTTAAAACATTGTGATTTTATTACCAAATGTCGCTATCTTGATCTAGATATCTATAGATATTGCAACTTTGTATCTAGTGATCTAACGATATTACTTTGATATATCGTTCGTTACATATTGTAGCTAGCTATAACATCCTGGAAAAAATTATGTGACTAAAACTGTCGCCATAACGATATGTTAACACGTATCGCGGATTTTTAGTAAGCGATTTTAAAATGTTGATAACAATACATTGAAGCTTTGTTGCTTGAAAAAACATAACCATAAATCTATAGCGATAGCTAAAAAGTTTCCCACTTGGATCTCACAAAGGGTTCACAAAATTGGAAAAAAAGAAGAAAATAAAACTTGAACAACTGTTGTTAAAATACCACATAACAAATAAAAGTACTATGTTCATGTAACCGACTTAAAGGAACAGGAATATACATCGAAGACTTCTTTTTTGAAACAACGGTCACATGGAAAAAATTCATAGAAGAAATAAAGATACATAGAAAAATGCTAAATATTCTTCTATAAAATATGATAAACTTATAGTTAGAGAATTTAGGAAAAATAAAGCGAGTGCTTAATTACTTTATCATTTATATTTAGAATTTTTTTTTTCATTTTTCTTTTTCAAAAAATTGATAATTTAACAGTTAATAAAAAATACCCTATTTATGAATAAAGATAAATTACACTTGCCTGAGCTAGAAAAGATTGTGCCTGTCAAAGTCAATTTGCCTGAGATAGACAAGATTGTACAAATAAATACAAAAAGAGAAATAGTATATATAGCTGGATATATTTTGCGAAATGAAGTTGCAGAGCAAGAAGAAGCTAAATTTTATTACGAAGAATTCGGTGATTATATCTAAAATTAATCGTGGAGGTTTGAAAATAACAAATGAAATTGTTCGTCAATGGACCATATTCTTTCATGAAATAGTTTGATGTCTGCCGAAAGTCACTCTACAATCTTATAATGCAAGTTAATTTATATGCACTAAGGTCATCTAAAGAACTACAACAAAATTTTTTGAAGCATTCTAGGTAAACCTATTGTGTGTGTATTTTTTTTACTTATGACAACTCTTATGTTACTTATATTATCTATTTGTTTTGTGATGTTGGTAAAAAATTTAGGTAATTAAATTTAAATAGATAAAAAGCAGGTTAAAAATTTAGGTAAAAAAACTTAAAGCTTTACTCTCAACAACGAAGATTCATTGTTGAAAGTAATGCTTACTAAAGTTTTGAAATCATTTATTTTGTGATCAAACTGGAAAATTTTATTTTAAGTACCTCTTTTATTAAACACTCCAGACATTTGTTTTTCTTCTCCCAAAAACCGTCAGTTTTTAAATCGTACTATTTAAGAGTGATATATTTATTCTAATTCTACACTAAAAAACTAATAAATAATTATACTCTACTTATAATAACTAATTATAATTATACTATAGTATATAATATATGGTACATTAACTAAATTAAGTTACAATTGAGCACACTGAAGTGGTTTGGTTTTATAATTTTTACGGAAGAGAAATAGCCTAATATCACTGAAAAAAACCTTATTTTAGAAAAATCTTGCTTAATCAACACATGATGCTTACCTGCATTGTTACGACGTTTTAGGAAAAATACTTAATTGTTTTTTTTTTTCATAAAAAAAAAAAAGAGAAAACTTTATATAGTTTATAGTGAAAAGTTATATTCAAAAAATTAAATATTTTGATATCAAAATTTGAACTCAAAATTCTTAAGATTTTTAAAGCAGCGTCACGGCTGAACAACAAAAGTAGCGTCACGGCTGAACAACAAAAGTAGCGTCACGGCTGAAAAACAAAATTTTAAAAATTTTTTGTATTTGTTGTTTAAACTAATTATTTAACAATATATGTAAAAAAAAGGAAAGTAATTATAAACATTCAGTATTTGCGACTGTCTGGTTTTCATAACACATGAGATTTTTCTTCTTAATTTTCTATCAATATTAAGAGTTTTTTCAATATAACAGTCATCTTATAAACTGAATAACTAAACCCATACAACCAATATTGACCAATAACGCACAATTAATTCCGGATATCTAACTCAAATCTAGATTCAATATCTTAAACCAAGTTGACTAAACAAAAACGTCACTGATTAGAACTCGAAATGATAATTCAAAAACGTTTCAACACCAATGTAACAGCCAAGCATATCATAACACAACATAATGCAACAGCCAAAACCAACAAATGTTATTCTTTTAACCATTTCAAAACTTGTGGAGTAAAATATGAAATTAAAACAGTAGCGCCTGAAAAATACAAATAAAAAAAAAAAAACGAATTATTTTCCATTTACTAATATTTTTATTTAATAATAACAGTTTCAAAAAATGATTAATACCGGCCCTCATCATGCAATGTAATGACTCTATGACAGCCTGTTTGATGTCAAAAGCACCTTGTTGACTGGCATGATAAAGCATGGCGTATTCACCGGATACCTAAAAAGAAGTAAAACGCAAATAGACTTTTTTATCTTAAAAGGGTAAAATTTGAATACAAAAAATGTTGACATAATTTTAATGAAAAAGACTTAAAAAATCGAACAACAAACTTGATCTTTAAGTACTTCTTTCACAAAATTATATATATTTATATTTATATGTATATATATATATATATATATATATATATATATATATATATATATATATATATATATATATATATATATATATATATATATATATATATATATATATATATATATAATAAAGAAAATATAAAAATATAAAATATTAAAACTAACCTGATAAACAGCAACAGGATAATCTGGATACTAAATAAAAATAAAAATATAAGAATTAACACATTAGCGCGCCTAATGTTCTTAAACAAAAGAGCAATAATAACTTAAATAATAAATCTAACTTTTGTGTTCAACAATTTGTTTCTTCATCAGTAGGTTCATCAGGAAGGCTTCTTGATGAACTTACTGATGGAGAAAGAAATTGTTGAACACAAAAATTAAATAAGTGTTTTTACTAATTTATATATATAAATATATAAACTAGTAAAAAATATACAGTATCGGACAAAACAAGTGCAACCAAATAATGCTAATTTAGTTTCTTTATATAAAAGTGCTGCATTTTTTCAATTTAGAGAGATAACTATGTAACTGTTTAGAGACAACGTTCTTCAAGTTTTATTCATCACAAAGTTCATTATTTGTACACGAAAATTAATAAATTAATCAAAAGTATTACAAAAGGTTGATTTCCTTCTGGACAAAACAAATGCAACTCCATAAAATGTTGACCAAGCTGTATTTCGCTATCAATATTTCGTGGCGAATCCTTTGTTGTTGATCACAGCCTTGCATCTTTAAGGCATAGATTCGATCAGGTGATCAATGAAACTTTGTGGAATCACTGCCCAGGCCTTTTGGATTTGTTCAAACAGTTGATCCTTATTACGAACACCTTCATGATTAATTCTGCGTTGACGATCTCCCACAGGTTCTCGACAATGTTGAGATCCAGAGATTAAGGCAGCCAATCTATCACCGACAGGTGGTTGTCTTGAAACCACTGCTTGACTACTTTTGCAGTGTGTTTCGGATCGTTGTCTTGCTGAAAAACCCATTTTATTGGCATATTCCATTCAGCATGAGGTAACAAAACATCTTTCAGAATATTTTTATACATGAAACTGTCCATTATTCCATCGATTCGATGTATTGGACCTAGACCGTTAGCAGAAAAACACCCCCAGACCATTACATTGCCTCCAACATGCTTCATGCTCTTATGGCAGTAATGTAAATCAAGGCGTTTTCCGGCCGGTTGACATACACGGCAAATCCCATCGCTCCCAATGATGTTGAACTTCAATTCATCACTGAACAGGACAGTTTGCTATTTCTGCACATTCCAGTCAATATGAGATGTAACAAACAGGAGTCTTTTTTTTTTTGGTTCTTTAGTGAAATCAGCGGTTTCTTTGCAGGGCGTCGAGAAAACAATCCGGCTTCAACAGCATGTCGTCTGATTGTTCGGCCCAATACAGGCAGCTCTAATTGCTTTTGTATCTCGACTGATGATATCCAGGGATCCTTCTTGACGGATCTGACGATCATAGAATCCTCTCTAGAAGTGGTGGAACGCGGTCTTCCACCTTTGTTATCTGCTGCCAACTTCCCTGTAAAACAATATTTGGAACATGGTCTTGATATGGTCCATTTTTTCACGCGATATTTATCACAAATACTTTTTTGTGATAAATATTTCCACTTACGTAATCGCTAATAATTTTCTTTCTTAGTTCCAATCCAAATGCGGTAGTGGTGTAGTGGTAGAGCGCTCGCTTCATAAACGAGTGGTTCCGAGTTCGATCCCCACCACGTCCCTGGTAGTACCGCGCTCAATTCGTTTCTCCGCGCAGCGGCCTTGTTCGTCAAGGTTCGTGTTTCAAAGTTATAGAGTTGACAGAGGGTTATAGCCAGGGTTGGCATTAAAAAACCCGCCCAATAAAACCCAAAAAAACCCGCCTAAAAAAACCCAATAAAACCCTGGAAAATCTGGGTTTTATTGGGTTTTTTTAAAGATATTTAATAAGTTTATGAACTATTATAACCAACTTTAACATTATAACTATAATATTATTTACTAAAATAATTATTAACTATTTTTATTAACTTAATTATTATTAACTATTATTATTAACTATTATAACCAACAATAACAGCTATCAGAGCAGGTTTACTATTATTTGAATCATTATTTGGAAATACATTATTACAATTTTTATTCAAATATTTTTATCGATTGAGATTTTTATTACATAATGTTGTTCACCTCCCAAGTTGAATTTAAATGAGTAGTAGTGACCAGAGAAGCCAACAAAACAGTCGAGGAGGCTACCTTGTTGTGGTTACAACCCTCTCTCAACTCTTTTGCAGTAGTGGTGTTGTGGTAGAGCGCTCAATTCATAAGTGAGAGGTTCCGAGTTTGATCCCCACCACGTCCCTGGCAGTACCGCGCTCAACTCCTTTCTCCGCGCAGCGGCCTTGTTCGTCAAGGTTCATGTTTCGGAGGTATAGAGTTGAGAGAGGGTTATAACCACAAATAAGTAGCCTCCTCGCCTGTAGTGACCATAAGCTTTGAGGAGGTGAATTGATTTAAAGAAGAAAAAAAACTCTTTAACTCCTAAACACGAATCTTTATAAACAAGGCCGCTGCGCAGAGGAACAAGTTTGTTCATTTGAATTTCAAGTTCAAAGTTTAATTGAAACTTCAGTTACTACCTCCCATTTTCAAGCCTTCTTTTTCACATTTTCTCATTGACATTTTTAATTATATAAAATAATACTTTTAAATTTAAAATAAATCAATACATATAGATTTAGCGTGAAATTTTTTTTTCCTATTACAGTTTTAAATTATATTTAAAAATCTTTTTCAAAATAATTTGAAAAATTCTTGTTATAAATAATTAAACAACAATATATTAAATATATTTTAAATAAAGTTAAAGTAGAAAAAAACTAATTTTCAATATCAATAAACAAAAACACAAAAATTTTTTTTACAGAGACAAAATAAAAATTATACCCAAAAAAACCCAAATTTACCCAATAAAACCCAAAAAAACCCACTGGGCCGGGTTTTTTTAAAAAAACCCGGGTTTTTGCCAACCCTGGTTATAGCCACAAATAAGTAGCCTCCTCGTCTGTAGTGGCCTTCTCGGCCTTGAGGAGGTGAATTAAAATAAATAAAATAAAAAAAATCCAAAACTGTCGGGAGCCATTTTTGCACTTGAAGTCATAAAAATAATAATTATAAATAATCATGCTTCTCAAGGCTTACGTGTTACATTCTGCATTACTTTTGCATGCTTCTGGAAACTTCTGCAAACTTCTGGATACTTCCTTTAATTATTAAAAAACTTCCGTGACGTTGACACGGACCAGACTTAAGAAAATGAAACAAACCAAAAAAGTTGCACTTGTTTTGTCCGCTGCAAAATGGCGTTTGTCAACGAAATTTTGCCTGTGTGCTGTCACCAGTCAGCTAATTGCTCATGTCATGGCATGCTATGACTCCAGACTCCTGAACTGTTTGCTGTGGTAATATAATTCGTTTCGTTTTTAAGACATGTAAAATTAGGAGCACTTTTTAGCATTGTTTGATGTTGGTTGCAAATGTTTTGTTCAATACTGTATAAGTAAAAATATAACAATTTTACATAAAAGTTAAAGTTAAAATTTAAGTCTTTTAGAAGTAAAAAAGTTTTATATAACAACAAAAGTGTTAAAGTTTTTGTTACTTGTTTGAATAAATAACATTAAAATGTTGCTATTGAATTTATATTAATACACTGATTTCAAAATTCATGTTTTACTGTTGTTATTAAAACATTGATTTAGTTGAAAGCTAAAAAATGTAAAGAAAGATATCTAAAAAGCAAGAACATTTTCATTAAAAAAAGAAAATGCATTCTATGTGCCATTTAAGTTTATTGGTCATGTGATAAATTACGCAGCCATAAAAAAGCCAGTTATTCTGGTATATCTGATGAAGAAAAATAGTTATTTTCTGATAAATCTGTAAATAATAAAGTTGATATAAATAAATATATATATAAAGTAAATAATAAAGTTGATATAAATAGTGGTATTAATAAGTCAGTGGTAAGTCAACAAAGTGGATCTGATATTCCAAAAGAACTTAACAAAAATGCTGCCATATTAAACTGGTTGGACAATTGAAGCAAATTTGTTTTTTGAATTCCATTTAATGTTATAAACTCTTCAGCTTTTAAAAACTTTATAGGTGCTTTGAGACCAGCTTACTTAAACTATATGCCATCAAAAAAAATTAACTTTTCTGAGTAATCAGTATGGAAGGTTTTACAATATTGGCTTAAAAATGATAAGCCCTTTTTTTTTTTTCATTTCAAGTGATGGTTGGTCAAATATACAAAATGATCACCTTGTAAACTGTTATCATAATTTCTGGTAAACAGCCTTCTTTTTTTTAAATCTATAAACACTTGAGGTGTTTCTCAATGAGAAAAAACTAATGTTGAAGATATTCTAAAGTTTGTAGGAGAATTATGAAGTGATAAATGTGTTTCTATTGTAACTGATAACAAAAGTTCAACGGGAAGTGCATGAGATATTATTAAATGTAAATTTCCTAAGATTTTCGTTAATGGATGTTCTACTCACATATAAATTCTACTCAAAAAGGATTTTTTTAAAGAATCAATGGCATCTGCTCTACAAATTGTCTTATAAAAAGAATACATTTGCTTTCATATTGGTTTAATGAATTAAAAAAACAGTACAGAATTCAAAATACCAAAAATTGATTCATGTTGACATGTAATACTATAAACAATATAATAGCTTATCAAAATTAATGAATGCTAAATTTATTGTTGAACTCTTACTGGAGGATCATGTTATGTCTAGTATTAAAGAATCAGAGAAAAAAAAATCATTTATAAAAACTGTTTCTGATTGTGAGTTTTGGAAAAAAGTCAAAAACTTATCTACCAAACTTGAATTTCCAATTAATTTAGAAATTTGAAAGTGATAAATATGATTTAGCAATGATTTTAAAAAACTACTCGGTTTTATTTTGAAAAACATGATTTAGATTTAGGAACTATTGTCAAGTTATTATATGGCCTTTATCCATATAGAATCTATGGGATTTGCATTCGTTTTATCACCATGCATATGCTAGCGATGACATGATTGGTCAAATAAATTAGATACTTTATAACAATTAAAAAAATATTTTACAATACTTTATGATTCAGAAGAAATTAATTGAGCTATTTTTGAGTTAAATGAATATTTAACACAATTTATTTTTATGTCAGACAACATCAGAAAGAAATTTTCCAACATCTTCTAGTGAAAGGGTTTGGAGCACAAATTTCATTTATGGAAAGTGAAGAAACAGACTATTTAATGACGAGTTCATTAAGTTCTTTTTATGATTTGACTTAGTGACCATCTACTTAGCAGAGAACAAAAACAAATTATAAAACATTTGTTGTTCAGTCATTGTTAAATAAATACTTTTTTTTATTCATAATTTAAGTATGTGCATGGATATTCCATATCCATGCGCATACTTTACGGGGATATGGAATTTACAAAACATAGTGTCAGATGATACAAAAACAAATAAAAATGGATCAGAAGTTCAGGTTGGGGTTTCCCATGTTATGGGTAAAATATGGAAACTAGATGGAAGAAAATGTTTTTGACTATGATTTGTACTTTTAGGCTATTATATCTAGGCAACTTTGTTTTCTAGAAATCATAGCCTAAAAGTAAAATAGTTACAAAAAAGTATGAGCCATAACTATTGATGCTAACATAGCAACATAGATTTTTACACGAGATGATAGTTGTGGGTCTCCTATTCCACTAAAAAAAATTGTGTGTGGTAACACTGGCACCTCAAAAATTCAACAGCAAAAAACATATTTTTAAAAAAACTGTTTCAACTTTAGACTGCTTTAAAAACTGTAGCCAAAAGATTTGAAAAAAATATTAACTAAAAATGTTCATAAAGTGTAGACTGCCATGGGGTCTTAACTTAATTCAATATCCTATGCATTACCGTATAGACTGAACCCCAAATTTACTCGATTGCTTCAACAAAATTTCATGATATCCGCGTTAAATTATTTTTGGTTGCTTTCAAAACAATACACTTCCTTAGTGTATTGTTATTAAGGATATTATTTAAAAATTGAATAAAATGCACATGCTAGCTGGTATTCACCAGGTAGGCCAAAAAGTATAAAAAAGGACCATTAAAAGATCTGGTAGAAACAAAAAAAAATCAGCCAATTGACAACAGAAAACTAAATAATGGATACATTTATGATAACAATATTCATTTGTTTATTCAGGTGCATTTTTTTATTGATGAGCTAGCTGCATATAAGAGAGGTTGAACGGCTGTGGAATATAATAGCATATTGTACTTCAGTATAATCACAAAAGTAATTTTTTTTGTATAATGTCTTTTAAAACACAGAGTTTAAACATTGTTTTATTAAAATGTAGTTATTCAATTTAATTATTAATTTCACTGTTCAGATTGATGAGAATAGTGTATATGTACGGAATACATAGCAGCATGTCCTTAATTTTGAGAAAGATGAAATTTTATGTCAAAATATGCCATCAATTCCAATAAACCCAAGATCATATTTCACTGTGTCTGCAACCGACTTTGATAAAGTTAACATTGTTTTGAATAGCATACTTCTTCTTAGGAAATACCACTTTTATACTAGTTTTTATATAATATTTAAAGTATTTATTATACATGAAAATATATGTAAATATTATGAAAAAAATAAATAGATTTTTGCCATTGATTTTATATTGATTTTCTATTTTTAATTTAAATATTTATTTTTCTAGTAAAACTTGTGGCTGGCTGTTATAAATAAGTAGACAAAACTTATTAAAACAAATAACATTCTAGTTACAGCATCTTAAAGTATGACTATTTAACCTAAGTAAATAAACCTTTCTGTTTCTTTGAGCAAACTTCGTTTTTGTTCTTCAAACTTATAACTTTTTTAATATTTTTGATCTTTATTTCCAAATAAAATTTATGGCCGAAGACAAATGAAAAGTTCAGTATTGCCTCAAAGAATTAATAATAACAAATCAGATATATTTTGTCGAAATAAAATATCAAACGAGTTTAATAAAGACTTTACAAATGTTGGAAATAATCTCACAAATAAAATTATACCAACTTCTACTTCATTTAAAACATATCTAAAAATTCAGCAGATGCTATATATATATAAGTATACATATATATATAAGTTTGTTCAGAGATTTCCGAAAATATTAACAAACAAAAAACTAAATCAATATATATGACTTAACTTTTTTGAATTAGACGCAGCTTTTTTTTTTAAAAAAAAAAGATTTATTTCCAGGTTTTGATGTAATACCCTTATATCTAACAAAAAAAGCATTATAAAATCTTTTTTGTTGTATATATCTTTTATTATTTCTAAAATATACAATTCTTCTAGATGGTTATAAACAAAAAATAAAAATCTTAAATTTCATATACTTTTAAAATTAAATATTATATATCAACATTGAACTAGATCTTGCGGGCAGCATTACCTTGAATATAACATTTTTCATTTAATTATTTTAACATAAACATCTGTCTAACGCTTTGTTGGATTTTAATAAATAATGTGTCTTGATACAAGCTACCATAAAAGTAATTTTTACCTACCTAGATCTAAAAATTTCTTTTTTTTTTTGTTTAGTAAATTTCATAAAAATAAGTAAAAATAAGCAAATTGACTGAAATTTGTCTGATTTTCAAAGTATCACCATGGCAGAACAACAAATATTCATACCAAAATATATTGTATTTGTCATTGCATATATTATACAAAGCGAATATTGCCATTTTTAATTAATTTGAAATATGAAACAAATTTAATTTTTAAAACTCATCGGGCCCTGTCAGGTTGGCGTTGGCCAATGCCAACCCTAATTCTGAAGGTTGTATATATATACACACAAATATAAAATCTTCTTATCTTAAAAATTTAAACTCTAAATCTAAATTACCCTAATAATCAATTTTATAATAGATATAAAGTAGCATTTTGAAAATCTGCCACAATAAAATTTTTTATAATAAAAAAAAAAATTAATAGATAACAAACACATACTTATCTTGTTTATAATTATTTATGGGACACAATATTTGCATATAGGTGACCAATGGAGCCATCCAGTTACATAGACCTGGAAGATGTGATAATAAAATTAAATTGTAGATGGTGCCATTAAAAATTAAAAATCATAGGAAAATATAAAATGAATGAATGAGTGAATGAGTGTCATCTACCAGGTCTATGTAACTGGATGGTGCGGTAGGGTCACTTATATGCGATCATTATGTCACATAAACAATTAAAAACAAACATTAAAACACTTGTTATACTTACCTTGTTTGTTTTTAAATTGCTACCCGATTGCATTTTTATGTACTTTAATAGTAGATTTATTTTGTATGACATTAAAAAAATTAATAATTTAAAAAAATTAACTTTAATAAAAGCATTCTACTTTTAAATTCTATTTTAATCAATTAAATCTTTTTAAATATATATATATAATATATAACAGTAATAGTCAAAATAAGCGGAATACATAAATAATTGCAGTAAAGTAAATTTTGGTTTTACACTAAGTCTTTGGATTTAAACCATCTGATTGTATATCTCACACACAAAACAAGTGCTTTACTAATGCATAACTATGACATTATAAATAATAAAATATAAAATGCTCAATAAATATTTTCACAATAACCAAATCATTGTCAGTCTAAAAAATTTTTAATTCATGCTAAGATTAAATATTGCTGCATCTGCATAATGTTATGTTATACTAAAATTATTATGTTATATATAGATGATTAATGCAAGCTTGTATTGTTAAGCATAATAAACTAATATCTACTAAAATAAAGAAACCTTGTTCTTAATCTCTTTTACAACATCAAGATAAGCCATTCCTGGCTTGACCATTAGAATATCAGCGCCTTCACTAACATCACGAGACTAAACCAAACAAAAAATAGCAGTACATGATTAGCATTAATAAGACAAAAAAAGCAATTTAAAAAAAAAATGATAATAGTAATAAAAAAACATGCCACTGATCTATTAGCTAGCCCAGAAGACTGTGGCGGAAGTTGATAGCACCTGCGATCACCAAATGCAGGAGCAGAAGCAGCTGCATCTCTTTAAGAAGAAATATTTTGTTTTAGACTTATTTAGAATGTAGAAAAACATTGCCTGAGATATTTTTTAAAATATATTTTATAGAAATTGTTGCTAGTAAAAAAATAATAATATACACAAAATAAATATATAATATAAATACATAAAACTAATATATATATAAATACATAATGTAAATATATAATATAAATGTAAAACATAAATTCATAAAAAGCAAATAAAGAATTAATTTAAAAATTTGAAAACAAAAATGATTAAAAGTAAAAACAACAATGTAATAATAATATAATATAAACAGCAATGATAAATAATAATAATAAAAAATATAATAATGATAAATAATAATAATAATAATAACAACTATAAATAATAAATTATAAATAACAATTAATTTCTATAAAGTAAAAGTAACTTATTAAACTCTTTACTTTAAATGATACCTGATAAATACCTGAATGGACCATAAAAACAGGATGCAAATTTAGCTGAATAGCTCATTATGGTAACCTATTAAATTATGTTTATATAATATAGAATAAAAGATGAAAGAAAAGTAAAATGTACATATACATTACCATTTTTTAAAAATAAAAAAATTAAAATAAAAAAACAAAGATTAAAAAAAAATATTGCATATATATATATATATATATATATATATATATATATATATATATATATATATATATATATATATATATATATATATATATATATATATATACTAGGTTGGTTGAAAAGTTCGCGGAGCGGCACCTATGTTGCAGTAGTAGAAACAAATTTATAACTGTATTAAACGTATTCATTCTTCGTATGAACGCATAAAAAATTTCAAGTCGATATGTCATTTCAGTCTTTGTTTACAAGCTATTGAAATTAGACGTGTCATAGTATTTTTTAAAATGGAAAATATTGAACATCGTGCTGTAATAAAATTCTTTGTGAAAAAAGGTTTAAAGCCCATGGAAATTCATAATGAAATGGTAAATGTGTTGGGTGATGATGCTCCTTCAAAAACAACAGTATGCAAATGGGCTGCGGAGTTTCAACGTGGGCGTTCAAGCCTTGAAGATGACCCTCGCTCTGGACGTCCAAAAAGTGCTACTACTGAAGAAACGATTAATGCTGTGCATGACATGGTTATGGATGATAGACGATTGACCAAACGTGAAATTGCTGAGGCTGTGGGCATCTCAGATGAACGGGTATTACACATCTTGCACGATGAATTACGTCTGAGAAAGCTGTTGGCAAGATGGGTGCCGCATTCGCTAACTCTGGATCAGAAACGCACTCGAGTAAAACTTTCTCAAGAACATTCGGCCCGTTTTCAAAAGAATAAAACAGATTTTGTGCGTCGATTCGTAACCATGGATGAGACTTGGGTTTACCACTATGATCCGAAGCTGCGACAACAAACTGCAGAGTGGACAGAACCCGGTTGTTCAGCTCCGAAGCAAGTGAAGGCGTCAAAATCGTCAAAGAAGGTTATGGCATCAGTTTTTTGGGATGCGAAAGGAATTTTATTAATAGATTACCTTCAAACCGGTAAAACGATAACAGGTGAATATTATAAAAATCTTTTGGACCAGTTGGATAAAAAAATTCGTGAGAAAAGACCTGGTTTGCTGCATAAAAAAATCATTTATCACCAGGACAACGCACCTGCTCATATCAGCGATGTTGCAAAGGCGAAATTGGTCGAATTAAAGTACGAACGCTTGGAACATCCACCCTATTCACCAGATCTGGCTCCGTCCGACTTCCACCTCTTTCCACATCTCAAAAAATTTCTACGTGGAAAGCGTTTCTCATCACATGAAGAAGTCATTGCAGCCGTAAATGGGTATTTTGAAGGCCTTCCGGAATCGCACTTCAGAGATGGGATACATGAATTGGAGAATCGTTGGAAAAAGTGTATTGCTCTTAAGGGAGAATATACTGAAGAATAAAGTCATTTTTTGAATCATAAAATTGTTTTTTCATTTCCGCTCCGCGAACTTTTCAACCAACCTAGTATATATATATATATATATATATATATATATATATATATATATATATATAATATATATATATATATTCTTTTATTTTTGCTATTATTAATATTACATTCATAATTTAATTAAATTTTTCAAATTTTAATAGGATTTGCGGTGGTAAAGATGGCTTCCGGACATGCTCTGCAATAATAATGGCCAATTTATTTTTGAGTTTATTAAAATAATAACATATATTGCGTGATACCAGTTTGTTAGTTTGAACCGTTTTATGTCACTTGGAACTTGCTTGCATCAGCTTATTTGTTTAAAGAAGCTTTGTAGTGAATTTTAAATTATGTAGTTATTAAATAGTTAGTATTTATGGACTACTTATGAGTATCATAAAACTAAACTCCTGATTGATTTAATAGCGTTAAACCTATGTACTTACATTAGTTAATAAATACACTATTTATTATTACATATATGCTAGGTTGTACATATATTATATATGTACAACCTAGCATGATCTGTCAACAACAAAAGAGAAAACTAATACTTAGTGATTCTAAGCGAGCTGTTGCTGATCTTTCATTCTAAAAAACATATATTTTTCTTATAAATTGGGTCAACAATTTTTTAATATATATTCATCCTGTTGTTTTGTTCAATAATTGTCTACCGAAACACAAAAAGAAAACATATTTCGGCCCAGAAAAAGTGTGTCAACAGTCTTCTTGAAAAGAAAAGAAAGAAGAAATAAGTTTGACTTGTTAATTTATAATATATTTTATAGTATAAATATTTATTTAAAAATTTTACTATTATTATTTAGAAATTTTACTATACTTTATAATATAAATATTTAATACCTTATCTCTTATTATAAATTCAAAAGTGTTACATTCTTTACTTTGAAAATACTATTACATTCTTACTTTTCACCAAAATACTCACACACAGTGTTGCATATCTCACTAGTATATAAAATATAATATTATATATTTTTTTTAGTCTATATAAACTAAAATTTGAAACCAAATATACCAATAAAAACTCTAATAAAATAAAAATATAAAAGTCATAAATAAAAATAAAAATTCAGAAAAAAGAAATAAAAATATAAAACTTATAAATAAAAAAAATATATATAAAACTCATAAATTAAAAATAAAAATAAAAACCTAATAAAAATACAAATGTACATTTAGCTCAACCAAATACCCATTTCTCATTATCATCATCCCAAATGCTGAAGTGAATAATATGGTTGTTAAGTCTCCTTGTGGTGTTTGTTATAAAACTGTAACATGCAATCAAAAAGCTATAAAATGTGACTCTTGCTTTTTAATTGCTTGGAAAACACTCTACCATACTCTTCTCTGACAGATAAGGATTTTAAGGTCACTACAAATGGTGCAAATACTTTTACACATAATTTGTTTAATGACACTTCTTCTAACCTAAAAAATCTCTTTCAAAATAAACTTGACAATGACAATATTAATTGTAAATACTATGATACTACAGAGTATAACAAAGCTATTAGTATTAATTCACAAACCTATTTACATGTAAATATATCATCCCTGGCATATTACCTTGAGGGTTTATTATTCATAAGGGAAAGCAGAAGTTTTAGATCCTCAAGGTAATATACCTTGAGGATCTAAAACTTCTGCTTTCCCTTATGAATAATAAACCCAATATCATTGCTATATCTGAAACTCGCTTAAATCACGACAAAACACTTAGAACTGATATCAATTTAAATGACTATGTCTTTGAACGTACTGATACTCATTCTAATAAAGGAGGAACTATTATATATATAAGATCTGAATTAAATTATATCTAAAGACCTGACCTCAAAATTCAGAAAAAAAAAAGAACTAGAATCAACCTTTATTGAAGTCTTACTGCCATCAGAAAAAAATATTATTGTAGGTTGCATTTATCGCCACCCTTGTATGAACACTAGTGAGTTCTTTATCACTTATATACAAACCCTACTTGACAAGTTATCACTAGAGAATAAAAATATAGTTCTTTTAGGAGACTTCAACATTAATCTTTTAAAATATGAATCTTGTAATGATGCTTCTAACTTTCTAGATCTTATGTACTCTTCCTCCCTCTTCCCATTAATTACTCAACCAACCAGAATTACTCCAAAATCAAAGACACTCATAGATAATATATTTGTAAACTTTCACACACCAAATACTAAATCAGGCAATCTAACAGTATCGCTTGCTGACCATCTTATTCAGTTCATATCCTTTCCATGCAAGAACTTAAAACAGTCTCTTCCCAAAGTATATCGTAGATGTTTTAAAAATTTTGATGAAAAAAAGTTTCTTAAAGACTTAAAAGAAACTGATTGGCTCTCAATAAACCAACAAGGGAACTATTGTGTTAATAACTTTACCTCTAAGTTTTTGGATACACTTAGAAGATTACTTGATAATCATGCCCCTTTCAAAATGTCTACCAAAAAAGCTAATAAATCTTTATCGAAGCCATGGATTACCAAAGGAATCATTACGTCAATACAAATTAAAAATAAGTTGCACAAGAAGTTCATTAAATGCAAAAATGAGAATTTAAAGCTACAATACTTCCAAAAATTCAAATATTATAGAAATCAAATTAGTAACCTACTGCGATACTCAAAAAAAACATATTACTCAATCTACTTTAATGAAAATCTGAATAACCTTAGGAACACCTGGAAAGGAATAAGGAGTATTATTTCTACTAAATCAAAGAACAACAATAACATAGATAGTTTAAATATCAATAATAAAACTATAACTAACAAGGAAATAATTACAAACACATTTAATGATTACTTCTCATCAATTGCAAATAATCTTGCTAAAGAAATTATACTTCCTAGATTTCACTTCAGCCACTATCTAAAAAACCAAAATCCTGATTCTTTTTTTATATCCCCAGTTACTTCTCAAGAAATAAATGACTATATCTCACTCATGAATCCGAAAAAAAGCACTGGACCCAATAGCATTCCTTCAAAAATAATGACCTTAGCGTCCCAAGAATTGAGTTTCCCCTTGAGTATTTTAATAAATCAATCTTTCCAATCAGGGATATTTCCTGACTTATTCAAAATTGCAGAAATTGTTCCAATTTTTAAAAGCGGCTGTAAACAAGATCCTTGTAACTATCGTTTTATATCCTTACTCTCAAATGTAGGTAAACTAATTGAAAAGCTAATGTATAACAGGCTACTAAGTTTTTTAAATCTATCAGATAGCTTATATAGTTTGCTCTAACCAAGCACTCATAGATATAACTGTTTGTTTCCTCTAACCAAGCACTCATAGATATAACTGAAACCATACGTGAGGCTTTAGATCATAAACAGTTTGCTGGTGGAGTGTTTGTTGATTTGCAAAAAGCATTTGATACTGTCGACCATGAAATTCTATTATCAAAGCTGTATCATTATGGTGTATGGGGAATTGCTCTGAACTGGTTTAAGTCATATCTAAATCGTCGTCCTCAAAGTGTTACTATTGGTAATATCTCATCCACTACTAAGTTTACGTATATAGGTGTTCCTCAGGGTTCAACTCTGGGTCCCCTTCTTTTCCTTATCTACATAAATGATTTAAATACTTGTATTAAGTACTCGAAAGTGTATCATTTTGCTGATGACACTAACCTTCTAATTGTAGATAAGTCTTTAAAAAAGCTAAATAAGTACCTAAATTATGACTTGGCATCACTGGTCCAATGGTTACGATCAAACAAATTATCTCTGAATGTCAAAAAAACTGAATTAGTTCTATTTAAACCTCGAGGCAAAAAAATTATCAAAAAACTTAATTTTAGAATTAGTGGTCAAAAACTAAATATCGTAGATAAAATAAAATATCTAGGCATATTGTTAGATAAAAATCTCTTGTTCATTCAACAAATTAAATCCATAGCAAACAAACTAAGTCGAGCAAATGGAATGCTTACCAAAATAAGGCATTTTGTGAATTATGAAACCCTTGTGAATATTTGGCATGCTATTTTTAACTCCCATCTACGCTATGGTTGTCAGATATGGGGACAAACTTCATCCATGTATAAAAAAATCCTTATAAATCTCCAAAATAAATCATTAAGAATAATTCACTTTAAACCTAACAGTTTTAGTTCTGACCCACTATATAATCTTTCTAAAATTTTAAAGCTTGATGAACTTATCTACTTATCAAACTGTGTACTTGTATGGGACATTGTCCACAATAATATGCCCAGCTGCTTCACTAGCTATTTTAAATTCACAAATGATATTCATAGTTATAATCTTAGGTCTGTATCTTATTGTAGTCTCTCTAAGCCTTTAAAACTAACACATAAGTATGGCATAAAATCAATCAAGTATCAATCAATTCACTGTTAGAACTTTCTTCCTGTTGAAACTAAAATAGTATTATCCAAAATGACAAATAGAAATGCCTTCATAACCCATGTAAAAAAGTTCTCCTCAATAAAGATAATCAATGAACTATCATTTATGCTATCACCCCCTAGTTATTCTTTGTGGCTGAATTTTTAATAAAATAAAAGTATAAAACTCATAAATAAATTTATAAAACCCATAAAATAGAAATAAAAATATAAAACTCATAAAATAAAAATAAAAATATAAAACTCTAAAAATAAAAATAAAAAATACAAAACTCTAAAAGTAAAACATAAAAATATATAAATGTTCATCTAGTCGCAATCAAATACCTTATTTTCATCATCCGATATAGTGTATATGGCTCTTAAAGATTGTGGCATTGTTATTAAACTATCTAACATTTAATAAATATACAAAAAACTATTTCCTATGCTATCGCCCCTGCTTAATTCTCTTCAACTATTTTTTTTTTTTCCTACTTTTTATCTGTTCTATTTTTTGTTATCGATATTATTAAGATTCTTATATTTTTATTTTGCTTTATTATTAAGGATAATCACTATTTGCTATAAATGTTTTATTTTGATTATAGTAGTAAAATATATATAGATTATAGTGTTTTATATTACTGCATTAATATTATTATTAATATTATTATTATTAATATTTATTTCTATTATTATTAATAATATTTATTATTGTTATTTATTATTATTATTATTATGTTATTATTTATACCATTATAGGTCTTTACACGTCATCAGTTTATAACTGTTTGTAAATGTCCCGCACAATTGTATATATATACAGTATTATTAAAGTGAAAATATATTGATTGATTGATTGATAATAAAAAATATTTTTTATTAAATTTTTCATAAAAACATGTGTTTAGAATTCTTCATGCCTTAGTTCCAGATCTCTTTTTTTTTAATTTTTGTTATTTTTATTACTTTATTTAACAACCTTACTTAATTCTTACCTTAATCTTACTTAATTCAATACCTAACAAACAAGTATGCTTAAATCATGCTACAATTAATTAATGCATTATAACAAGCCTCAAATCTTAACTGCTCTTAAGGATTGTTGTATTAGTATTTTATAAAAATTGCTTGATCAAGACATTAATACATGTGTTTATAATAATTTTATACTGAATAAACTAATTAAAACTAATCTTAAACAACACTATAAACCTTATGTATAACTATAAAACCTTATTTAATGTTGGCTTTTCATTTCTAACTTTCTTTTTTATGCAATTCTTTTTTTATCTGCAAATAAAGTTATAGCTCTAAATAACAGTTTAATGACTCTGAGACAAACTGATATTAAGGTATACTGAACTCAACAGTAAGTCTCAGACTGTAACACATATCAACTGAATACATCAAAAGCTATAATATACCAGAATTCAAACATTACCATGCTGTGGGTGACTTCAATCTGTTTTGAATCATTTGGCTATTAATTTATATGCTACTTGAATCATTTTTAACTTTAATTTATTAATCATCTTTTCCATTAAAAAAAACTCTCCTGAGAACAATGGTCTTTTTATCATTTACAAAAAAATCAATGCAAAAAATCTTTTAATGCTAAACTCAATTATTCTAAAAACAGTAAATCTCATTTTATCTCAGAAGTTTAGTTCTAAAGATTTTTTAAGAATTATTAATAGTAATGTTAATAAAGTTAAGAATAATATTCTTTAAAAGTATTATTAATAGTAATGTTAATAAAGTTAAGAATAATATTCTTTAAAAGTATTATTAATAGTATCGTTAATAAAGTTAAGAATAATATTCTTTAAAAGTATTATTAATAGTATCGTTAATAAAGTTAAGAATAATATTCTTTAAAAGTATTATTAATAGTATCGTTAATAAAGTTAAGAATAATATTCTTTGAAAGTATTATTAATAGTATCGTTAATAAAGTTAAGAATAATATTCTTTAAAAGTATTATTAATAGTATCGTTAATAAAGTTAAGAATAATATTCTTTAAAAGTATTATTAATAGTATCGTTAATAAAGTTAAGAATAATATTCTTTAAAAGTATTATTAATAGTATTGTTGATAAAGTTAAGTCTAATATTCTTTAAAAGTATTACTAATAGTATTGTTAATAAAGTCAAGACTAATATGCTTTAAAAAAATTATTAATAGTATCATTAATAAAGTTAAGTCTAATACCTTTTACGTCATACAAGAGACTTATTCCTAAGGATAAGGTTGCCAAAGAAATTTTTTTCTAATTAAACTCTTAAAACTAATAATGAATTTTTTAACTTTTTAAAATTCTAGAGAAACAAGTAATCCAATATCCTGATAATCTTAAAGTGGCCATATTTGCTGATGAAACACAACAATACACTCTAGTAATAATAAAGTCATCATTTATTGATTGCTTAGAACAGGTAGCCAACATTAAATTTGATCTTTATTTTTGGTTTGTCATTCTCAAGGCTAGATAGCAAACAAAACTGTGTTTTGTTTGCTATCTAGCCTTGAGAATGCTATCTAGTTCAACATTGTAAGAAAAATATGTTTTATGCTTTTTTAAATTGATCTACTCCATGGTTTCACCTTCTTGTGCAGCTGCTATAACTCTTTTGAGAACAAACATCTTTTTATTATTGCTAGAAATAAATGTAAAAAGTCAACACCAAACAGCGTCTGTTTTTTCCCAGTTAAGTAAACCTTGCATCTAGAAAATCTTAAACAGAGTCATTAACAAAGGTAAGTCGAACATTCCATTCTTTAATACAAGGGTCTGATCTTATTATCTCTCTCAAGGATAAGGCTAAACTATTTGCAAACAACATTTCCTCGAATTTGACTCTTGAACCTAATGGACATACTCTTCCTGCCATTCCAGATAAACAGGATAAACCATTGTTAGACATCCAATCACTCTGGCTTTTGTTCAAGAGAAGAGTTTAACTGAGAAAATTATTTCTCAATTAAAAACTTCTCTGGCTTGTTGACCAGACCCTTTCACTGAGTCCTCTACTTTATTTCTTCTTGGATTATCATTCACTACTGACTTTTCATACAAACCATATAAAAAATTTATTGCAAAGTATAGTATCTGCTAAGCATGCTTCTCTTTATCATTATTACCATTATCTTACTTCTGATTCTGACCTGCTCTATTACCTGCCAAACTTGAAACCCTCTCATCAGCTTAAGCTTGCATGTCTTTCTCTTTTCTACAAATATTTTCATTGTTGATCTTCAAAAAAGGATCAACAATGAATGATAATTTAACAAACAGTTTAGCAAAGCCTTTTAATGTATCTGTTTTATCATGATCTAAAAACTTATTTATCTAGGTTTTTTACTATTTTTTTTCCAGCACTTCAATCCTTTGAAACTCTCTCCCATTTTTATGTTTTTCTGACTCATACATCCCACAACTTTTCAAGCTTTCTGCTAACTGCTTCCTTGCTCCCTAACACTATTCTTTGTTTTCCAGTATTTCCCAACTTAAAGTGGTTGCTAACAGCCTTGTTGATTGTTGAATGGTGTTGCATTAATAATTAAAAATAAAAAATAAAACTTAATTTAAAAATAAAGTTAAATTCTATTCAATTGAAAAAAAAGTTTAATTTTAAAGAAAAAATATCAAGGTGTTTTGATAGGCGATCTTTTGATAAAACTATAGTCCTCTTGAAATAACTTTAGTTATATTTATATCATTTTTTAAATCTAAGAAATAAATTATATAGTTTATCTCATAAATGCCCTTTAATATTTATCTTATAAGCACTTCAACATTTATCACTATATTTAATCAAATATATTTTGTCCCTGGTTCATTTTTTTCCACAATTTGAAAAACTCAATAAATGAGTTTTTACATATCTAGAAAAGAGGATTTTTTTTTTGTTTATTATTTTTTTATTTTGCAGGATTTTTTAAAGCTATAAATTACTTTTATAACTTGTTTTTGGGAAAACAAAACCCTTAAAGTGGAACTTGGCTTGCATTTGCGCATTTTCTTAGTTTTGAGCATTTTATTTTTGTAAAATTTGTTCAGCATGTTTTGTTAATACTACATACTTCTTAGACTTAAAGTAGAGATATAAGTTAAATAAAAAGAGAATGGAGAATGAGACATTTTGTCCTAAAGCCAATAAGCAAAAGATTAAAATACAAAATGAATGAGATAAAATGGCACCATTGAAGAAAAAAATATTATAGTAATAAGAGTAAGGAGTGGCATAAGAATATTTAACAACTGGAAAAAAAAACTTTAACATTAAAGAAGCGGATGACATAAGAATACTCCTAATATTGCAAAAATATATAAAATATAATCATTATCTAATAGAAATGATATCACTTTTAAAAAAATAGTTACATTTAAAAAGAACAATTTGTTAAAAATAATTTTTACAACAAACACACAATAATATAAAAACTTTTTTGTTTATAAAAAAATAAATTGATTGCTAACTTTATTTCTTAGTGAGTTTTCTTTCAGTAATTGATCAATTTTATAAATTCTCCCATCCATCATATCAGATGGTGCAATAATATGACAACCTAAAAATAAAATGAAACTTGTGCTTTGACAAAATTTCTGATTTTTAACATAAAATTTAGTTAACTTGTTTTATGAGATATAAAACAGTGAATCATTCTATAAAAAGTTCACTGATCCAAACCTTTCTTTTAAAAGTTTTTTCTTTATTATTTACCTGCTGTAGCATAAATAAGAGATGCTAAGGCAATTGCATTAACACTTGCTTTATTGTCAATAGCTGCTTTGTTATCTAAAACACCTATTGAAAAAAAAAAAGATTAAATATGATGCAAAATTATTTATAAATTAAAAATTTAATTAAAATCTAAACATATCTAAACATATTTAACTTGTTTAATCATTTTTATTTAATATAAAAATTTTAATGTTAGGTTTTTATACCATAAAAAATAACTACAAAATAAAAAAAAATATCTTACCACAATGACCATGATCTGTATAAGCACAAAGACATACATCACACGCAATAAGTAAACCGTGAAAAGTTTCTTTAAGCAATTTAATAACATTTATAACAGGGTTATAGTCTTCGATATAAATAGCATCTCCTTTTTCATTCTTTAAAATACAAAATAATTTGTGACAAAATTATAAAAGATGTTTTATAAAACATCTCTACAATAGTTTCTTGAAATATTTTAAGCATTTTATTTCATTCTAAACAAATTTTTTAAAATATTACAAAACAATAAATAATCAGCAACAAACACCGCAATTAATGTTTAAAGAATAATAAAGCCATTTGTGAGGTTTGCTGAGTTTAAATAATTTATGTGTTAGCAATTATTTAAAAAACTTAAACAAAGTCAGCAATCATGAGTTATTTTATTTTATCTTTTCCAAAATCATAACACTGATGGCAACTGCAACTACTAAGCACAAAAATTTTGTAACGCAAATGTGTCAACTCAGGGTAAATCCCTATGTACATTTTAAAATTCTAGACCAGATATGAAAAATCCAAGTTTTGGCATTGTGTTAATAACATTCACTTTTTCACCCTTTGCAATTTTTTGATAAATTTCACTGCTTTTATTTACAAAAACTTACAAATAAAAATGTTTAGGAATAAGTAACATATATATATATATATATATATATATATATATATATATATATATATATATATATATATAATATATATATATATATATATATATATATATATATATATATATATATATATATATATATATATATATATATATATATATATAAGTAAAGAACTGTGGCCAAGTTGTCAAAACAAAGTATAATACACCTAGCCAGATAAAGTGTGAGACTGCACACCTCTTCTCAGAAGGGAAGGGAAATTTTTTCTGTTTTTACTTTCTTGTTGCAACTAATGTTTTGATTTTCTAAAACCCACATTGTTGACTGGTTGCAACAACATTCTATGTACTTGGAAAAGTATTTTTTAACTGACATTTAACAAAACAAAAAGTTTTTTTTAATTGATAAATTTCAGATATTACCTTATGGTCTTCTTTTACCATACCAAAAAGCAAAACTGTTTTTAAACCATTTTCAATAAGAGGTTTCAGATAGTCCACTACTTTATTTTTACCAACTCTTTGAAAAAAAAAGATTATCAAGTTTGTTTGTACAAATATTAATAAATGTTGTAATATCATTAATAATAGTAATAATAAAATATTTTTAAAAAAAAGAAGATAAAATTAACCTAAATTGACCAGGTAGTGACTTTATTTCATCATAAGCATCATGGTCATAGCTAAAATTATATATATATATATATATATATATATATATATATATATATATATATATATATATATATATATATATATATATATATATATATATATATATATAGATATAAAAAGAAAAGAACAAGCACAGAGTATGTAAAAATATTGCTTTTGAAAATGAAAACATTTTAAGAAAGATTATTTCAAGGAATTAAAAGATAAAACAAACATATTAACAATTTTAAAAAGTGAAAATGATAAATGTGTTTTTTATCTTTTTTCTAGAAAAATAAAATCTGATGCGAACATTTTATTTTTCTAGAAAAAAAAAACTCTTTTAATTCAAAAGTATTAAAAAAGATGCTAATGCATTGTATTTAAAATTAGCAATACACTGAGTTTAACAATTGCAATTGTAATCCTTTATGTTGGAAAAGATGAACAATTTTGTTCACCTTTTCCAACATAAAGTTAAAAAAGAGTATAAGAAAAATAGTAGCAGTATTAAAGATAACTTATAACACGCAACATTAAGGATAACTTATAGTATTGTCTAATGTGTAAGTCTTATTGTGCACTTTGACTCTTAAATAGAATATTGAAATAGTAAACTCACCAGATCTTCTTTAAGAATTTGCCAGACCCTCATAAAGCTTATTCTGAAGCCGATTAAAACCAAAGCATAGTAGTTGTATCGCAAAAAACTTTTTTCAGAAATATTGTTTAACAAAATGATTATAGTATAAACTATTATTCAGAAATGTTTTTTGACAAAAAAAATTAAGGAAATTTAATTTTATCTTACTACAAATAAAAAGGAGAGTTTATTTATTATAAACAAATTTGTTATGATTCTTTTAATTAAAATAAAATGAATTATCAGATCATATTAGATTTAAATGTTTTTACCTTATTTTAAAAAAAATTTGGTCATAATAAAGATGCAGAGTAAATATAATGGAGGTTGTAGGTAAATATAATGGAGGTTGTGGACTACCAATCATTTAAAATTAAGGAAAACAGATTAAAAAAACTTTTAATATTCTTACATAAAATAGAATATAAAAATATGAGATTATTTTATATTATAAACTCATATTCAAAAAAAGACATCTGCTCCTTTTATCTTTCTATTTTTAAATAGGCAGAGTGTGTAACTTAAAAATACTAAGTGTGTAAAAATGTAAAAGCATCTTAAAATGGCTTGTTTTTCTCAAAAAAGTTTTTACACATTAAACTAATGGGTATTTAAAGGTGTATCTAAATTCTAAAATATGACAAGGTGTTTATATACATACTTTTTATTACTTGTTCATGAAATGAAAAAAAATTGTAAATTTCTATCAATTAAAAAAAGAAAAAGAATTATAAAATATATAACATATTATAAATAGAGGTGAATTAATAACCAAAAATTTTTCTTTACGCAAGTTAATTAACCAAAACAATTAAGTGATCAAAAAAAAAAAAAATTTTTTATTTAGTCGATTATTTACTGTCGTTTTCTTGTCCATCTTCAAAGGGTTACATTTACGATTAACTTATTATTTCTGTTAAATTTGAAACAACAACAAAAAAATTATATCTTATATTGTTAGCAACAGCTATGGATGAGCAAATTAGAAAATAATTTAAAAAGATGGTGGCACCTATGCTATTGCTCACATGCTAGTCTTTAAAGGCAAATTTAAAACTTTAAAGGCTAAAACAAAGCATGAAAGATATAAATTGACCAAAACATGCATCCAAGTTGAACATAATCTAGAATTATCTGCTAAGGAAACTGCCTCACCCTCATTTTTGGAGAAAACATCTACAAACACTCTAGATTTTGATTGGATTGATTTTTCCTACCAATTACAATTCTTACTCAGGATAGTCTTAGTTCCAGACAGAAATAACACTTTCAAACAGAACTGGAAAATATCTCCATTGGTAGCAAAACTGATGGTTTGCAGTAGTGGAAGAGCACGGCACCACAATATCAAAAGTTAGCATTTATTGTCAGGAAAGTATATCCCATTCCAGGCTAATCAGCTCTTTCTGAAAGAGTCTTTTCTGCAGCTGGCCAAGTTTTCACTTGGACCCGAACAAATCTAGAGCAACAATGTACAGAGGCTTGTCTATATTACCCAGAACTATTCTAAATTGCATGCCAAAAAAAAAAAAAATCTTAAGATAAAGTTCACTGCTTTAACTTGCATTATACTCTGTAACTTGTTAAAAGTTGATGTATTTTGCATTCTGAAAATATTATTCAATACATGGTGATTTAACTCATGAATAATAAATCAGTTTTATTCGATATAAAAGTCAGAACTTGATTTCGGTTAAATACAGTTTTAAAGTCCAAATTTGTATAATATATTATATCATAATTAATATTAAAATAATGAGAATTAATGATTTTCAAAGTAACTTTTCAGCTCTTCTTGTTGAATTAAATGCTAATCAAACTGAATAAAAACTAAATCTAATTTTATTTCAGACATTAGGTTTCGGAGACTTTTTAGAAATCTTCAACAGTGTCATCAACAAAAGCAAATCTAATATTCTATCTCTAATTCACAGGTCTGACCTTATTACTTCCTTTAAGGATAAAGGGGAACTAATTGCCGAAAAACCTTTTCATCAATTCATATCTTGAATCTAATGACCACACTTTTTTTGTCATATCAGAGAAACTGGTTAATCTGTTTTTACACATCCATATTACTTATGTTTCCATTATTTATCACTTAAATTCATCTGTAGCTTTTAGTCAATATTTTAGTCATAAGTGTTTTTCAATACTCTTTAAAATATTAATATTTAAGTACCAGTTGTGCAGTAATACGTTTTTTAAACAACTTCTAATTCTTCTGAAGTTGAAAATAAATTAGCTGCAATTGATATCATATTGTAATTTACAATAAAAATGCAATTGAAATTACAACGTGATGCAGCTGAAATAACTTTTTTTAATTTTGTTTTTATAACTTTTTTAAACAATAAAAGTTACATATTTGTTTTTAACACATGAAAAATTAATGAAATTAGTATTTAAGAGCTATTGTTATATAAAAAATAACATAATTTTATGAACTTGCTACCAACAAAAATTTTGCTGAAAAAAAAAAAGTTCTCCAGATCATTTAAAGATATGTGATAAACTTGAGAATTTCTTAACAAAGGAAAACTTAATTGAAAATAGCAAATTTTCACAAAACATGTTTGAAATATGAAACAAACTTGATGGGAAGCAACGCGTCTACAAATAAATATACTGCAAGTAAACAAACCTTATAAAAATAGGGTATATAAGAGAAGCAGCAGTGAGACCAGATGTGTTTGACTGCCAAGAGCGCAGTGTATTATTAAAGTAACCACCTTGTAATATGCAATGGGACATCTTTATTACTTTATTTTAAATTTTGTAACTTGTGACATATGAAGTTGATAATAGATTCACGATTATATTGTCCGCCGATCATGATTGGTCTGCGAAAATAAAAACTTTTCCGGTTGAATGAGAAAGTTTGTTTCAGCCACAAAGTCCAGTTGGTTTCCCTATGGGCATTTGTTTTCTAAAGTTCTAAATGTCTTTTTAACGGTTTTTAAACGTCTTTAAACGTTCTATACGAAAGAATGTTTAGAAAATGTTTAATAGACATTTAAAATACAATTTTAACAAATTTTATAAGTGCGAAGCGTCGCAAAAACTGGCATAAGTGCGAACTTGCATAAGTACTTCGAATAAATTTGCAAATATTGGCATAAGTGTAAACTGGCATAAGTGCGAAGCAGTTACAAAAACTGGCACAAGTGCGAACTGGCATAAGTGCGAATTGGCTTAAGTGCGCCAAATAAAATTGCAAATATTAAGATAAGTCCAATTTCGCATTTCGCACTTACGCCAATGTTTACATAGTTGGTGATATAAATATTAATTTGTTGAAGCATACTTCTAATAATAGTGTTAAACATTTTGTTGATACTCTACTTGAGCACAATTTCATTCCAACAATTATCAAGCCAACCAGAGTAACTAAAAATTCTTCTACCTTAGTCGATAATATAATAACCAACAATTCCCATGTTTTCACCGGTATAATTAAGACAGACCTTTCCGATCATTTTCCCACCTTCTTAACTACTAAAAACATAGCACCAAACAATACCTCTCCCAAACCTCCTTTATACAAACGAGAGATCAATGAAAACTCCTTACAAAAATTTAAAAGTTTACTAAAAAACAATGTTGATTGGGATCTTATATTGCAATCAAGCTATGCGAACAACGCCTACGAACTTTTTCTAGGTCAATTTTGTAAATATTATGAAAAAACGTTTCCAGTTAAAACTGTTGTTATAAACAAAAAGTCACTTCTAACTCCTTGGATGTCTAAAGGTTTAATCAAATCCTCAAGAAAAAAACAAAAACTCTACGACAAATTCCTAAAAAATAAAACTTATAAAAATGAAACAACTTATAAAAATTATAAAAACTTGTTTGAAAAAACAAAACAATACTCAAAAAAGCTTTATTATTCAAATTTGTTAAAAAAAACCATGGCAATGCTAAGAAAACATGGAATTCGATTAAAAAGATAATCGGTAATAATAACTGTACAAAAAGCAATCTCCCGAAAAAGCTTTTAATTGATGGTAAATTAGTCAGTGATAAGATAATAATAGCTGAATATCTAAATAGCTTTTTTCTTAATGTGGGTCACAATTTAGCAGCAGAAATTCCGTCGAGTTCTGCAACATTTCATTCTTACTTGATTAAGAACCTTACCACAGAAAAGATTATGAAAGAAACACATCTAGATTCTAATGAACTGCGATCCGCTTTAAACAATCTAAAAAACAACAAAAGTGCGGGCTTTGATTATATCAGTAGCTTTGTCGTAAAATCACTATTTGATATCATTGAACCATCATTGCACCACATCTTCAATCTTTCGCTAAAATCAGGCATTGTCCCGGATAAACTAAAAATTGCTCGAGTCACCCCTATTTTAAAATCTGGAGATGATTTTGATACTAATAATTATAGACCTATATCAGTTTTACCATGTTTTTCCAAATTACTAGAACGCGTCATGTATAATAGACTTTACAACTATTTGACGGAAAACAATTTTTTATACGGTAAACAATTTGGATTTAAAAAAAACCACTCAACCGACCATGCTATAATTGAGCTAGTTAATCAAATATCTAATGCTTTTAGTAATGATTGCTTTACGCTAGGAGTTTTTATTGATCTTTCTAAAGCTTTTGATACCGTAAATCACGACATTCTTCTAAAAAAACTCGAAGTGTATGGAGTAAAAAATAATAAATTTGGTTTAAAGATTATTTATCAAACCGAAAGCAATATATTCAGCATGAAACAACAAAAACAACAAGTAGCGCCATAACTTGCGGGGTTCCCCAAGGCTCGATCTTGGGACCATTATTATTTTTACTCTATATAAATGATTTATATTCAACATCAAACTTATTAAATTTAATCTTGTTTGCGGATGACTCCAATTTGTTTTATTCGCATAGAGACATCAGGACACTTTTTAACATAGTTAACAAAGAATTACATAAAATAAATGAGTGGTTTAGGTGTAAAAAACTCTCTTTGAATGTCAAAAAAACCAAGTTCATCCTATTTCATAAACCAAATAAAAACGAAAATATTCCTCTTAAACTACCTGATCTTAAAATAAATAATACTAATATAAAAAGAGAAAATTTTATAGACTTTCTAGGTGTGGTCTTGGATGAAAATTTGTCGTGGAAGCTCCATATAAACACTTTAGAGAGAAAGCTCTCAAGAAATATTTCATTAATGTATAAAGCAAAACCTTTCCTAAATATCATTTCCTTAAGAAGTTTATACTTTTCATTAATACATAGTCATCTAAGCTATGGTAACATGGTAACAAAAACATGCCTGTAGAATTGTCTTCGGAGTAAGTAAAAAAGCGTCTGGTGAACCTCTCTTATGCAAACTTGGAGCATTGAATATATACAAAATTAACATACATCTTGTTTTACAGTTTATGTACAAAATAAAAAATGGACTATCTCCACCGATATTTCAACCCTATTTTAGCAAAATAAGTCATAAATACCCTACTAGATTCTCATATAACAACTTTGTCACCCCAAAATTTACATTAAAGTTAAATTCATACTCAATCCAACACGGCGGACCTTATTTGTGGAAAATTTTTCCCCAGATTGTTTCTATCAAAAGAAATACACTTGAACAGTTCAAATCTGAATCAAAGCGTTTTTTATTATCTACGGACTTAAATTTTCTTTTTCTTTTTTAGTATAAAATAAACTAGCACAATTTCTTTCTTTTATTTGTTTTAACTTTTACTTGTTCTAAATTTATTTTACTAAACGAATTTATATATAAACAGTTATATCAATTGTAAAACGTAGTTTTTCACATTTTTACATATTTTATCACAAACAATTTATCACGATTTTATATATTTTGTTGTAAAAAACGACCTGTAATGAAGTCACTATGGGGCTCGGTGATAAGACAAACTGATGTCTTCTTCTTGCTCCAGCCATTTGCTTTATTATTTATGTTATTTTATAAATTGTAACTTTCTACGGCAAAAAATTGAAAAAAAAAAAAAAAAAAAAAAAAAAATGTCAGTTTTCATTTATGACAGTTAGCACTTATGCCAATGTTTGCAAATTCTTTTGGTGCACTTATGCAGATTCGCACATGTGCCAGTTTTTGTAAATTGTTTCGTACTTATGCCAGTTTGAACTTATGCCAATTCGCACTTATGCAAGTTGGCACTTACGCCATTCGCACTTATGGAAGTTTGCACTTACGCCATTTGCACTTATGCCAGTTTGCACTTATGAAATTTGCGCTTATTCAGTCGTCCCCTCTAGCTCTATAAATCTCTTATCCGCCTTTGCATTGAATTTTGTTCTCATATTTGGAATGGTTCTTCTAATGAATATCTTATTTTAATCCGATTGACGGCAGGAAAGAATCTGCACCATTATTGCAAGATTTAATCATTTTTTTCAAATACTACTACGTGTGGTGTAAGCAAGCTATCCCCCCTTTTTCCATTAACTAAAACTGAACATTGTATGGCATCAAAGTTGCATTATTTTACTTTAACTTCATATAAAAAAACCTTTTTCTTATCTAGTTTTTTGGTTCTTAAGAATTTTCTCCCTTCTTAAAGTTTTCCTGACTCAGTTCTTAAGGTCTTCTTTGCTCTCTGTTAAATCCTAACCCATAAGCGAATTGATGGTATTTTGCAACACTTAATACAAAAAAGTTTAGAAGATATTGATACTTTTTACTCATTGGTAGTATTTTGCATAGTAAATGCTTATAAAAAATACCGTTAACTAAAAATTTTTTTGTATTAAGTATTATATTTGGTTCAACTTCAGAGGTAGATCAAGGGTACGGCACATTAGGCGGCCGCCTAAAGAGAAATATTGTATTACTATTAAAATGTTTATGATAATTTACTTTACATTTAAAATTCCATTGGGCATTTTTTTATTATTTACGGTTACGGAGTTGGTGACGTAACTTATGTAACTTTACTTCGGCAAGCGCGGGAGTGTTACAAACTATGATTAATTATGGCTTTTTAATGCTCTTTCATGCATTAGGCAAAATAAGTTTTGCCTAATCTAATCTTGGTACAAAGTGTGGATTTAAATTACTTTAACTAACGAAAGTTGAATTATGCCTAAAGTAGTATGGAACTAAGTGGTCAATCCGCCTCATCTTATCTGGATCTAGGTATAAAAAGTCTGGAAATTAGTTGTACAACTTAAAAAAAATTGATATACAATCCGATAAATTACATAAGGATCTTGTAGTTTGTATCTTCAAGTTCTTTAAGTGTTTTAATTCTTACAATTCAAATACTATGCACACTTTGATAAAATGGTCGAAGATTTTGATTACATAATCGGTGCCGTAACTCATTTTTTTTCTTCTTTTTGTTATATTCTAAAAACATATGTTTGGCTTAATGAATTACAAACTGCAAGTTTTGTAATATTGCTGCTGTTATATTTGTCTATGTAAACATATATATTTTATATAGATATATGTTTTTTATACATTAAGAATGATTATAATAGTATATAAAAAATATATTTTTATATAGGGAAATAAATAGTGAAATTAAAAAATATATAGGGAAATAAATAGGGGAAAAAAAAAGGGAACTAAATAGGGAAAAAAAAGATGCTACCAAAGCGTTCCCGCAATATTTAAAAACAGATGAAAATGATACAGTAGCCAATAATGCAAAAGATATTGCAGAGAAATTTAATAATTATTTTATAAAAATTGGGGAAAATTTAGCTTATAAAAGAACTCCTGGAAAAAATTGTTATTAATCGTATCTAGGAAAAAAAGCCTCATTCATGAACGAGCTTGAAATAACTCCGGATGAGCTTAAAAATGCATTTAATACCTTTTAACAAAATAAAAGTCCTGGACTAGATGAAAATGTCTACGATATTATTGAATATCGCCTTCTGCATATCTGTAATGTCTTTAAAAAATGGGGTGTTCCCTGACCAGCTAAAGTTAGCAAAGGTTGTTCCTATATTTAAAAACGGAGATGATTCTATTGCTTTTAACTACAGGCCTATTTCTATTTTGCCATGCATTTCTAAAATATTAGAGCGAGTAATGCACAATAGGCTAATCAATTATCTTGTAAACCACCACCTGCTAAATAATAACCAATATGGCTTTCAAGAACACCATTCAACAGAACACGCTGTAGCCAAACTTGTCAATGAAATTTTAAAAGGGATTGACAACAATAAATACACTCTTGGGGTATTTCTCGACCTCTCAAAAACGTTTGACACTGTTGACCATGAAATTCTTCTTTATAAACTTTATAATTATGGAATAAGAAATAACAATTTAAAATGGTTTCGCTCTTACCTTAATAATCGGAAACAAGCTTTATCATATAACAACACTGTAACTCGACTTGAAAACATTACTTGTGGGGTCCCACAAGAATCAATTCTCGGTCCATTGCTATTCCTCATTTATACTAACGATATCTACTTATCTTCTAACATACCTAATTTTGTCGTTTTTGCTGATAATACACAAGTATTATTTAGCCACACAAACATTAGCCTATTATTGCTTTAGTTTCTTTTTTCCTTTTTGTCGGCTGAATTTTTTAATTATATTAACGGGGCCGGATGATAAGACCATTTCTTCTGCCAGTTCTGGTCCAAACTTTAATGTTATATTTTTTATGTTGTAAAAACATTGTAAAAAAAATTTTTTTTTAACGACAAATATTTATATATATATATATATATATATATATATATATATATATATATATATAATATATATATATATATATATATATATATATATATATATATATATATATATATATATATATATATATATATATATATAAGATATATATATATATATATATATATATATATATATATATATATATATATATATATATATATATATATATATATATAAAAGATTATATATATATATATATATATATATAAAAGATATATATATATAAAGAGATATATATATATATATATATATATATATATATTATATATAATATAAGATATATATATATATATATATATATATATATATATATATATATATATATATATATATATATATATATATATATATATTTATATATATATATGTATATAAGATATATATATATATATATATATATATATAATATATATATATATATATATATATATATATATATATATATATATATATATATATATATAGCGCCGGCTTTTAGGGGGGTGAGGTCGTGCGTTGCACGAGGGCGGCAAGTAAATAGGGGCGGAGAA
>NC_061161.1:18794398-18814398 GCF_022113875.1 Hydra vulgaris
CCACACAAACATTAGCCTATTATTGCTTTAGTTTCTTTTTTCCTTTTTGTCGGCTGAATTTTTTAATTATATTAACGGGGCCGGATGATAAGACCATTTCTTCTGCCAGTTCTGGTCCAAACTTTAATGTTATATTTTTTATGTTGTAAAAACATTGTAAAAAAATTTTTTTTTAACGACAAATATTTATATATATATATATATATATATATATATATATATATATATATATATATATATATATATATATATATATATATATATATATATATATATATATATATATGTATATATATATATATATATAAGATATATATATATATATATATATATATATATATATATATATATATATATATATATATATATATATATATATATATATAAAAGATATATATATATATATATATATATATATATAAAAGATATATATATATAAAAGAGATATATATATATATATATATATATATATAATATATATATATATAAGATATATATATATATATATATATATATATATATATATATAAGATATATATATATATATATATATATATATATATATTTATATATATATATATGTATATAAGATATATATATATATATATATATATATATATATATATATATATATATATATATATATATATATATATATATATATATATATATATAGCGCCGGCTTTTAGGGGGGGTGAGGTCGTGCGTTGCACGAGGGCGGCAAGTAAATAGGGGCGGAGAATTTTATTAGTCACAAGTTTTAATTTTCCAGTAGTATATTAAAAATTTAAAGTAAATCAAAAGATTTAACGACCTTTGCAAAAAAAAAACACGATTTTAAATTTGAAGACAAAAAAATTACTACATTTACTTAATTAACGCACGATTTTCTATTGTAATTTTTAGTATCATTTGTGCGTTATTTCCCCTAGGAGTCATTTCGAAAAGTTGCAAAAAATTTTTTATAAAGAAGTTCAAAAGTTTTTATTTTTTGTTATTAAATGTTAAGTTGACTCGATTTAAACAACTTTCAGTAAGTTTAGTTACTTTTTTTTATTTCTTTAATAATTTTATAAATGTGTTTTGAGAACTTTGTTAAATTTTTTTTTTTTTTTTATTGTAGAAATAATTTTATCTTAAAAAATTTTCTGTCTCATGTCACATAAAATTTCAAATTCGAGAAAAAAGTTGTCTGGATATGAGTACAGAAAAAGAAAGTCCGTTAAAGATCAAAAATTTGAAAAGATTAAAAAATTCACGAGCATTGGCTTATAAAAAACCTGACGAAGGTCGTGAAGATTTTAACCCTGATGCTTCAACTATCTCTACGACTATGTCCAATAAAATTGGAAAACCTTCAACAATACTCAAAAATAGTTGTATAACTTCATTGCAAATTGAAGTAGATAATGAACCAGTTATTTTAAAAGAATCGAATGATTTATCGGAAGATTTTTTACAAGAAACACCTAATTTATTGGATTGTGGAAATTGGCCAATTGTTCGATCTAGCAACTTTGCGGACCATTTAATCAAACTTGGTCCTTTTCAAATTACAAAGGAGAAATACCCTGAAGATAGAAATGGTCGACATTTTTCTAACATTTATTACAATAGAAAGCTTGCGAATGGAGAAACCTTTTGCCGTAGATGGTTGGTTTATTCAGATTCTAAAAACTCCGTATTTTGTTTTTGCTGTCTACTTTTTGATAATAATTCCAAGTCAAACTTAGTCTCTGATGGTTTCAAGAAATGGAGACATTTAACTGAAACATTGGGAATTCATGAAAACAGCGTCTCTCATATGAAATGTTATCAACAATGGGTAGAAACTGAAATAAGATTAAAAACTGGAAAAACTATAGATAATGAAGAAATTAAAGTTATAGAAAAAGACAGTTTGCGATGGCAAAATGTTCTTCTTCGGCTGATGAATATCACTCTTTACCTAGCTGAAAATAATATGGCTTTTCGAGGGAGTTCGGATAAACTGTTTACGCCTCAAAATGGCAAATTCTTAGGACTAATACAGATGCTTGCAAAATTTGATCCTGTGATGCAAAAGCATTTAGCACTTGCAATAAAAGGTGACACTTCAGACCATTATTGCGGGAAAAATATTCAAAATGAGTTATAGATTTAATGTCTCAAAAGGTTAATGATGAAATAATAAACCGAGTCTTGAAAGCCGTTTACTATTCAATCATTGCTGATTGTACGCCTGATATTTCTAGAAAATAACAACTTTCTCTTACTATTCGAATTGTTGACTTGTCATAAGACATTAGAGTGGAAATTAAAGAGTACTTTTTAGGATTCTTTTCTGTTTCTGATTCTACAGGCTTAGGACTTACTGAGGTTTTAATCGAGTTGCTAACTAAGCATGGACTTGAAATCTCTAACTGCAGAGGTCAAGGGTATGATAATGGATCAAATATGAAAAGAAAGAATAATGGTGTACAAAAAAGGGTTTTAAATCTTAATCCTTTAGCATTATATGTTCCTTGCGGCAACCATAGCTTAACTTTGGTAATAAGTGACTCTGCACGGTCTTCAGTAAAATCTATAGCTTTTTTTGGTATTCTTCAGAGATTGTTTACTCTATTCTCAGCTTCAGTGAGCCGATGGAAAATTTTAATTGATCATGTTAAAATTTTGCATTTAAAGAAACTCTGTGACACGCGGTGGGAAGCAAAAATAAGTAGTGTTAAAGCCGTTCGTTATCAAGTTGGTGATGTACATGACGCTTTGATAGCATTGTCAGAAATTGAAGGATGTAATTCTGACACTGCACATGAAGCGATAACTCTAGGAGAGCAATTGAAAGATTTTAGCTTTCTTGTCTCTTTAATTGTCTGGTATGACGTTCTTTTTCAAGTCAATATTGTTGTAAAACTCTTCAAGAAAAAGACATGGACATCACTCAATGTGCAAAGTTATTGAAAAGCTGTTGTTCATTTTTAGAAAACTATAGAAAATGTGGTTTTAAAGATGCAATTATAAAAGCAAAGGATTTGGCTATAGAATTACAAGTGGAGCCTATTTTTAAACCACTTAAAAGAATAATACGAGTGAAACGCCATTTTGACGAACCAGCCCAAGATGGGATTTATTTATTTTCTCCTAAAAAAAAATTAGAAATCGATTTCTTCAATCCTCTTTTAGGCACATCTTTAATTTCAATGAGAGAAAGATTTATACAGTTGGAGAATTATTCCGAAGTTTGGGGTTTTTTGTATAATGTCGATAGTTTGCAAAAAAGAGAAGAAATTCTAAAATCATGTTTAGCTCTTCAAAGTAAACTTACTCTAAATCTAAAATCGGACATTAATGGTATTCTCCTTTGCGATGAACTGATGAGCATTAAACCTTTTCTTTCTGAAATGGCCAAGGATAAAATTACTACTATTATTGTTTTAAACTTTATAAAACAGCACAAAATGCAAGATTTGTATCCAAACACATGGATTGCAATGCGAATTTTGCTAACAATACCTGTCACTGTAGCGAGTGGAGAAAGAAGCTTTTCCAAAATGAAACTAATAAAAACCTTTCTGCGGTCAACAATGTCGCAGGATAGACTTTCAAGTTTAGGAACCCTATCGATTGAAAAGAATATTGCTGAAAATCTTGATTTTTCAACCCTAATCAAAGATTTTGGTGATAAGAAGGCTCGTAAGATTAATTTAAAAAATTAAATGTATTTTGTGTAAAACATAAACAAAAAATGTTTCTTTGTATGTAGCGTTTTATTGCAAAGTATTATTTTTGAATTCGATTTGTTATTATTTTCCATGTAATTTACCAGCACATTTATAAAATTTTCAGGGGCGGCAGGACAAATTTCGCACGAGGGCGGCAAAAAGGCTAAGGCCGGCACTGTATATATATATATATATATATATATATATATATATATATATATATATATATATATATATATATATATATATATATATATATATATATATATATATATATATATATATATATATATATATATATATATATACATCACAACAGCAACATTACAAAACTATGCTAGCAGTTTGTCATTTACTAAGAAAATTATATATTTTTATAATATTATTTTCAAAACATATGCTTGTCTTAATAAGTTACAAACTGTTAGTATAGTTTTGTGATGTTGTTGTTGTGATGTTTTTATTTTTTAATATAAGCAACACTCTTTTTCACAAAAAATTCAACTGATTGATGTTGCCTAAAGCTTGATGCCTAGTAGTAAATATCAGTTATAAATATTTTTTATTATCACTCTTATTTAAATTATACAGTTGATTGTTGTTGCCAAAATTTAGAAGTTTTAAGCACCGTCTAAGAGTTATATTTTTTATTGGTTCTATTATTCATGTGATACCTTTATTTATAGGAAAAAATAATTCTAAAGGATTGTAAGGTTTCTTAGTAAAAGTTTAGTTTATATTATTTGAATTTAGTTTAGATCTTTTCAGTCAAATTTAGTAACTACCTCTATAGTTTAGTATTGTTAGCTATTGTTGAAAAGTATTCGTTAGTTGGAGTTTTACGAGTTCTTGCCTCAATAGAATTGTATGTTAATGCGACTTTTATTCCAACATCCAAAATTTAATTGTATAATTAGCAGTGGTAAGTAAACATTTTTTTAAATAACATTTTGAAGATGCATTATCTAAATCTTTATTGTTCTCAAAATGTGGTTGTTAAAAAACTTTTTAAAGTTTTTAAAACATTTGCATCAGCATATATTTTGAATTTAGTAAATATTTATTGAATTTAGTAAATTCAGTAAATAGAAAGTTTTAAATTTATTCCCAAAACTCTAATTGATTGTATTATTTGTGTTCATAGAGTAGTAAAACTACCTGACAGTAGTTGTGCATGAAAAGGGATGAGATTGTGAGACTGGTCGAGAGAGGAGCGGCGGTTGCCGCCCCTTCTCTCGACTTGTATGTAGACAAAAAATTTCGTCCAAGGAGGAATTTATCCTAGAACCACCCATGAATTCCTACCATTATAAGTTACAAATATAGTGTAAAACTAAACTATAAGCTCATGCCAATTTTGAAACATCTTGTTTTAAAGTTAAGAATTAAATACTGAGAAAAAACAAAAAAAAGTTAAAACGACTAAAACAGTTATGAGTTTATTAATATGAGCCTTCTGAATAAGCAGGTACCTCTTCCTTTTCTCTCTCTCTTTATCCTTGAATTTTTTTCTGATAGTTCTCAATTTTCATCTCAAATGTATGCCTTTGGTTAATCACTTCATACGAACGTTCTTTATACGTTCACTTCTCTAAACGCATACATGTCACTTCTCTAAACGCATTAAACATAAGCTATGAAATTGGCAGTCCAAATATTTTTACTTTTGGTATTAAATCAAATTTATTATTATTGAATTCATTTAATGCAGAAACAAGGTCAGCGCGAAGAAGGAGGAGCGCGGAGACCCCAAATTAGTCGGCAAATTTGACCTATTTAGACAAGTCAATCAGCAAATGTAGACTAGTCAGTCGACAAGATTAGAACAGTCAGTGGGCAAATTTTAAAAAACAAGGATCATTTTTTTTTTAACTCAACAAAAGAAATTTTTTTTTAATTTTTTTTTCTTTAAGTTGATTTAGGTGCCCCTAGAAGTCCTTACAGTATTATCACAGAACACCGCGGAAGAGCATTTAATAGGAAGTTCACGCCTCCTTCCCAACCGATGTCGCAAAACTTGTCCAGAGATGGGGTTTGAACCACAGATTTTATGTTTCTGAGGCAAGTGCGCTATCACTTTGCCACGGCTGCTGTAAATTAAAAATTTAAATGCCCCCTCCCCCTCCTTCACAAGAGACCTACTCGTTCCGGGCCTGTGTAGAAAAATACCTCGTTAGGAAATTTTTTTATATTGGGTTTTGCCATAAAAACATTTTATTTAAAAGATTCTACTGATAAATCATCTCAAGATTTACAAATCTTTAATCGCAATTGAGATTTAGATTTTTTTTGTTTGTTTTATTACCTGCTATTTTACCAGCTTACCACAAACATTAGCTATTCTTAGTACACTCACTAAACTGATGCCGCATGTTTTTATTCAAAAGTTTGTATTATAAAATAAATTTGCATAGATTGATTTTTTCATTAAATAATTGTTACCAATATTTTGCTTAACAGCTTTACTAGATTCTAAGGAGAAACAAAAGCTTTATCTCTGAATCTAACTATCCCTGAGATTAAGTTAAAACATTGTTTAAAAAATAAGGCATAAAAACAAAAATAAATCACCACATGAAACAGCAATTTGTAACAACTGTGGTAGTTCAACTCGACTTCTACTAAGTCATGGATAACCACTGTAATTAAAAACAAGTTTAATTTTTCCTATTGTTTTTTATGTTTTGAAAATAAACACATGTCATTTACAAATCGTAAAATAAGAAAGTTAGAATATCATTGTTTAAGCATTTTTCATAAGATAACCGTTTATTTTATAATTTAAACCAATAGTTCTGTAATAATCTCGTCATCTCACCACGATCAACTTCTCTAAATGAAACAGTTTTACTTAATCAATCAATAACTCCAATACTCTACATTAACTACATATGCATTTACTAAAAATATACCCATCATATGCTCCTTAAGGAGGTTTTATTATAGACCTGACCATAATTTTTTCCATAGCAATATTCATTTCATTTATCATTTTTAACCATTGATCTTAAATTATTTATTTTTTTCTTCTGGAATTACATTCCAGTTTAAAAAACCCTAAATTTGTTTCATTTGTTTCAAAATTAATTGGTTTTTGATTTAATCACGAACGACGAGGGTGTATCTTAACACAACACTTATTCGATAAGATCCAGCTTTTTAATTATATTTAGCATTAGTGATTTAATTTATACTTTCAATTTATATCACGATTTATTATAATTTTTTAGTCTTTTTTATGCATTGATGTAAAAAATTTGTAAAAGGTGATGATAAGATCATTATGATCTTCCTTTAGAAGCTTTGTTTGTTTATTTTTGTAAACAAGACAAAAAATGTAAACAAAATGTTAAAGAATGTAAACAAAATGTAAACAAAATGTAAAAAATGTAAAAATATGTACCAAAATGAAAAAAAAAAAAATTGTTCTATTTTGGAAATATCTTGCGTAGGGTCTAACATAAGAGAAAAAAAATGGTGCTGAGTTAGTCTTATATGTTAATTTATGCCTCAAGTATTCTATTAATGCCATTTAATTATTATCATTTTTATTAATTATTCTATTAATTATTATGCCTCAAGTATCATTACCATCGATATATAGGTATGGTATTATAGTTAACTGCGTTAAGACTGAAACTATGTAGATTGTTTTTTACAAAGCAAAATGGTTCAATACTAAAGGTATAAATATTATGCGCTTTTCAATCATGTTTATTTAGTTTTTCATCATTTTAATTGTTTCCTATATTTAAATATTGAGTTGATATTATTTTTTAAAAGAATTAAATAAATCTGAATTTACTGCATCTAGCAGAAATTATTAGAGAGTTTAAAGCATACAAACTTTATGTCGAGGGAGTGGTAGGAATACAAAAGAATTTCTCGTAAATAATTAATGATAGTCTTAAGGAAAATTCTTTTCTAACGCATCGCGTTTAAAACGTACGCTAGAAATCTCATTTTCTTACCGCTGCTTAAAAACGTACGTGACATGAATAATTAATGATTTAAAACTCATAATTTTGTTTTGAATGATTTGCTTCAGAGTTTTTAACAAGACCAAAAGTAGCAAGAGCAAAGGTCACATATCTTGATTTTTATGTATTTTTTTTTGAAGGCCAAGACCAAAGTTTTCAAGACCAAGATTAAGGGTAAGGCCTTAGTTTTTTGCCTTATGGCAAGGCCGAGGCCAAGGTCAAGATCAAGGTCAACTAACAACACTGATTTGCTATTTTTGAGGTTAACATCTCTCTAACTCCAAATGTCATCTTTAAATTTAAAGTAAACTTTGATGCATATTTTTTAGTAAGATTGCTTTGATTGTTTAAAGAGTAGATTTTTTTGGAATTGTTCTTGGAATTGTTTTTGGAAATACTTTTAACTTGAAAATAAGTCATGAAAATTAACGACTTGAAACGCAAGTGTTGAAAGTTTTTCATGCTTAATGTTATCATAACGTTAACATTTTTCATGCTTAACGTTACATACACCCGTTATCTCCAAGCAGTGTTAGTACATAAGCTAGAAGTTTGCTACCCCGGCAAATTTAAAAAACGTTATAACGTTTTTTAAATTTGCCGTGGTAGCAAACTTGCTAGCTTATGTACTAACACTGCTTGGAGATAACGGGTGTATGTAACGTTAAGCATGAAAAATGTTAACGTTATGATAACATTAAGCATGAAAAACTTTCAACACTTGCGGTGTTAGTACACAAGCAGTGTTAGTACATAAGCTAGAAGTTTGCTACCCCGGCAAATTTAAAAAACGTTATAACGTTTTTTAAATTTGCCGTGGTAGCAAACTTGCTAGCTTATGTACTAACACTGCCCGGGGATAACGGGTGTATGCAACGTTAAGCATGAAAAATGTTAACTTGTGTATGTTAACTTAATCCCAGTGGGCACGGAAGTAAAAAAGGACGTCTTTTAAACGTCTTATACACGTTTTAGACGTTTTCTGAACGTCTTTTGAACGTTTTGGACGTATTTTAAACGTTTAAAAGACGTCTTTTTTACTTCCGTGCCCACTGGGATGTATGCTTAAACTCTCTATTACATATTCTATTTGTAAAGAAGTTGTGTCTGATTGTTTCATTCGTTGTTTAATATTTCTCTTTTAATTTACATACGTTTTCTTGCAGTTGTAAAAAAATGATTTAGGGGCTGTCCATAATTACGTCAACAAATTTTTTGAAATTTTTACCTCCCCCTCCCCCTTGTCAACAATTTGTCAAATTTCCAGAGATCTTTTCCCCTATAAAATTACTTCAACTTTAGATTACCCCCCTCCCCTATTCAAAGAATCTACGCTACAAACTCAGCCTAATTTTCCGTTATTTAAGCAATGAAACTAAAAAAAAAAAAAAATTGTTGACGTCAACTTTAATTGACCTCTCCCGATTCCCCGTGTCAACAATTGTCACAAAAGTTTTACTTTTGTGACAATTTATTATTACTGCACCTTATTTATATTCAGAGAAAAAGTCAACAAAAAATGCTATTTCTTCAATTGTTTTTATCAAAATACCAGCAAAAGTTCTTTTTTATAATCGTTTCCAAAACAGACCGTAACCGGGTGAAGTAAGTTGCTTTATGCGTTTGACTTCAACGACATATTTTATTCAATAAATTAGTCAATAAATATGACGTGCTGTCACATTTATTGACCAATTTATTGAATTGAGATTTCTTAAAATGGCATTTTATTTTATTTTTAAATATGTTTTAATGTATTTACATTTTTTGATTAATTATTTGTAAATTTTACAGCAAATAAAAATTTAGATTTTTAAATCATTAAAAAGACCTTGTTAAAAGATAAATTTAAGTGTTTAAATTGTTGAGTTTTTAAAGATCGCTGAAAACATTTTGCGAGCTCTGCTTTATTGCTTTGTTTAAAATATTAAAAAAAAGCCGAATAACAATAAAAAAATAAAATGGATCTTTTGGAAATCAAAATAAACTAACTTTAAGTAGCAGCAGAACACCCCCATGTTATAAAAGCTTTTGATTTTTTTCGTATATGCGTCCGAGAAGAAACAAAAATCTAAGTAAACACTTTTCACGGCTATTACATATTACACTTTTCACGGCTGTTAACTAAAACAAACGCTTGTACTTTAAAGAAAATAAAAGTGACAAAAATAAGTCACTTTTTTTTTATTAATTATTTATTAATATTTACTTTTAATTGATATGAATAAAAGCTTTAATATGCTATTGTTCACTTTGTAATAGTTATTTCTATAGAGTACAATGTTGAGTTGCAAAACTTTATTTGATATTAATATGAAGTTTATATTATTTTGATCATAGTTTTTTTTTTATATTCATATTTATAATATTATGTTTTTTTTGCCATATTAAAAAAGAGTATACTTTGTTATCGAGTATTCATTATGAATATATATTCAAACTGATGTTATAATTAATAATTTTGTTTTTAAGGGTTTTTTTATATATCATACTTGATAACGAGGGTATACTCTCTTGAAATATAAAAAAAATCATTTACTATTAAAGTTTGAATTCATAAAAGAAGTTTTTTGTTAGTTATCATTTAAATATTTAGAATAGATAAATGTTATTTAGATAGCTATTAAAAGAATATTTTAAAAAACTTTTTTTAGAAGGAATCAAATCATTTTTATATGCAATTATTATCTAAATGTCATGTTACATTTGGATATAATATTATGTTATATTTGGATATATATAATGATAATAATAAAACAGTAACAACAACAACAACAACAACAACAACAACAACAACAGCAACAACAACAACAACAATAATACAACAATAGTAATAATAATAATAACTGTAATAACAATAATAACAATAATAACAATAATATTACTACTACTACTACCTCTACTACTACTACTACTACTACTACTACTACTACTACTACTACTACTACTACTACTACTACTACTACTACTACTACTACTACTACTACTACTACTACTACTACTACTACTACTACTACTACTACTACTACTACTACTACTACTAATAATAATAATAATAATAATAATAATAATAATAATAATAATAATAATAATTGTGTTATTAATAATGATAGTAACTTTTTTATTTTAGGTGTTTAGTGAATTATGAGCAATGGAGACAGTAAAAATGGTTATGAAAGTAATGGGGAAAAAGCTTCAACCTTAAGTCATGATAGTAGAGAGTATTTATTTGTTGACAACGTTGACAATGTTTCAATTAACAATAAAACAATTAAAAATAATTTAAATAATGATCAATGTGAAGTAGAACCAAAACTTGATAGAACAGATAGTTCTGAAAGAATAAGCCAACTTATTGCTGAAGCTCAAATGGATGATTATGTTACTGATTATGCAGAAAGCTCTCATAATGAAAGAAAAAATAGTTCTGATGTTCTATATCCAGTGCTGTATTTAGGTTCTGCAACAATCAGTGATCCTTTAAGTACCAATGAAATTTTAAAAACAATGACTTTACTTTTGAAAAGTAATTCAGCAACTGCCAAAATTATGCTCTGCATTCGTCCAGATGAGTTTTGTTGGTTTGATGAAAATAATGAAACCTTAATCGAAAGATATAATATTGATAGCATTTGTAAATGGGGAAAAGATAAGCAAAACTTTTGTTTTGCAACTAATATTGCTTATGGTATTGATGACCCAAGTTTTAGATGTCATGTTTTCCAATGTGAAGATCAAAATGAGGTTGAAAATTTTGATACAATAATAAATTAAAATATAGTCATGTTTTTTTCTTCACAAAATTACATATCAATTACATACATATTTTTATTATATTTTACTGTCCTTGTTTTAGCCATGTTAGGTATACGATATGAAATTTTTTTGTCATTAGATAATTGTTGTTTTAATAATAATATATGTTATGCATTGGGTAGTATTTGACATAAACTTTTGTTGATAGTTTCACGTGCCACAATATAAAAAATATATTTATAGTATTCACTATTCACATTTTATTATTTATTTAAATATGAAAGAGAGAAATTAGTATAAAAGATTAAAAAATACTATACTAGGTTGCTAAATACAGTTTGAATAATGATTTATCGATCAATGTTGAGCAATAATTCTCTTACCTAAAAAAAATTGTCTTCAAATAAAAATAGTAATTACTTTATGGTTTGACAAATAAAGTTTGACAAAATTAATCTACAACCATTGTTGTACAATACAACCAAAAATACTAAGGTGACAGCTATTCTTAGTTTAAAAAAAAGCTAACATTCATCTTCTTAATTTTGGAAAAAATAACAATGTCTAAGATTATTACAATCTATTCAACTAATTAAAAGTAAGGAAGTTGTTATATCTAAAAGCTTTTCAAATATTTGAAATAGTAAGTAGAACAATTCTTTTTCTTGAATTAATGGGATAGTTGTCTTTATTTAGAGTTGTCTGCTAAAGGTTTTTTTAATAAATTTAAATTTTAAAAATAAACATCAGTTTTCTATTTTTAATGAAAGTTCTGATTTTTTAACAATCAGTTTAAAAATCAAAAGTTAATAAGATCCTAAAAAATTTAAATTTCAAGTTAATAAGATCCTAAAACTTTCAACTTTAAATAATGTTGACACATCAAATTGATGATCAAGGAACCTATGTAAAATATCACAGTATAATATACTAACCAAAATTGTACTATACAAATACCAATCTGTATATACAATACAAATATAATATACAATACAAATATAATATACAAAGTTGTACCATACAAAATACTTTGATTTGTTTTTTTTATTGTTTCCAAAATATTTATAATATAAAATAGTGTGAAACTAATTTTGTCTTAATGCAATCATTTTTACACTCAAGTTTTTTATGTTGACTTGAATAATAATGATTCCATGTAAAAGTTGGACAAAAAGTTTAAGTTTTTATGCCACCTATTATTTATTTTTTAAAATTTAAACCAGTGCACAGAAGCACCCACCATTTTTTATTATTATTTTTAAACACAACATTATTCAGGTTATTAATAAATATATAGGTTTCATATTTTTTCTTGAAAGAAAAGTCAATAACCGTATCTAAGAGTGATCAATTTCTTGCTAAAATACAACTTTTTTTCATTTGTGTATAAATTTAAAACTATATGCACATATGTATAGATTTGAAAAAAAAATGTTATAGTGAAGAGTTTAATTTGAAATAGTAATAATTTTTTTATTATTGTATATTTGCATAAGTTATTTATATTTGAAATTAGCATAAAATAAAATTTTTTTCTTCAATTTCAACCTCTTCCTTAAACTAAAGTCTGCATCCATGACTTTATTGATATGATTTTATTAAATCCTAATATACATATATTATTCAAAAAAAAATCAGTTGCATATATTTTAAACTAAAATTAAATCTCCCAAAATATATCTATCTTATTTTATCAAAAATACTAGTGTCTCTATTGTTTGTTTTATTTCTATAAATATTTTTTTCTTTAATTTCTTCTATAACATTTTTTTTTCTTTATACAGTTGTACTTGTTTTTAAATTATTATACATAGTACAATTATTCATTTTTATTTTATTTTTATAAAATTTTCTATATATTTGACTAGATAATAATACTTAAAAAAATGCATATTTTGGTAAATTTAAAATCCATGTAAAATGCAAAGTCCGCTATTAAAACATAATATTTATAGTATATTTAGTATATAATATTTAGTATATTTTATTTCTATTTTAAAATTTTATTATATTATTTAAAGAAGGCGTTTTTAACAAATGTTTTGACGATATTAAATAAAAAAAAGTTTATAATTTAATTTTGTAAAAATGTTCAAAGAAACTTCAAAACTTTCATTCATTCTTTATAAAAAGCAAAAACCGGCATTCTAATTTAAACAGAATGTTGTGAGTTAATAGAAAAGAGAGAGATAAACTTCAACAAGACTTTAAAAATGTTGCTTTATTGTTAGGTTTGATTAAAAAGTACTTATCAAAAGCTATTTCATTGATAGAAAGTAATAGAAATTCGGAATTCAGCAATGTCGGCGCAAAAGCTGACATAACTTTGCTTCACAATGACATACATCTGCCGACCTGAACTTATTGAAATGTCGACATGCAAAAATAAATATATGTAAAAATTATGTAATATTTGTTCACTATAAGTTCATAACTTATTTATTGTAATTTTTTGTTTTTTTAAGTTTGACAGGTTTTTTTTTTAAAAAAATTCATTTATTTTTTTACAATTCATTTTTTCTCAAATTTATTCAAGCATAGCAAGGTTATTCATTTAAAAGATAATAAAAAGTTACTTTTTAAATGCTTGTTGTTCTGTTTTTACTTGAAGTTTTAGCACAATTGTTATTTTATTAAGCTTTAAAATTTAGTATTAATTTATTCTGTTATTTAATTTTTTTGTTTGTTTAAAAACAACTTCGAACCAAAAATTCATAAATTTGCTACATGCTTGCACAAAGTTTAATTGCTACATTCTTTAAAATATTGTCTTTAGCTATGCTTTTGTAAAGCAATATTTTCATAATCAATTAATCATTACCCCTTTTGTAGCAGTAAGTATAAAATCCATATAAATATTTTGCCGACCTGAAGTTAGCTAAGTACGACACAGTTTGTGCTGAGCTAAAATCCTTTGAATTTTGCAGGCTGTATATATATACAGCCTGCTGCTGTGTATATATATATATATATATATATATATATATATATATATATATATATATATATATATATATATATATATATATATATATATATATATATATATATATATATATATATACATATATATATATATATATATATATATATATATATATATATATATATATATATATATATATATATATATATATATCAGAGATAGAAAGTAACGAATTACATTTACTTGCATTACTGTAATTGAGTAGTATTTTTGTGTATTTTTATTTTTAGTAGTATTTTTGTGTATTTTTAAATGTGTACTTGTACTTTTACGTAAGTATTTTTTTAAAAATATTTTACTTCTATTTTAAATCATATACATTACTGAGTAAGCTATATATATGTATATTGCATAGGTTGAAAAGTTGAATGAAGCACTAGAAACTGTAAAGAATTCAGAGATGGTATGATGAATTTTATAAGCAAATTCTAATTTTTTACTTACAGTTACAGGCTTGGTGACCACGCAAATGATTTTATTTTTTTGACAACTTGACCATGGCTGTTTAGATGATTTATAAATATTTTAGAAATTCGTTGAAAAAAGAAAAGCTAAACTTATACTAGAAAGAAAGTTGGAAAAAAAAAAAATTAAAAAAGAAAACAATTTCTTAAGAAAATGAAAATATATAAGCACTAAAAAAAATAATCAAAAAACTCAAACTCGAAACGAAAATAATGTTTTTAATTCTGTTTAAAATAAATTACTTTAAAACATAACTTTAAACGTTTTATTAAAGTTACGCTAATTACTTCTAATGATTTTATGAATAAACAAATGTTATTTAAATTATTAAAAAGTGCTATTTGTATTATTTATATAAATTGTATGAGCATTTAAAATGTTTCAAAAAAAAAATTGTTTAAAATATTAATATACCGTAGTCTATTTGAAATAGTAATTTTTGTTAATTTCATGCTCTGATTAATTAGTCAGTAAAAAAAAAGTTTTTCAGCCATTATTTGTGAAAATCAAAAAAAAAATCAAAAAAAATAAAGCAATTAAATCATTCCATTGCATCAGAAGACTTAATTTAACTTATTCATAATTTAAAGTACCGTAAAATGAGGTGACTTAAACCAAATTTATAATTTTTTTTTTTTTTAAATTTAGTCATGAATAATTAATATGTTGATACAAATTGCATTAAGTGTACATGATGTCAAAGAAATAGATGATTAAAATAAAATAAAAAATAATTATATCTTTGATCCTTTTTTTTTAAATTTAACGTTGAGTTAAAGTCACCTCTATAGTGATGGTATAGACTTTGGCAACCTAAAAGCAAATTATATTTATTGATTATTCATTTAGTATTTTACATATTCATAGATACATGAATATTAGGTGATGTGTTTTTAATGCAAAAAAGTATTAAGAACAACATCTTAAGACTAACTTACAAATTTAATTAAGAAATCACAAAGAAAACCTAAAATAATTATGCATCACACACAAGAAAACTCAAAATAATTATGCATCAGTTATCAAACTATCAGAGAGTTATTCAATAGATTATCTATAATTTTTACTGTTCAAGAGTGGATACCTTGGTTTTTTTTACAGCAAACATTTTTTTCTTTGTTTGTATTTATAGATGCTTGCATATTAATTACATCAATTGATGAAACACTTTTTGTTGTGACAACAGAGACTTTATGTTGCTTTTTATTAGGGGTTATATGGTCATCATCTCTAGCTTCAACTAAATGTTGTATGAAAGAATCACTGACAAGAGAACCTATTTCTAGAGTCACATTTTCGTTTGTAAATGTTCTTTTAGGAAGTCTATCTAGCACTTCTTTTTGATTGAGTGGGTATAATCCAATTTTTTTGAAGCCTGCCTTCATACTTTTACAACCAGGTTCTTCAATTTTTTTCATGAGACATTTAAGCAATGCTGGAAATTGATCTTTTTGGAAGGGAAGGAGCTTTACCTTCTTTGCCAATTTCCTTCCAAGTTGTTAATATTTTTCTCTACTGAGCTTTCATTGGTCGAAAATATGCAACATCCAATGGCAACGTCCAAATGCATGGAGTTAAAAGTGAGAGCAATAAACTTGATGTTGTTTTTTTCACACAAAGACAGTATTTATATGTATTTATATGTGACCACAAATTGTCTCCAATTAGAACATGTTTTCCAGAGGTTTTTTTTAGTTCAGATAAGAAGCTCCTTTAAGTCAATTTTCTGTCCAAGTTGTCCAAATCCAATCTGCTTTATATACAGTATATGGAGAAATGATATACCCTTCTGCATTACCACAATACATCGAAGATGTAGGAGATAATTAATTCAACTTTGTTGAATTAATTATCCTCTCAGGATATTTTGGATCATCGCTTTGTTATTACTAGTTTATTACCAGGGTCATCAGTTAAGTTAGTTTCATCGTAATTCCAAATGTTTGATGCCAATTCAGTAGTGATATTATCAAAAAAGTTAATAGTAATAACAGTACCTACTTCTGCCCTCTTTCTTTTAATGATACTTGCAAATCTAACACTTAATTGTTTATTTCTCTTTAGGAATGATTTTACCAGGCATATTTCCTGCAAATTACCTAATAAACATTTCTTATGGTCTGCCACAATACTTCCTAAATCATAACAGTCAACTAAGAATCCAAAAGAAGACATAGTTATAATATAGTTTGCAAAAATTTCTTCTTCAATTTCACTAAATATTGTGCGACCGCCTGGTTTTTTATTATGTCTACCTTTTAGTTTATTTTATATTGTTGATAGAGGAATTTTAAAGGTTAAACAAGCATCTGTTTGTGTTAAATTACCACTTCTTACTTCTTTTAAACATTTTGTTAATGTTTCCTGGGTGTGTGGAATATAACTATGACTCCCAGCAACATGTTTATATGTTCTTGGTATGTTTTCTTTGATATAAATATGATTTTTAATTAGTATTTTGTCCTAAAAACAAAAATTAAAAATTAAACCAATAAAATTATAGCTATATTTCTGAAAAATAAATCAAAAATATAATATTGAAAATCAAATAATTACATTTTTTCACTTAGGTTAAAGTCACCTCAAGATGTGGGCATAGCCACCCCATAAATTTTATTTAAAGTTAATTTTAATTAGAAGTGTTATAAATTTGGCAACTACTCATTGTATATAAATTTACTATTAGTTATAACATCACAACCCACTCAAATATTATCAGCAGTTTCAACCAACTCACAATTTTGCAGCATATAAATTTAACAATTTTCATAGACTCTAATAATAAACAAACAAAGTTATATCAATAGTGCAAATACAATCAATCTAAGTAATAAAAAAACAGAATAACTTCACTTTTGTGATAAACTTAAATTTGGAAGAAGTCACAAAAAAAGTGGTTTTTAAAGATTAAAAATATTTTTTATAAATTAGCCTAAGTCACATACCATGCCAAAGTCTCCTCATTTTATGGTAACTTAGAAAATTATCTTTCAAAAGATTTCTAAAAAGCCATGGAAAAATAGTTTCAAACGTTTAAATTTATCATAAAAAATACACGCCTACATAAAACTAAAATAAATATAACATGGTTTGTTAATTTACAAAAAAATGCGTTTATTTTGAACAATCACTATATTTCATTTTTTATTTTCATTAAAGCCTTTGCATAAAATAAAAACTTTAGAAAAGATCAATGATTAAAAGTTATTCATAACGTAATTTTTTTTTTATAGCATTTAAACTCTTAAAACATCAAAACCGCTGTGGTCAAATTTTAAAGAAAAAAAATTATAAGTGTGGTCAGTTACAGCTTGCCATTGCACACTGTCCAAGCCTGCAGTTAACATTTAGTATTACTATGCTAAAAATAAAGCATAGATGATTAAATGGCATAACCCAATAATGATATGACAAAAGACAAATATAATATTTTTGTGTTGACATTTTTTTATATAATACTTATATTATATAACTTGTTCAATTTCAATTAGGTTGATTCACAAATTAAGGATGTTGAAAGTTACTTATTCAAGTTTATTATTACTCTTGATTTATGGGAGGAAGATGGGAAAGGGTCCTACCAACAGGTTGCAAGAGATAAAAATTATTTCAAATTACGAAAAGAGCTTCAAAGAAAAGTGGTTTTTGAAATTGAACAACCATCTTTTCCAAAAATTAAAATACAAAGGTATTATGTATATGTGCTAATAATATAACACAGGTCTGTAAATAATTTTTTTCCTTCTGTGTCCATGGTTGATATTTTTAAGTATTTATTTTGTTTGTTTAGGTCCTGTTTTTTCTTTTATATCCTATCTATTTTTTTTAAAAGTTACAGGAGCAACAATAAAACCAAAAATATCAGCACTCAGCTCGGCTTCAATGATATGTGGAAACTCGTTTTTCAGGTAAGTAATAGCTGAGCTATCTGTCTGTAGAACTTTCACAATATTTTTTCATTACACCAAGATTGATGTGAAGTGGTAGAAGAACCTATTGTGTATTTGCAATGGATTGGAAAAAAATGCTGTTGGAACTTAGTTAAAAAGATCCTCTTGTAGAGTAGTCAAGCTTGACATGATGTTTATTGTCTGCTTCACTGTATCAATTGCAAAGGAGGAATCAAAAGTATTTTGTATAACCTTCCATTGAGCCCAATACATGTGTTACAACTTAAAAAAGAAAGATGTTTATAAATGCAGTGAATTAGATCTTATTGTACATTACAACATGTAAAAAACACTAGCTTAAATACCTTAAGATCTCTGTAAATCAAGCAGTTATCCTGGGGGTAGTCTAACGAGGAAGCAGAATTTTTATATAATAGTTGTTTCTTGATAACTAAACAGAACGGCTAAACGGAACAGACAAGTTATCATATTTCTTATTATAAACATCTTTTAAGATGCACCACAAGGAATAAATGGAAAGTCTCTACTGAGTTGAACTGCTTTTCCCAAGAAGCACTTTATTGTAGCTCTTATAAAATACATCTATTGTTTATCTATAAACTTAATGACAAATCCTAGTGTATCATCTAAAGAAGCTGGTGAAATTCTTTTAAGTATACTTTGTAATGATGATATTCTAATTGCAAAAATTTAAATCAATAAAGTTAAAAATTTTATTGCATGTTTTTCAGACTGTTATTTTATTTGGGAAAATAAAATCTGTCAAGTAGGAAGTTCTACATGTTGGCCTCGCTTTAATGGTTATAAAGCATTTTTACAAAATCATAGTTTTAGGTCTAACTATATTTACAATATCTTTTTTAATTCCGTCAAGAAGAGAATAAGAGGTTTGTAGAGGTAGGGGAGTTAGGTCTAAGAAAATGGCGAGAACAATAAAGAGAGACAACCTTAACACATGCTAACTTAGCAATGAATTGTATGATTTCCATGAAAAATGATTTCCATGAAAAGTTTGTAGTGAACAATAATCAAGAAGACTTTTAGTAACGGACTCAGTAATAGTATTATCATTAATAAGAATATCAACAATATTGTGATAATTGTTTATAGTAAATAACTGAGTTTTGCTGGAGTTTAAGTTTACAAGCCACTGCAAGTCCCAGGCTATTACAGAAAAGAGATCAGATTAAAGATTGTC
>NC_061161.1:18819398-18906898 GCF_022113875.1 Hydra vulgaris
TATTTTTTAAAGTTTTTTTAAATTCCATTTACCTTTACCTTATTCATTTATACGGGTGTACCAGAATTCCAGCCAGATTTTTGTGACTTTTTGGTCATTTTGGTTCTGGCCGGAAACACAGTATTTCAGGCAGGAATGCCAGAATTTATTCTTTACCTTTTTTTTTAAACATATGACACAGACTGTGTAAATTAAATCAAAAAATCATTGTCCTACAGGGCAATCAAGAACTATAGGTAAACCAAGGTAAAAAATACAAAATTCTAAACAAATACATTATAATTTTATTTGCAGTAATCAATTATGTAAAGATTTCTAGAAGTTTAGGAATATTGTGGTGCAAAAAGAGTTGCTATCTAGTTTGGGCAACAAAGCTCCTTTTTCGTCAAAAATATTACCTGCCTCTGAGAATAGTCTCATTTTAAATGTTACTTAAATTTTAAATAATTAAAAAGTAAAGGATGCCTAATACAGTAAATATTTCCATTTTAACGTTAATAGAATAAAAGAAAACAAATAATAATTTTGAATATAAGTATTATGAAGGTTAAAACTTTCAATAGATGAAATTATAAGAAAAAATGATGAAATTATAAGAAAAAATGATGAAATTATAAGAATAAAATAATAATAACATTAGAATTAAATGAAACAAGAATCAAATTAATGAAATGGGTTATATATATTTTATAGGTTATAACTATGTATTATATAGCTACGATGTTGAGGTGCAGCTTTTCACTTTCAATCTTCAAGGTAAAAAATTACATAAATATAATTCTTCTTCCAGACAGAATTGCGGACAGAATTTTATTAACAATTCCGGCAAATCCGGTTCCGGCTGGATATCAAATTTTCCAGTCCGGTACTCCCCTATTTTTGTATTTCTTGGCATTTGAAATAAACATGTAAAATTGTTTTAATCTATTAACCAAGACACATTCGATGAAATAATGATATAATTCTTTGATTGAAAACAGTTAAATATGCTTTTGAAGAAACATTAGTTTTTATTATTATTTATTTAAGAAATTATTATTTTATATTTCATTCATTTATATAAGTTTTATTATTTTATTTATTGTTAAATATATTTTTTAATTTATTAATAATCAAATTTTTTGATTTTTTTTTAAATAATTGATTTATATATAATTTGATTCAAATTATAAAAAAAATTTTTTGAAATTGTTTTTCGATTTTCCTTATTTTTATTTCATTAGTTTTCTTTTATTTTAGATGCTTTGGTCTTCTTTTAGCACAAGGAAGAGATGTTGCTGAACAAGAGTTACATCTATTACCAGAGGTTTATTGTTTTTAATATTTTTTTTAAAACAAATTTATTTTTAAATTAAATTAGTAAAAAAGTAAAAAGTAAACTGTAATTTAAAAAGATATCAAATAATAAGTTGTAAAATGATATTAAATGTAATATAGCAAACATAGTAAAATTAATCAAATAAAATAAAAGTAAAAAAAAAATAGTGTAGAAAAAGTTTTGAATATAAAACATTTTTGTAAACCTATTTTTGTTTCACAAATTAATAATTTCTATTTAACCTATTTTAAACCTATTTAATTGGCTAAGATCAATTCATATTAATTTTTACTTTTATATTATTACTCATATTTAGCTGAAAACAGATCATCGCCCTGGTGATAGGGTTATAATATCAGGTCATTGGAACCCAATGTTGGATCAATGGAAAATGCTTAATACTGATACTGGAAAAGGTTTAACTTATTAGTTACTTTATTATTTATTTGTTACTGGTTATTTGAATACTAGTTGTTTGAATCACAAAATCAAAAAAATTGAGAAAAAAAATTATTTTTTTGTTATAGTTTTTTGTTGTTATATAGCATGCTTTCACAACTTTTTTTTAACAAATTTTTTTGTTATACAATCTATATATATATATATACTAAACATGTTATGAAACTTGGTAATTGATGCTGACTCCTTTTCGTGTTGACTCCTTTTCGTGCTAATTTCTTTTGCCTTCAAATTAAGCTTTTAGAGATTTTATGGATTTTGCAATATGGCATGGAACACCATCTTGCAAAAAAAAAAAAAAAAAAAAAAATTGTTTGTTATTTTTCTCTGCTAATTCCAAAAATATAAAAAAAATTTTGTATCATTGACTGTTTTAAAATTGTAGCGTTTTTAGCCTCAACTATAGACTGAGTGCCTATACATTATAAGTGCCTCATAAGACATGAAGGAAGGTTTTTAGTGTGCTTCTCTTGCAGACTAATTTTTGGATAAGTAAAGAAAAGTAGTGGGTTAAAAGAAAGATATTAATATGTATACAATAATAATTGTAGACAGAAAAATACGTCTTAATAGATACTTTAAATACAAGGTTTTCTGTTTCCGCGTCATAAATTTTTTATAAAACAGATAAAAAGACGTTTTACATGCTTGTTAACAAATACGCATGTAAAGTTTGTACTCAAGGCAAAATAATTTGTTTTAAAAATATATACATATATACACACAAGTACTAATATATAGTTTTGTACTATATTTTGTATTAAATATTCTTTTTTTGAATACAGATAACCGTATCTATATGACAGTTGCTGCTGATATTGTTTTGGAGAATTTGCAGGAACCAATACGAATATTAAAAGAAGTCAAAGTAAGAGTGTTTAATACAAATGAAAAATTTTGGAATCCATCTAAACCTAAGATACAAGATGAATATCAGTTGCAAGTTTTCGAGGTTTTTATTTTATGTTTTAATTTTTTTTGTTAATTTAAATTTGGTATTTGTTATTTTTTTTAAACAGAAAAACTGTTTTTGTTTTTTTCCTTTTTTTATCTTCATTCATATGCTTTACTTTTTTGCTAGTTACTTGTAGCTTGTTGTCTTTAGTATATACATTTTTAAAATTACAATGTTCACAACATTTCTAAATGTACAAATAACTACTAACAAGAAGCAGCATAAGGTTAGAATTAAGCAAAGGTCAAAAATAACTTTAAAAAAGAAACTAGCTGTAAATGAAACTTAGAAAATTTCAATTCCTGTTTAATTAAATCCCCATATTACTCAAACCTTTTTTCTTTCATGAGGTGGTGTTATAGACCTTATGCCTGAGGTCATTGTAAACACCATTGACTTAAGGTAAAATAAGCAATATGATTAATAAAATTAAAAAAAAAATAGCAGAGCTTCATCAGGGAAGAAGCTTGAGAACAGTTTTTTAGCCACAAAATACCAAAATATACTAGTTAATATTAAAATAATGGTAGCACTAAATTTTACAATATCAAAATATACCTAAAATGTAATTTCCATGTTCAGTTTACATATATACTTTTGATATGTTAAAAAGTATTTTATTTACTAAAGTTTTTAAACTATCTCTTTATTCTTATTAAATTAATATGTCAATGTTTATAAAATTAAGGCATATAATGTCAATAATTTATGTTAATTTATACAAATTAATGACAATAAATTATGATATGTAAAACATGTAATATGTATGGTATGTAATGACCTTTTCAGGTTCTGGTATATCAAAATTTAGAGCTGGGTTTCAGACTGGCACTGGAAATTCAAGATATGGGCTTACTAGTGTAAAATATAATGTTTTCACAATGTCAGAATTTAAGTAGAAATTATTTTTATTATATTTTTGATAGCAACTGCTGATATTGCTTGCATATACCATTTTGAATCAGCAAATTATAATATACCTAAATTGTTTTCAAAATTAATTTCATTAATTTCAAAACTTCCATCCGTGTCATTAATAGTATATTTTTAGTTATATTTATTTTTATCTTTAGCACTAATGTACAAGATTTTACATTTCTTGAGTTTCATTACCCATATGCTGCACCAGTTAATTGCTTTATTAACATCAGTTTGAAGTTGAGTTGGTTAAAAAATCTTGCTCTTATCATTGATAACTTAAATTAATTTGCTGTCGTCAGCATATATGTCGTCAGTTTGCATTCTGAAGTTGTTAACTCATTAAGTAAATCGAAAATATGTAATAGAAAGAAGTGGTGTTAAGTTATTTTTTTTAAAGTTATAAGGGTTCTCCTATGCGATGCTCTGTGAGAAGACCTATCGGTCTTATCACAGAGCATCGCAGAAAAGCATTTAATCAGGAAGTTTATGCAACCTTTCTTATTAATGTCACTTATTGGGCTAAAGCCGGTATTGAACCATAAATCTCTTGGTTCTGAGCCAGACTCTAACCACTGCACTGCTGCTGCTCAATAGTTTTTGTCGATAAATTAATGTTTATTTTTTCAGTTAATTCATTTTTTTAATTTAATATATTGGATTTGTATACCAAACCTTCAAATAATTTGTTATTGGTAATTGCAAATATGTTAGAATTGTGTTTTGTTGGCATTTTTTAACTCTAAGCATCTTTCATCTTTAACAATAAATAGAAAAAGCAAAATATTACTTCCTCAAAGCTGTTTAAACTACTTTGTTTTTTTATCTGTTTTGATTTGCTTTGATTTTTCTACATGCTATATATTTTTTGTTATTCTTATCAAAAATATAATTAAAACTATTCTTATTCAAGAAAAGTAAAGCTTAGTCTGTTTTGCGTGGATTAAACTTGTACAAGTTTATTTCAATGTTACAAAAAACATTTTTTTATTAAATTTTATTGTATTTTTTATTGGGAAGTATTATTAAATTTGATTTTTCAGTCGTTTTTATGTTTTATAGTCTAGTTTTATTTGATGTGTATATATATATATATATATATATATATATATATATATATATACATACATACATACATACATACATACATACATACATACATACATACATACATACATACATACATACAATTTTAAGAATCTGCAAGAAATTTTCTTGCAGATTCTTAAAACTGCTTTGAACTCTGTTATTTTTCTCTGTAAAGTGAAACAATATACTATTGATAGTAACTTAGGAGATGGTTCTTCAATCCTATTGTTAAGCAACAGTTGTATTAAAACTAAAGTTAGCCATTAAACTGAAAAACATGACCAACTAGTCCAGTTTTCTTTTGCAATAAAGTTTTCAAAGTTAAAAATTTTTGAGGTGCCCACACTCATGGTACTTATAAAATTTATGATGGTCTGTATTTATACCAAACAGAAATACCTTGTTGTATAAATTTCATATTGAATAATTAGACACCTTATAATTAGACACCTTTAGAATAATTAGACACCTTTATTATTATAGATAATGCTCTGATTGAATACATTAAAATATTTTGAACAATACTTCTTTAGTGCTTTTCTGTCGTGATTTAAAATGTTTTATAATCCAGTTCTGCATAAAATAATACTTATCTGTTTATAAAAATATTTTTTTATAAAGTTTAATGTTTTTATTTGATTACTTTTAAGGAAGTCCAAAGTGATAAAAGGTCAAAAATTAGAAAAGAAGGCTTTAGAAAAGAAGAAGTTAAAAGCTTAATTAAAAATTGTGAAAAAAAAAAGCCTAAATTTTTGTTCAAAAAAATGTTGAAAAGATCGATTTTAGAAAAAAAAAGAGAATTATGAAGCATCAGCTCCAAACTTTGACTACAGCAATATTGATTATGGATGGTATCACATCTTTTGCACAAAAAGTGAACATTATTTCATTTTTGTAAATAAAGCAGGGACTTCGGTGACCATTCTAATCATGCTGTTAATTGACATTAACAACATGATTAGGATGGTCACCAAAGTGACCTTGACAATGTCAACTACACATTACCAGAATTCTATCAAAGCAGCTTACAAAGAACGAGGCAAAAAGCGAACTAATGCATAAATGCAAAATGCAAGGTTGTTGTTGGAGTTTTTTAAAGTCAGCACTTCCCATTATCTAATCAAAAGTTTTTTTTGTCACTTGCTTTTATTACAAAATATTAAGTGCGTATACACATTTTCCAGAACTTGGTTCAGCTTATCTGTGAGTGTGGTGGCAAGGGAATCCTGACCCATTTACTCACTGCCCCCAAAAATGCCTATTTATCGTTTTTATTTTTCCAAGAGTATGTTTTAATAATAAATAATTATCTGAAGCTGTCTTAGTTGACATCATTACCCAGTGGGTATTTCACCTTTTTCTATCACAAATCTTAAGGTATCAACTCCACTGTACAGTTGTTTAAGATTTCTTTGAACAAAATGATCAGTAAGCATTTTATTGGTTTTTGACCAATGAATAAATTGGTAGCAACATGGAGCGAAGCAAGCATCATAAAAGTGCTGATTGAATTCTTTCAATATATTTAAGTTCTGATTGCCAACTGTTGCTTTTCCTGTATGGACAACACTAATGATTACAAAGTTCCAGGAAAGATATTGGATCAAAATGTCTTTTGTAACATGGTTTTTCAATATGTATTTATTTTTGAGTTATTAAGGTGCTCCAAGAAGACCTAATGTCCAAGAAGACCAAGTCTTGAGCACAGCGTAAGAACAAGACAGGCAGCCCATGAAAGTGCATACAAGGCTTTCTATGATGAATATCAACAATTTTTTAGGTACTCTCTTAATCAGCTTGAATGAAAGATGTGAATCTGAAGCCATGGGTTTATTTTCTCTTTTTCTTTATGTCTCAAAAGATTTTTTGAAAGCATTTTTTACACTTCATTATGTGTTCTCAGCTATATCTCCCCTAAATATTATATATCCACCATATATATTATATCTTATTAAAATTTACTTGCATTTGTACTTTTCAGATGCAAAAACTCATGTTGGCACTTCTAAATCATTTCTTAAAAAACTTCTTACTGGGATCTGCCTTTTGAGATTTTGTTATAAAGAAATTGTTTAAAGTTGTTACACCTGTTAATAATAAATCCATTTAATGCTACTTGCGAACTTTTTTCTAAAATGAAACTTCTGAAAACCTGTCTGCACAACCAACTTGAGAAAATAATAATTGAAGATCTTCTGCCTCTGAAACACTAAAAGAAGGATTTTCAGACAGTGTATTTAATTATTTTGTGGATGCACTAAAAAATGAAATAACCTTTTTTTTTTTAATAGAAAAGTGAAAAAATATTGTATTTAGACATAAATCTATAGAAAACAAGTAGTTCCACAAATACAAAATTTAAGCAAATGTTTTATAAGAAATAAGGATGCACATACAACTTTAATTAATAAAACCTTCAAAATAAGCAAAACAAATATTGATTACAGCAATTGTTTTAAGTTTTCAAGCATAATCTGTACCCAACTTGTTTAATAGAAAATAAGACAAGATCTTTTTTTAACTGTCTGCATTTATAATGTGAATAACTTTTAAATTATTTTCAAAATCAGAATTGATTTATATGAAATTAGACTAAAATAAGAAATTAAGTATATAGGTAGAGAACTTACATAAAAGAAAGTATGCATGTAGGTGGAAAAACCCATATCTCATAAGGGGTATGAATAAATAAGTAAATTATGTTAAAATGACCCTCACCATTTAGTTCATTTTACCAAAAATTTGTATCTATACAATAAAAAACAATGAAAAAAAAGTAAAATTGTTTACTTCCAAAACTAAAGCAACTTAAAAAAACTCAAAACATTACTAATGATGGCTCTTACTTTTTTTTTACTTACACGAGTAAATTAATTTTTATGAAAAAGTAAATTAAATAAGTAATTTTAAATGTTTAATGTAAATTTACAATGTCGTGTAAGTAGTTAATTTTTTTGAAACAACTTTTACTTTATAATGTAAGTTTTTTTACTTTTAAAAGTAAATTATGTCAAAGGAGATTACATTAAAAAGTAATTTACTTTTACATGTAAAAATAAAATAATATTTTTTAAGTATATTCTACAATAACTTTGAGAGGATCTTATACAATAGTAATGCAAAAAAGTAAAGTCTAGAATTTAGACAAAACTGAAATATGGCAGTGAGCAGAAGGCGCATATACTCATGGGAGACTCAGAAAGGGTAGACTATTTGAAAGGTATAATTGGCAAAATTATTAGTTCTTTTTACAGGTTTTTTGCATAAATATTTTTATTATTTAAAAACTAAGGAAAGAAAGTTTAAACCAGTCCCAGATCAGGAGGGCTACAACCCCCATCATCTGGGCTACAACCCCCATGATAAATTATATTAGATAGTTTAAATAATTTATAATTTTTTGAAAACTGTTTTAGCAGTTGATGTCCTTGCGGATACCAAAAATGTTATATTGTGTCATATTACCATAACAAAATATTTGATTGAAAAAGCAAATTATGTTAAATCAACATGAAGTGACTGTTTTTTAAATAAGTAACTTTTACTTGAAAAAGTAATTTATTTTTACAAGTAAAAGTAATTTGCATTTTTACTTTTACTTGCAAATGTAACTTACTTTTAATGGTAAGTTGTGTTAAGTAATTTACTTTGAAGAAATTAAATAATATAACTTACATTTTACTTACTTAAAAAGTAAATCATAAAATTTCAAAGAAAAAATTTACTTTATTTGTAATTGTAAATAACAATTTTTTTCAAATCACTTTTATGTAATTTTATGTACTTTTTTGCTAATAATAAACTTAAGTTTACTTTATAAATAACTTTTTTTACATATAAAAAATAAATTACATTTCCATGTAAATTTTTTACATAATTATAACCAAAATTACTTTTCAAAGTAAATTACTTAACACGTCTTACCATTAAAAGTAAGTTATATTTGCAAATAAAAGTAAAAATGCAAATTACTTTTACTTCTAAAAGTAAATTACTCTTTCAAGTAACTGTTACTCATTCAAAAAACCTAACTTAAGTAATTAAGTTTAGCACATTATATAATTTATGTAAAAAAAAAAAGAATAACTTTTAAATGTAAGTAAATTATATATTTTTATATGAGTTATGTAATACTTTACATAACTCATATAAAACGCTTAATAGTAATTTGGGTTTTTACATCAAAATAAGTAAAAGAGCCATCCCTAGTCTATAAGAATTATAAATTTAAAATTATTTTGATATCAATAATCAATTAGATATCCTTTGTTTTTTATAACTTCTTTACAACAACATGGCATTGATTAAATAAATTTATAAATTTGTAATTTATTTACTTCCTGCCATGCTTGTTTATACTTGATGTATAACTGATTAGCATTACTAATTGTTCGTTTCAGTAGGATGGCATTGTCTAATTGCTTCAAAAGGTTTTCAATGGGGTTTAGGTCTGGTGAGTTAGCTGGCCATTTTATTAAACTGATTTGTTTAGTATTAAACTAGGTTTTAATAAGTTTAGATTTACGTTTAGGCTCACTGTCCTGCTAGAATTGCCACCTTAAAAGAATATCATCAGCAGCAAAAAGAACTATTTGATTTAAAATAATGGTCGTAAACAGGAAATATCTGAAAAACATCCCCAAACTATTACTCCTTTACCTCCACCATGTTTAAAAGCAGATCTTCTATACCTTGGGTTTAATTGCTTGCGTTTTAGGCATCTTGCGTTTTTTTTCCCCATCTGAATGATGCAAGTTAAATTTTGCCTTGTCACTCCATAAAATGTGGCGCCATGATTCTGCTGTCTAATTTTTATGAGTATGGGCGAATTTTAATCTAGCTTTTCTATTTGTTTCTAAAATATAATTTTTTTTTATGCAGCTCTGTAGCTAAATAACCCTGCTATATCAAGAGGTCTTCTTACAGTATTTTCTGAAACTTTTAGTTTTAATTTCTGAATTACATCTTGAGCAGTAACAAGGGTATGCTTTTTCACAAATCAACTACAACCAGTAGCCTTTGATGTTTTGGGGGATGACATCCATTGTGCTTTATTTCGACAGTGCCTCTGACTTTGTATCTGCTGGTCCATTGATTGATCACAGATGATCCATCAGTTAATCACCAATTTTTTCACATTACACTTGACAGAGTTCATGTTGTTGAACTCCATTACTAAAATCAGCTATTACTTTTTGCTTGATTAAGGTACTATATTTATTTGTAATTATTTAATCTAAAAATGTTAGAATTATATATCAAAGTTCGATATAACAAAATGATATTTTAATCATAAAGTTTTCAAAATAAAATAATAAAAAACAAATTTATCTACTTACAGAAATTAAGTATATTTCTGTGGTTAAATTATTGTTTAGATTGGCTTTTTCTCAAAGTGGCTTTTTTTTTCAAGTCTATTCATATATTTTAAATAAGTAATACAGGTATTTTGAGCGCAATTTATAATTTAAAGTGTTAAAAGATGAAAATGTTTTAAGAATTTGTTTTAATTATATTTAATAAGAATGATTTTCAAAATTAAATAAAAAACAACAATTTCTATCTATAAATGAGATTTTCAGTCAAGATTTTCAATTTTTTACTGCTTGAGCTCGAAACATTTCTTGTAATTATAAAAATGGTTTTTTAATTACTTTGCGCACACACACACACAAAACACACACACACACACACACATTTCTTATCAACTTGATCACAGCTTTTTTGATGTTTTAACAATTTGAATGCAATTAAAAAAGTGTTACGATAAATATCTTTTAATTGTTGATATTTTCTAAAGTTTTTTATTTTATGCAAAGGCTTTAAATAAAACCATAAAATTAGTTATAGTTATAGTTTACATAAACGCTTGTGTAAATTAATAAAAAAGGTTATAAATAAGTTTTTTTTATGTATGCATTTATTTTTTATGATAAATATAAACGTTTGAAACTATTTTCTTATGTCTTCATAAAACATTTTTAAACCATTATTTTTAGAAAGAATTTTTTTAAGTTACTTTGATTTTTGTGAATAAGTTCAAAAGCTTTTGTGACTACTAACTTTTACACATTTTATGTGAATTACACAAGAATATAAAATAACTTTATTTACTTATATAAGCATGTATTTTGTTGATTTAATGAAAAAGTTTTAAAGCATTTTGTAATGTTCATACGATTAATTTTTATGATTTAAACTTACGATTTTTAAAAATGTTTTAAATTAACATTTTATTTTTTGTAAATAATTTTTTTTTTTTTTTTTTTTTTTTAATTTTGTTAAAAATGAATGAGATTAAATCTTTTATAACATTTTTTAAATTCATTACGCAAAGCGCTTATTAATAAAGTTGTAATGCTCAAATTAAAATTAAATTAAAAAGCTTGTTGACAGTTTATTTTATTTAAATCGCAGGTGCATTTTATTTACTTATTTATTTTTTCTATTTTTACGAATAAAAAAAATCAAAACCTTTTTTTTAATTAGACTTACTAATTAGAGCATGAAATTAGTAAAAATTACTATTTTAAAAAGACCACGTTGTTTTTTTAAACATTTTTTTTTTTTTTTGGAACTTTTTTGACAAAATAAATGTTTATCCAATTTAAAAATATTATATAAAACACTTTTTAATAAATTTAATAAAATTTGTTCTTTTATTAAACCAATCATTAGTAGTAATTTGTTACTTAATTTAAAAACGTTTAGCTTAACTTTAATAACGCTTTAAAAGATAAGCTTTAATAACGTTTATTTCATACAAAATTAAAAATGTAACAAAATGTTTTGCTTTGAGTTTAAGTTTTTATTTTCATTTTAGTGCTTACATAATTTCTTTTTTGTTATGAATTTGTTTTTCGTTTCTTTTTTTGTTAGGAATTTTTTTTTCGTTAGTTTTTTTTTTAATTTTTTTCCTAGTTTAAGTTTAGCTTAGTTTCTACATTCAGAACATTTCTGAAATTTTTAACTCATCAAAACATATAAACATTGTTTATTAAACAATCTTGGTCAAGTTGTCAAAAAATAAAATCATTTGTGTGGTCAGCAATAGCACTCGATCGCACGCCATTCCTGTCCAAGCCTGACACACACACACTCACACACATACACACACACACACACACACACACCAATTACAGAGGCATTTTGATATTTATGTTTCTGTTGACCTATAAAACAAAACAATGAAATATTATTGAAATCAGAAAATATTTAGAACTGCATCATGGGACCTAAAGTTTGCAGATTTTTCATTTTCGGGCTTGATTTTTAGAATATTTACTTTTGTACCTATTTCCAAGAGCTAATTAGTAATTACTATTATTACCTGCAAATAATTTGTATTTAGTATTTATTTACTTACCATAGTTAGTTACCAAAGATCATAGATTGCAAATATAAAAACAAAACAAACAAAAAAAGGTGGAATCTTGACTGCAGACAGCAATGTTAAAACAAATTTAAAATAAATGAAATAATGCAAAACATTATTTACTTGCTTACAAAAGATTGGATTATAGAGCTAATGTAAACCAAGTGGTGGTTGGCAGACATCAATAATGGCTGAAACAAGATCAAAAACTTTTATTTGATTGGAGAACCAGAACCACATTTTAGTGGCAGAGTTTTGACCACAAGTTTGGAAGTTTTAAGAATATATTTTTTCCATCTTAAAAAGAGCAGTCAAACTCTAAAAGACGCCATGAAAATTGCAGTCCAGCAGTTGCGTGAGATCTGGGCCAAAGCTAGAATTCCAACTGCTGAACATAGAAGTATTGTTCGTAAAACTGAAGCATTATTGGAAAGATACAGAAATATTTCAAAGAACAAGAGTCACGGTGGGTAAAAGAAGAAGATTTTTTTGAACTCAGTAAATTTTTTTTTTTTTTTGATATTGCTCACCACAATGCATTGAAGCTGATAAAAATAGAAGATCAAATATTTCTTGCAGACCAACGTTCAGAAAGAAAATATGCCATGGAAGGTGTAGATAGAATTTTGGCAAAAAAAGAAGAAAGTAAAGAATCAAGAATGCAAAAGGAAGTTCAATAAGAGAAGAGAAAGCAAAAATCTAAAGAATGTCTGGAAAAAAAAAAAGAATTATTATCATCTTCAGATAGTTCAAGCGAAGCAGTCAATGCTATATCTAGCGACTATATGGTTTAATAACATAACAATTTTTTTGAGAAACATTGTCAGGAGAAATTTCCATCAACTTCTAAAGGTGCAAAAGTATCTGCTTTAGATGTTATTCCTTCAGCACTTGCATCTGCACTTAATTGTACAAATGTAGTGACAGATAAGCAGCATAAAACTTAGCAGCAGCCATCCAAACGTATGGTGACGGTGATATATCAAAACTAAATTCTAGTTTCAGGATTAGGAACAGAAAAAAAACTTTTGGCAATTCCTAAAGTGGCACAAGGGATTGGTGAGCTTATAGCAAATGCAACAATAGTTGCCATTTCTGATTGGAATTTACAAAATCAAATAATTGTAATTTCTTTCCACACTATGGCATCAAACACAGGGTAACTAAATGGTGCGTGCACAATTTTAGAAAGAAAACTTGAAAAAAATCTGCTCTGGTTGGCATGTCGCCATCATGTGCATGAAGTTCTGTGTGGCGATGTCTTCAAGGCAGTTTTCGGTCCAACCTCTGGTCCAAATGTGTTGTTGTTTCGTCAATTTCAGGAATATTAGCCAAACATAGATCAAGAAACATATACAGCTTACACGATCATCTTTTAAATGAAGAACTTAAATAATTGAAGAGAGAGATAGTTGATTTTATTTTAGGAGTGTTGAATAAAAAGGCAGAAAGTTTACCCAGAGAAGATTATTGTGAACTTTTGGAACTTACTTTGATCTTTCTTGGAGATATTCCACTATAAGGCATACGGTTCCAAATTCCTGGTACTTTTCATCACGCGAGGTAGATGTCTAAAATAATTTATATTTTAAAGATTTTCTTATTTTAAACTCAATTTAAGCTCACCAAATGTGAAAGTTTAGGGTGCTTGGAATTTGGTTTGTTTGTTGCTCTTATCTATGTAAAAGCATGGATAACCTGCTCATACTCATGCGATGCTCCATTTAAATCTCATAAAAGCATTAACAAAGTACAGTTCAACATCAAAAGTTATCTCAACAACTGCGTTAAAAGCAGTGGATCGCCTTTTAGGGTATTTTGGAGAAGATATAGCATCGCTTGTTCTGTTTTCTGATCTGGTGCATGTTATAACAAAAAAACTTAGGGTAGCAAAATTGCAAGATCAGATTGCAGGCAATCAAGAACTTGATTGTCAATCAATCCAATACACGGGAACTGAAGATCTGAGTGCAAAACCTCTAGATATTTCATTGGACCATCTTCACGTTTTTTTTTTGATGCCTTACAATTAGACATGTCCTTTCTGAAGGAGGATGTTAAAAAGTGGTCAGATGTTCCAAATTATCAGGCTACAAAGTAAACCATTAAGGCACTAAAAGTTATCAATGATAGTGCAGAAAGAGGAATTGTTCTGGCCACTGCATTTAATTCTATAATAAAAAAACAAGAAGAGCAAAAACAATATTTGTTTCAAATGGTGGAAAGTAACCTGCAAAGATTTCCAAATCCGAAGAAATCAACTTTACTTTCAGATGTTGGTTGTAACTGAACAGTGAAAACTGAACAGTGTTAATGGAAAAGTATTAAAATAAAACTTCCTTTTAATTTACTGTAAAGATATAAAATTTGTTGCATATTTTTTATGTTAATAAAAAATTTTTAACGTTTTGGAATATTCTTAAAAATTACTAAAACTGCTGAAATTTTGAGGTCGATGTGGCAGTTCTAAATATTGTCCAATGTTCTTCAAATTTTTTGTGGTGTATTTACGAAGCAAAAGGAACATAAAAATGTGCTTCTAAGATATGAAATCATTTTATTTTCTGAACCACCCTAACACACACACACCAAGCCTTCCCGGGAAGCACATGCGGTTGCACACCTTGTTCGTCCACTCTTAAAGTAACTTTTTTAGACAACTTGACTATGTTTTTATATTGTAAGCATTTTAAGAATTTGCTGCATAATAAAGTTATAAGAAACTAAAGAGAATAAAGCAGCAATACTAATAAAAAAAGATTGTCAAAAAAATAACACCTAAATACTTTACTGTTTTTGTTTTCATATTAAGGGTGTTTCTTATTTTCTTCTACCGAAATTGATAGAAGTCGAGGAAAAATATATTAATATTTTTTTTTATACAATTTTTTTGCAACTTTTTTTTCAGTCAGTATATTAAGAAAATACTTTATAATTTGTGTTAGAAACATGGACAATTTTTAAATTTGTTTTTCAAATGTTTTTGCTAAGCTTTACTGTTTTTATCAATGCATGTGAAAGCGAGAAAACTAATTGCTATTTATTAGCGTCTGCTAAGGTTGCATCTCTTTATCGAGCTTGACACTTTCATACTCCGGATTCTCTTCTCTATCTCTATAAATCTCAAAATCTGAGGCGGATCTTCTAATGATGCTTTTTCTCTTTTAGACAAGGTGCAAAAACATTGCATTGTAACATAGTGAAAAAATATTGCATTGTAACATTGCATTGGACCTGCTCTTGCAGCCAACCTTCAACCATTATCACATTGTTGCTTCTCTTTCTCTTTTCTACAAATACTATAATGGGCACTGCTCTAAAGAGCTAGCGTCTCTTGTGCCATCTACTAAAATTCATTCTCGTGTTACTTTCAATTAAGTCTAACCTTTTTTCTGTGACTGTTCCTTAGTGCTCCAAAAACTCTTAGTGCTCTAGTTTTTTCCTCAAACAGTTCGTTTAAATCCGTCATCATGCTTTCCTGATTCATATAATTTGCAATTTTTTAAGTTGTCTGCCAATCGTTATCTTGCTCTACAATCTTCATCTTTTTTCTTCCAGTAACTTCCAACTCTAATTAGTGGTTGCTTGCAGCCTTACTGGAAGCAAAGATGTTTAAAAAAAAATTTGCAAAAAAAAAGTTTTTCATGTAAAAAAATAAAAAGTCATTAATACTAATATTTAAATATAACATTTTTGGTTGTTTTCAATACGCCCATTGAAATAGTCTGTACTTTTGTAGGATTATTTAAATAGTGCATTTAAACCTAATAGTTTATTTCCTGATGAACTATTGTTATTGACAATGCTACAAAAGCTTGTGGGCTAGTGCATTGTTACTTTACTGAACATTTTTCATGAAATGTTTAGGAGCCTTTTTAAAACTTTTTTTTAAGTTTTTAAATACATTTTTTTAAACAGAGCAATCTTTATGTTCCTTATCTCTAGTAATTTATATTAACATTGGAAATTGGGCATTATAAAAGAAACAATTTCAGACATGCATCAAATGCGGTAAATACATTTATTAAAGTAACCATGTTATTCTTTTAATTAACTTATTCCATCATTACAAAAATTATTAATGAAATTTAGTTTCTAGTTTATTTCAAGTTTATTTAGTTAAACTTGATATTTTGTTACAAATTTTGTTTCCTTTTTTTAGTTTTTATTTCTTAGTAGATAAGTTTAGATTTTTGCCGTGAATTATTGAAATACTTTATAAGTTAAAAGATGCGAACTGTTGTGGTCAGCTTGTCTAAAAAAATACTTTAAATGTGGACGAACAAGGCATGCAACCGCACGCGCATCCTGGGAAGGCTTGCACACACACATTATTAAGGCATATTATATGTATGTGTTAGTATTTTGCTTTGATATACTTTTATTTATTTAGAAGCTCAATGAAAATGGTGTGCGATGTTTTGTAAAAAAGAGTTTTTTATCATCTCAAGAAAAAGAAAAAGCCCAACATTTTAGTTTTCGTTCAGTTTCATCATTATGGAAAAATACAAATGTTCCTCATCAAGTCACACAAAATGATAAAGAAAACTCGAATGATATTGGTATCAAACTTTTGTATTCTATAAAATATATTATTTTTTAAATATCATATATAGTTAAAAAACATTTATAAATAAAATTTATTAATAATGATAAATATGATTCACATATAATTAAAATGTTGTATAAAAAATTGTTGCAGTTTCATATAAGTTAAAATAAAAGATCTAGGACAGATCTAGGTCTAGGGTACAATTTTAACTTTAATTCCTATTTAATTTATTATATTATAAATATTTATGTAAAATTATTAATTCAATTTTTTAACTTTTGCTCTATTTATATAAATAGTTTTGATAGTAAAAATTGTAGTTTTTTTTCATGTCATTTATTTTGTTTATTTTTATCTATAAAATATACTTTTTGCAGAACTTTTAGTTTTTTTTTTTTAGTTTTTAATTAATTAAATTAGATTGTAATTGCTGCTATTTGCCATAATACCTTTATTAATCTTGAATACAATATTTTGACGTAATATGAATATAAACTTCTTAATAATTTCCAGAGTTTGCTGATCATAACGATGAAGTATTTGAAGTAGAGGGCGATCAAGATGATGAACCACTACTTTCTGGAACGGGTAATCTGCATGAAGAATTTAGTTTGGAGCATATTGCCACTTGTGAAAACATACTAAAAGAATGGGAAGAAACCAATATAAAGCCAAATGTTTCATTTCTAATGAATTTATTACAAACAGTAAAATTCAAATTTTTTATTTAGTTTAAATATATAGAGTTGTTACTATTTAATTCACTTAAAAGTGCAAATTATAATATTAAAAACTTGAAATTTACAAATATGTTTTATTCTTTTATTTTAAAGTGTGTACACAAAATAAATGTGAAAGAAAAAATGCACCATTTTTTTCAGTGGTTATATTAATATATTTTTTAATTTTATTTTTATTTTGTTTACAACATGTTGCTGTTTGAAAAAAATTTTCCCATTAGACTTAAAATAAGTTTTAGAAATGATAAAAGAAGAAGACATTATGAAAGAAGAAAAAGTTATGCACAAATATTTAGAAAATTAGAATATAAGCTAGAATTATTGCAAGGTTAGAAATAAGTTGCAAGGACATCCCTACACCGTTAATAGTGTTATTCAACATTTTTCACAAACAAAATTGATCAAATGCAAATCTGGTGATGGAAGAGAGAAAGGTTTTCAAGATATAAAACTGGATAGAAAACTGGTTAACAGTTTTAAGATTTACTCAAGCCCCTCATTTAGGAAGCGCACGATAAGATGCGAGTTTTCTCTTAGTTTTGTTGCAAAAGTTCAAAAACATGATTTTCATTTTTTCAAATCACAAAAAGTGCCCAATCATTCTTAAGTTCAAAAAAAAAGTGTAAGAACTTGCTGCCAAAAGTTGTATAAACTTCAGTATTATTATTGAAGTATTCAGTATTATTATTATTGAAGATATGTACTGTATTATTCAAGATATGTGCTGTATTATTGAAGATGATAAAACTTATATCAATTACTATAGTCTGCAAAGGCTTGGTGTTGTCTAATATATTGCCAAATATAGAGGAAAAGCAGATAAAATATTTAAATACACAAAACATGATAAGTTTGCAAAGAAAGCCTTGATTTGGCAAGCTATTTGCAGGAATGGAAAAAAACAACACATTTTTTAGTAAAGTATATGTTAAAGAGTGTTTATAAAAATCTTTTTTACCTCTCATTAAATCACATGATAGTAGACATGTGGTCCCAAAAGTAAGAAATATTGAAAAGTACTGCGCAAATATTGAACAAAAAATGAAAAAAAAAAGAAAATTAGAAATACCTAAGATTTGTAAATTTTATTCAAAAGATTTGAAAATGTGATCAAAAAGCATCAAATAGTTTTGATTGTTATTTTGTGTGCAAGATTATGAGTACCACCTAAGCAAAAGTTGGAAATTTTATTAGATGCCTACAGAAATAAATATACATATTTTTTTTAATATTTTATATCAATGTATTAAAATTATTACTTAGTTCTGAATAAAAATTGATAAGTACTTTTCTTTAGAAGATTTTTTACTTTCACATTTATTTCATGTGCTTTTTTTTTATTATTATTGATTCTTCCTTTGATTTGTAAATTTCGATTTATTTTTTTTATATATATTTGTATTAAATTGGGCATGGTTCTTTTATTAGGGTTTTCCAGACTTTTTAAGAGCCAAGTTGTGGGAGTTGATTATTGGTTTAGAAAATAATTCTGACCTGTTAAAAAGTTATGAATATTTAATTGAAAAGGTGACTTGTTATTTTTTGAAAATTTTACTGTAAGTTAGCTTTTTTTTACTTTATTTAAAATATATTTTTCTTTTCTTTTTTTTTTTCATTTAGGAATCTCCTCAAGAACAAGTAATTATATGGGATTTTAAAAGGACGTTTCCTTCGCATGAATTTTTTAAAGAGGCAGGCGGTAAAGGTCAAATGGCTCTTTATAATGTCAGCAAGGCAATATTTTACATAAAATCTATTATACATAAAAATTCTTTTATTAGTTTTCTTAAAGTGTTTTTTTTTTTTTTTTTAAACAAGAATATATGTATATATATATATATATATATATATATATATATATATATATATATATATATATATATATATATATATATATATATATATATATATATATATATATATATATATATATATATATATATATATATATATATATATATATATATATATATGTCTATATATATATATATATATATATGTATATGTATATGTATATGTATATGTATATATATATATATATATATATATATATATATATATATATATATATATATATATATGTATATGTATATGTATATATATATATATATATATATATATATATATATATATATATATATATATATATATATATATATATATATATATATATATATATATATAATAATATATGTATATAATAATATATGTAGATAATAATATATGTATATAGTTTAGTTTATGTCAGGTCAGTTTTAGTTTAGTTTATGTCAGGTTTATCCTGCTACTGGTAACATGTAACCCAGTACAATATGTTTCATGTCCTGCTGCCTTGTAGGATATGCCTTTTTAGACAAAGGCTAGGAGATGCAAACTCCGACATAAAACACCCCCTGCCTTGGGGCTCTTGGTTGAATAAAGGCTAGAGATGGTGTTTCGATAAAAATACTCATCTTGGGCAGATGTTACATGCATCTGGCTGCTGTCTTGTAGAAGGCCTCCTAGGCAAAGACTTAAGGGGTAAGCAGATTCTATCTGTTGACTAGCCTCGCACCCCTTCTTTATCTATTAGGCTGGTGCAGATGTATTTTTAATACATTGTTACAAGTTTAGGATGTTGAACGCTGGATCTTCTTGACTCGATTCATGGGTTTTGCTTGTGTCTCTGTTTTTATGACTAGGCAACTCATTCTATTATCTCCAAATGAGGGTACAGCTCTAAAATTCAGTTTTATGGTACTGAGGCCGGCTGGTAGTCAGGTTTCGTGAACTCTGTGGTAGCTCTCAGAGAGGCTGATTCCATCAACAGCTGAAAAATATCAGAGTACTAACAGTGCCATGTTGCGCATGGGTGGTGTCCCTGTTTGTACTTTTGGTGTGCGTTGCCAAGGCCACATTTAAGTCCTTTGTTACGGCTTAGGGTTTATTAGTGGAAATGAGGCAATTGCTTGAGCTATAAAACAGTGTACTGAGTACTATCTATGTTTCGAATCAAGTTCTTTAACAAATTTAAAAATGAATAAAGCAACAAAAACTATAAAACACAAAAGACCACAGTCATCATCAAGTTGGCTAAACCTATCATTCACCAATATTCGTGGTCTTTGAAGTAACTTTTCTTCTGTTGAGTCTTATCTCTTGCAAAGTTCACCAGACCTACTTGCTCTTTGTGAGACTAATTTGAGTTCAGCTGTCTCATCTTGTGATCTTAGTGTTAATGGTTATCTTCCTTTAATTCGTAAAGACTCCATTAGTCACATGCTTGGCCTGGGCATTTACATTCGTAAGAATTCACCCATTTGTTGGGAAACTAGGTTTGAATCCACAGACTACTCTTTTATGTACTTTCGTTTAGCACCACTTCACTTCACCTTTCTCTTTGTTCTATATCGCTCTCCCTCATCTCAAGACTGCACTCTTCTTGATGTTATTTCTGATTATATTGACCAAGCCCTCATTCTTTATCCATCAGCCAATATTGTTGTTGTCGGTGACTTTAATGTTCATCACACTGAATGGCTTGGCTCTAGTGTCAGTAACTCTGCAGGCATTAAGGCCCACAACTTTTGTCTTTCTCAATCCCTAACTCAAATAGTCAACTTTCCAACTCGCTTTCCAGACAACCCGAATCATTTACCTTCTTTACTCGACTTATGTCTTGTTTCTGATCCTAGTCAGTGCTCAGTTTCTTCACACTCACCCTTAGGTGCTTCTGATCATAGTTTGGTCTATTTAAAACTATTATCTCATTCTTCTTTACCATCAGAATTCCCTTATTATCATACATCTTACAACTACCTTAGCATCTGTTAAAGTTGCATCTCTTTGTCGAGCTCGTCACTTTCTTACTCTGGATGCTATTCTCTATCTCTATAAATCTCAAATCCGGCCTTGTATGAAATACTGTTGCCATATCTGGAGTGGATCTTCTAATGATGCCCTTTCTCTTTTAGACAAGGTGCAAAAACGCATTGTAAACATTGTTGGACCTGCTCTTGCAGCCAACCTTCAAGCTCTGTCACATCGTCGTAATGTTGCTTCTCTTTCTCTTTTCTACAAATACTATAATGGGCACTGCTCGAAGGAGCTATCGTCTCTTGTGCCATCTACTAAAATTCATTCTCGTGTTACTCGTCATTCAATTAAGTCTCATCCTTTTTCTGTTACTGTTCCTAAGTGCTCCAATAACTCTTATTTGTCTAGTTTTTTTTCCTCGAACATCAGTTCTTTGGAATTCGCTTCCTTCATCTTGCTTTCCTGATTCATATAATTTGCAATCTTTTAAGTCGTCTGTCAATCGTTATCTTGCTCTACAATCTTCATCTTTTCTCTTCCAGTAACTTTCAACACTAATTAGTGGTTGCTTGCAGCCTTGTTGGAAGCAAAGATAATTTTAAAAAAAAAAGGAAAAAAAAAAAAAAATATATATATATATATATATATATATATGTATATGTATATATATATCTATGTATGTATATGTATGTATATGTATATATATATATATATATATATATATATATATATATATATATATATATATGTATTTATATATGTATATATATATATATATACATATATATATATATATATATATATATATATATATATATATATATATATATAATATATATATATATATATATATATATATATATATATATATATATATATATATATATATATATATATATATATATATATATATATATATATATATATATATGTATTTATATATATATGTATATATACAAATAGTATTACGTACTAAGGTAAGCATTTTGACGTCATACCGAAATAGCCTGCTGCTGGGGGCTTCAGTACATACATCGACTGACAAATAGCCTGACTCGCAGTGGAGTGCTACAGTAGTTAAGACATGTGACTTCCTTACAGGAAGTCACATGTCTTAACTACTGCAATTTTTCACACATTTGTGTAATTTGCTGACACTATTGTAAAAAGAATTCTTTAGAAATGATTACTTAAGCTTTTTTAAAAAATAATATCTTTTTTTCAAAGGGGAGTTAATGTAACTGTTATTTGAGCTCACTTATTTTTATAGTTTTTTAGGAGAAACTTATTTTCGTGCCTGCATTTAGAAATCAATTCCGATTTTTTGTTTAATAAACATTATATATATATGTATATATATATATATATATATATATATATATATATATATATATATATATATATATATATATATATATATATATATATATTATTGTTGTTGTTGTTGTTGTTGTTGTTGTTGTTATTGTTAGTATTTTGTTTGTAGGCATATTCAATCTATGATGAGGAAGTTGGTTATTGTCAAGGGCTTTCATTTCTTATAGCTGTTTTATTACTTCATGTTAGTATTTTGCTATTTATAATAATATTTATAATAACCTTAATGCATTTTATATATATATTTATAATGGTTAATAATTTTGATAATTTTATTCTTTTAAAAAGTTTAATTTTGCTATGGCATCAAAATACTTTTAATAGTGCTGAATTTAAGGACCCATGTGATACATGATACATTATGCATGGGTCTTTAAATTTAGCAGTTAGCTAGCAACTTTTAATTTTTTGTTTATAATATGCATATTTGCTTTAAGTTATTTATTTTAATACTGAGGTTGAAGAAGAAATAGCATACTGTATGCTTGTAAAAATTATGTATGTCTATGGACATCGAAACTTATTTAAAGATGGGTTTGCTTTATTACACGAATCATTTTATGTTCTTAAACGACTACTTGAGGTAATTTTCTAAACAAAATGTTTTAATTGGTTATAAATATAAAAGTTATATATATATATATATATATATATATATATACATATATATATATATATATATATATATATATATATATATATATATATATATATATATATATGTATATATATATATATATGTATATATATATATATATATATGTATGTATATATATAGTGCTCGAAGCGGAGGAAAAAAAGTAACGAGATTTTATTCGGTAAATTAAAAGTACCTGCTAATCAATGTTATATTTAGAGATTTATAAAAAGGTGGCAGGATAGTTCATACTTTATAAAAAGGTCATAAAATGGCATCCTGCCTCACTTCTAGCACTGTGTTTATATATGTATATAGAGTTAATTTTGCAATTTATAAATAATAGTTTAATTTTGCAGTTTATTTGTTTTTTAAGTCTATAGAAATTTATTTTAATTTTTAGCAATATATTCCAGATTTATTTGAACATTTTCAATCAACAAATACTGAAATACATATGTTCGCTTCACAGTGGTTTCTCACCCTTTTCACTGTAAAGTTTCCCTTGCCATTAGTTTTTCAAATTATTGATCTTGTCCTTTGCCAGGTTTGACAATTTTATTTTCAATTGTTTTTTCAAGTTATTATATTAAATTATTATATTTTTTTGTTTATTTTTTGAAATAAATATTTTTTTATTTCTATTGTTATTATTTGAAGAAATTCAATTTTAGGGTTGTGATGTTTCATTTCAGTTTGCATTGGCTTTTTTAAAGGTAAAGGATTTTACTTGTAATACTTATTTGTTATTATTATTTCATTTATTTAACACCTAATGTAATTTACAAGGTAAAAAGAAAAATAAGAAAGTTATTTTTTGTGATTTTCACTTAAGACATTTTTCTTCCAGAATTTGTTTAAAAATTCCTCTTTGTTCTTTCGCATTCCAGTATTCTATTGCATATTTCAAAGTTTGTTCAACTTCGGAAGGAATTTCACTTTTAGAAAGTGATATTTTTATCTTCTTTTTATTTTGAGTGAATATTTGAAAATTTAGCATCCCAAAATGGCATAGGTCCTGGATATCGCCAATAAACGAATGTTTAAACAAGGGGTGTTTCAGCTGTAAAAAGATAATGTCTAAAGTTGTTTTATTATTGAGAAGATGAAAAAAAAATTTTAATTTATTTTAATTGAATACTTTTTGAAATATCCTGGATTTTAATTAGCGAATTTGTATAGTTCTTACTGTGTTTTGAAACATTTAAAAGCAATTTTAGTGCACTCCTTCCAATTACATCTAGCTTTTTCATCAAAGCAGAAATCAAGAATTCAGTTTTTTTGGCATTTATTTTGATACAATTTAAATTACTGTAAATATTGCATGTTTTTATCAGCTTTTTGAGAACAGAGAGGGTAGAGCTTAAAAGTATGATATCATCCGCATATGCCACCACACCAATGAAGCTACCATATATAGATGTGCCAACAATACCTTGTTTTGTAATAGTTTCAAGAAGACTTTCAGTGTAAATATTATATCTGTGAGGTGAAAGAATCAATCTTTGTCTTACTCCTTGCTTAAGAAGAAAGGAGTTTGATTTACAACCTTGATATGAGACTTTTTCACTACTATTGTTATATAACAAAGAGATAGTGTTAACTATACAGAGTGGTAATTTTTTATCGAAATATAATTTATCAAATAGGATATCCCAGTTGCAGCTATCAAAAGCTTTTTTTGCGTCTGAAGAGCATAGGTACACAGGTGGATTGTTGCTATTGTAATGTTAAATTGTTTCGCTAATTAGAAATTCAGCATGTAGTGTTGAACAGTTAACATTGAATCCAAATTGTAGGGGGTTTTAAATTTTAGTCTCTAATATCCCAACATCATAAGGATTAGGTATTCTAGAACCTTTATAAAAATTGGTATAATACTAATACCGCGATAATTGCTTGGGCTATCTAAAGATTTTTTATACAATTTAACAAGGGGAACAATAATAGACGTCGACTTTGATAATGGTGTCCATCCATAATTAATGGAATAATTAAAAAATTTGATGAGCTATTTTATTAAAGTATCACAATTTGCATATTTCAAATGTTCTGCTGAGATACCAAAAGAGTCAGGAGATTTTCTAAACTTTAGGTTCGAAATAGTTCTAATTATATTTTCTTCAGTTATTGTAACATCATCATGTTTTGTACACGGGGGGATTCTCCGATGATTTTCATTAAGATGTGTTATTTTTGAAGTATTCAGTACTTTTTTGAAGTGGTTTGCGAATTCTGAAGTAATGGATTCTTTGTCTTTTTTATTATTAATGGTGAATAATCTAGAATTTATGTCTTTGTTTAAACATCTAAAAGCATTCCAAAAGTTTTTTAGACTAATAATAATACTTTTTAACCTTTCAATTTTAGTATACTATGCGCAAATTGTATTTTTGAGCCAAATATGACAGCTTTGCCAAAACTTTTACGAGCCATTAGGTAGCGGTTAAAAGTTACAAAGTTTAAATCTTTTAAAAAACCAGAATCTCTCCATTTGTTAAAATGAATTGAAAGAATAGTTTTAAAATGACTTAATTCCAGTGTCCACCAAGATTTCGAAAACAAACCGCTTTTTATTTTTTAAAGTTTCCTTAAAAGCTATTTGAGCATTGCCAGCAATTATTTTATAGATTTGAATAAGGTCATATTCATAATTATCAGTAAAATTAAGATAGGTAAAGAAATTGTTTAAATAATCATTATATGAATTTATAAAGTTAGAATTGTTCCAAGCGTAGCTAGGAATATTAGTATCTTCTGCTATTGTAGTATAGTATTTAGTGTACTTACTTTCAACTTCAATTGATATTGTTAGTGGGAGATGATCGCTTAAATTATTTGAGCACTCAGGATGAACAATGCATTTTAGATATACGAAGTTTGTGTACTATGGTATGGCAACGTGATTAATATATGACGAATTCGGTAGTGTCTGGTGTCGATATGTATAATTAGAGCACCATCACACCAAATATATGATTTATTTGAAAGATCAAATTCCAAAAGAAACAATTATTCTGTGCACTCATCTGAATTTTTAAAAACAAATCAATTAGAACTAGTAGATGTAACTAAAGGCCAGAACCTTTAGTTACATCTACTAGTTCTAATTGATTTGTTTTTAAAAATTCAGATGAGTGCACAGAATAATTGTTTCTTTTGGAATTTGATCTTTCAAATAAATCATATATTTGGTGTGGAAAAGATTGGAAATCACCGGCTATAATTATATTATCATTACCTTCGTAACTATTAATTAGACCTTTGACGATATCTAGTTGACTTTTGTATTCTTCCAGTGATGAGAGGCTGTTCTGCGATGAGCAGAGGTATATTTCAATGACTATAATATTAAGTTCATTTTTTTTGAAATTTATTGTTAAAATATGGTCATCTTCGTAAATTACTCTAATATTTTGGAATTGATTTCTTTGTATAAAGAACGCATTTCCACCAAATGGTCGACCTTTTTCATATTTATTAGACTGATAGAAATAAATGGAGTGTGTTTTATTAGATAAATCTCTTATTATGGAGTATTCAAGTTCAGATATCCAATGTTCACATAAAAATGTTGTATCATAAGATTGTATAAGTGACTTTGTAAATTCAATGTTTGACTAAAGTCCCTGACAGTTAAAAGTACATATATCAAAAGTTGTTGAAGGCTCTTTCTTTCCTCTTATGCTGCTTTGATCCATTTTCAATTTAAATTTTTTATCCTGGCTCCCATTGAGTACCAGATTTTGTTCACTGTTTTTGAATAAGCATTTTTTCCTAAAAGGTTTTACAATTATTATTATTGTGCCATACTCAGGGTTGAATATCTTTATTTTTTCTGAACTGTTTATGTAACTTGAAATGATCTATTATACTCGTTTATTTTGTTTACGGCAACTAGCTATGGCGTAATGCCCATATCATTTGTTATATCATTTTTAAGATCTTCAGAACTTGATTGCATCTGCCTCCCACAAAGACATCAAATTTATATACAATTTTTTCGCCTGCAATGTTTTTATGATCAGTAATTTTAGTTCCAAAGTAATAGCTTGACCTAATGGTACTTTTTTTTGAAAGATAAATTTTGGTGGCATGCAACAGGTCACACGGGTTTATTATTCTTACCAATTAAAATAAAGTTGTCATCTTTGTTCCATTCAATATTCATTTCCAGTTTTTTGTCATTTATTACGTTAGAGATTTTCTCTGAAGTTATTGCGGTTGATTGCGTTTGAGCCACAACATCGGCAAATGTTTTTGAAAAATGTTGTTTTTGTGTATTTTCAATTTCAATATTATTTGTATATGAGGAATCGCAATTAATAGAATTCGAAACAATAGATTTGATTGTTGGTTTGCCGCAAGATTGTTGAAAGCTATCTTTTGTAAAATTTGCGGTGACTTCAGAATTTTTATTTTTAATTTGTGTGTCGTAGTTAAAATGTTTATTTTCACATTGTGCATAAAAATCATATTTATGTTTTGGGTATTTTCGTTTGATACTTTAAGGTTTTCAATAAGTTTACTTTGATGAGTTAATTTTTCTCGCATCAGACTTAGCTCCAATTTTACTTCTTTGATTAAACGCGGTGCCATATTCGTATTTTAAATTCAATTATGGTTACAAAATAATACCAAATTAAGTAACAAATTTATATGGTAAGTTCATAGTGTATATCCATAAAATATAATTTTTTTTTTTTTTTTTTTTTTTTTTTTAACATCTTCACTTCCAACAAGGCTGCAAGCAACCACTATAAGAGTTGGAAGTTACTGGAAGAGAAAAGACTAAATCTGTAGAGCAAGATAACGATTAACTGATGACTTAAATGATTGCAAATTATATGAATCAGGGAAGCAAGATGAAGGAAGCGAATTCCAAAGAACTGATGTTCGAGGAAAAAAACTAGAAGAATAAGAATTTTTGAAGCACTTAGGAACAGTCACAGAAAAAGGATGAGACTTAATTGAATGACGAGTGACACGAGAATGAATTTTAGTAGAAGGCACAAGAGACGCTAGCTCTTTAGAGCAGTGCCCATTATAATATTTGTAGAAAAGAGAAAGAGAAGCAACATCACGACGATGTGACAAAGGTTGGAGATTGGCTGCCAGAGCAGGTCCAACTATGTTTACAATGCGTTTTTGCACCTTGTCTAAAAGAGAAAGGGCATCATTAGAAGATCCGCCCCAGATGTGGCAACAGTATTCCATACAGGGACGGATTTGAGATTTATAGAGATAGAGAATAGAATCTGGAGTAAGAAAGTGTTGAGCTCGATAAAGAGATGCAACCTTAGCAGATGCTAATTTTGCAATGGATTTGATATACGGTTTAAAAAAAAGATCAGAAGTAAGAGTTAATCCTAGAAGATGAATGGTAGATGACTCATCTAGTACATTACTATTCATAAATATAGGAAGATCTAATAAATAAACTAAACTAATAGTAAATAACTAAACTAATACTAAAAACTTAAAAATACTATATAACTTTTCCTTAATTTTTTTGCTGCCAAAACACGTCCATTCATGAAGAAAACATGCTCAAAAAAAAAAAAAAAAAAGTTGTGTTATATAGTATATTTTTGTATGTATGACATACTATAATATAGTATATACTTGATTGCATGATTAAATTATTTCTAACATTAAATGCATAGTTTGTATAATTCTTTATTTAATAAACTATTGTTAAATAATCAAAGAATTGAAGTATAAATTAATAATAATTTTTTTTTTTTAGTTTAAATTAAAGTTAATTGTTTGTTATTTATTTATAATTTAAAAATATTAAAATGTTAAAAATTCTTCTTTTTACATTTTTAAACCATTCTTTTTGTTATTTAAGTTTTCTTCATTGAAGCCTAAATTTTTATCTAGTTTTTAAATTTCATTATCTAATTTTAAAAACTTATTTTTAATTTTAAAAGTTTTAAAAAATCTAAAGAAACCCAATTTGGCATATTTGATTCATTTTTGGTTCTTTTTTATTGATATGATTAGGCCATATTTTTTCAAATATCATTATATCAATATTTCTACCAGTATCTTTATAGAAAGCATGGTGATAAAGATACTGGTAGATACCTGTATCTTTATCACCAAGCTTTATAAGTTTAATAAGATCTAAAAGAATTATATCTTATTTTAATTAGTTAGATAAAAATAAACATAATATTTGTAAAAAAAATTACTATAACATAAACAAAAATTTATTATTAATTAATAATTTATTATAAATTATTAATTTGTTATTAAAGTGTTTACTTGGATTAAAGTGTGTTTATGTATTGTCCTTGGGTTAAAAGTGTGTTTTCCTAACCCATTTTGCTGAAAACAAAAAGATAACAGCGATTCTAAAAAGTTTTTGTGGAACAATATTTTTTATCAATTGTTCAATTTTATCAATTTAAATGGCATAAGATTTTTTCATCTGGTAGATGTATTTGGTTAAATAAGTTGACAATTATATTCCATTGAAGTAAATTGTAAAATGTGTGAGGCTTACAAAGCATACTTTTAAATGCCTATCAGGGATCGGAACATATCCTGGACTCAGCATTTCATATGCAAATATTGCAAGAGAACTCTTGAAGGTAAGTTAAGTTTAGATGTCCTTTTTTTTTTTGAACTACTTTTAAATAATTAAAACTGTAGAATTTCAATTGTAGAGTTTTAATGAATGCAGTACATTTCAGGCCTTGTTTTAAATATGAAAATGCTAAACGCATTAGCTTAATATGAATTTGATGTCATTAAGTTCTCTTTATTTTTTAATTTTTTCAAGACATCTTTTTTAAACAATCGCAATATTATTAATAACTGCAAAATGAGTTAAATAAATGTTAAAATGTAGAAATGCTATTATGGAATGTTTATATTCTTTCAATTTTTTTTATTAAATGACTAAATTTAATATTACATTTTTAAAAATATGGTATAAACAAATTTTTTTTTCTTGATATTTGCATAAATGAATTAAAATAAGTTTTTAAAAATTTTTTCAAATTAATATTTTTTAAATTTCGAATTGCGGCTTTGTACTAAATATAATTTTTTTATAATAAAAAAAATTAGCAAGTAAACAAAAAAATTACCTTAATTTATTTACTTTATTAAAGTTATTAATTATTAGTTGATACTTCAAAGTTGATTACTTTATCAGCAATTTTGTTGCCAAACACCACTTATTAAAATTATATTGCTGTATATATTGTTTATTTATTAAAAAATATGTATATTTTTTAAAAAAGAATCTGCGCTTTAACTTGTGTTATAAAAAAAGCTTAACATAGTTTTTGTGCAAATTTTTGATGCAGACACATTTACGAGGAATTTAATTTTTGATAAAAAAAAAATGTTTACGAAGGAAAACTGAATATTTTTTTGTAATAAAAATGAGCTAATTTTTTTTAAGAATAAATAAAGTTTAAATATTGAACAATATTTAGTAATATTTTTAAATCAATTTGACAGTTAAGCTAAACCCAAGCATTAACTTTGATTTTGTTGAACTTAAATATATTTTTAAAATTAAAATTAAGTTATATATTTTTTGAATCAAAATAAAATTATATTTATTATTAAACATCAAGCTTAAAGCGAAGATCATGATAAATATATAATTTAGTTCTGATAAAAAATATGATTTAATTAAAAATAATTTAATAAAAATATATAGTTTTATTCTTATAAAAAAAAATATATAACAGTAATTATTATTATTATTATTATTAAATTTTATTAAATCAGTTTTAAATTAAGTCATATTTTTTATCAGAATTAAATTATATATTTATTATGATCTTTGCTTCAAGCTTGATGTTTAGCATTTTTTAAATGAAAAAATTATTCATTGCAATAAATCCAAAGTTACTTTATACGTATATTATTGAGAAAAAAATGGTAAAAACCAAATTACATCAATCGAGAACAGTGACAGAAAAATTGTCACTGATCAAATGGCTATTGTTGAAGAATTTAACAAATATTTTCATTTTGTATATGTAGAAGATAAAGGTGTAAACAAAAATATTAAAAATAGTTAACCAAACACGATATTAGAAGCTGCCGAGATAACACAAAATGATATAGAAAGAAGATTAAAGGCTCTTGATATATCAAAATCAATTGGAGTTGATTTAGTACATCCTTTTGCTCTAAAACAATGCAGTACATAAATTTCATATCCTCTTTATTTAATGTTTAAAAAATCTACAGAAGATGGTACTGTACCAGATATTTGGAATGAAGCTAATATAATTCCTATATTGAAACAAGGGAGTAAATTGAAACCAACAAATTACAGACCAGTATCTCTGACATCAATACCATGCAAAATATTAGAAAGAAGAGTTGCTGATAATATAATCAAGTATTTAATAACAAACAAGCTATTAGCAAAGGAACAGCATGGTTTTCTTAAAGGTAAGAGCCGCACAACAAATTTACTAGAATTTCTTGATACCATAACAAGCACATTATTAAATGGTATTCCAATTGATGTTTTGTATACCGAAAAGCATTTGACAGAGTAGTAGTCACACATAAAATTATGTGCTAAGGTTTATGCTTCTGTTATTGTTGGTATGTTTCTTAAATGGATTGAATCATTCTTATTGAATAGGAAACAATGAGTAGTGATGAGAAAATACAAGTCAAATTGGGTTGATGTGTTAAGTGGAGTACCTCAGGGTTTTGTACTTGGCCCACTCCTTTTCATGATATTCATTATAGGTTTACCAAGTAGACTTCCTAATAAATTTTGTTTGTATGCCGATGACAATAAAATAATTGCTCATATTTATACCGAGGTTTATTCAAAGTCATTTTAAAATGACATAAAAAAAACTTGATGAATGGTCTGTTGAATGGAAACTGGGTTTGAATTTCGAGAAATGTAAAATAATGCATTTTGGTGCAAGTAATGAAAGATATTCTTATTTCATGATAAATGATGGTGAACTAAAAGAAATTGAAAAATCTACTCTTGAAAAAGATTTAGGTATTTATATATCCAAGGATTTGAAATGGGAAAAATAAGTAAGGAGTGCTGCCAGTAAAGCAAACAGTATGCTTACAATATTAAATAATACTTTTAGGTATAAAGATAAGTACCTCATGAAAATGCTTTATTACACGTATGTTAGACCTCATTTGGAGTTTGCAATTCAAGCTTGGAATCTCAATCATAAAAAAGATATTAAAGAACTTGAAAAAGTTCAAAAGCATTTCTAAATTGATACCAGAATTAAGACATCTGGGATATAATCAAAGAATAAAAATATTAGATTTAACAACTTTAGAAATTAGAAGACTAAGAGGTGACCTTATATACAACAATATAAATTATATAAAGGTTTTGAATCTATTGATATGAAGAAAGTCCAGATACAAATGCATTCAATCAATACACCAGGTCCAGCATCCAATATTAGAGTTATAAACATAGAGTTTATGATTGTTTAATAAATAAACAAATTTTATTTAAATTATTGAAAAGAAAAAAATATAATATTTTTAAATTGTTTTAACATTTTTTTCAAAAAATTGCAAAAAAAATTGTTTGTCAAAAAATTCAAATATTACATGATAAATATGAATAATAATAATGAACATATAGTACTAAAAGAAACAAAAATAGAAAAAGATCTGGTTATTATTATTACAAATAAACTAAAATGGCGCCTAACCTAATATTAGAACCTAATATTAGAGTTTATAAACATCGTGTTAAATCAGAGTTTGTTAAAAGTTGTTCAAGTAGACAACACTTCTTCACAAACAGGGTTGTCTTTGGATTTACCAGAATCGGTAGTGGAGTCTACATCAGTCAAAGAATTTAAATCCAGACTTGAGCTGATTGACTTGCAAATAGTATTGAACAAGAAAAACAGTTTGCAGTTTAATTTTTTAGACAACTATTGTGTCGACTGTCATAGATATTGCCTGGCACTGTATCTCAATAGCATTTGAATTATTATTATTATAAAATAGAAAAAATAAAAAAATAAAAGTAAAATATCATAAAATTAAGATAATATAAATTAATTTTTTTATTTTAGTTTATTTTTTTATTATTGAATAGAAATTTAAGTAAATTTTTTTTATTGCAATCAAAAGTTGTATGAATATTCTTGTGCTCCCAAGATGATAAATAAAAGTTTTTATTATATATATTTCTTTTATGGTTGTTTTTTTTTAAGTTTCATTTAATAACTTTGTATACAAAAAAAAAATTGTTAACTTTAAAAAATTTTGTTTTCTGTTACTAAATATTTTGATAAAATAATTAGCTTAATTGAGGTAATAATATAATGTTATCTGAATTTTTTTCATTTTTAAATAGCGCTTATATCTAACATAATTGCTATTCAAACTTTTTTACACAATCGTCATTTAAATGTTAAAGTGGTTTTTTATAAAATTAGTTACTTCTTTTATTGACCGCCTATTGACTAATTTACAAGTTAAATGATCAAAAATTGCTTAATAGAAATCGCTTTAGGCGTACTTAAATTAGCTTCACGTGTTTGTAAATTGCTGGCCGTGTAATGCTTTAAAACAAGGCTTCCATTTCAAGAAGTTGCTATCAACAAAGTTTCGATATATATTGGTGTACTATAGCAAAATATGTTGTATGTTAATATTACATCCTTTATTAAGTTATGTGTGAAATTTCATGTCTTCACATTTTATCAAATTATATATGTTTTTCTAAAAGAAAAAAGAGCTATGAAGTTTTCTATATCACAAGTTTGACAACAACCAACAGGCCACTCAAACTAATATTGTTGATCCCACAAAGTTTTGCTTAGGCAATGTTTATCCAGTCGTTTTTATTGCCCCAGTATAGTATAAGCCCTGAGTTGCCTGTTCCAACTTTCCCTAATAGGAATCACCTAGCTTCTGGAGAAAGCAGAATATCCGATACTGGAGATACAAATAAAAGTTTCACTAGTGCAGTCCAAGAGAGGAGGTCATATTTCCCTAACTAAGAGATCTCAACAATCTAATCAGAGACCTATGTCTTACCAAGTTGAATGCTGAGCCTCTGATATGAATGGTTCCTATATAAAAACAGTTTATCCCTGAGTGTCAAGTTGCGTTGCTTCACAAATTAAAACAACTATCTGTCTATTCAAAATGCTCACTCAAATGTGCATCTCAAGAAAGACTATATTAGTTTTAAGATTTTTGGTGAGCGGTTTGAATTTTCTGGGTAGTCGCAATGCTGAAAATTATGTGGGATTGGTTTAGATTCTTATAAAGAATTATGCCAAAATAGGATGCAAATGTCAAAGTTCATATCTTTAATGCTCATCTCAATAAATTCATGGACATTATAGGAGCTTAGAGTGAAGGAAGAACTTTCATTAAAACATATTGGTATAATAAAAACATGAGGACACTATTTTATGAAGTTTTTTGAGTAATTTTTTACTGCCTTCGTCTATTCAATATGGAGTTATTGTTTTTTTACCAGACTAACTGAAATTATAAAAATTTTTATGTTCTGTCTTAATAAAAACAAATTTTCTGTGTGCTGTGCTCAAGAAATCAATGTTTGTGCTCATTGTAGTTGTTTTCTACAGTCAATATAGTTGTACAATGTAGTTGTTTTCCACAGTCTTGTGTAAGATGTAAGCAATTGAAATACAACACTTTAAAGGACAAAAATTGTAGCACATAGTGTAATAAGTTTTTTTTTTTTTAAATTTATAATTTTACTTCTTTTGTACTTTTAGCAAAAATTTCTACCATGTGTTTAGGTCTGCACAACTAATATATTCTATGCATTTTAATTTTCAAAGTCCATATCTTAGTCCATATATTTTTATTTCAGAAGAAGGAAAAAAAAGAAGAACAATTGAATATTTTTGATAATTCTAACTATGGATCCCTGTAAGACACCACATGTTACATTCATTATTTAAGTCTCATAATTATTTACTATATTTACAGTTACTTTCCTAACCCGCAGTTAAAGGTAAAAAAAAGTATAAAAAAAATATTTGCATGTATTGAAGTCTTGTCTAACTATATTTCAGCATGACATTACCTGTCATATTTTGTGTAGACTTAAGTTTGCAGTAATTAGTATATGTTTCTTTGTTTCTCTTTTTTCTCTCTCTCAAACACTTTCACTTTTTCTCTCTTTCTTTCTTTATATGTGTGTATGTATACACGTTGTATTGTTATATATAATGTAAATGCAAGTATTATTATATGTATGTTATATGTAAATGGAAATATTGTTATATGCAATGCTTAAATTGCTTGTGTTTAAAATGTTATAGCATTCAAAACGAGAACTTCTTGCATTGAATTTTGAAGGCATAATGAAGTATTTTCGTGTTGGTTTGCCAAAAAAATATATAAATGAAGAAAATATTAAAGAGTTAATAGATGTTGCTTTTAGTTTTAAGGTAACTATGTTCGTTTTTTTCCCAAAAATTATTTTGAAAAATGATTTTTAATGTAGCAATGATTTTTTAAATTTTTTATTAACTTTTTCATTTTATATTTTGAAATTGATTTTAAATAGTTATAAAGTACTCCTTTTTATTACAGATTTCAAAAAAACAGTTAATGTCGCTGAAAGAAGAATTTATGAAAATGAAAAAAGAGGAAGCAGAAAAAGAAGATCCAATAACATATTTAAAGGTTTCTTTTTATTTTTTATACAACAATAGGATAGAATTCAGTGTATAATGCTGCACATTTAGTGATAATTCAGAACTACATAGAGTATATGAGTATAAACTATGTGGAGTTATTAAATGTAAAAGTTAAAACAAACAAAATAGTTTTAGTTAAATTAAGGTATTAAAAAATCCATTTTGAATTGGTAACTAACTGCCTCTCTATTATTATTTGTTTTGCTATTGTTTTCTAATGTTTATTACTCTAATGGTGAAAATTTTATGTCTTATATCTTGTAAAAGATGTTTATAATTTAATATTGGTTTCATATTTAATATACAGGTATTTTTTGTTGTTATTGATAATTTTCTGTTTAATGCACTAATAGTGTAACTATTTTTCTTTTAATACAGTTTTATAAATTTATTAACTAGCTTTTTGTTATAGTTAATAATAATAAAAAAGTTTGTAAAGTTTAATTTAATGTTTTATACATTTGTATTACTTTTAAAGAGAGAAAACCATCGAATTACTACGGAATATTTAAGATTAGAACGTGAAAACGACATCCTAGCCTTAGAAATTGTTACTACTCAAGTATCAACTCAAGAAACTATATTGGATGTATGTATATTTTAATTATCAAATACCACTTAATTTAATTTAATATAATAAATTTTTTTTTGTAATTATAGTAACAACCCTCGGAATTAGGAAAAAATGAGGTCGACAATTAATTACCAACCTTAAACTGTTAGAGGTTGGCATCAGGTCGGCAAAAAAAGTTTGACACAAAGGGATTACTATAAAACATAGAAACAAAGGTCGACGATTTTTTACTCTGACATCAAATATTTTAAGGTCAGCAGCTAGGTTGTTCCGAGGGCTGCAATAATGATGTCATTGCCATTTTATTATGCCACCGTAATATGATTGCGATATATTAAAAGGTATATTTACAATATTAAAAAGGTTTAATATATGCAATATTAAAAAGATATTACAATATATATGATATAATTTAAAATGTTAGGCTGCTGAACCATGATTACTGAAAAGGTTAAAAAAATTGAACCCAAAGTTCATTTTTAGACCAATTTTAGAGCCTTTTTTCAGTCAAATTATGGGGACCCTTCCCATAGACCATTTTTTTAAAAGTAAATTTTTTTGGGCAGTTTTATGCATAAGAATTAAATTAAAATCCAAGGTTAAGCTTCATTTGTATAAATAACGGGACAGTCAAACAACTACATTTTCTGAAATAAATTCGTGAATTAATTGCAAAATTAATAATAAATCAAATTAATAAATTTATGCAAAAATAATAAAAAGTCAATACTTACATTTTTTAAAATTATTAGTTGTTTAAACACAAGGTAATTTGATTATTATAAATAAATAAAAAAAGTTACTAAAGGTCCGAAAAATTTATGCAGTATTTTAAAAATTGACCAATACCAAATTATATTAAAGCTATTTGTGCATTATATGAAACATTAAGATTGACTTTTCTTTTGGGGGAAACTTTGGGTAGTTATTTCCAAAATTTAGATAGTTTAAATTTAAACTAGAAGTTAATTAATAATAAAATAATTAATAATAATTGACAATAAAAACAATGAAAAGAGTGTTTTTAAATGAGTTATTCTGTTGTTTTGTTTTAAAGTAATTATAAGTAGTTTAAATTAGTTTTTATGTGTTATGAACATTTAGCTAGACAGTTATATTTGATTTATAAAAAAAATATTGAAAAATACTTAAATAAGATATAAAAGTATTTCATATCTTATTTCGCGATTTCTTTTATTTAAAATATTTGATCACTACTAAATTCCTGCAGACTGTTGTGATTTGTAGTTGTTTTATAATATTAGATCTTATGTATGCTTTATTTTTCTAGTTTTATCAAATGAATCAAAATATTAAAGTTTAAAACATAATTTTTTATTGATATTAAAATTAATAATAAAAGTAATAGTAATAATATGGTGTTTACATCATTATTTCATTTATATATTATATAAATGAAATAATATTAATTCATATATTTAAATATATAGACCAGAAGTATTTTCAGATATCGCAATTTGCGATCACTTAATTTGAACCTTACAACTCTATTCAGTTATCTGTGAAACCTAGCTAGAAGCATCATCCTGACTAAGATTTCTATTGATAAGCATTTTAAGAAGCACCTAATGCCTGTATACAACATAATTCTCAGGCCTTGACATGGAATACAGCTTCATGGATCTCTTCAACAGCCAGAGACAATACAACAGTAATAGGATCAATGTATCAAGTGTGTCTCTTTGGTGAGTCAATCACAGTAATAGGATCAATCTACCAAGTGTGTCTCTTTGGTGAGTCAATCACAGGTTTTGCCTGCTCACATTTGACATTAGAGTACCTTTTCATCTGCACAGAGCTTTCATATCCATAAAAATATTTTCATATTCTAAGAAATAATTTTTAGATTGCAAAACTTTTTAGATTTACAAAAAAGTTTTGTTTTTATTTAAACTTTAAAATGTTTTGAACAATAAGTAATAAAAAATTACAATAAAAAAACCCTTAGAGGGAAGGATTGCTGGAATTTCTGCCTTGAGAAATCATTCAGTGAAAAACACTGCAGTAAAGAAGGCCATATCTTTGATTTCTTTGTTCTTTGGGCATTGAGGTTGAGAATGTTATCCAATAGGAGGAACACCTTCATGAAATATATTCCTTTCAAAAAAATCTGGCATGATGTAGGCTTTTGAAGTTTGTACTGCACATCTTTTGACAGCATCATTCAAGATAATCAGATCTGTATCCGTTTTAAATATCAATATTTGATATAAAAAGTAATTACTCAAACTTAATTTTGTGTTTTCACTGCAACATTTAAAACAGCTATAAAAATTTGAATTCATTCTTTACAATTTCATTTTCATTTATGATAATAATTATTTGTTTATTGTGTATGACACCAGGAGCTGTACACATTAAACATGTTATTACTATTCTAGGCTGTTATTTACTGAGTTATAGACTTTTTAATTATTTTGCAGCTGTTTAAATTATGACATTTAAATTCATAATTTAAAGTATTTATAGCATATATAGTATATATGCTACAAGTATATATATATATATATATATATATATATATATATATATATATATATATATATATATATATATATATATATATATATATATATATATATATATATATGTATATATATTTATATATATATATATGTATATATATGTATATATGTATATAAATTACTAAATATTTTATTATACATCATTAGCGTGAAGAGAAAATCAACAATTTGACCAAAGAATCTGAAAAGTTAAAATGTTTGTTAGCAGAATATGAAGAAGAAATAAATAGATTAAAAATGGAAGAGATATGTGTATGTGTTATTTTAAATATTAATTTATATCTATTATTTTTATATTCAAATATAAATAATTCAACTATATTTTAATAGTCAGTTTATTTTGTATTAACTTAAAAAAAAGATTTAATGGTATCTATTTTTATAATATGAATTTATTTATACTTAATAATCAATTTTTTATATAAAAAGCTGTTTATATTAAATTAAATTAATTATAAACAGCAATTTTTTTAGAGAAAGAATAGCAACATATGGTTTTTTTAAAGGTTTTTAGAGTTTTAGGAATAAAATTTATATAATTCAAGTTTAAATTTAGTATTACTTTTTTTCTCATTATGCAACATTAGACTTCAGGATGGAACATGAGACTTCACGATGCAACGCTAGACTTCATCATGCAACACTAGACTTCACAATGCAACACTAGACTTCATAATGCAACACTAGACTTCATAATGCAACACTAGACATCATAATGCTAAAAGAATATACCAAAAATTAGGTTTAACTGCAAGAGCTGGTCAAGCTGGATTTATAGTTTCTATAATATATTTTTTGGAAGAACAATCACTAAACACCAGAATTTAAAAAAAAAACTAACAACTATATCAAGCATTTATTTAACTGTTGAAGACATTAATGAACTCTTGGATGAAAATCATTTGAAATTTTGGTATCTTAAAAATAAAACCAACCATGTTCGTTTTATATTTGTGCAATCATATATTATTATGAAAGTGACTAATATCAGAAATAGACTAAACAAGGTTTTATTACTATCAACAAAGTTTCATTTCAAAGCTATAATTAAAAAACAACTAAATCTGTCTCATTGGCTTGTTCTGTGATGAATCACTCAAAATTCTTCAAAAAATCTTCGAAAAAAAAAATGTTAAAGTTATTTAATTGGATTCCTTATATTAGGGCTGTACCGAATTTCGGCTCTGGCTCCTGCTCTGGCCGAAATCCGGCCATTTTTACGAATCCGGCCCAAATCCGGCTCCGTCAAAATGTTACAAATCTGGCACAATTTTGGCCGGATTTCTGAATTTTGGTCAGATATTTATTACATCTTTTTTGCCTGTGATAACATGTATACTTAATATTTGATTTTTACAAATCAATGTTTTTAGTAATTCTATAGTCTATGAATATCATGTTTGTTTTGGTATCTGTATTTACATTTCTTTACAATTTAATTAGCTAAGCCTAATTTCAAACAACAACGCAACAAAAAATTCTGAAGAGAAGGCACAGGATATTCTGCAATAATGTAGTTGTAAAGACTATGAAGTCAATCATAATCAAGTCATTGGATGTGCGTTTTAAAGGCATTACCTTTTTATATAGTGGTGACACTGGTTGATCCATAATTTTAAACTAAATTCTTCTCATTACAGGTAACACTGACTGGTGAAAAAGCAAGATTGAAGTGAATGCGCATGCTGAGCAGCAGATTGACAAAACTAAAGAAAATCCAGCAAAGCAATCCCGGTTGGATAATTCTTATACATTATCATAATTACAATGGCAATATATATAGATGAAATTATTCAGTCTACGCCCGCTTGTGGCACAGCACATGAACAACAATTACCAACAGGCATTGACACTCAGCTAAGCCAATATCTGGAAGTATCAGAAATATATAGACACGTTGATTCACTACAGTGGCGGAGTGACAACATCCCGGAAAAAAAAGTTCTATAGAATTTCTCTAAATTTTTGAAACATGTGGCCTATAGAAACTCTATAGAATTTATATAAAATGTCTATTAATTTCTATAGAAATTGCTATAAAACTTTTAAACAACAAAAATGATGTTTAATAGAAAACAACTGTCTCTTGGTGATCTAAATAGTCAACATTGTTGACCATTTTCAGTACCAAGTAGGGATGTACAGGATTTCGGCTCCTATAGTTTTGCTTCGAAATCCAGCTCCAATTCTGGCCGGATCCGGCAAATCCGGCAAATCCGGCTCCAACCGGATTTAGAAAAATTAAATCCGGTACAGCCCTACCTTATATAGGAAATAGTTATGATTTATTAAACCATTTTAAATAAAGAATATGTGGTCTTAATTTTAGCAACATTCATTAGGTCTCTATGGTTAAATGTCAGGCATCTGATATGTTTGTGAGGCACATAAAGTTCATCCATAGAGACCTAAAATGTATGGTTTAATATTACCTCACAAATAATTTTTTTTGCAATTAATTAAAGGGGTATCAAAATGCTGAGACAAGTTGTGTTCATATTAAAGAGAATGATAACAAGTTTTTTTGGAGTAAAACAAAATAATAAAAGTTTTCCAAAAATAATAAAATAATAAGTCTTTAAAATATTTGCCACAATTTACAGACTTTATTAATTATTCAATTGCGTTTAATTCTAAAAAGTTTTAGTATATGACATCATTGTAAAATTACAATAAGAAAGCTAAAAATTCTTTTGTTCATCAAATTATAGATTTTTAATTCATCCTAGAATACTAAAGAATCTGTTTAGTTATTTATTATTATAGAAAAGTTTTTTTTTCATCAAGTTTGCATTAAAAATATGAATAAAATTTTAAGTTTGTCTGTTTCTATAAAGTATTTATTGTTATTAAATGATTATTATCTTTAATAAGATTCTGTTAAAAAAATTATTTTGTATTATTTACTCTTTCACTAACGCAAGTCGCTGACAGCAGCTTTTAATTTTTGACTGCAAGCCACTGGTATCAGCTCAGACACATATAATTTGTTTTTTCTTAAGGTTTAATTAATTCTCTACATATAAGAGCTATATTTTGTAATTATAAATAGTTATCACTTGACAAAGTTAAAAAGTCTTAAATAATCTTTGTTAAAAATAACTTCTTTAAATTTAGGTCTAAAATAAAGCAGCTTTAACACTGTAAAATTTATCTTGTAGAAGTGTATAATTATTTAGCTTAGTAATTATAAATGCTATCTAAATTTTATTCAAAAAAATGTGCGGTCGCAGCGAAAAGATATTTGTTAAAACAGTTGGTAGCAAATTATTTAACCTTTAAACAGTTAAACAGCTTTTATTTGCTTAATTTTCATCGAGTACAAATATTCTCGAAAATTAAACAATTATTGCTAAAGATTGTAAAAAAAGTGTAGCATTATTAAACCAATTTTAAAATTAATTTGCTTAACAAAAAACTTTTTGTTGTCGATTTTTTTTTTAGTAGTTTTTTGAATTGTAATGTTAAGAGACTAATACAACATAAATCGAGAAATATTAAATTTAATATGTTTTTTAACGCGCACTGTATCTCATTAACAATTTTAATTGCCTTCTGTCTTGAATTAATTCCATAAAACATTAGTTTTTGTTTATTTGTTTAGCTTATTATAAAATTTAAATGAAAGTCATGCGATTGAGGATAAACGCTTTTTATTAAAAACAAATAAAACAAAAACAATTAATATTAATTTAAAAAAAAAAAATCCTACAATGGCGTCATATACTAAAAAACTCTTTGGAGTTAAACGCGCTTGAATAGATTGTAAAGTCTGTAGATTGTGGCATACATTTTAAAGATTCATAGAAACTGGCTAACATGGAGACAGCAAGCTTCAAATAAAACAACAAAGTTAGTTTTTCTTGGTATATCTTTATTATTTTGTTTTACTCAAAAAAAATTTTTTTATCATTCTCTTTAATATGAACAGAACTTGTCTCGGTACTTTCGGATCTCTTTAAGAATATTTTTAGAATGCTTATTAAATTTGAAGCTGTTTTAAAGTTTTTGCTGCAAATACTCGCAAATATTTATCTACAAAATTTAATTCTGATATAATATTTTTGATAGTGCAGCACTAGACTTATGAAGCACTATGTCAGACATACCAGACATAATTTTTTTGATGTCAACAAGTATTTTTTGACTTTTGTGCATTTTAAAAGTTTATATTATAGGTTAAAGAAATGTGGCGTGATAGTACATTTAGATCGGATACAGAAAAAGAAAAGCGTGAAAAGATAATACACGATTATAAACAAGTAAAAAATTAAAGTTATTTTATATTTAATTATTTAAATTTGTTTTAAATGTATAAATTGTATTACATACTTTAATAAATAGGAAGTAATAATACAAAGTTTTTTCAGTAGAAAGCTTAAATCATTTATCTTGAGATACCTCAAGATGCAAAAGATGTAACTGAATCTTGAGCCTTTCTGCTTGAGATCTAGTGATCAACCATAACAAGAAACACGCCGAAACCAAAATAAACTGAAATTTTAGTATACTAGTTCAATACCAAAACCAACACTCTGGCAAATATTATTCTGAAACTAAAACCGAAATAATGGCTAAACAAAATTAATTTCATTAGAAATGTTATCATTTATTTATTTAGATTTGTTTGTTTTTTTTTACATTTTTTTTTTGTTTTTTTTAATAACTTCTTTTGTATAACAATAAATTAATAGTCATAATTAAATAATATAAAAATAAAATTGCTCGAAAAATCTATAAAAATAACCAAATTTAAACTGAAACCAAAATTTCAGTTTTGGTTCAGATAGAAATTTCAGCAGAAACTGATATCAGTACAGAATTTCTTAAAATCAGTTCAAATTAAAATTTCAGCAGAAATATGTACCAAAATAGAAATTTTGGTCACTAATGAGATCATTAACCGTATTTCATTCAAGTATACAGGGATGTTTGTGTAAAAACATTTCATTTAAGTTTTAAAAGATCTTTGTACAAATACAAATAAATATACTGATAAGTTGATTCTTACAGTTATACATTCAAACAATTTTTTTTTTTTTAAATAATTTATTTGCTTTATATAGATTCTATCGCAATCAGAGTCCAGATTTGAACAGGAAAAAAAAGAATTACAATCTGAGTTATTGCAAATAAAGGTTTGTACTAGCTTTTTTATTAAGGTTTTTTCGCTTATTTTTGTTTTTTGTTGTTAAAAAAGTGTTTTTAAACAATTATAAATAAAAATTAGTATACCAAAAAAAAGCTATGTGTAAAACAAAAGTTTGACTTACTTTGAGCGATGCTAAGTATTCCATTAATTTTTTATATCTGTGTGTGTTTGTGTGTGTGCAGCTATCATTCTTTCATTTATTTTGTGAGCTCAAAATCTATGTCAATGATTAACGTGCCCCAAAATCTACAGTCATAGACCGTAGATTTTGTGAATTTCTTTTAAAAAGTTTTAATTACCGTAGTAATTAAAACTTTTTAAAAGAAATTCACAAAAATTACAAAGAAAAATAAATGCAGTTGTCAGTTGGAAAGAAACTTGGCTCATGGAGCTTAATGTTGAAAATTTTTAAAAATATGTATTTTAGCTATGATAACCTGAATTTAATATTTTTTTATTGTTGTTTTGCAAGAACACTATCCTATCTAATTGCATTTTGTTTAAAAAAACCTTTTAAGCTAAAAACTATTTAACAAATATTGGTTGAAATACTGTAAATATTGAAATATTGAATGTTGAATTTTGAAATATTGGTGTAACAAATATTGGTTCAAAATGTTATTAATGTTGGTTGAAAATATTATTAATATTGATTGAAAGTGTTATTAATATTGGTTCAAAATGTTATTAATATTGATCAACTTTGTTGTTTTTGGTTCAAAATCTCAATAGTTGCAGTAGTTTTTTGTTTGTTTTATTTTTTTTATCTTTAAAATTTTTGTTTAAAAATTTGTTTTAATGTTGTTAAAGGGACATTTACTTAAATTGATAATTTAAGATGGTACAACTTTAACTCATAATTTAAGGTGGTACAACTTTAACTCATAATTTAAGATGGTGCCACTTTAATGTATTGAGTTACAAAAATTCTCCTTTAATACAAATAAATACCAATTTACTTAATTATTAAATTAATTAATATATAATTAAATAATAGTTTAATAATACTAAGTTTGTAACTTAAGTTAGTTTATACCAAGTTATATTTACAATTAAAAAAATCCATTATTAACAATAATTACAAAATTAAGAATTGAAAGAAAAAAGAGTAAATTACTTTGCCTCAAAATTTTATGAAAATTTGTGAAAAAAATGAAAACTTCAAATCTTTTTTCTCAAAAGTGACAATCGATAAACGCACCAAAATTAGTATGGTAGTTTTAGTTGTGTACAAAATTCGATTGTCATAGGATTTTTGAGTTTGTCACTTTTAAACTTGTTAAATTTTTTAAAAATAAATAAAAAACTAAAAGGTTCAAAATAAGAAAAATCAAGTAGAAAATTAAAAATCAAAATTTCTGTCATTAAACACATTTTAAAAGGCAAAACAGCTATAGAAATCTGTTTTTTCAGTATCTAAGTTTGCCTGATGAAGAGATCTAAATTTTTTTTGCATATCAAAGTTAATATAAGGTTTCAAATCTTTTATCAACTTTAATACAATCATTATCTGTAAAATCTTCTTTGCTCCTGTGTGACCAAGATTTTAAATAAACTGTTCTATTTTTAGAAACAGCTCAGTAATTGTGAAAAATGTTCTCAAAACATATTGCACCATCCTAGTCCAGGATCGTCACCCACAGTATCACCTGTCATATTTCCTAAAGATGACAATGATCAGCAATTAAAAGATTTAGAAACTGAATTAATTATCACTAAGCTTGCTTTAGCTGAAGAAAGGAATAGAGCTGATGAAATCGAAATGAAGTTACATGGTTTAGCGGTTGCTTCAGAAAGACCGTGGTATAAAAAAGTAGTAATAAATAACAAACGGTAGCTAGGTGACCAATAAACAGCTTATAAAGTATTATTTTTCAATATTATTAAATTTATAAACTTATTATTGTTGTTTTGTACATAAATATTATTTGAAACATCTTGTAAATAAGAAACACATCTTAAAATCATATTTTGTTTATTTTGTTGTCGATTCGCCTCTATAAGCTGCAATTTATTACAGTTTTTACCTCTACCCATTTTTATTTTTATATATTTTTATTTTTATTTGTTTTTGTTGAGTTAATACAAAAATTCGTCTTTCCCCATTCGTAATACTGCCCTGTCATCATCTGCACCAAATTATGAAAGTATAAAATTTCAAACTAAAAATAGTTATAAAAGTATAAAATTTCAAACTAAAAATAATTATGAAAGTATAAAATTATAAAAGTAACAAAATTTCAAACTAATAATAATTTGAATCTAAATGGGAGTACTACTATTAATTTTTTTTTTAATTAATTTTTTTAAGAATGAAGAAACAATTCAAAATATTAAATCGATATATAAATATTAAATATTAATATTAAATCGATATAATGTGATAACTTTTTTTTTTATTTGCCATATTAATATTAGGAGAGTTCAAAGAAATTTTGAATTATTAAAACAGTTTTTATATGAAAATACATCTTTTTGCGTTTAAGTTGGTTAACTTTTACTTTAATTTGACATTTTTTTCACTTTAATTTGACATTTTTCCATTTTAATTTGGCAAATTTCACCTTCATTTGTAAAGTGAAAATTGCCAAATTAAAATGAACAAATGCCAAATTAAAGTGAAAAATGGCTAACTTAAACGCAAAAAGGTTTTTACTTAGTTTGAAATACTTAGTTTGAAAGTGACTTTCTAAGTTAGAGGCTGGGGCACACTTTTCTAAATTAACCACTATGTTGAAACTTTCCTCTCACCTGATTTTTTTACTTTTTTTAATTAGTTATTTAGATCCTCCAAAAGTCTTAATTTTCTTATCACAGGGCACCGCGGAAAAGCATTTAACCGTGTTCACACCTCTTTTCTTACCTATACAGTCATACCCGGACAATAACATTGTCCGGGTCTGACCGTATACGCACCCCCTCCCACATCAATGATTTTTTCGTTCATTTAGTCGGCAAATTTGACCTTTTTTGACTAATCAGTCGGCAAATGTTGACCATTTCGATAACTTAGTCGATAAATTTCGGCAATTATCTATATGGCAGTCGGCAAATTTGCCGTGGCGCAGCGGTTAGAGAATTGTCGATATAGCAGTCGACAAAGTAGCCGTGGCACAGAGGTTAGAGTTTTGGCTCAGATCCCAGAGGTTTGTGGTTCGACGCCGGCTCTAGCCCAACTAAGCGACATTGGTAAGAAAGGAGGCGTGAACTTCTAGTTAAATGCTCTTCCGGAGTGCTCTACGATAAGACCATAAGGACTTCTGGGAGCACCTAAAATAGCCTCCAAAAAAAAAAAATTGAAATAACGAGGACCTTTTTTTTTTAGTCGGCAAAAGTTGCAATAGCACCCCCTCCCCCACGTGACACCTACTCGCGCCGGCCCTATATATATATATATATATATATATACACATATATATATATATATATATATATATATATATATATATATATATATATATATATATATATATATATATATATATATATATATATATATATATATAAGATTGCAATAACCCGGACAATGTTATTGAAAAAGCATTTCATAATGTAAAACTGCAAGGACTAGCTCAACAAAAGGAAGCTTAGGAAATCTTTCCTTTAATCACTGCATTTTACTACAATATAAACTGCCAGCCTATACTAACTAAAACTAATTTTCTATTCAATCTATCCTCTAAAGAAAGAATACAACAAATTTTTTTTAATATTAATCCTGTAATAGTTTACAAACAACCACCAAATTTACTGAGACAACTTACTTCTGCTAAATTTAGTTCCGTACCATCTAACAATAAAAATATAGGAATATTTGATTGTAATGATGTTGTTGCAAAATTTATCTATTTTACCTGCCAGAGGTAAAAAATTTGTAACATCCAATGTCACTATCTAGAACATTAAAAGTCACGTTACTTGCAACAGCAAGAATATCATTTATTATTTAAAATGTTTATCGTGTAATGGTCAACCAGCATGGAACTGGGAAAACAAATAATTTGAGAAATGACACAAACGGTCATATATCGAGTTGCAGGATTGGCCATTTAACGGACAGATTTGATTGCCAACGTATAAATAGTAAAATGATGGAACCGTTTTTCCAGCTTTTTGCTTTTCTAGAACGTAAAAATTTATTGTCGTATGTAAGTCATTTGCATAAACAAAAGAATGATACTTTTAACTAACACTTCCTGTTTTAAAAACATTACACAATGATAACTAATAGCAACAATTATTATTACAATTATTATTACCTTAATTGATTAAAAATTATACTTTTGAAGTAAAATAAATAATTTTTTTTTTTGCATAACAGCACTTAAAACTAGCACTATTTATGAAACATTGAACGGCCTCTAGTATATATTTTATAATATTTTGTTACAAATCTTTTTAGAAAAAAAACTTTTTTTGAAGTTATTATTTTGCTTGTCATACATTTTTCATTATATATATATATATATATATATATATATATATATATATATATATATATATATATATATATATATATATATATATATATATATATATATATATATATATATATATATACACATTAGCTTAAGTGAAGATGCCGTAGCAGAGAAAGTTCGTGTTTAAAATTGTTCAAGTTCTTTGCGTCCACCGCATTTTAGGTTAATGAATTCCATAATCTTACAATACGGTTGGTGAAGAAGTTGCTTCTTTCAGCGCAGTTTCGGACAAGTTGTGCTCTTAGTACTTTAGTGTGTCCACGCGGCCGAAAACTGTAGTTTGAAGATTCCGTGTTAGGTTGAAGTCGAGGGACGTGAAAGTTAACTTTATCAATTTTGGTCATGATTTTATATTGTTCGATAAGGTCTCCTTTTTCTCATCGTTCAGTTGTCAGGTTAAGAGTTAACAGTCTTTAAGCATACGAAAGGTGTTTAAAGGAGGCAATATGTTTTGTAGCTCGGTGTTGAACTTGCTCAAGTTTCGCAATGTCTTGAGCTAAAAACGGTGACAAGGCCTGTTCTGCGAATTCTAGGTGTGGGCGAACGTAAAAAATATACAGTGTGCGCCATAATGCAGAACCTCGACCTCGAAAAGCCTTCTTGAGCCTGCCAAGCATTCGGTTGCCAGCTGATGCAGCCGCACAGACTTGTTTTTTAACTTTTAGGTCACTCGTTATAAAAACGCCTAGGTCTCGTTCAGATGTCGTGCATGATAGCTGGTGCAGTTGGCCGTCCATGTTAATCAATGTATAAATTGCAGTCGATTTTTTTTGTTGCGGCGCCCGGTGTGCATGACTTACACTTTTCGATGTTAAATGATATGAGCCATGTATGCGACCACTTCACTGCTTCGCTGATATCGGCTTGGAGTTTTATGATGTCATGGTTTGATTCTATAGTTCCGATTATTTTACAGTCATCTGTATACATTTTAAAGTGGTGTTGTATTTTGTCTGGCAAATCGTTAAATTAGATAAGGAACAGGAGTGGTCCAAAAACAGATCCTTGTGGCACACCGCTAGAGACAGTTTTCCTATTGTTACCAATGGTTACGCGTTGTAGCCGGTCGGTTAGCCAGCTTTTGATCCAATTGTGCAAGTTGTCGGACACTCCATATGATTTTAGCTTGTGCAGCAAGTTTTAAATAATAAACATATAATAGTTATCTATTTAAATATTTGTTAATAAACAAGTTAATAAATATTTTGTCGTCATTTTTCAACTCAGATACATTTATTTATACTATTTACATTAATGATCCCTTGTGAGTAACTAAGTACAACGACATCAATAAATTAATCAATTTATTAGTGCAAAAATAAAAACTGAAATCGTTTAAACAAGTATTTCTAATCATATTCCGGTTGTTTTTTTTTTAAATATTTTTTTATTATACCAAATAAATGCAATAAGTCTCATGCTTAAAAAAGGAATGTAAAAACATAATTATTAAACGATACTTTCGTTAAGTTTATTTATGACATTATATCGTGTGAAAATCGGAACGAAAATCTAACAAATTTATATACAGGGATAAAGACTTGTATATCTTTTAACTGAATTTCTTAAACATTATAATAAAGCATTTTCTAAAGTTTCAAAGTTGATCAAAAACTTTTTTTAAGCTCTTAAATATAAAAGTAAATGATTAAATCTAACAAAATAAAACGTTGACGCATAGTAATATTTTTAAAATTGAATGCCCGAAAATAATACTAACTATAAAATTTATAAGCGTTTATTTAATTTAGTTTTGAGATTGACTTTGTGTAGTAAATTACTTTTTGCTGTTCATAAAATTTTGATTTTTTCCGAATTTGGAATTACCTAATTTCATAGTAAAAAAATAAAAAATTGTCAACTCACTAGATAATATACTCGTATTCTTTTGAGAATAGTTTTTTTTTTTACTGCTTCTAACCTGACAAAAAAAAATGTGTTATTGGTTGAAGTCGTCATTAACATTAACAAAAGACATTAAAAAAATTAAATCTTAAAAGCGTAAGCACTATAAAAACATTGAACTAAGTTATAAGCACTGTGATATATTTTAAGTACATATGAATCGTTATACATAAACTGGGTTTAGTTAACATTTTGCTTTTTGGAATGCCTGAGATAAACTAAATCGTTCATAAGTTTTTATCGAGAATGTTTGAAATGAGCAAACTTGTTTGAAATTTTGTTCAGTCCTTTTTAAAATAAAATTAAAATCCAATATAAAACTTTTTGAAAACAATTTTTTTTTACTTTACATATTTTGATATTTTGGCTATGTATTGTGAAGATAAATCTAAACATATGTAAATACTCCATTACAAGCATACTCGTTAATTTGTGCTTTTGGACTTTCAAGAGGAGACGATGTCATAAAATCATCGTCAGACTCGTTGAAACTTAAAGACATTAAAGAATGCAGCGAGCCATTTCTGCGTAAATTATTTTGAGGCATTGCTTTTCGAGAAAAAGGTTTTTGCATTTTATTCTTGACCGGAGAAGATTCTTGAGGGTTAAAGTGTTTTCTAATTAATGGAGAAGAATAGAAAATGGGATGATGGGATTCTTTGGAATTACGCTGTTGTTTTTTAAAATTTTTGGAAAAATCTATTCCTTGTCTACCGTTGTTTGGTGGTGTTAATGCATGGTTGTATGGTTCCGAAGACATTACTTTATGTTCAATGATGTTCTTTTTTGCTTGAAAATTTTCTTGGTTAAATGTTATTTTTGAAGTTTCTATTTTTTTGTTGTAAAAAGGAAAAAATGGCTCTTCTCTAAGGCATTGCTTTTCTTTTGATTCCAAAACCAAAGGAATTTTTTCAAGATTGCCAAATTTATTTTGTGAACAGTTTTGCTCTGACGCTTGATTTTGAGCACTAAGGAAAGGAAATTTTGAATTAATTAGCGGATGATCATGGTAAATAACTTGAGTGTTTGCTTGTCCAGTAACTGGATCAGACGCTGGATTAGAATTTTTTTGTTCTTTGAAATTTTTTAAAGGGTTTTCATATTTTTCATTTTCTTCTTTAACTTTTTCAATTACGCTATTATTTCTATCTGGATTAGATTTATTATCAGCAATGCCAACGCACTCTAGAAAACACTTACTGCGGAAGAACTTTTCGATGTCACCAGTAACTTTGCGCATATAAATGCCACTTTTTAAAATTATTGGTTCTTGATAATCCGTTAATGAAACATCTTTTGGAAGCATTTTTGATGGGGTCATTTTGAAAATTGATTTTCTTTTTAAAACACCTCCTAAAAAAAAAAGTATAAAAAAAGGTTGTTTTATTTTATAAATATGAGTAAAGTTTCAAATCATTTAGCGTTAGATAATCTGTATTTATATAGCGGTATTGAATCTGGCTTATCGTCTTGTATTAATCTAAAATCTTACAGTATCGGTTACAGTATAATGCAATACTTGTATCTAAAGTATCAGTTATAACGGCATTAATTCGGTAATTTATTTAAAATAAAAGATTTGTAATTTAAAATAGTAAACTTATACAAAAACTGAGAGTTATATAATTGACTCATATTGTATAACTGAAATTCTAAAATATCTTGTGGTATCATATGAAATCACATATCATTTAATGTTAAATATGGTATCTAACTATCATTTGATGTTAAGTTGATTTAATTTGTTATTTGTTATTGCTTCAGTAACTTAAATTCTCATCAGGTATTGCTGTTTTAAGTTTCGCATCATAACATCTAAATCATCGCCTCTAAACATCTAGTTAAAAAAACATTTTTAACCGGAAACTACTTATCTATTGCTTCCTAATTATACGGTTGTTCAACTTTTTAACTTAAAAAAATAGTTAAGTAAACAGTAAACATGAAACAAACAAAAAAGATGGTACTAACTTAAAACTCGGAGTACATTTTTTGAAGCTTGTGTGCTTCCTCCCTCAAAATTTCTCGCAACAAAAACTCCATTTTCACTGACTCCATCCAATTGGACAACCATTGAAATGTCGATCAATTTAATATCTTCATAGCAAATATAAATTTGGTTTGTACAAAAGCAAACAAAGTCATCGGTTTGTGTCCCTGCCGAGTTTTTCATGTCTTCTATTGAAAGAAATTTTATGAAATTGCTTGCGCTCAAATATATTTTTTTACACCTCTTGTATCTCTCTTATTGCTCATATGCAGATATTTCCCCATTAACTTGTTTTTAAATTAAACAAGGATATGTTTCAAATACAAATATGAATTCAAACAAGTTCAATTATGAATTGCATAACTTAGTATTGATTAATTTTAAATATTAACTACAACATATTTATTCATTTTTCACAAGACACAAATATAAAAAACCACATCATGGTATACATACAATGTTGTTTTTTTACATTAAATCCTAATAACATGGCTTTCAAGTTTAAATTAAAAAATATCGCTTTTGCAAAAAAAGGCACAAAAACCTTTTAAAAAATATTTAAAGATAATTTTAAAAAATGTTTTTTTATTTTTCTACTTTTATATTTACTTTAATACTTTTATCATTATTAATGTTTTTTTTTTTATTATTATTACTATTATTATTATTTTTATTATTATTATTATTATTTTTATTATTATTATTATTATTATTATTATTATTATTATTATTATTACTGTTATTACTATTATTGTTATTAGTATTATTATTACCAATATTATTATTACTATTTTATTATCTCTAACTCTTTGTACTTTAAAAAAAGGAATGTCGAACCACAGTCGGTCTTTATAGGAATAATTTCTCAACTCCTCGAACATTTTTGTTTCTTTTTTCTTTGATTTTTGAAGGAACAAAATTAAACCAATTAAAATTGGTTTAATTTAAAATTAATTTTATTTTTAAATTAAAACTTCGAATCAAGAGAAAAAATAATCAATATAACAGCAATAAAGATTTGAGAATAAAAAACGAGGGTAAGAAAAACAGAGAGCAAAAATTGATACATTTGCTTCGTGTCCGTAAAAACTCACGTTTGTGACCTTGAGATTTAAACTTTATCATTATTATAAAGACTGATCAGGACCAGATTGATGGTATTTCAAGCTGTGTCTTGTTACATAGTTTTACTCTTTTAAAAATCTTGCGCCTTGGCCAGCAAGTATAAATATTTTAAATCACTTAAAAAATGACGTAAACACTAATATTTGATTATTTATATCAGTCATGTGTTAAAATAAAACGTGTTAATAACAAGAAACATTTAAAAACAATTCTACAGCATAAAACTTGTTAGTTTCTAAATTTTCAAAACAATTGCAAACAGTGATGTAGAGCCGGAACGGTCTGGAACGCCGTACTGTATATATATACTTTTTTACTTACTTTTTGTGCTTTATTCATGTTTTACATTAGTCATACTATAACTTGAAATTTTGATGCTCAGACCTCTGCTCTGTTTAATAACTTGAAATTTTGATGCCCAGACCTCTGGCTTTTAATAACTTGTGTAATAAAAACTTTAATAACTTAAATGTTGTTTATATTCAGTGAAGATTTAAACCAATTGTGTGTCTATCGTACATCCTAGTTAGTGTTGAATGTTACATGTCCACGTTTGGTACAAACCAAATTTGTAAAAATTTTAACAGTATCCCTATTATAACCTTATCAAGTGTGGAATAGAGACAAACGATTACTTTACCTTGATTGTGATTTTGTTGTGATTACTTCTTGATAGTTCCAACTGTTTTTTAAAACTTATCCAGCCTACTTTTAAGACAGTAATCCACTTCGATTACAGCTTTCAAAGCCTACAAACTACACTTAATATTTTTCCTTTTTCTCTGCACAGACGCTATTTTGACTGATAGACTGTACCATGATTTGACTGATAGACTGTACCATTTTCAAATTCGTTTCCTCGGCAACTAGTCATACCCGTTTGTCTTTGTAAAGACTTTTACAATACTGTTTGGAATTTGCTCATTTATTTTTACTATATTCTGAATACAATTAACAGCATAAAGTTTGTCTACTCATTTTGTTTGCAAAATTTTACTTTAATTAATAGTTAGAGCTAAATTGTTAAATTATTAATTAAGTTTTAATTTAACTATGTTAATTTAATTAATTTATATCAAACATCATAGAGCAAAAGAAAATTTGTTGTAATTATGGTATGTTTTAAGACAACCGGCTTTTGAAGACGTTTCTTGATCTCTCCATTTGAGCATAGTGTTCAATCTATAAATATTTATAACACTTGATTTGAAGTGTAATGTGGATTCTTGTCTCTCAACTCATCTTGTTTTACAAAGAGATTTAAGTTGGCCCTTGATTTTTTTTTTTAAAACAACATTTTAAAAAAAACCAACCACTTCTTTGATTGTTCCAATCGCATTTCAACCTCTTTTATATTTGAACTCTTTAAAATTGAAAGATTCATTGAATGACATCTGAACGGGCATTTTAAAGCATTTTGTAATACCTTCTGAAGTTCAAAAATTCCATCTTTATGTTCCATTATCATTGAGTTGCATCTGTATCTATCTATTTCTAACAAAGAAACATTTAAGCTGAATTTTCTGACGAAGTTCAAAAGTAACCTACATTTTAATTGAATTTCTGACGAATAATTTTCTGACAAAGTTCAAAAAAACTTACATTTTAATTGAATTTCTGACGAAGAATTTTTTAACGAAGTTCAAAACAGCTTTGGCTATTTTTTTTTTGTTATGACTGGTTTCATTGTAATATCATCATTGTTATCTATGTGTCAACAAATCCAAGAAAACTTTTAAATGTTTTCATATACATAGCGGATAATAAGACACATTTCGTATTTACAAATAATATTAGTTATTTTGTCAAACATAATACAATAAAAAAATATTTTTTACAGTATTATGTTTGACAAAAAATTATTTTACTTTATCTAATATGTTTTTAAGAGTTTATATATATTTTTTTATTTTCAGTAAATTCAACTACATATAAATAATAAAAGTTTCATTACTAAAAGAAATAAAACCTGTATTAAAGTTAGTCGAGTCTGCTCCAAATTCAACCAAGAGCCGATATAAAGCGAAGGGGGAGGAACGATAGGTGCGACCGCCCCCCCCTCCCTTAGAATGTTTTGGAATTTTTTTCAATTTGTAAGTTTACATATTAAACTGGCAACTTGTTTGAAAACGGAAATAATATAGTCATGCTGTCTAAATAAAATTAAAATTTAAATAAAATTAAAAATTGTGTGGTTGCTTGCTTACAAATCATTAAATCTGAAAATCGCTCCCCTCCCCTTACCAGATCGTTTGCATCCCTCAAATCTAAAAAAAAAATTGAAATAGCCCCTCCCCCCTCTCCTTACGACATGGTCTGGATCCGCCCCTGAATGCAACTAATTGGTTTCCATCTGTTGTGATCCAATCATATAGTTGTTCAGCAAGATGTTTAGCACGTGTTCAAACTTCTCTTACTTTTCATAGTTATTTACAATGCAAAAATAAATTTGTGAAATGAATTTCCACCTGGTTCAGAACAGAAACATCAATGATCTTCTTTGATTTCCTTTTAGTGATACTTTCCATCATGTACAGTTGTTTTCGTATGACATTTTCTACCATCAAAGATATGTCTTTTTTTTAACTTCATTCTTTTACTTTTCTTTACTGATCTATATTACTCTTTAATCTCTCTTAATAATAATAATAATTTTTTTAATTATTATTTTTTTAAATTTTTTTATTTAGGTGCCCCAAGAAGACCTAACGGTCTTGTCACAGAGCACCGCGGAAGTGTATTTAACCAGGAAGTTCACGCCTCCTTTAATATCGTGACGCAAAAAAAATGTCCAAATCTCATTTCAAACTTGGATCTCCTGCTTCTAAAGCAAGCGCTCTAACCACTGCGGTTATGGCTGCAATTAGAATCTTTATATTACTTTCATGTGTTCTCTGGAAAACTAAACTTCTGTTTTCAAATTTCAATTTGAAACCATTTTTATCAAATAAAATTGGTTTTGAAAGTGCAACGCAAATATGACAAAAGAGAAGCATTAAGATAAAAACAGTGTCATAGAAGAAAGCAAAATAAATCAAAGAAAATTAATTCTGAGAATTAATTGAATGATAATTGATACTGCACAGTTAATAATCTATTATTTTTCCTGTACCAATTATCCTTAAGTTCTTAATACACGGGAGAGAACGTTTAGTTATTTTGAAAAAATTGAGTGTAAACGGCCTTAAAAATGGTCCACCTACAAAAAAATGTCATAAATCTGCATTGAAAATGAACTTTTGGTTCCATTACCAAGCACATAATATTTTCTACATAGTAGAAAGCTTATATAGACATATTAAATCCTATTTAAATAATGATAAAACAGCTGTTAGGGGTCGTCCATAACGTATGCACGCTTTTATTTTGACCCTCCTCCTCCGCTTTTTTTTTTTTTTGCTGTACACTTTAAATGCCATCCACCTCCTTAAAAGTACTTACGCTATAAACCTATCTACCCAACATTTTATAATATTTTTTTTACATTAGTGTCTCCTTAATTTTATAATTAACCCCCTGCCTCCATCTCGTATACGTCATTTGCAGACTCTCTCTCTTCCCCATCTGAGCGTTCGTACTTTATGAACAATACTTATAAAAATTTTTGATTTGGCTGCAAGCCGCACTAGAATTAAATTGTTTTATGCTTGCTCTGAATAAAAAAACTTATTTGAATTTACTAGATTTTGATTATAGGCAGACGAACCATTGAAATTATTTACAAAAAAATACTTATATGGGCAATTCCACTGTTACTTACAGGATAATTTGATTATTGTAACGTCACATTTTTATATATATATATATATATATATATATATATATATATATATATATATATATATATATATATATATATATATATATATATTATATATATTTTAAGAGATTAGACGTTGATATATATATATGAATCATCCCAAAATGATTTTTTTTGTGTGTTTATTTAAATTTTGTTCAATTGTTATAAGTTTAGGAATTCTAGTTGATTAAATAATTAAAGTTGATTATATGCTGTGTTACTTACGTTACGCAAAAAAAACAAACAAACATTTCATTAAACCAGTTTGTTTTCATTTGAATATTTCAAGCCAAAAATTTAACTCGCTTAACCAACATAAACTCGCTTCTTCAATTAAATTAAGTAGTTACTCTGCGTAAAATTATTCAAAAGATTTTTTTTAGCTATTTATTTATATATCTTTAATAAGATTAGAATTACATTTAATAAAAATACAAATAGATCATATTTACAATTTGTTTATATCTATCTTTGTCACAAGTGTTGTGTCAAGGAATTATTTGTAACTTTACATATTGTTTTATACTTTTGTTTTTGAAATGCTTTTTATATAGTAAACAAATTTGATAAATAGTTTTATACTTTTGTTTGTGAAATGCTTTTTATATAGTAAACGAATTTGATAAATAGTTTTATACTTTTGTTTGTGAAATGCTTTTTATATAGTAAACGAATTTGATAAATAGTTTTATACTTTTGTTTGTGAAATGCTTTTTATATAGTAAACGAATTTGATAAATAGTTTTATACTTTTGTTTCTGAAATGCTTTTTATAAAGTAAACGATTTTGATAAATAGTTTTTAGGATAGGAGCTCTTTTAGGGAATACATTGCTCAACTACAAGCCCAAAATATATTTATCCGCTTAAGAAAATTTAGCGGATAAGAATATTTTATGCTTAAAGTTAATCAGCTTCAAAAAAATTGTTGAATTGTCATCTTTAGACCTCAGTCATACTGAGCCACATGCGCGAAAGATATATAATAAAGTTTAAAAAAATAAATTAAATTGTAATATTTAAATTAGGAAAGCTGGAATTTTAAACAGTTTTAGAGTGTTTAGAGCGCTAGCTTTATAAGCAGGAGATAGATCCAAGTTCTAAACGAGTTCTGGACATATTTTCGCGTTTTGGTAGGGAAGGAGACGTGAACTTCCTGGTTAAATACACTTCCGCGGTGCTTTATGACAAGACCGTTAGATCTTCTTGGGGTACCTTAAATAAAAATACTAGTAATTTTGTATTTTAAGAAATTTTTACTGGGTCATAGATCAACTTATTATATATTACAATAGTTTTTAACCGTTATTAATTATGTAAAATTGTTATTATTAAAGTCAGCGGTTGAATGGCTTCTTTTACTTTTAGATTTAAAAAATGGCGTCTAAAGCATATTAGCCTTTTTTTAATCCAATTTATATCACTTTTAGCTAATTCATATCACTTTTACCTAATTCATATCACTTTTAGCTAATTTATGTCACTTTTAGCTAATTCATATCATTTTTAGCCAATTCATACCACTTTGAATTAACTAAGGTGAAGCTTAAAAAAAAAAAAGTTTTAAAGGTACTAAAAATAAAAAATTAGAATACTTTTATGAATATTTGTAAAAATTTATATTTGTCTTTAAATAAGATTATTTCAAAACTTCTAATTAAAATAAATTGTTTAACTTACATATGTAAATCATAAACTGATCTAAAATTAGAAGAAATATTTTCAAACCTATTTTTAAACTATAATAATTATACTTATACTTATCGTATGACTTAGTTCTAGTGAATTCTATTGAGTGAAAAACAAGTCCACAACTTAAATACCCTCAATCAAATGAATATAAATTAATAAAACATATTTTTATATAAAATTAAGGTGGTTTACCAGGAAATATTTTTTTTTTGTCAAATTGGATTTTTTTTTCGAAATATTAAATAAAATAGTTCCAATAATGAATTTTAATTATTAGTTATGAAAAAAATTTGAAATTTTAAAGTTTTTTGTAAAAACATCAAATTTTAGCCTAAAATAGCCTAAAATTGTACACATGAATGAAACAAAAAAAAACTCAAAGATGAAATATTTATTTTTTTCAAAATTTTGCACAGATAATCTCACTTATTTAGATAATCTCACTTATTTTTAGCTTCAAGTACTTGTTTTTCATTAAACCAGCATTTAGATAATCCTTTTTTAATAGATTTCTTTTTTTTATTAAAAGTTTTTTTCTTTTCTTGCCATACAACAAACACGACGAATGTCTCTTCTTAATAAACCGGTTACAATCTTACCACTGTGTGGTATATTAAGATGTTCAAAAACGCGTTTAAGATTAGATGTTCCTTTGATCAATATCAAAATAGCTGAATTTACTTTGATTTCAAAAGTACATTTCTTCATAAACACTTTTGGGCACTCTTTAAACCAAATTACATTATTGATCCCATCATTATAATTTTTTGTTTCTCCATGAACACTTTTCCACAAATTGATCATCACTTAAATCCTTGAAATTACTTAATACAATATCATGGACATATATAGGTAGATTAATTTTTAGTTTATAATTGTTTATAGTTTACCTTCTATTTTTTTCCAATTACATAAACTTTCAGGGTTGTACAGATTATAAAACATGGCGTTGCAGTTGACTTTTGAAATTGGTAAAGTAGAAATGTACTGCTCTGAAAAGCAATTCGTTTTTAAGTTAATGTCAAATGCACTCGAGCCTTTATTTTGTGTTTTTCCCCACAACATTGCTTGTAAAAGAGAACCATTCATATGAACAAGATATGCTTGTAAAATAGAATCATTCATATGAACAAGATATGCTTGTAAAAGAGAATCATTCATATGAACAAAATATGCTTGTAAAAGAGAATCATTCATATGAACAAGATATGCTTGTAAAAGATATACTTGTAGAAGAGAATCATTCATATGAACAAGATATGCTTGTAGATACACATTTGATATACCTTTGATTTTCAATCTGTATAAAAATTGGTTTTAGAAGACTTCACTTTTTAATAATTACTAAAGATAAAAAAATAATTACTAAAATTTACCTCAGGCGTTCACTGCTCGTGTGTGACCATTCGGCGAATTTTATATGCCAAAGTTTTTAAATCATATCATCAGAAAAATATTGGTGCTTTACAAATATGGGGTTGGTTGGGTTTTCGCTATTTGTAGTGAGTCCTTTTTTACTGCAGTATGGAATAGGCGTAAGTCATGGGGTAAAGCAAAGTGGCAATGACGTTTATCTGACGGGATAAACTAGTTATATGTGCTGATCTCATCGAAACGCCAGCAATAATAGACGCGACTCAGAGGAGATGTTTACTACTTAATCACTACACAAATTATGTTTACACATTAGGATTAATGTTTTTTTTTTCATTATTATACGCCTTTCATTGTTGTTATCATGTTTTTTATTTTGTGATCGGTTTTTTGCTTTATAATTTTTTGTCTGGTGATGTATATCTTCGTTCATATTGGTGTTTATAAAACAATTTTTTTTTTTTTAATTTTTTTTTTTTATTGTTATTATTGTTGTGGGTGTATAGCCTGTCTTATTAACTGTTTAAATATTCCTCTATTAATCTTTATTTTTGTCTTGACAACTGTCAAAATATGCTTTGTCTAATAAATAATTCTCCTTTATTCTAATGTACTTCATTTCTTCCCTCAGGAGTTCACTGCTCGTGTGTGACCATTCGGCGAATTTTATATGCCAAAATTTTTAAATAAGATATACATTTGATTTTCAATCTGTATAAAAATTTTCTTTAAAATGCCACTTTGTATGTTTACTCTATTTTGACAATCTGGGCAGCTACCAACTTGCATAAAAATTTCTTTGAAAACAGGGAAATACTTAATCAAATTAAAATCATCTAAACACTGTTTTTCATTCAATTTATATTAGCTAATATTTTTATCACCACATGCTTTTTATAGTAAACTTAATTTCACATGCTTGATCACTTGCTTTTTGGAACTTGTGTCTAGAATGGGCGGACTTATACACGATGCACCCCATAAGTTCGGTAAATACGACAATTTACGAAAGTGCTGATTTTGCTATTTTGTAAAATGGAAGTCAGTAGAATGGAACGAAATATTTTAAAAAATGTTCTTCTTGCTTATTTTTGCCATAAACTGAATATAAAAACCCTAATGCTGGTTAAAAAAAAAGTAAAACTTAAAGTTTTAGAGGATGTAATTCCTGATGCTACTCTTTATATTTTGGTACACGCGGTTCAATGTTGGAATGTAAAAGAACAGCGAACAATTTTTAACACACTTGAAGAAAACATTCCTAAATAATACTTTTTTTTATCTCTTTTTCTAAAGGCCGTTTTCCACAAGACGAAATATTCGCGCGTAGCGAATTTTTTCGCTATTACGAAACGCTGTTTTGATTTCCACTTACTTTCTTTCGCGCTACCTTTTTTTCGTTTTCAACAATAAAAATGGCAGCAATAAATTTACGCTGTATGTTGAACTAAAAGCAGTTATTACTTTTTTAGCATACTTTCTTATTTAAAGCATGTGAAAATTTCTTTCTATATTAAAATTTCTGTCTTTATATGTAAGATGTGTATCATTTAATATAATCATTTAATATAAGGTTTTTTTTACAAGAAAGTATAAGAAAATAAAATGCTTAGCTCTGATATGAGCATTTCTATTAAAAAACTGTTACTGCAAAAACGAGCAGCAGGCTAAACTCTATGTAAGGTTTTTTACAAAAAGGTTTATCTTTGTGTGGCCACTTGAAGATAAACATTCTTATGAAGTGTAACTTTCGTAATTGACAGTGTGAAAATTTATGTTTTTTTTAAATAATTTTTTGTCTTGTGGAAAACGGCATTTAGTTTTTGTAAATTTATTTTACAGAGGGTGATTAATAAATTATTAATAATAATATAATCTTACAGAACTTAGCTCATATACGGAATATTTTTTAAACTTTTGTATTATTTGTCCGTTAATTTTTTCTCTGTATTGTCTTCAGTTTTTAAATTTATTTACCAGAATTTTAATTGTAAATAAAATCTTTCGAAAATGTAGTAAGACTACGAAACACGTCAAGAATAAAAAATATTGTGATTTTTATTAAAATTTTTACAAATTTATTGCTAATGCGATGTTCGAAATATATATATATATATATATATATATATATATATATATATATATATATATATATATATATATATATATATATTTAAACAATTTAAAATGTATTCTACAAAAAGAGTGCTCAATGTTCTTAAAAGAACAGAGCAATTACAAATTAAGTAGAAAATCACTTAGCAAAAATTTATATATATATATATATATATGTATATATATATATATATATATATATTATATATATATATATATATATATATATATATATATATATATATATATATATATATATATATATATATATATATATATATATATATATATATATATATATATATATATCAACCGTAAAACTTTTATTCTACGTAAAAAAAATATTTATTAAGAATTAAAATTTGCGAAGAAGATATTAATAGTTAAAAAACAAAAAAATTAAAGGTAAAAAACAAAAATTTTGAAAGAAAAATTGGGGAGGCAATAGAAATACAAAAACGGCGGGATTGATCTAGATGAAGGCTAATATGTCAAAACTATGTTTTGGACAATATCTTTTAAATTCAAAAGCAAAGAAAGCCATTCAAATGGTAACAATTTTATATAAACTATTACGGTTAAAATTTATTTTAATATTTAATAAGCTGATGATGCTGATATCTATAACCCAGCGAAAATTTCTTAAATAATGAAATTATTAGCATTGAGAGAAGTTGTAATTTTTGATGTTTTAAAACAGTATATAATATACCCTCATATAATGTGTTATTTGTTTTCCACCTTTAAAAAAAATGAGTCATCGATTTATTGTTTTATGTACTTCAAAATAAAATTTTTCTATTGTATTGGAACCTAAATTATAAGTAAAAAAGATGCGGAGAAAACTTAAGTTAAAAAGCTGTTTTTAAGTGCCGTCTCCTTAAGTTTTTATTATTTAAATCGTTTAATTTCAAAATCGTTGACATAGCAACACCAGCAGTTTATACTATTATTATATAGCTAAGAATTACAAACTCTTTTTCAGCCTATTTTTTTAGCTGTAATAATAATCTTGATTAATATTTTAAATAGTAAGCAACTTTTAATTTATTTACATCAAATTACAATAATAATACTTTTGAAGTAAAACAAAAACTCACTTTAAAAATGAAGTTAATCAGTTTTATACAAATCTTCATGAACAAGTTTGGGTATCTGTAAAATTTTACAATAAACATATACTTATCAGTGTATATATAGACCAAATGATGCTAATTTAACAAAATGTATTGTTAAACCCTTCAAATTAGCTCATTAATTAAATAGAAAGCCATCGATAACAGCGTTCAGTGATTTTTATTTACAATATAAAGTGGTCTAATGATGGTATTAAATCTTTCAACCCAAACAATTCCACCAAATATGATTGCTGGAATATTTACCAAAATAGACACTTTACACAATATATCGCATTTCCTACTTCCAGAAATCCTCCAAGGTAAAATAAAACGGTGCAACAAAAAACCGAAATCGGTTTTTTAGACTGAAGCCAGATTGAACCCTTTTTTGAAAAACCGTAAAAAATCGGTTTTTCAAAAATCCCTTATATTGCGTTTTTCTAAAAACTCAAATCGGTTTTTTGAAAAACCAATATATCGCATTTTTTTGCGCGGGCAACAACACTGGGATGAAATTAGAGTGTGCCATTCTCCCTTCTTCTCCCGTTACAGAATTGGCGGAGTTCAAACAAACTTTGCTTTGTAATAAACAAATTAACAGTTATCACATTTCAAGTTATTAACATGTTACCATGTTACCATATGTAGAAAAAGTTGAGTGTTAAAGAAAAAACAAAATTTAAATACAGCTATTTTTTTTTAATAATATTATAACAATTTTACATTTGAAGTTTGCATAATTTTGATATTTGTTTTGCTGTTTTGCAAAGTTTAACTTTATTTGATATAATGTGTTGTTCAATAAAATTATGTGTTTTTACCAATGGCTTAGAATAAGTAATAAATAAAAGAATGAAAAATCTGGTTTGTCTTTTGTAATAAGTATTTTATCGACGAAGAGGTCAATAGAAATTGGTCTAAGAACCGGGCCTTTAATTCGGAGAATCGGAGTAAGACAAAATGGATCCTAATTCAAAATAAAAAATCAAGTAACAATTTAATTATATTGAACCAAATATTTACACGAGCCATGATTAAAATGAAACTCTTACCGTGTCAAAGACATATAGTAAACTTCTCTCCTCTGTGAACAGATGAACTAACATAGCAGCTCTTAAATTCTTCAAAATACCTAAATATGATAAATCACTGCTTACAAAAAAGATACGTGCTGGTAGTGTGTGTATATCTGACGAGAAATTTGGTAACATGAGTTGTTCACGCCTAAAATGTATTATATAAAACATTATCATTGTTTTGCGTTATAAAATATAAAAATTCTGACAATTCTATTTATTAAGAACCTCTGGGTTGTTTAGTTTCATAAATATTTCCCACCCACTCAGGGGCAGATCTAGGATTTACTTCTCCTTTGGCGAAATTTTTTGTATAAATACTAATCCCCTCTCCCAACCAGTCTCACAATCCCAGTTCCTTTCATGCAAAACTACTGTCAGGTGCCGAAGAAACGCTCCCTACCAATTTATAAATTGTTAATTTTTTATCCATTGAAGCAAATTCATTTTTTCAAAAAATTCTCATTTCACCTCATTTATTTTGAACTTCCTCCATGTTTACTTAGCACACAAGAGTTTTATGACAAGTTTTTTTTTCTTAACCTTAAATTTGGGCCATTATATTTTCTATAAAAAGTATCCATAAATTTAAATTGAATTTAAATTATACCTATAACTCATTCTTCAAATCCAGTGTATACTTCTATAAGTAAAGAAAACTATTTTAATAATCAAAAATAATTTCAAAATGATTCTTAAAACATGAATATTACTACTCCATGAATACAAAAAGTACAGTCAATTAGGGATTCAGGAATAAATTTGAGCTTTCTATCTATCGAACTTCATTCAGAATATAGGCTGATGCTCCACCTCCACAGTATAAAGGTTGAAAGAGTATCTGTCTGAAAGGTATTTGTTTAAAGCACATGAACCACATCAAGGTTCCTTTCTATTCATGTGTACAATTTTTATGCAGAAAGATTGAAGGCATATGACAGAAAAATACACCATCAATTAGCAAACTGCTTTTACTTGCACATTTTTATTCCTGGATTACATATAAAATATAATGTATTATGGCAATGTACAGTTGTGGAGCAAAACTTTATGGGGCCTAGGGTTATTGTAAAGCAGGAGGCTTCTTTCGATGATTAATCAAAAAATTTATTTTTAGAGTTTCTTTAAAAAATATATATATTTTTTGAACCGGTTATAAAAGGTTGCATTAATGTATGTTAATTCTATTGAGATAAGAACCAGTAAAACATCAACTAGCAAATACTTTTAACTATAGCTAATAATGCTAAAACATAGAGGAAGATAAAAAGTAAATATAAAATAAATTCAAATAATACAAACAAGCCATTAGTTTTTTTTTTAAATAAATAAAGGTAACTTGCAGGTAACAGATAAATAACTAAACCAATAAATAAATAAGATGCTTAAAACATCTAAAATTTGGCACCAACTATTAACTGTAATTTAAATAAAATTATATGATGATTGATAAAAAATATATATAACTGACAATTACTGCATGGCACCAAGCTTTAGGCAACATCAATCAGTTGTATTTTTTGTGGAAAAAGTGTTGCTTATATTATAATTGACATCGTGCAAAATTTATATTAAAAAAAATATATTTACATATAAAAATATCACAACAGCTATATTACAAAACTATACTAGCACTTTGTAATTTACTGAGATAAGCATATGTTTTTATAATAATATTATTTAAACATAGTCATAGTATTTAAATAGACTGGGAACGCCTTCTTATAACACTTAAGTTCCTCTCTATACTTGTGCTCAGCCTACTTTAGAGTGCATCAAGTTGTAAACATTGTATTTCGCTATAGATAAGTTGCATATATTCTTGGGATAAATATTAAAATGGCAGGAGCAAATTGTGTTTGTTTTGGTTATTAAGTTTCAAGTTATTATTTTCGATTGCATATATATTTCGTATTCCGAATAAAAAGATGAATATAGCATAAAATAAAGACATCATTTGTTGATAAATATAGCTACGTGACAGAGGTTGTAGTGGTATGAATATGCATATTCATATAAGCATTTAAGTTATATGCTATATGAAAATATGTTATAGATGCAAATATTTTATCGACTATAACATGATAGATGTATATGGGTATAAATACTTAGCGTCATATATTCAGAGTATATTTATTTAAAATGTTGGCTAAAAGAGCCTAATAAATTCTATATTATAATAGAATATAGAGTTTATTAGGCTCTATTAACTAACATTTTAAATAAATATACTCTAAATATATGACACTAAGCATTTATATCCATATACATCCACCATTTCATCATCCATTATCCAGCATTTATACCCATATTATACCCATACAGTAAACTTTATATAGAATTTCTATATAAAGTTTACTTAGCTGGATTAGTTGATAATTTATATATCACTCTTTACATTATTTTGGTATTTTTTCTGGAAACAAGAAAAAATCAGGAACAATTTTATCATTTTAGATGGTTTAAAAGCACTTATTACTGGGAGACACTCTAAAAAATTAAAATTTTTTTATCTAGGGTAGGATATGTGGTATACCTTTAATAAAGCATCATTATCTACCTAAAATAAAAAATTATATCTTAATTATTAACTAAATTATATTAAAAATAGTGATTTGTTGTATAATTTTCTACCTCAAAAGGAAAAAAAGTTTTACCTTTAAAGATGTAATTTTTTTTTTAATTTTACCTTACAAAGAGCATATCACATATTCTACCCTACGGTAGAACTTCAACTTTTTATACAAGTGCAATACTAACAATAAATGTTGTGCAAAAATGTTTTTTCTATTTTTTTTTTAATTCAGTAAAAAAAATTAGGATTTTCTCGGTCTGTAGAGCTGGTTATGAATACTTGATATAAATACTTTAAAAATGACTAATATATCAAAGCTTCTTAAACTAAAATTCAAAAGCTTGTATATGAATTTTTGTTTTTATTATGCTGTATTGCAATTTATATAATGGCAAATAAAAAGTATTTACCTGGTGCAATAGAGATGATGTAAAAGTCTGCTACCAAATATTGCATCACAAACATACATAAATCAAACAATATTTAAAAAAAAAGCATAATGTAATAAAAGAAGATTACAGAATTCTATTTAAAAATCACAGTGTGTTAAATTAAGATACAGAATTTTATTTCAAATCTTGATTCTAAGTTTAAACTATAAATTATTATCTATTTTATTGAATACTGAAAAATAATATCTCAAAATTTAAGGTTATCCTCAACTAAAATAAGATATTTAATGTTAATTACCTTATTTCAAAATCAACTGCAGTGTATGATGATATATTTGACTAATCTAGCTGACTTTTACAAATGGTGCCACTGCATGACAAAAAGCAATCAAAATTTGTAAGTAAATTTTTTAAAGGTTAAAGCTTGTAACTTGAGATGTTTCTCCGAACCGCAAGTTGTTGAAAAGGCATTTTAAATGACTCCTTTATACCACATTAAAATTAGACAACTTGTTACTGTCTTGTTTAAATATGATTTATCCAACTTAAAACATATGTATAAATATATATATATATATATATATATATATATATATATATATATATATATATATATATATATATATATATATATATATATATATATATATATATATATATATATATATATATATATATATATATATATATATATATATATATATATATATATATATATATATATGTAAGGATGGTAAGTTTATACTGTGGAACCATATTGCCTATATATTCTATGAAGACAGAGAATGTGGCTTTTGTATTTTACGTAAACTTTTGAGTATATAAAGTTGACAAAATTTTTATTATAAAGTGTTAAACTTGCTGTCTTAGTAATAAGTTTTTGCTGTATTAAAAACTTTATTACTTTATGTTAAAATATTATAATAATATTTTAACATAAAGTAATAAAATTATTAGTTTAAATATTATTAGTTTATTTGAAAATTATTTTCGAGACTAAGAACCACTTAGTGCTTGCAAGGATAACCCATTTTTTAATTACTTTGCATTCAATAATAACAAAATAAAAAAACTAAAAACATTTTTTAAAATCTGGAAATGTAATGTATTTAGCTACATGGGTAATAATAAGTGGTAGTAAAATAATATTAAGTCATGCCAAAAAAAAACAAACATTAGATTTATTCAAAACTAAATATCTTTTATATTTGTAAAATATATGTAAAATAGTAGTGTTATCATTATTATTTTAAAATTAAAAAGACAATTATATTATTATTATTAGTCAATCTAGTATTGCTATTTTATTATAAAGTTACTACACCATAAAACTATTAAACTTACACGAAGTATTTATTTTACTATATACCAATAATATTTAAAATATATACGGGGCTATGAAAATAGCCATTTTAGTAGATTCAAGTCATCTCATTTTCACGATTAAACCAAATAAAGTCATCTCATTTTCAATTGTCATCTCACTTTCACGATTAAACCAAATAAAGCCATTGGATTCGATGGTATCAGCAGAAACGTCGTTATAAATTCTAACAATTTTATTGAAAATATTATATTTAAAATCTTTTTGTCTTGTCCAAGGGATTTTCCCTGATCAACTTAAAATTGCCAAAGTAACGCCAATATTCAAAGGAGGGAATGCAACTAATGTTAATAACTATCGCCCCATCTCTGTTCTTTCTGTATTTTCAAAATTTTTTAGAGAGAATCTTATACAAAAAAACCAACACTCATCTTTCTGTAAATAACATTTTATTTAATAATCAATATGGTTTCAAAAAAATAACTCCACAGAGCAATACTTCAGTTTACACGTAATATTAACGAGTTGTTTAATAAATCTGAATATACATTAAGAATTTTTATTGATTTTTCAAAGGCTTTTGATACTATTGACCATCAAATTCTTACTAAAAAGCTCGAACTATATGGAATCACAGGAGTCGTTTTAAAATGTGTAAAGAGTTACGATAAATCACCATAAAAATTAAAAAATATTACTTGTGGCGTGCCACAAGGTTCTATCTAACTCATTCAAGGCCTCTCTTAAGAGAGGCCTTGAATGAGTTAGATATTTCTATCTAACTCATTCAAGGCCTCTCTTAAGAGAGGCCTTGAATGAGTTATTCTAACTCATTCAAGGCCTCTCTTAAGAAAAATGAATGCTTTAAACATATATCAACTTAACGTATATAATATTCTTTGTTTTAAGTACAAATGTAAAACAAAATTATCCCCGTCTCCTTTTCATAGTTTATTTATGACAAAACAAAAACAAAAAAATACAATCTACGAAATCATGATTTTTTGATGCAACCATTTTCAAAAACTAATCATTGCAAAATTTTGCATATCATTTCGTCGACCGTATCTTTGGAACAAAATTGTCTTAAATAACTTTGATTATTCTTTTGAATGGAATTACATATCTTTTAAAAAAAAGTTGAAAGAAGTAGTTTTTAAAATTGACAATATACAAATGTACTTTTAAATTCTTTTTATCTATTATTTATATCGGTTTATATGATTTGTAATGTATTTTTTTTCTTGATATGATTTGTAACTCAATAATTTACGATCTTCAAGTCTATATTGCTATTGTACTATCTTTAAGAAATTTTTTTAACCTTTTTTTTTTTTTGCAGTTTTTTTAATTTAAATCTTGTTATTTTTTTATTATTGCATAACACTTTTTTATTTACTACGTAAAATATTTAACTTGTTCAAAAGGTTACGTCTTTTTACCGCGGTACTCGACGACAAGACCTTACAGTCTTCTACGAGTTTCCACGTTCTTTTTATATATATATTATATATGTTAACTTGTAATTGTTTATATTTTTTTATTTTAGCTTGTAAATTTTATAAAATATTAACGTGATGTTTTAAAATGTAATAAAGAACAAAAAAAAAAAAATTAAAAAAAAAGCTTTCTTTTTAATGCTTTTGTTCCAAAATAGAAGGTGATTTTTAATTTATGTTTTTTTATATATCAATTTAGTTTGACTTTTTAAAATCTTGAAAGCTTTCAGGTTATCTATTGCAATGTAAAATCTAGGAACTTGCATATAAAGTGTTAGATGATCATGCATATTTAGCAGCAAGCAAATACGATAAACACTGCTCAAGATACAACTTAGATATGTTAGAACTGAACCAATTGTAAAATTAGAGGTACTAAAAACATTCCCAATTAGTCACAATAGAATGTTTTGTTTAGTAATGTAGTAGGATACACGCTTAAACGTTATAATATCATTGATAAAAGAGATACCAGTCAGATAAACAAAGACAAGATTTCCAACTTCAAAACACGAAAGAAAAGTACAATTTTAGCTAAGTTTTAAAAAGAAATTTTTTTTTCAGAAAATTAGGTAGTCTAATGTTTAAATTAAAATTGAGGTCTTTCTCCAACAAATAGCAGCTAAAACAGCATTAAATTTATTCAAATTTTCAAAAGCTGCGCCACAAAAAGTCATTTTAAAAACATTTGAAGCACTCTCAGTTCGGTCACCCCATAATAGTCCTGTAAAATTTCACCTAAAAAAGGGTCAACCTAGAAAAAAGTATTATAAGGACATGTTATATATCGTTTTATTATTATTTTTTTAATTTTTTTTTTTTTGTCAAATATTTTTGTTAAACTGTGTTTTTGTAAGTAAAAATGGGCAGAGGGAATAAAAGTTGCAGTTCTACATTTCGAAATATAAAGTTATTAGAACAATAACTTAAGAATTCAAAATGTTAGTTTTAAGTTATGTAGTATTCTTTATGTATTCAAAATATAATTGTTTGTGTAAATTACTTATCTTGTTGTTTATATTATTATGTAATGATTTGCTATATTTATATTTTAATAGAAAGTATTTAATCTTACAAATGATAATACAAATAATTCAAAATATATGTTTTAATTGCAAAAGGTTTAATTTGTAAACGCTTTTAAATCAATTTCTGACAAAACTCGAAAATTATGGACCTAAAAAATGAACCCTCTGTATTATTTATGAGTATTGTGTGGTAAAATGAAATTAAAAGGAGATTTGTTGAGCCAAGTGGGGGCAAGATTTGGAAGAAAAGTTGGCAACCAAGAAGCTCTTGAAAAATTAATTGAATGTGCTTCAAAATTGGATTTCAATGTATTGGTTTATGAACTGTATAAAAAAAAAAGAGGCAGGAGAAAAGGTTTATATTTACTCATCGTGTCGAACTAAGTTAAGAAACAAATCAAAATCAATTAAAAGATCACACGCATCAATGGAAACTCCTATAGAAAAAAAAAAACATTTAACTCGATCAGAACAAGTTTTTTTTTAATTTTAAAGAACAATGTTTTTATTGTGGAAATATGTGCATATTTGACAGTCGTCATCCTGAGAGAAATAATTTCACAGAAGTAAGAACAAAATCAACAAAAATTTATCATGTAACTCTAGAATTATGCAAAGAACGTAACGCCTTTTTATCTAAAACAATTGAAGCTAGACTTTTGAATATAAATGATCTTGTAGCCATTGAAGCACGATATCATATTGATTTTCGTGCAAAATTTGAAAGACCTATTACTACATCAAGCTCTGGAAGACCTACTTCAACAGAAAAGCTTACTGTCTTTAATGCAGCATGCATAAAACTCGAGGAAGATATTGATCTTTACACAGTGTCTGAGTTTTACGAAATGATGCAAACGTTAGGAGAAGAAATATATTCCCTTAAAATGAATCAAAATAAATAAAAGGAAAAATATGGAGATTCTATGCAATTGGTCTCGCTACAAGGTAAAAGTAATGTAATAATACTGGACAGATTTAGACATATATTATACAAAAACTGGTACACCAGAAAAAAAAATAATGTAAAGGACGAAAAAGTCCGAGTTATAACTTCAGCAGCAAAATTATTGAGTGATTTTATAAAGAAATTTGACCATGATGTAAAAACCTATCCTTTATTAGAAGATGTAACTGACAAGGAAAATACTTGCATACCGATATTACTGAAAGTGTTTATCAAAGAACTAATTCCTGTACCATTAAAACAAACGTCAATTTCACAAGCATTATTTTCCGCAGTGAGACCACAATCAATAATGCCAATGCAGTTAGGAGTATCCGTTACCGTTGATAATGTACTTTCTTCAAAGTGGCTAAATATTTTGCTTGCTAAACTGGCTTTTGCATCAAGTTACGACGAGGTTTGTTTATTTAGTGATAATTTTAGTTTTATTTACCTTTTGAAAAATCTATACTTCACACATAAAAGTATAAAATAAAAATAAAAAAAACTTATTTAACAGGTCATTCGTTACAAACAGAACATAGTGGAATACGATAAAATTAACGATATACTTTGTCCTGAAGGTACAACATTCAGTTTGTTGGGGATAACATGATTTAGCAACAATCGATGGTAAAAACACACATCACGGACTAGGTTTTATATCAATTGTAAATAGAAATTTTATTGGACACACAAATAAGAAAAGATTGCCAAGGGATAGTAAAGAAAATTGGTCCAACATAAACTTTGACTACCAGATTAAAATCTCTCAGTTTTACAGCTCTGACGTTCCGGTTTTATCTCAAATAAAATTTAAAGAATTTACAAAGGTATTTACATAACTAGGTTTATTAGTGTTTTAAAAAATAGTTTTTAAATTTCGTGTAAATCTTTAAAATATAATGAAAACTTAATCGATAAAATTTATTTTGAGATTTTTGATTACATTAGCTGATCGTGGTTAACTTTTAATTTTTCTTTTATTTAAGGTTAAAGCCAAACCTTGTTGATATACTTCGGAACATGTCATATATCTTAGAGTTACAATACTCTAGTTGGGCTGCCTATATGAGTCGTCAAGTTGATAATATCTTACCTATATCTAAAGTAACCATGCTTCCAGTAATCAACTTACTGGCAACTGATTTTAATGCGTTATATTCTTGGTTAAGTTATATTGTAATGCAGTCAGAAAAGTTACAACTTGGAATGCCATGTGTGACATTTGATCAACAGCTTTATGTCAAAGCCTATGAAATTGCGGCCTCAAAGAAAATAATCATTTTTATTAGAATTGGAGCTAATGAGTTTTCTTAGAGTTATTGGAACATTGATGGAAGGAAGCGGATTGAAAACTGCTCTTGAAACTGTTTATGCTTCCGTAACAGTCAACCATATATTTTCTGGAAAGGCAACTGCTCAAAGTCTTCGAGGCCATATGTTTGCTACATCGGCTGTCTTATCTACATTGCTGGAGGAAATTTGGATTAAACTAAGCGATGAAGAAAAAGCTGAAATTAAATTAATAAATATGCATAATAAAAATGGTGATACTGAGCTTGAAAAAAAGTTAATTCTATTATTTGAAGAAAAGCAAGAAGAATACATAGCGAAATCACGAACAGTAAAATTATGGCTAAACTATGTTCTCTATACATTTATTGTACAAGAGTTTATTCGAGCAGAAAGAATTAGTAACTGGAACCTATATATTGCTACAACAAAATGCATGAAAAACCTACTTGCCTCAACTGGGCACAATAATTATACGAAATAATTACGTTTATATTTACAATCAGTGGATGAATTAGCAAGCACTCATCCAGACAGTTCCTAAATGGCGAGCATACTGTAAGGCGCACTTCAAAGAGTTGGTCTAGAATACGAACAGATTTATAAAAAGAAACAGATATTAATGAAATCGTTGAAAGGTAAAGAAGGAGTTGTTGGCTTACTGAATTACTGAAAATGTGTTACATGTTAGGACAAGTAGAATGCATAGGTATAAATAAGATTAAATATTCTTGTTTCATTGACTTGGCGTTTGCTAATAAAACAACTGATGTTATGATAAAAAAGGAATAAAAAGATAAAAGTTAATACATGCTACTAATAAATATTTATAGCAAAAACTGAATACGGCAAATATACACTATATTTCTTTCATTAAATTAATAATTTTTATTAAGATGCGCTGAAATGACAGAAGCAGTAAATTCATTAACCTCGTCAAGAAACACAAGTAAGGAACACAAAGAATTTTATGCAGGAAGGATCAAGCGTGACTCTGAAGATTTTCAGAAAATTAAATCATGGTTTGATTTTCATAGCCCATATGATGTAAGAGAACAACTTGAGACTCTGGACTCAGGGCTTGTAGATGAATTTAATCAGGCATTGGTGCATCAATACAGGCACAAATGAATGATATGCCATACACAGAAGTATCCTTTAAAAGAAGTAATCAACTCAAAAATCTTCAAGAGCTCTACTCAAATATTAAAGTCAACAATGAAAATATATCAGTTGATCCCTTGATATTATTTTTGCGTTTGTTAGTTATCGTTGAAATAAAAATTGAAAAAAAATTGAAAACTACTTTTACTATGAACTGACTTCGTTCCCTACGTCACCTTTTAAATATGCTTTTATGCGCAGTGCTCATAGACACAAGCTAAAAAATTACCTAACAAAGCCAATTATATCTATGTCCTATGCTCCTAATTCTTTAAGAGTTGCCAATGGTGGCGCTCTTTTATACTGATGGAACAAGGATTGTATTTTTGATAAATATTAGACAACATTTTTGAAAAGTACTTACAATTTCTAAATTACTTTAAAGTTAGTTTAGTAGTACTCGATGGATATGAAAATTCTACAAAAGTCACTACGCGTATAAAGCGTGGATCTTTAACCCAATTTACAGTTAAAATACATAAAAGCAATCCTTGTCCGTCTGATAGAAATAAAATTTTTTCCAAATACACCAACAAAAAATCATTTATCCAAATTCTAGAAGTTAAATTAACAGAAAGAGGTTTAACTGTGTATGTTTGTCATTCTGACGCAGATAATACAATCATTAAAATCGCACTTAACTTTTCTAAAACAGAACCCGTCACAATTTTTGCAGATGATAGTGATATTCTTTGTCTCTTATTACACCACTGCAAATCATTTGAATTTATACATAAAATATATTTAACAAATATGAAAAAGAGAAATGATAGCCAGCGTGAATGTTATGAAATTGATTAGATTATTGGCAGAACAGCAAAACATATCATTAACAATATTCTTTTTGCGCACGCGTTTACAGGTTGTGATACAACATCAGCAATTCACAATTTTGGAAAGACTTCAATTTTTAGAAGGCTTGAAGCCAAAGATTTGATGCAGCAGATATTTTTTACCACGATGATAAACTACCTGATGAGATTAAGAATGCATCAATTTGTTTCTTTTAGCTGCTACATTCCTCAACATCTACAACAAATACGAAAGCAAAAGTACGAGGAAATGGTAAACTCTGCTCGGGCTCGCATAGATCCTTCCGCTCTTCAACCTTCTCCTAGAGCTGCTTACTACTATAGGTTGAGAGTATACCATCAAGCACGTATTTAGAGATGTGTAAATGACAGTGACCTTGACCCACTTAATTGGGGATGGAAATTAAATGGCTTTTTGTACTCACCAATAGCAACAGACAAAAATGCAGGTCCAGAGGATATCCTAAAGATTGTTCAATGTGGGTGTAAAAACTTATGTTCAAGCCGATATTCCTGCAGAAAAATGGGACTTCACTGCATTTCATTGTGTTTTACCTATCACGGGATTAACTGTACAATTGTGGAAAAAGTAGACGAAGAATATGAACCAGCCCACAACCGTCACTTCTTAGATTTTTTTACATAAATTCAACATTGGTTCACTTAGTTGCATTTTTAAGAGTTTACAAGATAAACTTTTTTGTAAATATGTTTTAACTTTGTCTCGGTGACTTTACCAAATAGTAACGTTTAACAGTATTAATATATAATAGAGGAATATTTGTTTAATGCACACATCTTTACGTCAAATTTTCAAAAAATTTGCTAAAATAGAGTCCTCCTCCGCCCCTATATCATACTATTAGTATTATTTAGCTTTCAGTTCATTAAACCAACTACTAATATTTAGAAGTGATAAATATAACAATTGTATTACATTTTCTTGCTTAATAGAATGCTATTTTTTGGCCGAAAATGTTAACTTTTATGTTTTTCTGCAAATCTTTGTGACGTCACAACTCCCCCTGCCTTCTCCTCCCAATAAAAAAACAATTACTCATTTTAAAGAGGAAAAAATAATCTTTCTAACGATATATAACATGCCTTTATAATAATTTTGTTCTAGGTTAAGACAAAGTTCTACAGGACTATAAAGTTCAAGTTATTTTACGAAATCTATCTACACAAATAATCCAGTTGTGTTCATGATATTTAATCAAGTTAAGCACCATTTTAATGTCATCTTAAGTTTCTTGCAAATAAACAGAATGACCAATTAGTACAGAACAAAAAATATTTCCATTGTGCAATATAACGCATTTGAGGCTTCGCTTTCAGCTATTGATAAAAAGTCTCCATTCTGCTGGATTATATACAGAAATACCCAACTGTAGTAGGAGACTTGAAATATCATGACGGTAAACAAATAAATTGACTTCTGAAAAAAAGTCAACAAAAGTTTCATCTCTAAAATAAGATACTTTTGCAAAGTTATCAAGTAGGTTTTTTTCTTTTAAACGTGATGCTAATACTTCTGCTGCTTGTTTAGAAAGTCCTAAATCACGAACTAAGTCATTCAGTTCTATCTGAATGACTTAGTTAAACAAATTTGTACCATCAGCAAACATTACTGTATCAAGTTTTTTTAGTGATTGTGGAAGATCGTTAATATAGATTAAAAATAAAAGAAGACTGAGAATGGAACCTTGGGGAACTCCGCATTTTATTTTTAGGAAATTAGTATCTTTATTATCGTTTAAAATAACACATTGTTGTTTGTTGCACAGATAACTTTTAAACCAATCTAGGCTAGTATTTTTTATTCCGTATTTTTCCATTTTTTTAAATAAGATATCATGATTAATTGTGTCATATAGATTCATACTTACAGGATTAAAAGAGTCTGTTTGATGTCATTGGAATTACCAATTACAGTTTGTTATTTAATGTTCTACTGAACGTTCATTTATAATTGGATTTATGTTGATTATGTTTTATTTTGGAACAATTCAAATTTCAATTATTAAACTAGTTTTACCTATTTTTTGCAGTTTTTCCGCAATAAACACTTGATTGGCTAAAATTTGGAAGTTTAGATTTATTTCTGGCTGTAAAGATCGACTCTAAATTAAATTTAGGTTTAAAAACGGTGGTATAAACAGCGTTGTAAAATATTTTTCTGAGATAAGGAAATAAACCAGATATCTATGGTAACAAGATATCTATGGTAACAAGATAATATTCTGATTAAGATAAATATTATTTCCTTATTCAAACAAAGGCGTTTTTTTCTTGTCATACTTAAAAGAAATTTTCGTAATTTTTTAATTTGAATTTTTTTTCATTTTATTCCTAATTTTGTTCTTACCTTTAATGGTTTTTTACCAACTCTAATAAAGTAATTGATTAGTGTTGGTAAAAGTGTTGATTTAAAAAATGTTTTAATGAGGTATACTGCTTTCTGATTGTCTTGGGTTTGTTTATGCTAAAGGTATCTATTTGGTTTTTTATATCTTAAAATAAATTTATTATTATTTTTGTGTTTCTATTAGAATTTTAAATTGTTGTGTTTTCATGTTTTCTTTCGGTGGTATGGTAAGTGATTTAGTTAGTAATTTTTATTTTTGTTTGTTTAGTAGATCTACACTTTTAATATCACATCATCAAAAAAAATATTGGTGCTTTACAAATTTAAGGATAGTTGGACTTTGGCTATTTGTAGTTAGTCTTTTTTTACTGAAGTATGGAATAGGCGTAATTCGCGGGGTAAAGCAAAGTGGCAATGACGTTTGTCTGACGGGATAAACTAGTTATATGTGCTGATCTCATCGAAACGCCAGCAATAATAGACGCGACTCTGAGGAGATGTTTATTACTTAATCACTACACAAATTATGTTTACACATTGGCATTAATGTCTTTTGTTTCCATTCTGAGGCCTTCCATTGTTGTTAGCATACTTTTTATTTTGTAATCAATTTTTTGTTTTATAAGTTTTTTTGTTTGGTGATATATTTGTTGTATATCTTCGTTCATATTAGTGTTTATAAAACTTGTTATTATTATTATTATTATTATTATTAAGTACTGTTTTAGGTGCATTGTCTGTCTTATTTATTTTTAAATATTCCTCTATTAATCTTTATTTTTGTCTTGACAACTGTAAAAATATGCTTTGTTCAAAAAAAAATTCTCCTATATTCTAATGTACTTCATTTCTTCCCTCAGGCGTTTCCTGTGTGACCATTCAGCGAGTTTTATATGCCAAAGTTTTTTAAATAATCTTAGGCCTAGCCCGTAAGGGTTAGTGTTACGGTCATTGAGCACAACTATTTTTTAAACCACAACTACTTCTTCTTTCGTCACCACGAAAGAAGATGTTTTTCTCTAGAAGACTTATGACTAAAAAGCCTGGGGCTAGCTTTTTAGTCATAAGTCAGTTATAAATCCATGCATAGGTGTTTTCTGGAGTATCATGGTATTCTGGAGTAGGGCTAGGCTGGCTTGGCGCAGTTCAGAGATAAATCTTTTACGCTGGTTACTAACAACACAAGACTCTACTGAACGACATAAACAGCACAGACTTACACATTACACCTATACACCCTTATGCACATACAGCCTGTTCACACTGTTTGCATGCTTTTTGTTCTTTTATAGATAAACTTTCTTTTTTTGAACTTATCCCTATTTAGATAATATTTTCTTTTAATAGATAGTATGTAGTTGAAATGTAGAATAAATTTGTATGTTATGTATATAAGGTTATCATGTGTGATTGAGTTTTCATTTTAGGATTCATATATATATATATATATATATATATATATATATATATATATATATATATATATATATATATATATATATATATATATATATATATATATATATATATATATACATACATATATATATATATACATATATATATATATATATATATATACACATATATATATATATATATATACATATATATATATATATATATATATACATATATATATATATATATATATATATATACATATATATATATATATATATATATATATATATATATATATATATATGAATCCTAAGAGTGATTTTTATAAACTTGCGGCTTTCTACATGTTTTGTTGATGTATGTTTTTTCCTTATTACTTATTATTATTGTTATGGTATCAAAATCACGTTTAATTCGGACTCTAGAGAAAACTTTACTATTTTTAAATTTCAATTTAGATATGGTCTCAAAGTTACTTTTAATTCGGACCGTTGAAAAAAATTTACTTCTTAACATTATTCTTTCCCGCTTCGTACATCGTTTTTATATCACGACTTATATCATTGCTATATCACCCAAAACAAATTTTTAACCACTCTTTTGGTTTAAATTTATTTGGTTTTATTACAGTATTTAGTTAGCCATACTCCAGAAAATGATGGATTAAAAATGTATCACTGCTAACAATAAGTTTTTATGTTATATTATCTTTGGGGTCCAGAAACTCATCTTCTGAAAAAGTCAACAAAGTAATCTCCTGAAAAAAAAAACTGTTTCAAGAAAGTAATCTCTCATCAACTTTAATATATTTTATTTTGAAATTGATACACTTAAGTGTTTTTATTTCCTTTTTTTTGTTTTGTTTTTGAATCTTATTTTTATATATCATACCCTAATAATAAATTAATCAAATTACTTACGAGGGTTGTCCCAGAACTACCTAGCCTAACAAAGAAAACACAAAAATTTTGAAAAAAAAAACATGGCTGAAAGCCTTAACATTTGAAAGTTTAACTGTGAAATTGAATTTTTTTTTTTTTTTTTTTCAGATTAGCGACCATTAATAGTGAACGTTTTCAGTAAATTTTTAATATAGAGAAAATTGGTCATCGTTATGTAATTCAATATTTTTATTTAGAAAGTCTCAGTCCAACTGATATCAAAAGTGAACTAGATTCAACTTTAGGGGAGTCTGTTCTTTTATTTGCAACAGTTAAATATTGGGTTGCAGAGTTTAAAAGAGGCCGTATGACCTGTCAAGATGAACCCCGCAGTGGTCAACTAAACGATGTCACCACGCCAAAAATGGTGAAGAAAATCTACAAAATCATACTGGACGATCGTCGATTGAAAGTGTGCAAGTTAGCTGATATGACAGACATATCAAAAATTTCTGTACATCGCATATTGACTGAAAATTTAAACATGAAAAAGCTGTGTGCACGATGGGAGCTGCCTTTACTCACAATTGACCAAAAACAATATAGTGAGGATGTTTCGATGAATTGTTTGGCAATGTTTCACTAAAAAAGGTCAAGTTATTGCGTCAATTTATAACTATGGATGAAATATGAGTTCATTATTTCAGTCCTGAAACAAAAGAGCAGTCAAAGCAATTGACCATAATGAAAGAATTGGCTCTGAAGAAGACAAAAACAATTTCACCGCCTGAAAAAGTTATGGCGTTTGCTTTTTGGGATGCGCATGGGATAATTTTCATTGATTATCTTCAAAAATGAAAAACCATCAACGGCGCATATTGCGGAAACTTATTGCAGCATTTGAGTGAAGAAATCAAGGAAAAACGTCCGCATTTGGCAAAGAAGAAAGTGTTGTTTCATCAAGACATTGCACCGATTTACACCTCTCTTATTACCATGGCTAAAACTAATGAATTATAGTTTGAATTGCTTACCATCAACCCACGCACTCTATTCACCAGATGTAGCACCCTCAGATTATTTTCTATTTCCAAACTTAAAAAAATAGCATGATAGGAGAAGATATTTTACAAATGAAGAGGTAGAGTCTGGGGTTGGTGGCTATTTTGCAAAGTGCGATGGTTCTTACTATAAACAAGGTATCGAAGCAATTGAACATTGTTGGGAAAAGTGTATGTTGAGAAATAAAAATAAATTTTTTCAAAATTTTTGTGCTTTCTTCGTTAGGCTAGGTAGTTCTCTGACAACCCTCGTATCACACCATAAAAATAAATTAATCAAATTGTTATACACAATAATTATACTGGTGTATACACTTACTTAAACTCAAATACACTAAAATATTATCTGTTTACAACACGTGTTAATTTCAAAGGAAAGTTTGTAATATAGCCCCATATGAGGTTGTGAAAGTTGGAGTTATTCCACGGTACAACTGTGATATTTGTAAACTTAATAATCTGCAATCGTAATCAAAATTTTACACATTTAAAGTATGCATCAAAATAAAATATTCAAAAATAATAATAATGATAATAGTAAAAGATATAATAAATATTTTAAGAATTTGAAGTACTTGTTAAAGTTTAATCCTCCATTATTCAAGCAATATATAATGCTATATGAAGTATTAAACAATTAAAGGGATGTACGATGCTGGATTAAACAACCCGTAAGTAAAGAAGGAGGTAACAGTTTCACAGGCATCAAGAGAATTAAATTGAGGCTACAATCTTTTTTATCCTAAAATAATAAATAAAAATCTCATAAAAACCATTTTCTAAGTTTTATATAATAAATTTTGATAAAATGTAATTATAGAGTACCTATTTATACTAAAAAAAATTATAAATAAAAAATCAAAAATAAAATAAAAAATGTTGTTAATATAAGTTTATAAAAATTATTATTAAAATCAAAGTTATTATTATTATTTTTTTGTGCTAATTAATATATTGTAAATTAATGATTTGTTTAATTAATAGACTCCTTAGATTGAGTTCTCACTTACCGATGTGGAACAACTAGAGACGATTTTACGGAGGGTGTATCCCCCTCCCTCAAAAAGAAGGTGATACTTGAGTTATGGTCGGTTTTTGAGGAACCTCTTTTTTAGGAGTCAGTCGGTTCTTTTTAAAGATTCATCCCCTCCCCCTTATTTTGTTCGTAGAATCATCTTTGGGAACTATAAGTGTGATATAGTATAATTACTGATAACTTACAAATTATATGGATATTGTTTTTATTTTATATAATCACAATCATTTTTAAAGTTCTGCAACATTTTGATGCACAAGAAATTAAAAAACCAAAATATGAAAAAAAATTATCAGAAAAGAAAAATAACTTTTTTTGCATTTTAGCTATAAACTTAAATTTAATGCCATTTTAGTTTAATACTTTTTTTTTATAACATAACTACTTTATATATTTTTTATAAAAGGTTTTAACAGTTTGTTCATTAACAAAACAACATCTATTATTCGGTTGTTAAGGATAAAAACTTAAAAATTGTAAATTTCACATGTTTTTTTTTCCTGTTATGATCAATCAGTATAATGCATTTCTCTACAACAACAGCAACAAAAAAACAACTGCAAAACAAAGACCATGAGAGCGTAACAGTGGTGTTAATACGCTGTTTTCAATTGCTTTTTAACATTTTTATTAGCCAAGATTATAACTTTTATTAAAAATTTCTTGCGCCATTTTTTGGGTTAAAAATATTTATGCTTTGCAGTTAAGCTAGCGACAAAATAAAGTAAATTATAGTACTGCTAAACTGTAAAACTTATGTGAACTTATGTGAATGATTTAATAATTTTATCCAGGAAGTGCTTTTAGCTAAAATTAATCATGATAATCATGATCTAATCCAAAGCGACCATAAAAAATAACTGAAAAAATTTTTATCTTTTTAAAATTTCACACCAAAAAAAAACAATTTTTTAAAATAAATATTGCATCTGCCAAAATTTTGAACTCAAAACATTAGGCCGTCGTGTGACAACAATATCTGATTATTCTATAGGTAGAGCTTAACAATAATTGTGATTTAAATTAAAACAGCTGGTAATCTTGTATGTATTAATGATTTACCTAATAACTTTAATGCAATAGTATTTAACGCAATAGTAATTAATTCTTAATAATACAAGATTTATTAGGTATTAATAATATTGTTTGTTTTATTTTAATTATGTAGGGAAAAGTTGCATAAGATGAGCAAGTTCCTAACAGGGCCGACGATCTTTTTTTCAAAGGACCTTTTTCTATGGCCCTGGCTAAGATGGTGTAACCTCTAGACTACTGATTTTTACAATTTTTTTTGATTAAGTATATTCCTACACGTTAGACGGTGTTATTTATTTTAATTTTATGGTTGTGCAGTTAACATCCTTTCGTTGTTTTATTGTTAAAAAAATTTACCATCCCCGTTATAATTTTTTATTATTGAATGTAATTTCGTCAGAACAAAAAAAAGATCATCAAAAACTTATTATATCCTCCATATTTTATGCTTATCTACTGCTAATTTAATGGGTTATAAGAAATAATATATAAGCTGTTGTCATGTTATTCAAATTATGATAGTACTTGGTGAAAGATGCTTAAGATGCTTAAGTGAGATATGTATGTATGTATGTATGTATGTATGTATGTATGTATGTATGTATGTATGTATGTATGTATGTATGTATGTATGTATGTATGTATGTATGTATGTATGTATGTATGTATGTATGTATGTATGTATGTATGTATGTATGTATGTATGTATGCATGTATGTGTGTATCAATCTGGACCGGCTTTAGGGGTGGGCGAGGTCGTGCTCTGCATAAGGGAGACATGTAGATTCAAATGTAAACAAATTTTTCTTTTAGTGTTGGACGTGAATTAAACATTTGCGTGTAAATTAATGATTTGTAAGCAATTCATTATTTTTCAATTTGATTTGTTTTTGTTTTCCATCTAACATGTGTCAAATTTATGAATTTGCCACACCAGAAAAATTTCGTACAAAGACAACAAAAAGGGTTAGGCCGGCTCTGGTACCAATTTCATAAAGGTATTGAACAAATTTACAAATTGAAAACAAAGTTGATAATAGCAGTATATGATATGACCGCAAATTATGGTACCTCAAATTGCACTCTTACTTACTGTTTGTGTTAAAGATTCGAAAACTTGATTAAAATCAGTGCTAAAAAAGTGATGGTATCATGAAATAAATTAATCCCCTATAAAAATTGACTCCCGTTGTGTAAAATACTGATCGGGAATTTAACTTAATTCAAAACTGATTAACTTTATACTTTTAAGTAAATTAATATCATTTTCAAATACAATGTTAACGGCCAATTTTAATGTTTTTATGTGAGTATATATATATATATATATATATATATATATATATATATATATATATATATATATATATATATATATATATATATATATATATAATCCGCTAGTTTTTATTAGGCGTAGGTTGTATAAGGTGAACAAGATGGTGCAATAATTTATGCGGGGTACCAACAGTTGAGACTATAATTCGCATTAAATCCTTCAGTAAGGATTAGCCGTTTTAGACATACAATTCTCAAGACAAAGTTATTCAGTATAAATGTTAATACCAAAATAATCAAGATCAGCTTGATTTCTTAGATATCTGCATTTCAACTAATCATATAACTCACAAATATAACTTTTTTTATATACCGCAAAAATTCAATAACGAATTTACTTGTAAAACCGCAATCTTAAATATCACTATATATTGCCATAGAGATATTTAAAGATTTTCTTGCAAGAGATTTTGCACTAGTGATTATATAAAAAAAGAGGTTGGAACCTAATTCATATTTTTACGGAAAATAGATAATTTACGGCAACACTTTGGACATTGTAAAACATTACAAAACATCCAAACCAAAAACTGCCAAAAAATTAACACAAATAATACCATAATACTTTTGTGTGTTCCTAAATTATACCTGACTCTTTGACGTTAGTTTTGAAAAATTGGCATGAAAACAGTTTTTTGGTTTGGAATATATTTACTGAACTTTTATGCCATAATAAATTAAAGCTACCACCAAACAATTACCCTAGTTGAATGTATATGTAGCGCTTTTTATGTAGATGAAATTAAAAAAAATAACAACTCGAGTAATTAAACATCAAAAAAATGTGAATAAAGCGAAAAAGTTTGGAATTGTTGAACATGCACAACATTGCAAAGGTACTTGGAAAAACCCTAAAACACTTTCAGCTATCCTAAATAGTTATGCTAGAAAAATTAGGAAAATATCTGAAATAGACAGATTGCAATGTTGCTACACAAAAAATAAAATTTTAAACCAGCCTATGGCAACCTAGTGATGACTCACCATTGAAAACCATTTTTTTTTAAATATAAAAAAATTTTAATAATAGCATGCAGCAATGACATCATTATTGTAAATAACAAGTTTTGTAACGTATTTTAGCTAAAAAATTGCTACAAAATAATATCGATATATATATACCCATAAAACACGAGTTTTTGTAAGTCTATTTCACACGACCTTTTTTATACAAGTTTCTTATATATATTCTAGCTTTCTGGACAAGTAAAATGCGGGTCTTTACGTAACCGACTATTTCTTTACTTATCTATTCCACACCGATCATTTCTATACTTATTCCATATTTATTTTGTTATATTTTAGTCAACTGTAGATAAAAAAGTTTAAAAAAAACCTGCTTTAGGAAGGAAAAAAAAACATACGCACATTTTCAGCATACGTAGAACTTTTAAGAAATTTATAAAATGGTTTGCTTTTCTCTTACATGCATAATTTTGATAGTGATTTAGTGATTAGTTCAGTGATTTAGTGTCCTGTCAGTAATATCGTTTTGCGAGGGTTCAAATCCACCTCGTCACACAATGCACTGTTATTTGTTTCAATCTGGCCATATATATTTTAAAAAAAGAGAAGCGAAAAAGACATTTAATTTTAAAAATAAAGTTTTATTGTTTTTGCTAGTTACGGTTCTTTTGTTTTTTTTTCTGCCTCCACAGCAACACCTTCTGGAATAACAGGATTATTAATTTTTTTTTTTAAGTTTCAGAGCATTATTAGGACGAATTAATTTTTTATAGTATGTGATTTCTTTGTGTATGTTATGTGTATAATAGTTATAGAACTTCAAAAGTGTTTTATTTTGTATTTTAAAAAATCGAAAAAAAAAAAAAAAAAGTGGGATTCAAACCACAGCGCTTTGGATCAGAAAAGCTTTGACCTAACCACTTTGTTCATTTATGTGAGTTGTACTGAAAATGTTTTAGTTGTATTTAATGAACAAAAGAATTTATAAAAACGGCAAATAAATGCTATAAATCAAAATTAAGGGAATATTGCCGCAATGCACTTTTCAGTAAAGGTTACATTCTAAAACTTGATATATGTTTTAACATTACATAATATAAGGGACTTGGTGATAAGACTGAATTTGTCATCTTCTTGCCCGAGGCGTTTGTTTACATTTTATAATAAATAATTTTGTAAATTTTCCTTTATGGTGAAATACATATATAATAAAATAAATTGAAGTTTACATATGTTAGATATTTGCACTCACTTTTATTTATGTTTTCTTATAAAAAAAAAAAAAAAGTGCTGCGACTCTCTCTCTCGCCATTTCATCGATAACAATGGTTGCCGTGAGTACCGTGTCAATCACTCACGAATAAGCATTGACATGTTGCTCAATATATAATACTAGCTGACTGGACCCGTAAAAGCACAGATCTTTGTAAGTCTATTTCACACCAATCTTTTCTATACTTTTTATTTATTTTTATATTCTAGCAGTCCGGGCTCATAAAGTTCTTCGCCAAAGCGACCGTTTTTA